>CM052539.1:49146414-49206491 GCA_028533065.1 Trachops cirrhosus | reverse complement strand
TTATTAACAACCACACCTAAAACAAAAACAAACTAAGCAAACAACTAGAACAGGAACAGAACCACAGAAATGGAGATCACATGGAGGGTTAGCAACAGGGGAGTGGGAGGAGGAGAGAGGGGGAAAAGGTACAGAGAATAAGTAGCATAGATGGTAGGTAGAAAATAGACAGGGGGAGGGTAAGAATAGTATGGGAAATGTAGAAGCTAAAGAACGTATGACACATGGACATGAACTAAAGGGGGGAATGTGGGTGGGAGAGGGTGTGCAGGGTGGAGGGGAATGAAGGGGGGGTGATGGGACAACTGTAATAGCATAATCAATAAAATATATTTAAAAAAAGAAAAAAAGAATAAACCAATGAATGCATAAATAAGTGGGACAAATCAATGTTTCTCTCTCCCGCCCCCATTTTCTTTCTCTCTCTCTCTCTCTTTCCCATCAATAAAATTTTTTTTTAAAAGAACAGAAAAAAAAAAGAGCTAAACTGTCTTGCTCCTCAGGTCTTACCCCTGCCTGGGTAACTCCTACTCATCTTGCAAGTCTTAGCTAAAACATCAATTTTTAGAGAGGCCTATAGGTTAAACTCCTGTGCTATTTATATTCATGGAATCCTGATCTTTTCCTTCATAGGACTTACTAAAACTTGTAATTATACATTTGTGAGTTTTTGAAATACCTACCTACATTTTTAAACTCAAAGTTCCATGAGAGCCCTGGCTGGTGTAGATCAGCGGGTTCAGCACCCACTTGCGATCTGAAAGGCCACAGGTTCAATTCCTGGTCAGGGCACATGTCTGGATTGCAAGCCAAGTCCCCAGCTGGGGGTGTGTGAGAGGCAACTGACTGATGTTTCTTTCCCTCTCTTTCTCCCTTCCTTACCCTCTCACTCTAAAAAAAAAAAAAAAAAAAAAATTCCATGAGAGCAGAGGTCTTGTCTGTTTTGTTCCCTTCTGTAAATCAAACACGTAGGGTCTAGCAAGGAGTGGACACTCACATCTTTATCAAATGACCACAATCTCAGAACTACAAATATTTTATTTTGATGGAAAAATGTGTGTGTGTGTATTATCTTAGTGTAGCAGGAGAGTGATAAATATGAAGCCTCAGGCAGATGCCATATCGTGAAAGGCCTTGTGAACTAAACAAAGGAACCATCTGTAGAATTGTTAAAAGGAGGGTGAGGTAATACATGTAGCTTTAAGTAGTCATTCTGGTGGCAGTGTGAAGTATGTGGTGGCAGGAAGAAAGGTAAGAGATGGTAAGGCCTGATTAAGGAAGTAGCTGTGAGGAAGAGGAGGAGAAGGAATAGATTCGAGGACTACTTAGGAGTTAGAATCAATGACTTGATAATGGAATAAATAATACAGAAAGAAGACATGAGAAAAGAGTGGAGACGACACCAAGATTTCTGGCTTCAATTTTTAGGTGGAAGATGGGGGGTTATTTGCTAAAGTAAGTGAATAAAGGAGAGAGCTGACAGGGAAGATAATTGGTTTGCTTTTGGACATGCTGTGCTTGCAATGCCTGTGGAGGTGGAGGATTCCAGAAACAGTCTGACAAATACGTGTGGAGTTCAGAGTAGAGATCTGAACTGGAAAAACAGATTTAGGAGCTATCACCAGGTAAATAACTAAAACATGGGTGCAGATGAGACTGATGGACAGTGTCCAAAATTATAAGCCAGAGAGAATAAAACTTAAAAAAGAGAGAGAGAGAATAAAAAGGAGAAGATGGTAAATTAAAAAGGCCAGCAGCATAGGGGACCTCTGATTTTATCAATAACTTCCACTTAAGAAACCAAGCCCCACTCATCTGTGCCTACTCACACAGGATTCTGCTTTGGCCGAAGGGGAGGCAAGCTTCCCAGGCCCTTCTCCCAAGCAGTTACAGCCATGGCAATCTCCTCCTCAGATAGGGTGACCAGCTCTTCCTCCTATGAAAAGTGGATAGAATCCCTCACCAGCTGAGGAGGGCCCAGAGGGTAAAGAAACTCTCCAACAACTGAAAAGGGTAGTGGCCATGCTCAAAGTCCCTCTCCAAGTCACCATCCCCCCTCAGGCACTAAGGCTCTGTGGGGACCAATGTACTAGGTTCCAAACCTCAGGCTCATTGCTGACAGCCCTCCCTTCAAGAAGGCTGGGCTGGGGCTGCTTTTGGAGGTAGGGCCGGAGGGCCAGGATACCCTGCTGCTTCAACACAGTCTCCGCAGCTCGCTGGCATGGCTCCTGAGAACTCAGTGTCTGAAACCAGCTGTGCAGGGCACCCAGCTCCTCTGTGGACATGGGAGAAAAGAGGGAATCACCAAGACCAGGAATGGGCAGGCATGGATGGACCTCCATCCTTTCTTTGTGAAGTTTCTCCAGGTGCCATCCCCAGTTCCCTTTACCATCTTTCTGTTATAGCTGCAGTGTCAAGTTATACCTCATAGTGGGTACCAATATACTGCCCATTTTATAAGCCCTACACCAAGCTCCTAGAGTTGGGGCTAGGAGTAAAGTAATATGCACAGTGCTCACCAGGGAGGTAGGCTGGGTCTTGAAGTAATGGATACAGTGCTCCCCACAAAACAATATCAGCTAGAGATTCTGTCTCCTTTGTTGGGGAGAAAAAAAAAAGTATACAGGCGAGACACTCAGTTTCTTTCCAATAGTAACAAAATATCTAACATTTCCTAAGCACTTACTACCATCAAGTGCTACATTAAGCAGTTAAAATTATCTCACTTAATCCTCTCAACAGCCCAATGAGGTGGGTACCAATATTACCCTTTTCAAAGATTAAAAAATAGAGAATTAGAAAGTTTAATGATTTTTTTCAAGGTTACACTTCTAGAAGGTGGCAATATTGAGGTTTGAACACTCTGAATATCATCCTCCTTCTTAATTCTTACACCATACAACCTTCTCCAATTCCCACCTCAAGGCCCAACTTACCCCCGCCAGGAAAGGACAGCTCCGACGACTCAGGCTGTTGTCAATGTGAGTCAGGGCTCTCCGGACTGGGCCAAGAACATCTTCCCCCTTCTTGCCTTGGACCACTAAATAGTACAGGGCGGCAGACAAAGCTGGCTAAAATGCGAGGGACAGAGGTCAGGATGGCCGTGCAGAGCGAGGGCCTGCCCATCATCTCCCATGCCTCAGCCCCACCTGCAGTTCAGTTGCTTCCCATTCCAGCCACTGGTTGGTGAGGTCATCTTGCTCCCAGCCAGATAACAGAAAGAAGTATCTGCCAGAGAGACAGCAAGAGAAGGTGGAATTAGGAGGCCATTTGTCTAGCCCATCCCCACCCCACAGTGAAACTATGGTTGTGTATAAGGCCACACAGAGGACAGTAAACCCTCATCTGATTCAGCTACCTCCCTGCATCGAGCATCAATACTGACCTGCAGATTGCACTAGTGGAGAAGAGGTAGTTGCCACTATCCAGTTGCAAGACAGGAACCTTAGGCCGGGTCAGAAATGGGACCACATGCTCTGATGCAGGAGAGAAAAATGGGTGAAAAACAGGAAAAAGGGAAGAAACACTTTGTCAGCTTGGAAGGACAACTCCACATTGTTCAGGGAAAAAAGGAAGAAGATGGGCAGTCTCAACCCAGGGGTTCCAGGACAGGACCCTGAAGGGGGTGGGTCCAGAATGAGCTGGGGAGAACAGCAGGTGCTCGGGGGAGACTACTGGCTGGAAAGAACAGATGGGGATTGCAGAGAGGAGGTGGTGGTATTGGGATGGTGCTGCGGCCAAGAACTGGAACAGTTACGAGTAACTAGGGTATCTGAGAATGACCTGGTAGCTGTGGAAGAACAAAATTAACAGAAAAAACTGGCAAGAGAACCGCTTAAGACATCCAAACAGTTGACTGGGAATGAGAACAAACCAAAACGACTGCGCGCGCGCGCGCGCGCGTGTGTGTGTGTGTGTGTGTGTGTGTGTGTGTGTGTGTTTTAGGAGAGAGTGGGGTTTCCTAGGAAAGAAAAAGGTGCCTGGGGGTTGTAATGCGAGTGACTCTTGTGAGTGTGTGTCGGAGGCGGAGGGGGGGGGGTGTCTGGTAGGTGTGGGAGAAAGCTGGAAAGGGGAAAGAAATTCACTGGGGTGAGTCAGGTCCTGGGATGACGGGGAAACCAGAGATAAGGGAAGGGGGCTGAGGGTAATTAGGGACGTGATTGATGAATGAAGTGACTGGGAAGGAAGAGGGGATGGGGTGACCACCGATGATGGGGCAAGAGGTTGACGGCAGTGAGTGGCAGGGGTTAGCGTTGCGCGCAGAAAACTGCGGACTGTGAGTCCACCGTTTTCGGTTCCGCCCCTCTCATCCGCCGCCCTCCAGCACCACACACCTACCTTCCGGGCCCACAGTGCTGATGAGCAGCTCCGCTCTGCCCTGGGCCCTCCCCGCCGCGGCCAGCACGGGCAGTGTCCCGGGGGCGCCCTCGCTCACGAACAATCTCATTTCGCCGTGGATCCCACGCTGATGCAACCGGAACCGGCCTCCCGCAGGTGGGCCGAGAAACCAGCCAGAAGCACGCTGGGAAATGAAGTTTTGAACTAGGCCGTTCCCTGTGCACCGCTCGGGGAAATACGCTATTTCTCCCATCATGCAACACTAGGAAGCAGGAAAAGAGTATCATAGAGATGAAGAGACCGCCGTTGCAGCGCTAAGAGCAGCCCGTTTTAGATGCGCTGGCGGGAGGAGGCTTTACGGGTAGAGGCCTGCGCACGTTAGTCGTCTAACGCCGCGGGAGGGCGGTGACCGACACCTGGGTTTACAACCTCCTGTTGCGAACACTTGACTGTGGCTACCCACAATGGCAGACGCTCCAAGTTCATAAGATAAAACTGATGTTAGTGACACAATGGAAATCAGCGTAGATATCCTATTAATAAAAAAAAAGAATGGAACTATTAAATATTGACAATGTAAGTCTGCAGCTCACATACAGCTAGACAATCTCATTGAAGGAGAGGGAGCATGTCAGATTGAAGGGTAGTGAGAAGACAGAGTTTGATAATAAGTATATATTAGACGAGGAAGCACATATGAGTAAGAAAGGAATCCTTGTATCCCTTTAAGAGTAATTAGTAATAGTACTTAAGAGTGAGGCACCGTTCTAGCACTTCACATATTAATTTAATTCTCAGAAATTCTATTGGGGTTCTGGGCCTTTTGAATGTCTCATGTTGACATTCCCACTGTCAGCTCTGGCTGATCCCAGCACTCTAGTCATTCCCGTCAAGGTTTTCAGACATGTGAGCAAAGCTTTCCAGATCAACCTATCTGCCTTGCATACCACACTGGACAGAAGAATCACCCAGTTGAGCCCTACCCCAATTTTTGGCCCATAATATTATGAGATATAGCAAAATGATTGTTATTTAACAAAATACAAACAAACCAACAAGCCATGAGATAGGTTTTCTCATTCTCATTTTACAGATGAGGTACAGAAAGGTTACTTTGTATCATGAACTATACAAGGCATTAAAGACAGAATTAGTAACAAAATAGATATTGGGTTCGGCCTTGGCAGAGCTCACAGACTTCCTGGGAAGTGAGATAATCAAATAATATTTAAAGTGTGCCAAAAGTCATGATGGAGGATGCAAAGCTTGCTGTGTAAACTACTGGTTAGGGCCCCTACCCAACTCTAAGGCATTAAAAGAGCCCTTTTTTGCAAGTGACCTTTCAACTGAGATATGAATGGTAAGTCAGAGTTGGCCAGGTGAGGATTGGTGGAAGTGTAGAGAGGAAGTGTTTTCGGCATAGGAAAGAACATATGCAAAGGACCGTAGACCTCCGTGCACTTCAGAAGTGTAAGGATTTAGTGTGTGGCTGGAGTTTAGAGTTTGGGGTGGGGAGTGTGAAAAGGCTAGGATAAAGGAAGAAAGTGTCTGTAAATCAATTGTAAAATTTGGGCTTTACTCTGAGGACAATGAGAAGTCTTTGAAAGGTCAAGTCAGGAGAGTGGCAAGGCATTTTTGTGTTTTAGGAAGGTCACTCTGTCTGCTGTGCCAGGAATGGGCTGGAAGGAAGAATAATTGTATTCTAGGAGACTAGTTATGAGGTTATATCATCCTTGTAAGGAGAATGCTAAGGCGAGTGGTAGTTATAGGGATTAAAGGAAGTAGGTAGATTGGAAAGGTTTAGTAATCAATTAAATGTGAATGGTGAGGAAACAAGAGAAATTAAGGTTGGCTGTCAGGTTTCTGGCATGGACCGTTGGGTACACCCTCTGTGTGCACGAACAGATGATAGTGCTTCCCCTATGGTAGTAAATAGCGCACTCTATTTTAATTGTTATCAGAGGGCAGAGATTATATTTGTCATCTTAATTGACAATACCCAGCAACAGTTCCTGCGTGGCACAAAAGCTAATAAGCATTCTATAAATATATACTGAATTTAAATTTAACTGAGTACTAGAAGAGAAATGGGTTTGGGAAAAAGCTGACAAGATCAGTTTAGAACATACTGTGTTTGTGGTGCCTGTGAAATACCCAAGTGGAGTTTTTTTTCATGGACAGTGGAAAGGTCATTTGAGTTAGAGAGGTTAAGACTACCTAGGATCTACAGAGTGCAGAGGGCACAGGGTCTCAGACAGACCAGTGGGGTTTAAGGAACAAGAGAAGGAAAGTCTTTCCTTATGCAACAGAGAAGGTAGTGCTAGAAACGTAAGGGGGACACTCACAGTTTTTACAGAAGGAGAAAAAAGTCCATTTTTTGGCACCTGCTGAGATGTCCAGCAGCATTACAAATGCAAAGCGTCCGTGCAAACTCAGGGATGACCGTAGTGAAGAGTGCCCTTACAAATGTGAGATAGTCAGGGGAGAGGAAATGAAGATCTCTGTGTGTAGGCAACTCTTTAAGAAGTTTGATTTTAAAAAGGGAGAGGAGATACAGTGGTAACTGAAGAGCACAGCCAAGGGAGGTTCATCTAAAGATGGGGAAGATGTGGCTACCTTTAAAAACTGATGGGAAAGATTCAAAAGCTAATGAGAAGGATTCTATAAAAAAGTAGAGGATAAAGTGCAGGAGAGAACTTCAGAGAAAGCAGAGAAGAATGGGATTTGAGCACTCAACAAATATTAGATGAATGAATGAGTGGGTAAAGTTGGTCACTATTTTGGAAGTGGGAATGAAGAGTTGAGTGGCATGATTCTCCACATTTTGAAAGCGGGGCAAACTAAAGAAGAATGTCACTGGGGCAGAATCCTTGTACTGGCAACCCAGCCCTCAGATCACACGTCCGGGGAGGAGGGCTGGCAGTCTGATGTCACCAAGGGGGAGGTACCCCACCTCTCCAAAGCCAGACAGAAAGCCTCACGGAAAGCCTCACATGGTGCTGCGGAGAAACAGAAAAGGGGAAAGAGGAGTGGTCAGGTAAGGAGGAAACACAAGTGTGGGTTTTAAAGCTCTGACAATGGACGGGGGAGGTCAGTTCCCATCTTCTCGGGAAAAGCTGACATCAGTCTCCCATTCACCTCAATATGCTATCACAGCATCCTGTGCTAGTTGTCCATAGTCCCTGATTCTATTGTAATTAATACATTTATTATGTGGTTAGTTAAGATCTGTTCTTAAGCTCCAAGAGGGCAAGGGTTGTGTCTATTTCCCCACCCCCCTTATCTCCAGTCTAACACTGTTTCTTTCACGTAGGGGGTGCTCATCCTCCTTGTTAAGAGCATGAATGAATGAACCTACACACTAAAGTAGAGCCCCACCCAAGAGCGTAAATACAGAGGATTGTATCAAGGCTTCTCAGCTCCCTGAAACATGTCCTGGGTTGGGAGGGTGGTGGAATTTTTCACCTCTACCTCTAACTCTGAACCGCTCCGTGTTTCTCCCATCCACTCTTGTTCTCTCCAGTCTGGTCTTGCTACTTCTCTGGCTCTCTGTTTCTCTGTTTCTGTGTCTCTCTGACTCTACACAGGAAGCACGCAACTTTAGGTCTTTAGGTAATGGAAACATTGGTGCCTGTGTCAATTTAATAAAGGGTCACAAACATTTTTGTCTTTGTCATTAACTGTTTTCTCTTTGCCCGTGTTCTGTCTCAGACCTGATTCTTTTTCCTCTTCTTCTTGTGTACAGCTCAAGAGTCCCACCACCAAACTGGACCAACTCCTCCTACCCCTGGATCTTCTCATGGGCCCCAGAAAGTACTTGGAGGAAAATCACTGAACTATGTCGAGTCTGATTTCCTGCCTTGCTGGCCTCGCGGCCCTGCTGACCACATCCTCTGTCACCTTACATATTTCCTCACCAGTCACATCACTCAGGAGTTCTTAGCCCCGATAACTTGTCGCTGACCCCCCACTCAGGTCCTCTGCTTTACCCTCTTCCTGTCCTTACCTCCCTCTGACACTGCTGTTAGAACCATGTTGCTCTGCCTAGAAGTAGCCAGTTCTGTCCCTTTCTGGATAGCCAACAACACTTTTTCCCACAGGTTACAGTACTGAACACAATGCAGCTGGGCCGGTGGTGGCCAAGTACTTGGGGGAGCCTAGGGCTGGGGCCCCAAAACACTTCTCGGGGATCCCAGCTCTGTGCCCTCTATGACTTCACTTATACTGCGGCAGATGGTAGGCAGGTATCTATGGCTGAAGGGGACAGGTTCCGACTGCTTCGCAAGACCAACTCAGACTGGTGGTTGGCAAGGCGCCTGGGAGCACCATCCAGCTCTCGTCCCATCTTTGTGCCAGCTGCCTACATGACGGAGGAATCTGTACTTTCCCCGAGCCCAACCACCGTCACCACCAGGCAGTCCCTCTGGACTCATGGTAAGTCCTCCCCATCATTTCCTTACCTCCCTAGCTTCTGTGAATTATTGGAAGTCTCCTCCTTCCTCCAGATCCCATCCTCTTATTTACCTGTGATCAGCCTACTCCTCACCCCCATCATGGTGTTCCCATTGCCTCTCTTCCCAGTCTCAAGTCTTTGAGGTCTCGTTTTATTTTTCAACAACAGCTTACCCCTGCTCTTGTCTTCCCTGTGAACCCCCAGGATGCAGCACCCAGCCAAGATTACACCTCTGACCACCTGCCCCCTGCTCTCTTCATTTCCATTTTCAGGGCCTAAGATGTTTCCTGGCTCACCAGAAGAGCTGCATTTATCTCAGGCAACCCTAGGCAGAGCCCAGACTACATCGCAGCAGCCTCCTTCTCTTCCCCCCAAAATGTGTAGAAGTGTTAGTGCTACCAATCTGAGGCCCACTCTCCTGACGCCCTTCCAGGATGGGCCAAGTGGAAGATCTCTCTCCCAGGAGGACCTGCTGACAGAGACCAGTGCCCATATGGTAAGTCACAGCTCCCCTCCTGAGCACCTGCCATCAACAGATATTTACTGCCGGGCCCTGTTCTAGCCACAGTGGCGAACAGGACAGACACTGTCTCCTTTCAAGGGATTCCCATGGAGTGATAATACGTAAATATATGTTGGTACTGATAAGTGCTACCAAGAAGGTAAATATGGTGGAGAGTGACTGAGGTGGTCTAGGAAGGCATCTCTGAGGAGATGACATTTAGTTGAATCTGAATAAGGAAAAGTCAGAAACAGCCGAGAAGCAAACGAGGGGATGAGAAAGAATTCTAGCTGAGGGACAGCAAGTAGCAAAGATCCTTGAGGATACATGGAATCTGGCAGATGACAGATGGACTGCAATGAAGGCAGCCTCAGCTATGCTTTCTCTTTCTTCCTTCTGACTGCTGGCCTGAGGCAGGGTTTGTCCTGTGTCGGGTCTTGCCAGCTCAAGTCACCAGTAAGTCCCCTTTAGAGATGGAACTCCCTTGCTCTTCCTGAAGACTCAGCCCCTCCCCTCTCTTAGTTACTGGTGGTTGAAAAATGTCCCCTCCTTTCCCATACCCTCTCCTCTCAGTCTTCTTTTACTCTGGAGGATGTGAGGGTGGGGAGCTCCCCTCAACCACCCCCCCTTACACACACACACACACACACACACACACACACACACACACAGCCTGTTCCCCTTTCCTGCAGCCCTGGGGTGGGGGTGGCGTGGGGGAGGAGGGAAGTTGGCAACAGGAAGTGAGGAGAAGAGCAAAGACTGTGAGGGAGGGAGTTAAAAAAAAAATCAGCTGGGGACCGCTTTCTCCCTCAGTACCTGGGTCACCCCAGGCAGGATCTGGTGGTGAGAAAATGGTGGGGGAGGGAAGGAGGCGCTTAGGTGGAGAGAAGTCTGGGGATGGTTCAGGCAGAATAACTACCTTTCTTCCCCCTTTCCTGGCAGGCAGGACCCCGGCCCCTCATGTCAGAGCCCCCTGTGTACTGTAACTTGGTGGACCTTCGCCGCTGCTCCCGATCCCCACCCCCAAACCCTGTATGCCCCCCGCTGCAGAGGCTGGACGCCTGGGAACAGTACCTGGACCCTAACTCCGGACGCTGCTTCTACATAAATTCGCTGACTGGCTGCAAGTCCTGGAAGCCCCCACGCCGCCGCACTGGAACCGCGGAGACGGTGAGACCTTCTCTCCTGCTTATCTCTGTGTGCCCCAATCTCCTCCTCCTTCCTACTGTATCCCAGAGGAGTGTGTTTTCCTTCTGGGGCTCTCAGAAGATCGGAAGAATCAGAAAGTTGTGAGAAGGGTGTTGAGAACTGATTGAGGTGGCACCTGGATATAGCATTACCCGTCCTCTCCCCAGAGCCCTGCCTCCATGGAGGGGACACAGACCTTGAATGGGGACCACAGTGTCCTGCAGCCTCAGGCCAAGGGCTCAGACTCTGACACAGGGTCTCCAGAACTGCTCGACCCTCAGGTGAGATCCCTTCCCGCTCCAGATTACATGCAGGCAAAGCCATCTTTTCACGTCTTTCTCTTATGCAAGACACTCTTTACTACACCCCTGTCACCCACATCCGCACCCCTCTTCCCCCGCAGCTAGGGACTTCCAAGTCAGTGTTTCCTCCACCTGTTTCTCCACCCCACCCCCCGCCCCAGGGTTCACCCTGCCTCCGGCGACGCACCTCCCAGCTCGACCCCTCAGACAAGCCTTCAGCCCGGCAGCCCCTGCGGCCTCTGCCGCAGGTCCTGGACGACCCCCACGTAAGCCTCCCACTTCCGTGTGAAAGCCAAGAATCTCCTTGCCCCATGCCCTGATTCCTGCTCCCCCAGAAAGATCTTCCTCTTTCTGAGTGTTCTCTGGGTATCCTCGCTTCCCCAGCTTCCCTCGCAACTCGAAAGGACCCCGCCCTAGGGGAAAGCCGAGGTGGGGGCACTGTGAGGGCCAGTGGGTGACTTATCGGTGCCCCTCCCTCTGCTTCCCAGGAGGTGGAAAAGTCAGGCCAGCTCAACGTGACTAAGATCGCTCAAGGGGGACGCAAGCTCAGGTGAGGGGGGCTGGGAAGACCTCTGGGGCCCGGGTGGTCGGCCCCCATCCGTTGGGTGGAGCAGAGCGTTGGAAGAGCGCCTCTCCTAGTGCTTCTAAATGACCTCTGCACCGCTTCTGCTGCCCCTCCGCCCCTGCAGGAAGAACTGGGCCCCATCTTGGGTGGTGTTAGCGGGTAACAGCCTGGTGTTCTACCGAGAGCCACCCCCCGCCGCACCCTCCTCTGCCTGGGTGAGTGTGAGGGAGGGAAGGGCGGGGGCGGAGGGGGGGTACTCCGGCAGAATTCTAACCGCCTCAGGCCAACTGTGGGGCGGAGGTGGGCAGGGAGGTGTAGAGGAAGGCATAGCATTGGGAAGCAGCACAGCCTCTCACGTCTTCCCGTCTACCCGGAGAGAGGGAATCAATGAGGGAAACCGCACGGTTGCCTCGGTTTCCTCCCCCGATTGCCAGGGACCAGCGGGCACCCGGCCCGAGAGCAGTGTGGACCTACGCGGGGCGGCCCTGGCGCACGGCCGCCACCTGTCCAGCCGCCGCAACGTCCTGCACGTGAGTGCCCTCTCCAGCACCCCCAAAGCCCCCTCCCGGATCTGGAGGGAAGATCCAGCTCGGCCTCCCTGCTTTTCATGCTCCTCCCGCTGACCCAAGCCTTTTCCCCGCCGGCCCCCCAGATCCGAACGGTGCCTGGCCACGAGTTCCTGCTGCAGTCAGACCTCGAGACCGAGCTGCGGGCCTGGCACCGCGCACTGCGGGCGGTCATCGAGCGCCTGGTGAGGCGGGTCGGAAGGGGCGGGACGAGCGGGCGGCTGGCTCGGGCCGGGGCGGGGCCGTGGGAGTGGGGAGGTTTTCAGGGGTGCGGAGGGCAGGGTGGTCTCAGTGCAGAGCCCTGGGATGGGGCTAGGACGTGGGACCTCAGCAGCCGGTTAGGCTCTCCTCGCTTCAAGCCGGGAGTGCAGATTTCTCTCCTCTCGGCCCACCTCGCCCGTCCCGGTCTAGGATCGGGAGAACCCCCTGGAGCTGCGTCTATCAGGCTCGGGACCGGCGGAGCTGGGGGAGCTGAGCGCTGGGGAGGACGAAGAAGAGGAGTCGGGGTTCAAGCCGCTGCTGCGTTTCGGTGGCCGCAGGAGCTCCAGTTAGAGGCGGGCCTGGGGGGCGGGGCCTGGGGGCGGCTCTCCAGGTTCCTCCACCCTGCAGCAGCGCTCACGCTCCGAGTCCACCCGCCTCCTGCAGGTCGCTGCCCAGAAGGAACTGAGCAGAACCGCGTGCGGAACAAACTAAAGCGGCTTATCGCTAAAAGACCACCCTTACAAAGCCTGCAGGAGCGGGGTCTGCTCCGAGGTGAGGTGGGCTAGGCCAGCTGGCACCTTTTTCCTTCGCGCCTTTCGTAGTCTTTTTACGTTCTTGAGCTGGGCATCAGCCCATTTCATGGATGAGAAAACTTCAGTGAGGCTCACAGTAGAATTTCCCAAAACTAAATCAGTGGTCTTCTGAGATCACTGCTTTTCCCACTACCGCTGATTGTTGGGGAGGTGGGTGTACCCTTGTCCGGACCCAGGACGGACAGCCTGCAGGGCGAGCCCAACTTTGAGGTGAGAGCCTGTGCCAAGAACAGCTTCCCTGGGTGACACTGGCACTGGCTTCCCACCTCACTCTGTATCTCTCCAGACCAGGTGTTCGGCTGCCAACTGGAATCACTGTGTCAGCGGGAAGGAGACACCGTGCCCAGCTTTGTGCGGCTCTGCATTGCTGCTGTGGATAAGAGAGGTCATTTTCCCAGAGACCCCAGAATCTGCCCTTTCAGAGGGCCAAGGCCCAGAATTCCCCACCTCCCTCCCCGTAGTTTTCCTTTTAACTTTTTTCTCTCTTCACCCTCGGATCCGTCACCAGACCTCTCTACACACACGTTCGAGCAGCAGTTCTTATCTTCTGTTTGCCTCATCTCCTAGGTCTAGATGTGGATGGCATTTACCGGGTAAGCGGGAACTTGGCAGTGGTCCAGAAACTTCGCTTCCTGGTGGACAGAGGTGAGAGGGCCTGTGGGCAAGTGGTGGTACTGAGAACTTCATGTCTCAGAACCAGGTGGTTCTGAATGAGGGAGCTGGCAGAACAGGGAGGTCTTCTGGCTGGAACTGCATGCCTTATCTCTTAATCTCTTCTTATACCTGTTACAGAGCGGGCGGTCACCTCTGATGGGAGGTACATGTTCCCAGAACAACCAGGACAAGGTATTTACACGGAGTAAGGATCCCTTTAGATCCTTAAAAGTCCCCCATATCCTCCTTGCTCCCTATGGGTTTCCCCATGTCCTGCTCCTGGAAGGGTTGTCCCCCTCCCTACCTCTGCTGTCTTGCCCCCTGCAGATCCCCTGGGCATTCCTGTGGTCTGCCTTAGCCACATCCTTCTATCAAACTCCTGATCTCTCAGTCTCTGTGTCCCTGTGGCCCCTCATGAACCCTGAACTCTATACCTACTTCTCCTTCCAGAAGGTCGGTTGGATTTGGACAGTGCAGAGTGGGATGACATTCATGTGGTCACTGGAGCCCTGAAGCTTTTTCTCAGGGAGCTACCCCAGCCTCTGGTACCCCCACCACTGCTGCCCGATTTTCGTGCTGCCCTTGGTAAGGGATGGGAGCTTTGAGAAGTGCCCTTGATATTGGGGGGAGGCATGAGTTGTAAAGAATGGCGTAGAGGTTCCCTTGTACTCTTCTGTCTCATCCTGAACACAGAGATAGCAAATAACTTTCAACAGATGTGCCAACTCTAGTTGTTGTTGTTCTTGTGTGTGTGCATGTGTATGTGTGTCTGTGAATGTTTAGAGGGCTGAGTTGAAAAGAATTCTAAGGCTGCAGTAGGGCTCAGTGAAAAAGAAAGCTGTGTTGGATAAATGATGTCTTCCATGGGCCTGGGAAGGAGAACTGTTACCCACCCTGCACTGGTGCCTTTCCTAAGCTCACCCCTATGCCCTTCCCCTTACTCTTTCTCTCCAGCACTCCTGGAATCAGAACAGCGCCTCTCTCAAATACGAGAATTAATAGTCTCACTGCCAAAGCCCAACCATGACACTCTGCGGTACCTCCTGGAGCATTTATGCAGGTTGGGAAAACGGAACATCTTTGTTCATTCAGGAAGAGGGTGGGGTGGAGCATGCATCAAGGACTCCATTTGAATTGAGCTAAGGTAGGGAAACATCTCAATTTAGAGCAGATTGAAGAAACCGGCAACCTCTATGCTGGGGGTCATATTATGAGGCTTTAAAGCTGCTGGTTAGCATCAAATAGGGAAATGGCGACCAATTCAAGCACAGCAATGCAGTGTGAGAAATAAGGGAAATCTAACCTCCTCCTTCCCTCTGCCTCTTTGTTTCCCATTGGAACACTGGTTAGGGCTTATTTGGCTAAGCTGGGCCTGGGCAGTGACTTCTGAGAGAGGATAGCCATTTAAATTAAAGCCTTCCAAATTGTGAGCAGAGAGAGTTCTAGGAGAAGTCTCTGAAGCTGGGAAGAGGTGGTTGTATCCTAGCTTCTTTTTTCGAGTTGTATCCTGAAGTTTTGTCCTCTGGTCTTATTTCCATTCCCCTTGAGGTCCTGTCTCCTTGGTCTCCTTTGTCTCCTTTGGCCACCACGTAGAGGGGTGAATACTTCCCTGTTCAAATCTTTGAAAGGTTAGATTTATTTGAAGTGGCAAAGCTGCTGCCTTATCACCCCTTCTCTTGGCCTTTGCCCGCAGGGTGATAGCACACTCAGATAAGAACCGCATGACCCCTCACAATCTGGGGATTGTGTTTGGACCAACCCTGTTTCGGCCCGAGCAGGAGACATCTGACCCAGCAGCCCATGCTCTCTACCCTGGGCAGCTAGTCCAGTTGATGCTCACTGACTTCACCAGCCTCTTCCCCTGACTGGGGCAAGAAGAGAAAATGTGTTTCCGATGGTGCCCTTTGATGGTATAGTATGTTCTGAGGACATCCCTTTAAATCCGGTGTCTCCCAGATGACTGTCTCATCTTTGTGAGTCTGACTTGAGGGGTTGGGATGTGCTGAGAGAGCATCTCTAAAGAGGAAAGTGGGAGGGGGGACGGTTAACCCCTCCCCAAGATAATAGCACATAAAGCAGGGCTCTTTCTGATGCAGTTCCTTTATTAGGAAACAGTGTCATTATCAAATTTCTCCCCCAAATATATACAGATTGTATACAGCCTCCAGCCCCTACTTCCTGTCCCCAGGGCATTCTGGGGAGCCATGGCTCCTTCTCCCAACTTCTCTGGAGTGTGGACACCCCTTAGGAAATGTGGATCTGTGATGGGTGGGATTCCACACTTTAGGCACTGGAATTGAGGAATTGTGTCTCACCAGGCAGGGATCCCAGTAAGACACTCATGTTGCCCACAGCCATGTTGGGGGCTCCAGAGGGAGGTGGGGTATGTTCAGAGCTGTCCCCCTGACTATGGGAAGGGGGACTCAGCCCCTGGGCCTCATCCAGAATAGCCACAAAGTCCAGCTGAGTGTTGTCAAGATCAAGAGAGTCCAGGGGGTTGCACACCTGTCCTTCAGGAGGAGGGTACAAGGCAGGCCCTCCTCCCAACCTGCCCACTTCAGGGTGGCCACAGCTGGGATTGGTGCCCCCTGCCTTAATGGGCCCATAGCAA
Source organism: Trachops cirrhosus (assembly GCA_028533065.1). Lineage (NCBI taxonomy): Eukaryota > Metazoa > Chordata > Mammalia > Chiroptera > Phyllostomidae > Trachops > Trachops cirrhosus. The sequence goes on along the minus strand of CM052539.1, from coordinate 49,190,518 downwards.
GTGGGCAGTGGGGGCAGAAGTCGGGGTGGTGCTGCTACCCTATGGGGAGGCTTGTTTCCCGCCACTGCAAAATTTTCATGGCATGGTGAAGGGGTAGGATAGGAAACTGACTTGTGATTGGGCAAGTTAGGTGCGAAGCCAGGTCCATATGTGGCTGCTGGGGCCTTGGCAGGGCTGGGGCTAACCTGGGAGCCCCCCAGAAACTTGGGACTCTGGTAGAGAGGTTCCCGAACTGGGGAATCTCCCCGGCCCCCGCCCTCCCACAGCAGCTCCTGTTGGGACTGAACATAATTACACACAAGCTGAGCTTTGAGCTGCCCTGTAGGGTGAGTGGGATGATCAAAATCCGGGCCGGGCCGGGGTTCTGAAGGAAGATAATCAGGGAGTGGCTGGTTGTAGGGGCCTGACTGGGGATACTGGGGTGGGGGAGGCTGGGGGTAGTGGGAGAACAGAGGCTGCTGGCGTGGAGGCCCCTCATTGGGGTGGGCATTGAGGCAGGGTGCCAGTCCTGTGGAGTCAGAGCCCATTGGACACCCCTGTTCTGGTTTAACTTGCACGTGTCCATAATGTTCAAGACGAGGACACTGGCTATAGGTTCCAGCTGGAGCCTTGGGGCCCGGGTATAGCCCGGAGTGGGCAGGGTACTCGCCCCATGTTTCTGGGGTGGGGTCAGAATAGGAGACCTGCTGAGGACAGGGGTTGTGGCTGTAGTTGGTGGGTGGACCAGGTCCAAGAGGCAGGGAGCCTGGACCCCTAGCTCCATAAGGCTCAGCTGCTGCCCCCTCAGGTCCCCCGTAACCCAAAGTATCGGCAGGTGGGAAGTCCATATAAGGGTTCAGACCAGTGCCCATCATGGAGGTTGCATTCTCGGGCCCCTCCCGCAGCCCTCTGGTATCCATGGTGACATTCTCACTGATGCTGTGGGGCTGTGGTGAGTAGACAGAGATTGGGAGTTGAGGATCAAAGTTCCGTCCTCCCCCTGCTGTGGTGGGGTGTGTGTGAACACAGCCCAAGCTCTTGAACCGCTGGACTCTGGCTGGGGCTGGGTGGTCAGCAGCCCGGGCTGGATCACTGGCCCTTCGAGTAACCCCTGCATTGGGGTTGTATCCTGGATACTCAGTTCGGCTTCTCCAGGGAGGTCCAGGAAGACTCCCAATTCGATCCAGGCTGGATGCTGCAGTGGGTGGAGTACCACCTCCCCTGGCTGAAGCATATCTTGCCCGGAGCAGGTAGTGCTGCGCAGGTGTGAGGCCAGGCAGAGAGGATGCTCCATTCTCTGGCGGGGAGCCAGGGGGGAAAGGGGAGGCCAAGGAGGAGCGGCGGCTGACAGTGTAGGCTGAGCTGACGCTGCTGGAGCTGCTGCTGCGGCGGTCAAGAGAAATTGGGGGACCCAGACGGCGGGACACAGGGGTGCCTGCAAGTGATAGGGAGAAAAGGCAGGGCAGTCAGGAAGCCCCCTGAATCTAACCCTGCCTCCCCCATGGGGCAGCCTTGTCCTGGAATCCCAGGGAAAGGCTCCTTAACTCTAACCACTTAGTTTTGTCTCCTCCTTTTCCCATGCCCTTTCGGCTACTGTCCCATCAGCGATTCAGGGCTGCTGTGAACAGCTGTGCAGGTGGCACACTGCACAGTCCTAGGGGACAGCATTCACTTCACACACTTTGTATATCACAACAATTTTCTGATGGATGGAAGGAAAGTGTCTTAAAGAAGCAGGACCTTTTTCTAGTGTACAACGGTGCTATATTGCATCCCTAAAGGGTGAAGTCCTCCTTCCACCCTCAAGGAAGGTCCAGATCTCAGCCCAGCAACCACCCACCACACTCAGGTCTCACCAGTGTGGGTCAAGCTGGGCAGTTTGAGGCCTCGGGGCCCTATTGGCCGGAGTTGATGTAGCTGGTCCAGCCTGAGGTTCTCAAGGCGGCGAAGAGTGGACAGACCGGTGCCAGCAATGCAAGGCCCCTCGTCCAAGCTGGACAGGTCCTCAGTGCTGCCCCCTGTATTTCCAGTCATTTCCACACCACTGTCAGTATTGGCCGCGCTGCCTGCTGGGGAGTGGTCACTGCTGCAGGACGACTGGGCCCCAGGGCTTGGCTGTGGCTTCTGTGGGGAAAGATGAGGGCTAAGGGTGGCACCCTTTTCCCTTTCCCACAGCTCCCTGAACTTGGTGAGTGGCTACAAGCCTGTGTCCTGGTGATGACTGCTGGGATCGAGGGGAGGCTTACAGGTGTAGAGGGCTGAGCAGGTGAGGGACAGGGCAACCTTGGGGAGAGACGTTGGTGAGAAGAGCTGAGGCTGGAGCACAGACCACCTGGGCTCAATTAGTCCTCTTACTTAGCTCTGCGACCTTGGGCAATTTCTCTGTGCCTGAATTTCCTCATCCGAAAATGCGGAAAATAAGTTCCTTTCTCATGAAGCGGTTGTGACGGGTACATGAAATTATACATGTAAAGGGCTTGGAAAAATACAATGAGTCCTATATAAGAATTTGCTGAACCAATTAAATAAATACACTAAAATCCTTAGATGTGGGGTAGCCCAAGGAGCAACACCGAGACATCTGAAGGAGGACTGGCCACAGGAGAGTGACAGGAGGGAAAGGGCGAGTCAGGAAGGTGTCAGCAGGGCAGTCGAGGGCGTGAAGACAGAGGGCTGTCCGGCTGTCTCACCATAGCACCTTCGGGCACAGTCAGTCTACTCTCCTCCCTGACAGGGCCTCCATCCCGCTCCCTCTTGGGCTCCACTGTGGAAAGGGAGGGTGCACGGGGCAGGGGGCCATCCCCTCGGTGCCGCTTGGTCACATGGGCGTCAGGACCATGCACTGTCTTGACATGTTTCCGGAGCGAGCTGGGGTCGGTGTAGCGTTTGGTGCAGCCGGGGAGCTTGCACACATACGGCTTCTGTTGAGTGGAAGAGGAAGACAGCAGGCAGAGATGTGAAAGTGGAAGAATGCAGAAGGAATTCGAAAAGGTGGTGGCCACCAGTGAGGATGAGGGGTAAGGGGGGGACACACAGCACCCAAGGAAATAGGAAGAGTGGGGCCCTTGGAGAGAAAGATGAGAGGATTGGGGAAAGATGAGGAAAACTGACTGCCCAGGCCTGGGAAAGATGAGGAGGTGAACCCAGGTCTGTGAGGCCTGACAACTCCAGGGATTGAAGGGGCCAGGGGTCTCCTTTAGTCAGAACAGGTCTTTTTTAGGTTAGCCCTTTGGCTGGTCAGAGGTAGCGGGTAGAAGGTGGTAAGTGGAAATTCTTAATTTCAAAAAGGCCTTCTCCAGGTGAATTATATAGGTGGGGAGAACTCACCTCCGTGGAGTGGGTGCTGGGCTAGGGGATTTCTCATGGGGGAGTCTCCCCAGCAGGTGGCTTCTCAGGTGGGGGGAGTCTCTTAGGGAAGGCGCTCACCTCATTGGAGTGGGTTCGGTTTTGGTGCTTGGCTCGGTCGCTGGCGTTGCTGAAGGCCTTGCTGCAGCCCTCGTGCTCGCACATGTATGGCTTCTCGCCTGTGTGCGACCGCAGGTGCGTCTTCAGGTTTTCGAGGCGTGAGTAGGACTTCCGGCACCCCTCAAACTGGGGGGTGTAGGGGGTCAAAGGATAGCTCTCAGAGAGGACATAGAATTAAAGGAACCCTAAATCTCAAAAGGGACATACATCAGAGAATAGAACTCAAGGTGGGAGAATACTGGGGCTTCAGGAGAATTCCCATAATTGGAGGACATGGACGGACAAAAGATGGGGGAACAGAAGCAGCTGGAGGCACTCTGCCTGCAGGGACATGAAGCTGAGGCCAGAGCATCTCCTGGCCAGGCCAGGGCAGGTCTCCCTGCATGGAGATCTGAGACTGATTTAGGATGGAGTAATCTGGGAGTGTCTTCTGTCCTCGATGTAAGGCCTCTCCGTTCAGCCGTGTCGTGCAGTGGGCACAGTGCCTGGAGCGCACGGTGCTTTCAGGGTATCACAACAATGTTTCAATTTTATACTAAAAGCAAGGGAAACATTAGCTTGTAGGTCCGAGAAAGCGTTCTAATATATAATATCAATGTTTAACTTCATACCAACACAGTCATAAAATATAAATGTTTAATGTTTGTTTATGGAAGAAGGGGCCTACAAAGGCCAGGGCCCACGAAAGTCACATCGAGGCACTGCCTTGGTGGGGCCACAGTTTAGGGAGGACCCTGAGCTTGGGAAGAGGGAGCCTCACCGTGCACTTGTGTGGCTTCTCGCCTGTGTGTCTGCGCATGTGGACCACCAGCATGTACTGGGCTTTGAAGGGCCTCAGCTCCCTGGAGCAGCCCCCCCAATGGCACACGAACTCCTTCCGCTCCCCGTGGATGTGCTCACTGTTGATGTGCTGAGGGAGAAGACGCAGAGGCTCTCTGAGCTTCCCCTATGCCTGGAGACCCAGACCTTCTTCCCTTGACCTCCCTGCCACACCATATCCTTCCAGGCCTCTACTTCATGGGGGGAGATTGTGTAGGAAGGACATCGTAGCCCACACCTCCGTTCTTCCAGTTTTGTACAACAAAGCCACAACTCTTGAGTTTAAGCCTGCTCAGAAGGGCACGCCTGACCTCAGTATCCTCTGACCTCTGCTCTCAGCCAGATCCCTGTGTCCCACTCAGAATTCCCTACAGGTTCCAGCCGGCGTTCCTGCCACCCCCTGGGGCTCACATGCACCAGCTGTTCCTGGGAGTCGAACTCCTGGCTGCAGCCATCCCAGCGGCAGTCAGTCTCGTATACAGATTCAGGCTCAGGCTTCTCCTCTCTCTCCACATCTTCCCGCCCATCCAGCATCCCCAGCAGGGGGTCCTAAGGTAGGGGAGGCAATCCTAGGGTCACTTGGATGACAACTTTTGTTTTACTCAGGTTCCAGAAGTAAAGCCATCCCTGCCCTTACCTGTGTGCCTGTGGAGTTGGGACTGGACATGTCGCCTTCCAAGGGCTCCTCTGGGCACTTGCTGACCAGCATGTCCAGCTCAGACTTCAACTTCCCCAAGGAAGAAGTGAGGGTGATGAAGGTAGAAGCAGGCAGAAGGAAGAGAGGGAGCCCAGCCAGGTCTTCTTGCCCCAAGTGCCCCCACCCATGCAGCCGGAACCCCTGAGTTTGGGAGAGGTTTCCTCCTCAGACTGCACTGGTGAATGGAATGGACTAAAGGTGGTAGCTCATTTGGAAGAGTCTGATTCAACCCCAAGAGTGAACCCCAGCACCTAGATCCCTTTATTTTTTCTGGCACTAAAACTTTTATATCCCCTGTCCTTCCTTCACATTCCCCTATAAAGTCCTCTTTCTGTCCCCCTGAGCTGAGAGAAATCAGGTGGTAATATAAAGACTCTCACCTGGCAAGTTGGGAGGGGTCCCCGGGACTGAGGATGTGGCATCATCCCTCCCTGGGTGGGGTTATGGGGACCGCAGGGCTGGACCCCAAAGGATGGCGAGGTCCCTTTTTGGTGATTCATCTGGGGTGGGAATCCCAGAGATGGGCTGAGGAGGAGGAGGGGAAGTGGTTACTTAGGACTGTCACCTCAGAAAGTCTCAGGAGTTCTGGGACTGTGGGGTGCTGCCTGGAAGACAGTATGGGAAGGGACTGAGGCAGTCCTGGGGAGGAACTGAGGAGGGCTCCAACCCCTTTGGAATGATAAGGATTCAAATAGGGTCTGGTAGTTTGGAGGGCTTGAGGCTTTGAATCGGGTGTGGTAGGGTCTTTCGGGGCCTCTTAGCCTGAGGCTGTCTGCACCTCATAGTGCTGATAGAGAGGTGACCATAGGAGCCCCCTGGAGAGGCACAGCGTGAGTTGATGAAGGCCACGAGGGAGCTGGGCGAGGTTCGGATAACTGTCTGCAGGTCCAGGCTGGCATCCGACAAAGGTGAGATGGACAGTGCCCGCTTCTTGGTCAGTTTGACCGCACTCCGGGAGGGAGGAAAGAGTGGGGCTGGGCAGGAAACAGGGGAGACAGATATAGCAAAGGCATGCGTCTCTCCATGCACCCAACCTGTGCGACCTCTCAGCAAAAAAAAAAAAAAAAAGACATCACTCTACCTTGCCCTACTGACCCCACCTGTGACTGCCTGATCATACTCTGACCCCTCAATCCCATCTCCAAGCATTTCCTTTTTCAAGTTAGATCTCCTGCCCTCCTGCTTTCTCCCTCAGGACAAGTCCCAGAGAGGCGAAAGGGAAGAGATGTTGCCTGAAGCCTCACCCTCCGTGCAGCTGTTGGTCTCTCTGGCTGGCCCATAACTGTGGGGGCCAGACATAAGATTGGCCTGGTGGCAGAAGGGTAGACCAGAAAGTCCTGGAAAAGAAAGACAGCTGGAATGGGGAATACACAAGTCTTCACTTTCCAAGCCCACATTAAATGGGGCTGATCCCATATTCCAAGCTCACATTACATGGGGTCTGAAATCTTGTAGATGGAGAACTGGCATGGGATAGGAGATAGAAGAGGGCTCCCTGGGGCTGGATGAGAGATCTGCCAATCCCAGCAAGGCCCAGAGATTGGTTTGTGTACTGACCTTCTGTCCCCATGCTGGGGGCCCCCTGACTGGGGAGGGGCCTGAGACAGCAGGGCTCGCCATAGCTACTGACTGGCGGTGGGGTCATCGAGTTGAACATGGTGTCTCAAAGGAGAGTGTGGGAACACTGCAGGAGGGGAAGGGAGATCTGCAATTTATCAAGGTGGGCAGGAAATAGGGAAGGTCAGATAACTAGCTTAGGCACAGAACCCCCAGGCAGAGCTTCCCCTGTGCCCCCAGCCCCACCAGGACATCTACTGTGGGAAATCAGATTGGAAAGAGCATCACTCAGCCAGGGTAGGAAGTCCCAAAGAGGCAGGGGCAGTCTTGGCGATTTTTGTGGGACCTTGATGGGAGGTTTGCCTGTGTGGTCTGTGTGTGTAAGAAAGAGTGTTGTGGACCAATTGTGCCTATATGAGCCTCAAGTGATTTTAAAAGCATGGACCCTCTATTACTTCTTGCTCTGACCATGGGCCAGCTTTGAGGGGTGGGATGGGACTCAGGCAGAGCCTCTGACTCCAAACACTGAGCTGGCTATTACGCCCGAGTCTCTTTCCCTTCCCTTCATTTGTTACAGCCCGCCTACAATCTCTCTAGTGTCCAGCAGAGGGAGCCCTCGCCACAGCCCAGGCGGGGAGGCTGGCGGGCCGGGAGGGAGTGCGGAGGGTCTGTCCTTCTTCAAGGCAGAAAACAAGTAGGACGGGATACCGTTTCTGAGGGGAACCTCTCGGTCCGCCGCGTACAAAGGATGGAAGCTGGTGTTATTCTGGGATGGTCTGAATCTGGGCGCCCACCTAACTCTTTTGGTCTGTTTTGGGGGAACGGGAAAGGGACTGTGAAGGAAGACTACGGGAGATTTAAAAAACAAAAACAAAAAGTCATCACCCATTAGGAGCAGTGAGAGAGGGGAGAGTGACACCGAACGCTTTTCTCTTCAAACTTCGGTTTTCACTCCACCTCGGGTTTTCCGGTCTCCCGGGACCGAGGGCGGGGTGGGGCGGGGTGGGGTGGAGAACGACCGGGAGCGGGCCGGCCGGCGCGGTGGGTGATCCCGGGATGCAGGGATTCAGGGTGAGGGCGGGGTGAGATGGGGAGCGGAACCCGGACCCCAAGACCCGCCCGAGCCCCGCAGCCTAGAGCGCCCCCTTCCTAACTCCTCCTTCCCTAGCGGAGATGCGCGGATCCCGCATCCGAGACCTCCCAACTCGACCTTGGCACTTTGGGGGGGGGGGGCACAGCTGGCTGGCAGCTGGGTGGGGGACACTTCTCCCGCCTCCTTCTATGACTCACCCAGGGGAGGGAGGCGGGGGATCGCGAACGACCCCCAAAACACAAGAGACTCCCCGGAACGTACCCATTCAGTCATCTTTTCGACCCACTGCCCAGCCACAGGGAAGCCACGATGGAAGAGGGGAGACATCCCTCCTCGCCCACGCGTGCCACAGCCCACCCACAACTCCCCTTTACACTAATGAAAGGAAAATTTTGCCAACGTTTCCAGCTTTAGTTACGTTTTTCTGGGGTGTGGATGTGAGCACAGGATGGGACAGGGAGCCAGCTCCAGGGTCCTGCGGCTGGAGCCCTTAATCATCTTCTGTGTCTCCCTATTTTCCAGAGCCCCTCTCGCACCCCCGCTCCCCAGCGCCCAGGAGCCGGCCCCGCCCCCTTCTCCTTGTCCCGCCTTCTCCGCCCCCGTGCCTCCTCGGCCCACCCAAGTCGCTGCCGCAGGCTCTGGCTGCAGACGGCTCCGCTTCCCCCGCCCGCCCCGGAGCCCAGTCGAGCGAGCCGCGGTGAAGGGGGGGAGTGCTGAGAGGCGGGACACATTCTTCCCTTTCCCCTCAGTGTATCCAGAAAGCTGGCAGCGGCGCCCGGGGGTGGGGCACTGTTGGAGGGTGGGGGGTCCTAGTGGCAGGGTGGAAAAGAAAGAAGAATCCAGAAACTATAGAGAGAGAACGTGACTAGATAAATAAAATAAGGTGTGTGTGGAGAGGAGAACCCTCAAGACACATTAGGTTCCTGGGTATCCCAGCTGGCTTCCCAAGGGTTAACGCCAACAGACCCCCGGGAACCCCCTCAGTGACGTAAAGGGCGGGGTCTGTGCCGCCAGGCGGGGATGCCGGTGAGATAGTGGGGGAGGGGTCTGGACCCCGCCCCCCTAGGGAAAACCACCCCAACTCTGGCCCTTACAACTCCCCCGAGAAATCGCCCCGCCCTCTACCGGGCCATGAAGACCTGTGCTATGAAGATCCCAGTTCTCTAGCCCCCTAAAATCTTCATTTCTCAGTCTCTATGGGATCCCCTTTCCCTAATCCTGTCCCCAAAGCTAGCTGCCGAAGGCGGATTGTTTCGGGGTCACGGGGCTTGAAAGAGGCTTCAGAGCGGGGAGAAAGGGCAGGCAGGGTGGTCTGAGTCAGAGGAGGGGCCTCGGTCCCCAGCTCCCGTTTGGGAGGGGGGCCAACAGGGATGCACCGGCAGGCAGTGGCCAGTGGTCCCGCCCAGTCCCAGTAGGGGTTTCCCTGCTGCTGGCCCCAGCTGTCCTGGTGGTCCTGAGGTCAGAGGGTCAAGACAAGGGCGGATGGGCTCCTTCTGAGCACCCTGTCCACAACCTTTGGGACTCAGGTGTCCATAGTCCTTGAGGAGTCTTTCTAGGGCCTAAACTAGACACTGGTCCCTCCAGCCCCCTTCCTTGTCTGGAAAACACACCTTTTCCTAAAACACATGCACCAGCAAGCACATCTGTCACAAGACAGGTAAGGGGTTCTAGCCCAGCCACCCCGAGTGGTTTTGTCACCTCACGCACACCCATCCCCACCCGACCTGAGGTTCTCTCTTTAGCTGTTCCCTCCTTTCAGAAACACTGACGTCCTCCTGTCGGCGCTCAGAGACACACCTGGAGTTCCCTCTCTACACGCAGACCTCCAGCTAGCCGTCCCTCCAGCCTCTTCATCCCAACCTCATGAAAGTGAGATGTTTCTAACGTATGGGAGAGGCAGAGACAGACAAAGAGATCCACGGTTGCCTGAGACAGACACACAGACTGTCAGAAGAAAAAAAAAGATACAGAGAAAGGGAGATACAAATGAAAAAATTCTCCAAACTTTCTAATATCTCACCCCAGGCTCTCCCACCCCAATTTTGCCTTGTGCCCCAGTTCTCCCTCTAGGCTGGGTAGAGTCCCTGGCCAGCAGAGCATCTCTTCAGACCCCCTCCCCCACCTCTCCCAGGTGGTCCCCCGCCTTCCCCCCCTTCTCACCTCCGTCTGGGCGCTGGGCTCGGGATGCGCGGTCCAGGGCTGGATCTGGGCTGGGGGGTGTGCGGTGGCGAGGGGGGTGCGGACTGGGCCAAGGCAGCGCAGCCTCAGTGCCACCCCCACCCCCCCCCTAACCTGGCCCCCAGCCCTCCCGCCGGCCCAGCCCGCTGGGCTGCGAGCCGGGACCACCCGCGAGAAGCGCAAACTTTTTTTTCCCTAATGCAAAAACTTTTTCTTGCTCAAGCCTCTGGCGCGCCGCCGCTCTTCCCGCTCGCCCTTCAACTCCCTCCTATTTCCCTCCCTCTTGCCGTTCAGTAGGGTGAGGCGGGGTAGCTGGAAGCAAGAGAGGGGGTGCCGGGCTTATTGCACCCCCAGGACCCCCAGGATCCTCCCCCTCCCTAGAGGGACCCTATGCGGCCTAACCCCCCCACCCCACACACGCTGCTGGTGGTGGGCAGTAAATCCCGGCATGGATTATTGGATCGGCTGTCCAGGAAAAGGCCTTCAACCAGAACCAGAAAACAGATTGAGAAATATATTGCGGGACGCGAAGGGGACGACGAAAACGTTCATCCCAGAAAGATAATGTTGGAGGTAGGGTCGTCGACTTTGTTTGGTGCTAACTGAGCATTCCACCACCCTGCAGTTTATCAGCTGGCCTCACCCTTTGGATGGAACTTAAAGGGTTGGGACGGAGTTGAGGTCTGGTGGAAACAGAATTGTGACAGCCTTGGGTTGGGGGTCCTGGGCGGGAGGTGAAGGGCCTATGGAGCATAAGAGGAACAGAGGCTGAGGCCCTGGGTGTAGAGTGCGTGCTCATTACGTTACTAAGGAACCCTGGCACTTAAGTACTGTCCCCGAGGAACCCCTGTTCTCCCTAGTCTGGAAGCTGTGGAGCCTGCGGCCACCTCCGCACCTCTGCGCTGCCTGCTCTCCTTCTGCTCTTCAAGGCTGTCTGCTCCCTCTGCTGGTCCCTTTGGCACATGACACCCCCTTACAGTCGAGGCAGAGGAAACTGAGGAAACTGAGGAAACTGAAGGTGTAGGCTTTACAGGTGCCACCCACCAAAGCCCGGTTAGGAATCCAGGGAGGGAGCGGGCTGTATGAGCCCAAAGACACAGAGGGGCACACCGGCAGAGGCCGCTAGTGCAGAGCGGTAGTGTCTGACAGGGGAGTGCTCTGTTTCTTTGGATTTGTGTTGCCATGGTGACCAGATACAGGGGAAGGGGCAGATATTTTATTCCCTCTGACCTTCCTTTAGGAGAAAGAAAAGCATAGTGGGGGAAACGGGTCCCTTCTTTTTTGCTACCCCTCAGACAGACCTCCCACATCCTAACTCTGCTTCCAAGAACCACCTCCTTGTGTCTGGAGGGCTAGTAGGTTAACGGTTTAGTCTGAGGGTCAAGGGGAAAAGGTGAAACTAGGAAGAGGTCTGAGGACAGACACATATAGACAGCAGCTGTGCTGAACAGATAAAGAGCCCTATTTGAGCCTCCTCCCCCAGTGACTTTGACCCAGACACAAGTCGTACACAGAGGGTCAAGCAAGACCAGAGGTCACTGGAGAAGAAGGGACCCTGCACATGCTCCTGTCTCAGCCATGTGCCCTGTCTTTCTGGGTGCTGATTTAGAGCACAATGTTCTCTCTCCCCACACTGCTTTCTCTAGATCGGCAATTCTCAAATATTTGGTTCCAAGACCACTTTACACCCTTTAAAATTATTGAGCTTTTTTAAAAAATTCCACCCGAGGATATATTTTTATTGATTTGAGAGGGAGAGAGAGAGAGAGAGAGAGAGAGAGAGAGAGAGAGAGAGAGAGAAACATTGATTGGTTACCTCCTGCAGGTACTACAGCTGGGGATGGACCCCTCACCCTAGGTGTGCACCCTGACTGGAGATCAAACCTGAAGCCTTTTGGCGTATGGGATGACGCTCCAACCAACTGAGTACCCAATCAGGGCAATTATTGAGTCTTTGTTTATTTGGTTTATATTTATTTACCATATTAGGAATTAAAACTGAAAAAACATTGTAACACAAGAATACACAAGCACATATCCCATTAACAATGAAGTCAGAAAGATGATGTAGTTACATGTCACACAGCCTCTGGAAAACTCTACTGTACCCTTTTGAGATGGTGAAAATAAAAAGGCAAGCGATTTCTCCTAGCATTATTAAGAAATTAGTTTTGACCCGGTGGATACCCCTGAAAGGGTCTGGAGAAATTCCCAGAGGTCCCCAGACCACACTTTGCGAATCATTGTTCTGGACCATCGCCCAGCCCTTTTTCATAACTCACACTTGTTGATTCCACACACACACACACACCCATTTTTATTAGGAAATTATAAATGTTTTTCTCTCCAGTGGCCCTGACCCCCCACTGGGAAAAACCAAGGAACTTCTCAGACTCAGCACTCTTCTCTCCTGACTCCCATTTCTGGGGCTCTCCAAACATCCCTCCTTAGTCCCTTGCCCAGCTCCCCCTCGACCCTCCCTTGAAGCACTTCAACAGTCCGACCTTAGCCAGCCTGTTTCTCCTGCCCCCAAGCCTGCTGGACCCCGGTCTGCTTCTTCCTTCTCTCACTTGAGGACTCTCTTTTCTTGGGAGAGACTAAATAATTTTTCTCTGCCTGCTCCTTCCCTCCCTCCCTCCCTCCCTCCCTTGCCTCTGCCATTTTCTCATAGGGCTTAGGGTAGGAAATCATGCTTTCTGGATAGATTCCTTAAGAGGACACACTTTCCCCATCTTCTCAAACATCGGTCAGCCTGGAATAGGCCAGAGTCTGGACAATAAAATGTCCATTGGGTCTCATGGGGGTCAGCCCAGTCATACCACCAGGTGGCCCATTGGATGAGGGTGCAGATCAGGAATCTGATGCCTCCAGCCACAGACGCCCTTTGCCTAGGAATCCCCCGCTTGATTTCTTTACTTCAAACCCTCAGGTCCTTTTGCTAGCTACAGCCACAGGCCTCTACCACCATATCCGGCACATCTGTTTTGACCACATTGCCATCACGGTTCAGGTAGAGGAGAGAGAGAGGTCTTCGGGCAGTAGGGACACAGCAGGAGGTACCCAAGGACCAAGGGTTGTTGGCCTTGAGGAGGCTGAAGACAGCAGAATGGAAGGAGGCAGCAATGCCCGGACTGCCAGCCAGGTGGGAGGGGCACTGCCCACTGCAGTAATTCAGCTGGTACCCCTCAGGTTGCAGGATCCAGTCCCGCCATCCCAGTTCCTGGAAGTCTACATAATGGTCTCGCCTACAGCATAAGGGTGTCTCAGGCTCACAGGTGGGGGTCCTCCTCTTGGCCCTGCCTGCTCCCAGCTCACTGGGCCAAATCTTAAGCTCTAGGAAGGGCCGCTGGTTTCCCTCTGTGTCCAGGAGCCGTTGAGCTTGTCCGGCAGCTGTGCTGTTGCCTTCTAGGGATCTGCAGTCCAGTTGAAGTCTCAGGACAGGAGACTCCTCACCCCTCAAGCCACTAGAGGGCAGAATTAGGGCATGCCAGCCAGGGGTTGTAATTTGGTGTTCAGCCAGGAAGGTGAGGGACCCTCTGTGCCTCTTCCTTGGGTTCCATCGGAAGATCCTCAAGTAAAGAGTGCCTGGAAGGGTGGGGAGCATATGCAACCACAGGCGAGCATGGTACAGACGGTGGGACCGAGGAGTGGACAGGTGGAAGGTGAGCGTGGAGCTGCAGGCTGAAGTGGAGGAGTCTGCCAGAAAGATGGAGAAAGGACTGAGGGGCGGAGCAGAGATGGAGCTCTCCTCTGTGACTCCCCCAAGCCCTGCCCGTTGCTCTTCCTAGCCCCCACCTGTAGAAGAAACAGCGACTGCCTTGCATCCTCTGCAGTCTCTGCCCTAGCTTCTCCTCCTCCACCCACACACAGCTCTGTCTGCCTTTTCCGTCAGTCTCCCTCTCTGCCTCCTCTTTCCTTCCGTTTTCTGCCCATTTCTTCCTCACCCACCTGTGGCGGTAGCAAAACTGATGACTTCCTCCCCATTCGCTGGAGCCACACTCCCCTGCTGCAGTCTCCGGAGAGCTCTGGTCAGTGCTGCCTGGGGTGGCGGATTAGCTATCCTGGGACGACTGGTCAGGTGCAGCCCCTCCAGGATTTGCTGCTTGGCTAGCTCCAGGACCAGAGCTCGTTCTGCTTGGGGCGCCAGTGTGGGGACCCCACAGGAGGGACACACAGACCTTGCCCCCTGTGCCACCAGTGCCCGCAGCAACACCCACAGCAGCACCAGCTGGAGATGAACACCGGGGACCCTCATGATCCTGGTGAATGGCCCTGTGTCAGGACAAGAGCCTCGGTTGGCAGTTGCTCCTTGTGTTGAGTCTGATTTTGTGGAGAGGCCAATGAGGGCACAGCAGCAGCAGATACCAGTGCCACACCTACCCTTAGACAAAGGTAGAGCCACCTGTCTTCTATTGCCTAGCAGAAAGTGGATGGTCCAATGGGTAGCTGTGTTTAGCACAGTCTGCCAGTTTGACCCTCATTGCTCAAGTCTGGTTACTGACTGGAGCCTCTTTAGAACCTGAAGCCTGAGGCTCCCTCACCTCGTGGTCAGCCAGCAGACCTACCCTCTGAGCCCCAGATTGGCCAGCTCTGCTGCCTATCAAGCCCCTGCAGGGGGTGGATGTCCCCTCCCCCCCAGCTCAGGTTTCACCATCTGGCCCTGGTCACTGAGATTAAGGTAGGGGTATGGGGGTTGGGGGGCAATGTGGACATGCATGATGCAAGAAAGAGGATGATTTCACATGGTCAGTCCTCCCAGTCTTGGACTTGGGGGAGGGAACTCCATATAGCAAGGTGGGGAAGGGCAATTTCCCATCATCCCTTCAGCTTTTCTAGGTCATTCTGTGGCCACAGCTGCAGCAGTTTCCACAATGCAGCTGTGAGTTCCAGTGGTTATTTCTCTGGGGTCTCTGGGCAAGAAGGAGAACTCAGGTCTCTATTTTTAGCTATGGGTCTGGGTCAGGGGTGAGAGGTTGGGGAGAGGGGGTGGGAGGAATGGAGTCCTTTTGCCCAGGCCAAGGTGGCAGTGCCACGGGACACAGAAGTCACCCCTTGACCCTGCCTGTGCTGGCTGCTCAGAGTCCAGTTGGACTGGAGCACAATGTGGAGGAGGGCAGGGGCATGGGGTTGGCATGTTACTGTGATGTCTGAGAAAGCCCAGAGAGGTGGGGGTCGAGGGTGATGCAATCTTACAGGAAGACAGAGTCCATTCAGGCTGGCAGAGGGCATGGGACTTGGGAGGGCCTTAGCCATCTGCTGGTTCTCTTGCAGGGGACTGCGAGAGTTGCCTGAATGTGGCGCATCCTAGAGATGGTGCCAGGTCTCTGTGAATTGGAGTGGGAAATGGGTGGTGTAAGGACTTTTAAGAGTAGAGCAAAACAGAAAGAGTGCAGCAACCTTAGTTGCAGTCCCAGCCCTACTTACCACACTTCCTCACTGATTCGAAATGGGAGGGCCAAGGCCCCTCCACCTTGAACTCAACAGGAAGGCCTCATGCTAGCCTTTCTCCTTATGCACCAGTTTCTTCAAGAAGAAGAGAGGAAGTGAGTGTGATTTGGAAATGTGCCCCCACTCTATTTTATTCATCTCTCCACTATTTAGCCAGTGGGAGCTGTCAAGAGAGACTGCTAGATCTGGCACCAGGGGGAGAGAGGTGGTGCTTTGGGGGCTGGGTCTCAGTACCGTCAATGTCCACCATGTGGCAGTGCCGAGCTACCGGACAGCAGCTGGCTTAGAGTTGACCAGTTTCCCAGAGAAGGGGCTACTCTGGTGCGCAGAGATGCAGTGCTTCCCAATCCTCTCACTCTGGAGACTCTGACTCTCCAACAGAAGAGAAGCTGGTCCTTCTGCTCTCCCATCTTGCCAGAGAGCAGAGGCTGTCGTCAGGACCTACGTCACTGATACCTTTGGCTTTGGACCTCATCGCACTGACAGGTGGCAATGGAGCTTGGTGATGGGTGCAAGGCTCTTCGTAGAAACTCAGGGCACCATGTAGTGAGGAGCATGGAGAAGGGACAGTGAGACTTTATAGACCCTCCTGTTCACCCTGCATTTCTACCCATGTTCTGAAACACTCAAGCCCCTCTGACCAGTGCTCTCCCCCGCTCCCAGCCTCTCTCTGTGATGGTCGGGCTGGTGACAGCCCTCCAACCCCTGGGGTCTGGACTGTAGAACTCCAAAGTAGAGGTTTCTGCCCATGGCAGTATTTCAGAGGGCTTACCTGTTGGTGCCAGGGGACAGAGCCAAGGGAAGCAGCAAGAAGTGGCTGCAGGAGTCGCTGACCCCACCTCTCACCTACCCTCTCTGTCAGGTGCCCCTAATTTCCAGCTCTTCCTACTCTCTTGCTGCTGTGCCTGGCCTGGCCCTACCTCCCCACTGACACTTACGTCAGAACCCAGCTATAAATACGCTCTTAGCATCTTAGTCACTTTTCCCAAGAAGTGCTCCTGGGTTATAAATACCCCAGCCATCTGCCTCACAGGCCCGCCCTACCACTAACCTGTTTGGGGATAGGGGGTAGCGACAAGGCTTAGGGGTGGGTAAGGAAGTAGAAGAATCCTGAGTGATTATTTGGCCCAAATGAGAAAAGATTGACAGTATAGAGTTATGGGTTAGGGGACTCCGGAAGAAAAGGTTTGGAAGCAAACAGACTCACTCTTTTTCCCTGGTACAAAAGGCAGAGCCAAAGAAGAAAGGGAATAATACTGATCCTGTGTTCATTAAAAAAGTTGACATTTTGTTCACCATGGATTTTTTTTGCATTAATTTTGATGTTTTAAAAATACTGAATTAAGGTATTATTTATCTCGACTGATGAATCTTTCTGTCATCCCCTCAAAGTTTTGCCCCTAAGGCAAGTGCCTCACTTCACCTCACCTTAGTCTTGGCCCTGGTCACTGAAGTTGTAGTGGGAGGGAGGGAAGTTAGATCTGGGACGGATGTGGGGTAGGGGAGAGGTACCAGAAGATTTCCTTCGAGTCTCTCCTTAGAGAAAGATCTCAGTCAGGTCAGAGTTGGGATGACTTCCATGGAGTTTGCCCAGGAAGTGCAGCAGCTCAGACCTGCAGTCCCCCAGGGGGTCCCTTTCAGACTTTCTCCCCTGGGATTCCTGTCCCAGGGCACTCAGACCCTGGCAGAAGGGGGTTATAAGCTGAGCAAACACAGACATCACGTAATCCAAAGGACACATGGGTTTTGCAAACACTCGGCCTTGGGCTACAGACAATATTGACCTCATGGTTCAGCGCTGTCCAGCTAAAGTGAGGAGATGGTGGGGGGAAGAGGGCAAAGGTCTAGAGCAGCAATTTTCAACCTTGTTCATCTCACAGCGCCCACAAACTAATCACTAAAATTCTGCTGCATGCCAAGAATCATATTTTTTTTGCCAATCTGACAAAAAATAGGTATAATTTTGATTGATTAAAAAATAGTAGTAATTACCTCCTTTTTGGCCCCTACATGATTTTTTTAAAAATCAGGTGTCTAAACTGGTACAGAGGGATTTCTGCTACCATGACACAACCTTATTATGCGACATGACCCATAAGATGCAACTCCATTATATGACCTATGTATTTATGGCCCAATACAGGGCATACACACCGGATGGTTATTGTAGGTTGGCTATTGTCATTTTTTTATTTGACAATCTAAGGGAAAAGAGGTCAGCGTTCCTGCATGCTTTAAAAATTTTTGTGGACACAGCTTGAAAATCACTGGTTTAAGGAGAACCCAGTCAGAGCAAATGCCTCCCTCTTTTCACTCCAGGCCTTCCTTTTTTGTCCCCTGCCCCACTCTGGTGGTCCTCAGCCAGCTCCAGCTTCCAAGCAGGATCTGGATGGAGCCCCGGGGGCTGGTGAAAGGAAGGCAGCCATCTCTGAACTATTCTCTGCCTCCCATCATGTGTATGCCCACAAGTCGTCAGCCTACCTGCCCATTGAGCAGCAATCTGTCTTATGTCTCAGAGCGAGTACAGGACAAGGAGAGGAGCAGGTAAAACTCAGGTCTTTATTAGCCTTGAGACCAGCAAAGATGATTCTGAGAGGATGGAGGGGGCCTAATAAAGAAGGGCAGACAGCCTGGGGAAGGAAGCCGCATGAAGTATGGGATAGACACAATAGCTGAGCCCCAGGGAACTTGTGTGAGGAGAGAGCAGAAATGGGCAGTAAGGGCAGTCTGTGTGTCCTCTGGCATGTCAGTCAGGGTCCTGGTAGGGGACAGAAGATCCACTCAGCTATCTGTGTTTGCACCACTGAGAAGACTTAATGAAGGACTTCTTTACAGAGGTATGGGCAGGGTGAAGGGAACCAATGAGGGATGCCGAAATATCTAGGGACTGGTAAGAGTGGAGAGCCATTATAAGCCTCTAGTGTGGAAGCAAGGACATCAGAATCCGAGCAGAGCTAGAGCTGTGGAAGAAGGGAGCCAGACAGGAACTGTGGTCACAGCCACAGTCACACAGAACCCTGGCACTTAGGCTGAGGGAGCAGGTATAACAAAGACCCTGAATTCTTGCCTGTATCTCCCCTTAGTCAAACTCAGCAGGAAGCAGGGGCCAAAGGAACTCAAGTGAGTTAGCCTGTGAGGGCATAGAACAGGGAAGAGAAGGACAAAGAATGGATGTGGGTGTGCTAAAAGAGACTTAGCAGCACAACTGGGCAAGCAAGAAGGAAAGGGGCTCAAGACACAGAGAGGAATGAGTCTCATTTTAGAGAGTAGTGATCTAATCTTTAGTGAAACCAAGGAGGGGGGGGGTCTCTCTGGAGATCCAGAAAATCAAGGGAAGAGGCTGGGTCAACTTATCCAGAGTGGAGGCCATTGAGTGGAAAGGGCAGGGAGGCACAGTGCATTTTGGGGTGGATTAAGAGTGGGCTAGGGAAGTCTTCCTGGGAACACGATTGCATTGCTCATGGTTGGAGGTCCATCAGAGTCTCTGGGATGGTGGTTGAGCATGTGGGGCTTGCTGGACAGACCATGTTCTAGCAGAGAGACTGGTGGTTGTGAAGATGGTACAGTGACTCTCTGTAGATGAAGATCTCTTCAAGTCACAGTTGGGATAATTTCCATAGGTTGTCCAAGAAGAGGTAGTGCACCTTCTGGACAGAGGCAGTAATGGAATCTGTCCCTCCTCTCGAGGAAGGGCACCTCTGTGGGGCATATTTGTCTTCCCCACCTTGGGCTGCCCGTACCACACATGGACTAACTGCACCCACAGGCCTCTACCACCATGTCAGGTATATCGGTCTTGACAATGTTGCTGTCCCTATCATAGTAGAGCAGAGACAGAGGGCGTCGGGCTGTGGGCACACAGCATGAGCCCCCTCCAGCGGTGCCTGTAGCTGTGTTGGCCTTGAGAAGATTGAGCACTGCTGTGTGAAAGGAGGCAGCAATGCCAGGCATGCCTGCCACATGCACTGGGCACTGCCCTGTGCAGAAGTTCATTGTGTAGCCCTCAGGCTGAATGATCCAGTCGTGCCAGCCAATCTCACGGAAGTCCACAAAGAACTCTTGTCGACAGCACATCCTGGACCCACCCTGGCAATCGATTCCATGCCGTCGAACCCGGTGCTTGCCCCCAACTCTCACCTGGGCTGTCACAAAAGGTCTATGGGCAGCCCCACCCAGGACGACTGAGCTCTGGGCTACCTGGCCTTCAGGTACAAGTTCCAGGGTCAGGTGTCCTTGGCTGCAGGCAGCCTGAGCTTCAGGTCCCAGGAGGAACTGGTGCCAGCCACTGGCATCTACCTCCAGCAGATGCTGAGTGGCCAAGGTGGGGCTGGCATCATGTGGGCCTAGCACAAAGACCCTCACCTTCAAAGTCCAGGTGGTATTGGGTGGTAGCTGCACAAAGAACATGAAGCTAGCCTGCAGGATCTCCACGCCACCAGCAGTTCTATCAGAGAGGAAGTGGAAATCAAGACGAGTATAGTTGATGTTGGAGAGGCCTGTGGACACAAGAAGCCTCGTTCATTGTGGACTTCATAGTGTCAATTCGGTCAGCTACCTCTCTATGCTCAGCATGCTTGAACACTGTGTTCATTCTTGACCACATTGTTAGCCACCCTTTCCTTCTTGAAAATCTTTTCCCTCTTGACATCCTTTACACAACTCTCTTACGATTCTGCCTTGATTTTCTTTGCTGGCTTTTCTTTTCTGACCATCATTTTAATGCAAGAGTTCTCCAAAGTTTGCCTTTTACACTGAGTGGAGCTCTTACCCACACACATGGTCAGTTAAAACAATTTTTATTCTGGTGATTCCCAAACCTGTATGTTCAGTCCAGACCATTCTGCACCTCTGGACTGGACATAGAGATTTGGGAGTCACCAAGCTTCAGGACACACAAATGTCCTGCCCAAATGTTAAATTCAGTTTGTCCAAAATGGAAATCCTTATTTTCTTTCTTATAGAATTCTCTTTTTGTCCCTAGAATTGGTGGCAGCACTACCTTTCTTGTCATCTCTAGAAACCCTATGGTCATCTCTCTTACTTACCATGTCCAGTACCTCACCACAATGGTTCTAATGTCTATACATTTCTTCCCACCCCTGTTACTTACTATTGCCCCAGTTCCCTTCTGCATCCCTTACCTGCCCTATTGAAACCCTTTAGTTGGGTTTATATTCTCCCCACTCCACTGAAATTACTCTTGTCAGGTTCACCAACACCTACCATGTTGCTGAGTCCAATAGTTTCATCTCTTTATACTCATCTTACTCAACCTGTTAACAGTGTTTGACACACTTAACTATTCCCTCCTTCTTGACATGTTTTTTTTTTTTCCTCCTGGCTTTTGTGACACTGATCACTCCATCTAGGTGTCTTTTGCTGACAGCTCCTCTTTCTCTGCCTGACCTCTACGCATTGGAGATCCTAACTTCCCTTCTCCTTCTCTTCTATATCTGCACCCTGTCTCAGAATGGTCTCATCAATTCCCATGGCTTGCAGTTTCATCTACATATCCCTGGTCCTGATCCCTCCCCAAGCCTCAGGCTTTTATATCCACCTACTGATTTGATAGTCCACTTGGTTATCCAATGATATCTCAAATTTTTCATGTTCAAAGAGGAGCTCTAGTTTTATCTCCCCAAACCTGGTCCTTCTTCAATCTTCCCCTTCCCTATAAATGCATTGCTTAAGCCAAAACCTTGATTGTTGTCATCCCCTACTTGGAAATTAGCTGCAAGATCTGTCATTGTTACCTCCAATTTATAATCTAATTTCATTTATCCCATCTCCTTTTACTATACTTTAGTTCAGCGATTTTCAACCTTTTTCATCTCATGGGACACATAAACTAATTACTGACATTCGGCAGCACACCAAAAAAGATATTTTTTGCTGATATGACAAAAAAATAGGTCTAATATTGACCAATTGACGCTGGATGACTGTTGTTGTGTTGGCTGCTGTCATTTTTTTAACTTGACAATCTCAGGGGAAAAGGTCAGTACCCCTGACTAAATGTCAGATGTTGCATGTTTTAAATTTTTTTGCAGCACATCAGTTGAAAATCACTGCATTAGTTCAACCCACAATCATCTTTTTTCTTGAACTATGTTAATGGCTTCCTAAGTGGTTCACTCTTGCCCTCCAAACCATTCTCCACATATCAGCCAGAATGACCTTTTTATTACATAAATGTGGTCATCTTAACCTCAGCTTAAAATCTTTCAAAGTCTTCTCATGTACCATTTGAATACGATCGAAATCACTTAACTTAGAAAACTCATGTGATTAGACATTGTGACATTTTGTGACAATATTCAATCTATAGCTTTTTTCTGTTCCTTGAACTCACCAAACATGGACCCACTTCACAGCCTTTGGACTTGCCATTTCCCCTGCCTGGAATGTCTTTCCAAGACCTTTCAATGACTGGCTCCTTTTTGGCATTCAGCTCAAATGTCTCCTTTTCAGGGAGGCTTCACCGACAAGCCTGTGTGAGGCAGCCTTCAATTCTATCCCTATCTCTCTAAAACATCATCTTGCTTAATTATATTTGTAGCCACTATCACTCTCTATAAAAATCTTGGTTTTTTATTCACTTACTATGGGCCTCTCCTTTCCTCTTCTCCTCCCCCATCCCAAACCAGCTAGAATATAAACTCCATGAAGGTAGAGATTGTGCTCGTATGGTTCACCATTGCTTGGTTCACTTAGTACTAAACACCTAGTCTACACTCAATAATTTTTTTGAATGAACAGTCTTTCATTTCTTTAATTCTTATTTTACATTGACACCAGAGTTATTTTCCAAAATTTTGGCTAGATTATGAAATTCATCATCTCCAAAACCGTATTGGTGAATAAAGTCCAAACTCTTTTAGGAAGCAGTCTTATTCCCATTGTGATTTGGTCTTAGCTAGCATTTTTTTTCTTTATCAAGTAAAGAGTGCTTTACTGTGGAAATGCCACTGAAACTTCCATGAATATAAAAGGGCAGAGAATAAAGTTCAACTAAGCTTTACGTGAATTGGAAAGTCAAGAATAAAGCTGCTCTTGACAGCTCTCAGAGCCAACACGATCTCCCTCACCTCAGTTTCTGTGTAAGTTCAATTCATTCTTTTCTCTCCATCAATATACTTCTGCCTCGCTGTCAGCTTCCTAAGCTCGCAAAATGGTGGCCCAGGTCCTAAATCTACAGAACCTTTTACTCATCTCCTCCTAGCTAAGTGAGCTGATCTTCCAGTGTCCCAATTCCAAAATCCTAGAAGAGTCTGATTGGCCCAACTAATCTTTTCTTGCTGGGTCACTAAGCACCTTACAGTTAGGACCTCTTAAGTCACCCTAGTCATGGCAAGCAGACACATGATCGGCAGGGGTCGTGGCAGACTATTACATTGTTGGTTCCCATGAACAACAGCTCCCAATATTCATGGCTTTGTGCAATTTCTTCCCATATTAACTCTGGGCTTGGCCATGTGACTTGATTTGGCCAATGAGACACAGGCAAGCACAGTGCAAGCAGAAGCTTGATAAGTACTTACACACTGAGACTTCATTGTTTTGGAAGCCAACAACCATGCTTCAGAGAAACTTGGAAGAGATACTGAGTGATGAGAAGCTGTGTGGAGAGAGACTTTGGAGGATCAGAGACCATCTTAGATGTTCTAGCCCCATCCGAGCTCTTGGCTGAAAGCAGATACATGAGCAATATTGGCTAGGCCACAGGGAGCAGAACCGCCCAGCTAAGCCCAGTCAAACCACAAAATCATGAGAAATATTGAGCTTTTTCTTTTAAGCCTCTATATTTGGGCTGGTTTGTAATATTAATGGATAACTAAAACAGAAACTAGTATCAGAAGTAAGGTGTTCCATAATAAAGACCTAAAATATGTAGCATTGGCTTTGGGAGTGGGTGGCAGGCAGAGGTTGTAGGATGGCAAGGAGACTGTTAGTAAAGGCAAGAAGAGCACCCAGGAAATTGCTTTTGGAAGCCAGAGAAGGGGGAACTGTGTTATGTACTGGCTATCGACTGTGGTAACTTGGAAGCTAGAAATGATATCTAACAAAGTTGTGAATTTAGCTGAAGATATTTCCAGGCAGAATGCAGAAAGTGTCATTTGGCTTATTTTAGCTGCCTTATTATAAGAACTGTTTGACTTTCCAGCAGAATTTGGATGCAATATTTTAAACAAGACTTGCTAGATTGAACAATAAAATATTTTTTCATTCCCCATCTGTCTGGCAAAAGGTTCTTCAAATAAGAAATGGTCTAGGGGCAAAAATCAAATCCAGGGCACTGCCAGTAAAACATGGTCTTGGCGTGAAGATCAAAACAAATAACGGGTCAGCCATAAGACCCTTTACTAAGATCTAACATCTTTGTTAAGATCTAAAACCCAAGATGATGTTCTATAGACACACTGAACTACACAAAAGGGCTTCTAAGTATCTTACCAGTTGTTTCCCACAACACCCTGATTCGTAACCTAAGTCGAGGTCCGTCTTGACAGAGTGGAGTGCCTTTTGTCTAATTGAGTAGACTATAATTTATATAAGAAGGTCCATAGAGTTTTAAAGACAGTTTTAATAGTGAAAGCAGTACAGTTTGGACTAAAGGGACAGAGACAATTCAGAATGAAAAGAGGCCTCTGGACCCCCAACTTCTCTGGACAGGAAGAAGGCTGAGAAAACTACTCAGCCACAAACACAGGTCACTGCTTATTTAAAAGAGAAGACACTGCAGAGAGTTGAGCCAAGGGCTGAGAGAGTGGCCCTAGAAGTCAAGGAAAACAGTGGTGGACTGTCCTTAAGAGGAGAGGAAAAACATACTAGTGATCAGAAGCAGGCCCTAACCAAGGGAATTCTGGATTTGGGATAGACTGATATATGTACCTGGCTAGATCAGAATTTTCATGCATCAGTGACTGCTCTGTGCCTCCCACTTCCCCATCTCCCATTTGTACACTTATCCTGGCTCTGTCTCAGCATCGTATATTGGGTGTGTGGGAGGCAGTTAACTTGTATTTTTAGGTCACAGGCAATGAATGGTATGCTGGTAAATACTTAACAACTGGATTCTAGAGGGGGGAAAATGCCCCTGATTTATGGTATCTGCCAATTTCTGTGGTATAAATTCTTTCACCATGACTGATTTCAAACTATCAATGTGATGTCACCAGATGCAGGGTTGGGACATATTTACAATCAGCCCTCATGAGCCAGTATGAGCCAGTTCCAGGATAACCCCTATCCTAGTTTCCCCAGAGCCCCAAACTCTCTGTCTTCATACCTCTGGCAAGAACAATTTTCAGGTCTTTCTTTCACATTATGGTGTAGATAACTTAAATTGGAATGAAAACTTCAAGCTAAAATCCTTAAATGTGAAAGGTGAAATTCAGGCATCAGTCATTCTCACCGTCAAACCTTATCTCATCGGGGCCCCTCTGGCCTGAACATTGTAGTCATTCATTGATTAGCAAATATGTGGAAAGTATACAGACTTTGAAGTCAGAGAGAATTGTTTGAATTCTGCCCCTTGCAAGCTGTATGACCTTGGCCATGTAAATGATCTTTTTTGAATCTCAGTTTTTGCATTCATAAGTTGAGAATACTAAAGTCTACTTTATAGGGTGGTTGTGAGAATTATACGAGATGAGCCAGGTATACTTAATACCTGGTAACCATCATTATTGTCGCAATGTGCCTGAAACTAGGTTAAGTGTCAGGGATTCAAAGGTGAAAATAAAACCCAAACCAGCCAGGATTTCAGTGTTCAAGGGACTCATACATGGTTCATGGCCATCCGTCCACCAATGCTAAGACACTCCAAACTACTTTTCAACTCCAAACTCAGTCTACTCCTTCAGACTTTTAACCATGTTTTTCCCCTTCATTTAAGATGTCATTTACCATTCTCTGCCAATTGAAGTCAAACTTATCCACAATGGCAGCCCATTTGCAATATATTTCTGAAAGGCTTCCTTGTCTTACCAGGTCCCAGTGAGTCACTCCTGGTCCAGCATGCTCTTGTGACCCCATATAACATTTATTTCATTCTGCTTTATATTCTAAATTCATTTATTTTTAGCAGCAGCAGCAGCAGCAGCAGCAGCAGCAGCAGCACAACCCCTCCTGGGCAGGAACTGAGCCTTCTATTTCCTGTTTCCTCCCACCTTAGCCTTCTAAGTATATTACCTGTATTAGTTCATTTAATTATCTCAGCTGTCCTCTAATGATCCCCATTTTACACAGGAGAAAACTATTAACAACCCAAGTCATGCAGTAGTAAGTGTCTGAGCAAGAATTTGAGCCCAAGCTATCTGGCTCTAGAGTTTTATTCTTAATCATGAGCAGAAACACATTTTGAACTAGAATAAGTTCTTACCCATCACTGGGGACTCTAAACTGTGGTCAAGCTGACCTACAGTGTGATTTGGTTGTTTAACGCAACCAATGTTCGTTGGGTATCTACTATGTTTGGGAGAGGCAGAGTGATGCTGTGCTCAAGGATTCCAAGGAATTCAGCCATGGATTCCAGAGCCATGGCTGGCTGCACCACTTACGAGTCACGTGACCTTGGGCAAGTTACTCAACCTTTTTGCCTCAGTTTCATCACCCCTAAAATGGGGATAACAATAGTACTTGCCTCACTGAGCTGTTGTGAGGATCTCAGGGAGTTAGTATATGTAAAAGGCTTAAAACACAGTACAGTAAACATTGTCTAAGTTATTTCTACTATGCACTAGCCTCTGGTGATAACATGAGGAATAAATGACAGTTCCTGACCTCAAGGGGTTGATATCCTATTGGAAGACAGGCTTTATAGAAAACCTGGAAGCAGGCAATTTCACACAGAGAGTTCAGGTTCAGTGTAAGCATATGGGGGCCATCAAGGAGGGAGCACCTAACCCTGAGGTCAGGGTGGGTTTTTTTTTTTGAGGACAGGGGTGCTGTCTTGAAGTGCTGACCATGGAAAATGGGCCAGGAATGGGAAGGGCCTTCCAGGCCTAAGAAAGCACTTGTAGAAAGCTCAGAGGCCAGACGGATCACTCTGTGTTCTGTTTTTAGGGTACTGTTGCCAAATTCTTGATTTTCCCCTCCACCTGCCCACTAAATTCTCCAACTTCTCTCCCCTCTATGGAAGTAACTCTCTTTTCTCTTCTATCTTCTATCTACCTTTCTATGTTCCATTTTGATCCTGTTCAGATGTGGGTAACTGAGGTATCAAGGCAAGAAGGCAGGGGTGGAGTGGAGAGGTATTATAATCCTGGTATTTTTCCTTTTGCCCTTTTACCCAAATGAGGGATCTGGAGGACGGGAGCTGGAGAGGCTGGATCCTGAGCCACAGGAAAGACAGAATCCCCAGCTTACAGTTTCTGGGTCCAGGCGGGGGGAGTGGGCACACCACAGCCTGGGGAAGTTTGTGAGGCCTTTAGAGAGATGAGCTAAAGGTGATGGGCGCAGTGTCTCAAAAGAAGTGAAATTTACCCACTTTCCAGCTGCCCATTGGTCATGGCTTAACTACAAGAGAGAGAGACAGGGCAGGGGGTTGGGAGCCCTGGATTAGGAGATTATAGGTCCTGGGAGAAAAGAATTTGGATGGTTTGGGGGAGAATATCAGGGGTTAGGTTGGAGAAGACACTGTTCCTTTTCTTAATAGGTCAGGTTTTGAGGAAGATCTGTAGGTCAGGAACCCACCTGTCTCAGCAAAGCTGATGATCTCATATTCCTGTCCCCTGTCAGCCTCCGGAAGCACCCCCTGTGGGGGCCCATGGAGGCGCTGCAGCACTGTCCTCAGAGCAGCTCTGGACACTGGCCGGCTCAGTGTTGGGCGCTGGCTGAGGTGCAGCTTGTCCAAGATGCTTCTCTTGGCCAGGTGGAGAAGCAGCTTCCGCTGGCTCTCCAGGTCCAAGGCATGCTTCCCACATGCCAGACATTGACTGTCAGCTCTGGGAGTGGCCACTGTGGCCACAGTCAGGAATAGGAAGGCCAGGAGCAATGAGGAGATCATTTTGGGGGTAGGCCCACCTTGAGTGACACAGTTGAAACACAGCCACAAACCCCCAGGCTCAGGGTCTCAACAGCTATGTTCAGGGCTCCGTGCTGGCCACCAGAGGCCCAGGAAGGAGAGTGTGTCCAGCTGGCATGACTCCTGTTGCAGAGGATGGAGCAGCCAAACATCTGACTTGAGAGAGGAAGCCAGTTACAGGTAGAACTTGGCAGAAGCCACCAACGTGTACTCAGTGAAAGCACAGAGTGGGGGATGTTAGGGGAGGTTGTTGATTTGTTTGGGGAAAGAAGTGTTCCTGGGCCAATGCTGAGAGATGCTGGGTTGCCCATGTGAGCTGACATGCCTGGGGACAAAGGTTAGAGATGAAATTCCTCTTCAGATCAACGGCCTTGCTGGGAAGCCTGGTGGGGAAAGGGAGAGATCAGAGGTTTCAGGATAGAATATTAAAGAATGGCTTTCAAACAGGAGGGGGTCATTGACAGGCACTTTAGGTCACTGTCATGCAGGTAACGGAGTTTGAGAGTTGCATTTTTCTTTTTTTTAAATACATTTTATTGATTATTCTATCACAGTTGGCCATTCCCCCCCCTTTATGCCCCTCGCCCTGCACACCCCTCCCACCTGCATTCCCCCTCTTTAGTTCATGTCCATGGATCATAATATAAGTTCTTTGACTTCTACATTTCCCATCCTATTCTTAACCTTCCCATGTCTATCTTCTACCTACCATTTATGCTACTTACTCTCTGCACCATTTCCCCCTCTCTCTGTACCCACTCCCCTGTTGCTAACCCTCCATGTGATCTCCATTTCTGTGGTTCTGTTCCTGTTCTAGTTATTTGCTTAGTTTCTTTTTGTTTTAGGTTTGGTTGTTAATAATTGTTTGTTGTCATTTTACTGTTCATATTTTTTATCTTCTTTTTCTTAGATAAGTCCCTTTAACATTTCATATAAGGACTTGGTGATGATGAACTCCTTGAACTTGACCTTATCTGGGAAGCACTTTATCTGCCCTTCCATTCTAAATGAAAGCTTTGCTGGAAGAGTAATCTTGGATGTAGGTCCTTCCTTGACTTTCATGACTTTGAATACTTCTTTCTAGACCCTTCTTGCCTGTGAGGTTTCTTTTGGGAAATCAGCTGATAGTCTATGGGAACTCCTTTGTAGGTAACTCTCTCCTTTTCTCTTGCTGCTTTTAAGATTCTCTCCTTATCCTTAATCTTGGGTATGTAATTATGATGTGTCTTGGGGTTTTCCTCCTTGGGTCCAAGTTCTTTGGGACTCTCTGAGCTTCCTGGACTTCCTGGAAGTCTATTTCCTTTGCCAGATTGGAGAAGTTCTCCTCCATTATTTGTTCAAATAAGTTTACAATTTGTTGCTCTTCCTCTTCTCCTTCTGGTACACCCATGATTTGGATGTTCGAATGTTTAAAGATGTCCTGGAGGTTCCTAAGCCTCTCCTCACTTTTTTTGAATTTTGTTTCTTCATTCTGTTCTGGTTAATGTTCCTTTCTTCCTTCTAGTCCACACCATTGATTTGAGTCCCAGTTTCCTTCCCGTCACTGTTGGTTCCCTGTACATTTTTCTTCATTTCACTTAGCATAGCCTTCATTTTTTCATCTAATTTGCAACCATATTCAACCAATTCTGTGAACATCTTGATCACCAGTGCTTTGAACTGTGCATCTGATAGGTTGGCTATCTCTTCGTCACTTAGTTGTATTTTTCTGGTGCTTTGATCTGTTCTTCCATTTGGGCCATTTTTTTTTTGTTTCAGTGTACCTGTTAGTATAAGGAGTGGAGCCTTAGGTGCTCACAAGAGTGGGGCAACCCACGTCACTGGGTTGTGATGCTATATGTGGGGGAGGGGCCCGAGAGGGAACAATGGTGCTTGCTCCGCTCTCTGCCGGTTTTCTGTCACTTCCTCCACTTCCCACAAGCAAAGTGGGCCCTTCTGGTGCTGATTCCCGGGTGGGTGGTTTTGTGTACATTCTAAGACCCTGTGGGTCTCTCCAACGAACTCTCCTGTGGGGCTGGGAGTTTCTCCCGCTGACACCTCAGCCCCCACAGGTGTTTTCAGTCAGGGGTTTGAGGCTTTATTTCCCTGCGCTGGAATTCTGGGTTGCGAGGTCTGTCTCGCTCCCTAGTTGTTCCTGCCAGTTTATCTGCACGCGAATGTGGGACCGCCTGGCCCGCCAGCCCCCCCTTGCCACAAGTCCTCTCCACCTGACTGTCTGTCTCTGCCCCTCCTACTGGTCTGGATGAATGTTTCTTCTTTAACTCTTTGGTTGTCAGACTTCTATACAGTTCAATTTTCTGTCAGTTCTGATTGTTTTTTATTTTTAAATTTGTTGTTGTCCTTCTTTTGGTTGTACGAGGAGGTGCAGTGTGTCTACCTACACCTCCATCTTGGCCAGAAGTCGAGAGTTGCATTTTTCTTCACCTGGTACTTCTCACCCTCTCCACCCCATCCCAGCACAAACTCCTTTTAGCTCTTGTTGGGTTTTGCCCAACAGCGCTCAAAAACATCCAGTCTGAAGGTTGGGAGAGGAGGGGAAGTGTTTTAACTAGGTCTTCTGTGCACTCAGAGGAATGTCTGAAGGTAGGGAAGGGGCTTAAAGGCTAAATTCACTCTGGGGTTTCTTCTGTTTAAAGAAAGACATTTTGAGCTATTTCAGAATTTCTGCCTTTCTCTCTCAAATGTACTGAGTAGAAGGTCTTCAGGGAAGGGCTTTTGTTTCCACAAGAGGGATTTACCTGGCAGGAGTGGCAGGTAGAGTTAGGAGCATAGGTTTTTAAGCTGATGATTGGTTAAATTCTGTTTTTTCCTTTTATTAGCTGAGTGACTCTTGACAAGTTACTTGACTGTTCTTGTTTTAGTTTCTTCATCAGAGAAATGGGTAAAATTATTACCCATGATTCCAAAATCCCCAAAAATCCACCTTTTTTTTGTGTGTAACTCATATGGTGGTTAAAATTGACCTAAACAAAATGAAGTTATTTATGGTCTTTTAAAAAATCATGCTCAAAAATAAAAAAGAAAAAATTATGCTGAGACTATTAGTACATTTTTTTTACTCCAAAAATACTATTTGGTTATGAGATGCTACCCCTGGGGGGTGTATATAATATACATTGTATATATACCATTATACTTTCCTAAAACTTGAAATTTTCTGAATTCTGTCACATGTCTGGTCCTATGGTTTTTGAATATGGGATTATAGATCTATAATGATTATTTCAGAGTTTTGAGATTTAAATAATTTTGTAAAGCACTTACAGTGGCTGACGCATAATAAGTGCTTAATAAAAGTTTATTATTATTCTTGCTACACAGGTTTGTGGGCCAGAGTAGCCTCACCTCTACATGTGCTGAAGAAATTCTGCCAATATCTATCCTTCTGGACTTTCCTTTCCTAGATCCATGTTCCCAATGACCATCTGTAGTGAAGTCACTTAGTAAGTCATCTCTGCTGCTTACCATTATATTCCTGGCACTGTACACAGCACTTGATCTATAATATAGGTACTTAAAAATATATGCATATATTATACATAATATAAATATATAGCATATTTATTTAGAAATATATTAATATACTAATTATAGCAATATACAATTATATATATGGAGAGGTTGTG
The DNA here is from genome assembly GCA_028533065.1 of Trachops cirrhosus. Classification (NCBI taxonomy): domain Eukaryota; kingdom Metazoa; phylum Chordata; class Mammalia; order Chiroptera; family Phyllostomidae; genus Trachops; species Trachops cirrhosus. The sequence goes on along the minus strand of CM052539.1, from coordinate 49,159,628 downwards.
GAGAAAAAGGGACCATAGTGCACTGTTGGTGGGATTGCAGACTGATACGACCACTGTGGAAAACAGTATGGAACTTCCTCAGAAAACTAAAAATGGACCTGCCCTTTGATCCAGCAATCCCACTGCTGGGACTATATCCTAAGAACCCTGAAACACCAATCCAGAAGAACCTATGCACCCCAATGTTTATAGCAGCACAATTTACAATTGCCAAGAGCTGGAAGCAACCTAAGTGCCCATCAGTAAATTAATGGATCAAAAAACCATGGTACATTTACACAATGGAATACTACGCAGCTGAAAGAAAGAAGGAGCTCATACCCTTTGCAACAGCATGGATGGAGCTGGAAAGCATTATGCTAAGTGAAATAAGCCAGGCATTGAAAGACAAATACCATATGATCTCGCCTTTAACAGGAACCTAAACAACAAAACAAAGAAACAAGTAAAATATAACAAAAGACACTGAAATAGAGGATGGGTTGTCAGTGACCAGAGGGGAGAGGGGAGGGAATTTCAGGGGAAAAGGGAAGGGTTTACAGGAACAAATGTAGAGGACACATGGACAAAACTAGGGGGGTTGGAAATGGGAGGGGGGAGGGGAGGGATGGGTGGGTGGGCTGGAATGGGAATAAAGGATAGAAACTGTACTGAATAAACTAAAATAAAAAAATAACATAATATATAAATTATATCAATAATAAATAATGTGTGTTTATACATTAATATAGATATTAATAAATATAAATATATTGACACACACATATATATTTGTCCTCACTGGAGGACAAGCTTATTGATGTTAGAGGGAGGGGAAGGAATGGAGAGAGAGAGGGAGAGAAACATCAGTGTGAGAGAGAAACATGGATCAGTTGCCTCTTGTACGCATCCTGACTGGCACCGAAGCTGAAATCTAGGCATGTGCTCTGGCTGGGAACCAAATACGTAGCCTTTCAGTTTATAGGATGATGTTCAACCAGCTGAGCCACATCAGCCAGGGAGGGGAAATAAATAAATAAATACACACACACACACACACACACACACACATCTGAGCTCAGGAGGGAGGACACAAAGGTATGTGCCTGGGGGAAGGCAGTGGGGGAGAAGGCATGGGTGGGATGGGTGTAGGGTGATAGAAAGGGTGAGAGGGTCAGGGTGAGAGGGTGAGGGAGAAAGAGAAAGAGAGAGAGCGCGCGCTATATTTTTTGAATGTATAAATGACAAAATTCAGGCTGCTTCTCAGCAGTTATATTCAAGTCACCTTGACTGAATATTTGTGTGTTACATTTTCTTAACTATCTTCTATAGGGGCTGACTTTTAAAAAAAACTTTAAGGGACATGATAGATGTAGATTTATTAGTTAGTCTCTAGTATAAATTTATTTATTTAAAAATAACAGTTTGTCGAGGTATAATTCACATAACATAAAATTCACCATTTAGAGTATACAATTTAGTGGTTTTTAGTACATTCAGAGTTTTGCAACCATCACCACTATCTAATTTAAGAACGTTTTCATCACCCCAGAAAGAAACCCTGTATCCATTAGCATTAACCTCCCACTCTCCTCACTCAAGCCTACAGGGAATAATCTTATCTCTAACATTTTAATGTTCCTAATTTCATTCTTGGATGATAACCTGATCTCAAGTTTGGGGAAGGTAGTTATATTGTTATTTGTTCCATGTCTTAACTACAATACAATATGTAGTTCCCAGACTCCCTAAAATCCTAGGCTGACTTCAGCTACTCTCTTCTCTGGCAAACAGTTGGAGAATGAATGGTAAGCAAAAGGGAGAGAAGCAGAGGAGGGCTTCTCTTAGGGGTGGATGCCTCATGTTTCTGCCTTAGCTGTTCTTCAGTTACTGCATTTGTCTCAGAAACACCCAACTGCCCTACTCTGTATCATGACACACAGGTTGTAACCTGCCCTTTGAAGCTATATTTCTAATAATGTAGTGATTGAAGAGCAGGCTCTGAAGATAAACCCTCTCAATTCAAAATCTGGGATTTTGGTGCCTCAGGTTTCCTTAGTTTATATACCTATACACAAGATATAACAATAGTACCTATTGTTTTGAAGATTAAATTGAAAAATAGATGTAGAACGCTACATATTCTTTGGGCCATCACTGCCCTCTGCATCCAACTTAAAAACTTGGAATTTGATGATTCTTGAAGGAAAAAAGGATTTTATACCTCTATGACTTACCTCCATTCTTGCCTCTCTGATGAACTCCCACTTACATTCTTCAAGGCTAGCTGAAATTTCACCTGTAGATTACTCAATCTTCCTTACCTCTAACAACTAATTGCTCCTTGTTGTGTTTCTATTTCACATTGAACACTTTCTGTTAACAGCACTTGCATTGTACTATAATAATTATTTTTTACCTACTGCAGTTCTTGTCGCACAGTAAATATTTAATGGTCGAATTCTATCATTGTAAGACTACAATGCTTTTTTGAGGTCGGTAAATGATCCAAATACTAGTAACCAATAACAGATAGATTGATTCTCCCTAGGAGAGAGAGAATGGGCGAGTTTGCAAATTTAAGATAACTCAAGAAAAAGAACTGTATTTTAGGGAGTGGTGGTAAGAAGCGATTTTAATAGGATAGACTTCAACCTCCTTTATTTAGAATTAAGTTTTCACACCTGGAAAAAATGAACATTTACCTACTGCATGATCTTAATACATTTATATTGCACATATTTATTGTAAACATACCCTTTTGGGCACAGGAGTTGCTGTCCTAAGTCGAAGGCTGCTTTGAAAGTGCTCTGTAAATTTAAATTACTTTAGTTACTAGTATTACATTTAAATCTAGGGTGAATCTGACAAGCTTGATGCGTTTAAGGTGTACTAAGGCTTTCAGTAGATGTGGATCAATAGCTTGAGACACAGGTACGGAGGGAGCGAGGGAATGAGTCAACGAGTATGCTCGCGTGCACCAGCTGGGTGGGTGGGCAAACAGATAGGGGGAGTCTGCAGACGTGGAGAGGCACGTGGGAAGCACGGACGCGAGGAGCGCAGGACGTGGTGACGATTACGCCGGACGTGGTGACGTAGCGCGCAGGCCGCAGCGGGGGGGCGGACTCTGGGCCTTTCTTCCCCTTCTGATTTCCCCCCTCCCCCTTTTCTCCCTTTCCGGGTTTGGTTCCCCCCTTTTCTCCCCTCTCCCCCTCCTTCCCGAGCCCCTTTCCCCTCCCCAGTCCCCCCTGCTCCCCTGCCCTGGGCCCTGGGTAAACCCCGCTGAGAAGAGCCCGCCCCCAGAAGCGCGCCACCGCTGGCCGTCGGGGCCGAGCCGCAGCCGAGCGGCCGTGGGCCCGGGCGGCGGGCGGAGACGGGGGCGCCCTTCCCCCCACGGCGTGAGGTGAGGCCACCTCCGGCCGAGGGCGGATGGTGCGGGCGGCCTGTGGGGAGGGGCGTGGAGGCCGCGTGGACTGGCGGGCGGAGGTCCTGGGCCTGGGTTCCTCGCGCTGGAGCTGCCCGGGCCGGGGGTGGTGGGATGGCTGGAGCCTCTGGTGAGGACAGCTGGGAGGCTAGAGAAATCTCGAGTATGTGGAGAAAGTGCAGGCGAAAAGGGGGGTGGGTGTGTGTGTGTAGAGGTGGTTGCGGGGTGGAGGGTGGGGGGCTGGCGCCACCTGTGGCCTGTGCAGTGGGACCTAAAAACTGTTGCGCCCTTGTGGTGCTTGGGGGTGACTAGCTGCAGGTGTATCTTAGGTCTCTTTTTTCCTTCGAGCATTGGGAAAGTGGGAGGGAGAGGTGTTAGAGTGTTTCAGATCATTCCGGTGTTTATGTGGGGATGGAGATTTGAGTTGGAACATACAGGGAGATGTTTCTCGAGCTTAAAAGTTGGGCCTGCAGTAAGCTCAAAACTCACTCGAGCCTCTGAAAACTTACCGATTTCGGTTTGCTGTAGAGCCAAAAATTTTCAACATTTGTGACCGTTAGCCTAGAAGTTCCACAGAATATTTATTTACTCATAGTGAATTGATCTTGTATAATGGTAAGAAATGACTGATAACAGCCCCAGAGGTTCGTTAAACCAAAGAAAGGTGTGGGAAAATTTAAATTAAGATCCCAGTTGGACTAATGTTCTTGTATATATTTTTTCCAATAGACAACTAAAATTGAGAAGCCCGAGTTCTGGTTGTTGGTGGGCAGCATGGAAACTGGGAAGGAGGGAGGTAACAGGTTCCACTTCAAAAATGTCACAAATTCCTAGCATTTTACTGCATTTTTGTATAGTCATGTTGGCACTTAAATTAGCTTTGTGGCTCTTCTTTCTTGCTAATGCTTTTTTTTTTTTTCCATTTTCTTCCTCCAGTATTTCCTTTTTTCCTCTTTGTGGAGCCTGGGGCATCAACACAAAAGTTTAATGGCAGAAAGTGATAGGTTAATTCAGTTCACTCTTCAGTTGTTTTTTCCTTCTGTTGCTCTTCTCCACAAGTTTGAGAGAACTGAGAACCCTTCTTGAAGGTCTGATGAACTGTCGACAGGTCAAATTTCCGAGTTGCAGTTCCAGCTGTCTTTATGTTCATTATATGATCTATCCTGTAGATCACCACAATTTGAAACAAAATTAAAAAAATTTGCATATATAAAAGCAGGGTGCCTACTATCCTCTAATAGTAAGCAGTCAGAAGAAGAGATGGCTTCTTTTTTTCTTTCGGAATAGAGACCATAGATTTTACAATTGCCTTTAAAGCCCTAGATCTGAAGCACCCTTTTGCACTCAGTGTGTGCAATGGTCTCCTGGCTGTTCCTTGAGCACACCAGGCACACTTCTGCCTCAGGGGCTGTGCACTTGTTCCCTGGATCACCTTTTCCTTATACAGCTGCACAGCCTTGTGCCCTCAGCTCTTCAGATCGTTCCTCACATGTCACTCTAACAGTGGCCCCTGCCCCACATACATTTACTTAACTCCCTATCCCATTATCTGTTTTGTTTTTCTTCTTGCTCCTTATCAGCCTATAACATGCCATATCTTTAGTCTCCCCCATTAGAAAGTATGCGTCATGAAGTCAGATTGCTAATAACTGTGTCCTTAACACTTAACAGCAGTTGTCATGCAGTCAGTGCTCAACAAATTTTTTGACTGAGTAGGTAAAGAAGAGTTTATTCTTGAACTATCTCACTGTCATGAATTTCTGATCATGATTGGTTGTCCTTGGAGGTATGGGATGGATTTTTACTAGGATTTTGTAAGGTATTTATTAGAAGAAATTGATAATTTTTTTTGTCAGTTGTCTCATTTCTCTTGATAGAAGTCTTGTGCTTTCATGTCATTGAATGAAAGCACTTTGAGGGCAGAGAGGATGAAGTTTGAGGGATCTTTGGCATTGGTGGTCTTTCTTAGAGAGAGATTATCTCAGATCTCATGTGGCTTGATTTTTACCAACGGCTTCAGGCTCTTCCCTTGAGGTTTGTTCACATTCCTGATGAGAGAGATCACCTCCTTACCTCTTTGGTTCCAGAGAGCTGAGCAGGCTGGTTCCACTTTGAATTTTTCAGTAGACTGAAGATGTTAGTATTTATAGCCTGGGCTATATGAATTTGATTCCGCCACCCCCTTCATTCATGTAGATAGTTGAGCTCAAAAACTGTAAGAATAGTTTTCTCTAACAATGGTGGAGTGTCCAGTTATGGGGAACATCTGATCCTTTTTTTGACAAATACATTTTAGGGACATTTTTAGCAACTAAATTCTATATTAAGTCTGAGGATGAAAGGAATTGGCCCCCTGAGTTCTGTGGATTATCCCTCATTTATTTTATCCTTTCTTGTTTCTTGATTGATGCATTTGTTACCTTCCTTGACCTTCTGGCCAGAGTGGCCTGGATGAGATTTCTCTTTGGGACAGTCCTGGCCACTGTTCTCCAGCTTAGGAAGGCAAAGGGGGCAAGGTAGTCCTTTTAACTCTCTGTAGGAATGCTGGTGGCAAAGTCTAAGGTTTTTGCTTAAACTTTGCCCCAGGACATTGAAAGCTGCCAGGCTAAAGAGAGAATGGGGTGTGTGTGTGTGTGTGTGTGTGTGTGTGTGTGTCTGTCTGTCTGTGTGTGTGTCTGTGTCTGTGTCTGTGTCTGTGTGTGTAGGGGGAGTCGGGGAAGAATTGGGGATCTTGTATCTATCTATTGAACTGGATGTGGTTCGGATACTATTAATGTAAAGAAGTAACAGCATCAGAAATATACTAGTACTCATTTTGCAGATAATTTCATAAGTAATTTAGGCAGATTGATAAAAGCTTCTACCAAAACTGTTCTCCGCTTTTAAATCCTTTCATCAAATTTCCAGGAAATCTTTTTCAAGCCCCAGAGATACACAACTCTGTGCCATGTTCTCACCTCTTACAGATAAATACTGAGTACTGACAATAGTTCAGTGTAGGTAACGGTCTCTGAATGCTGCCCTGTTTATTCCTGTGCCAGCTCTCTTCATGAACTCAAGAAAAGCTTTCAGGAAAAAGATTTGGGGGAAGTGATAAAAATTGTTGCATTTTGGTTGCATGGTTCCCGGAAGTGCAGAGGAGAGAATTATGTGTCTGTGTAGCGGGTGGGGAGGGGTAAGATTTTTCTATGCCTCCTTGTAAGATGGGATGAGGTACTCTTGAGTGTTCCTCTGTGGAATGTGCTGCCAGCTTACAAGTAGGAAAAATAACTGGACTCACGGCTTGAATACGTGTGCATGAGTACAGTTGGCAGGTCTAATTTTAGAGACCTTCTTCATATGCAATGGCCTCAGGATTTTCCTCCAGCTGTATTCTTCTCACCCTCTGTGTAGAAAACATTCCACTTAATAGTCTTTTGCAGGTTAACTTTTGTTCTTACCATGGTTGTCAGTTTAGCAGTATAGCACCTGTCCCATCTCTCCAATGAAGTTACTTTGTCCACTCCTTCCTCAGTCTGAATTTATTTCTGTTAACAGATACAGATAGGAAAGATATCATAACCTTAATCTGTTTTGACTCCTCTTTGAATTCCTTGTATTTCCTTAGCATATATCTGTTTTCTCTAACACTTTAAAAAATTAATGTAGAAAGCCCTTAATTATAATAATCTGCAATGATTTTATTATTTTTACTTGGGTGATATGAAAGGAAAGATTCTGGGATGTTTCCTAAATCCAGGTGTTCTTTTTGCTTTTCTGCAGGATATCTTGTGAGTTAGTTGTTCAGTCCAGGTGTTTGAGCGCATACTGGGAAAGCTGTTTCAGCTTTCTTGTTTTGACAGTTTCCTAGGATACTTTCCTGTGCTAAAAAACAAAAACAAAACAACCCCATCAAATTGGGAGCCCCTGGCCTACAGTGAGTGAGAGTAAGGAGAAAATGTGCAAAAGCTTTAGACAGTCATGTCTTTCAATAGTCGAAACACTTTTTGTATTTTTAAAGGACTCATTTTATTCTGTTTCTCTTTAGTTAACCACAAAAGCATCAAAACTCTGTTAATTTCCTTTAATTGCTCACTTAATTGTCATACTGTGACTTTTCTGAGTTGTCAAGAACTTCATTTTTTTTTTGGAAATAATTTTCAGGCCTTTCTGGGTATTTTTTGGGGGAGGGGGTGGAATGAAGCTAGTTGTTAATGTGCTGGTAAGGTCTCTTCCTTAACTTAGACCAATGTTTTGATTATTTCATTTTTCTATAGGTATTAATAGTATGTTTTACAGCTCTTTTTTTAAACATAGAAGACCCCAAAATCTTTTTCAAGCATATAAACACTATAGTTTTGCATCCATACAGTTATTCTGAGGTCTTTATCCTATAGAGTGAGAAGTATAAAGATAAGAAAGCTAATTGACAGGATTAAGAGACCTCAGATTATTTATTTTTTTCTAAATAATATTTTATTGATTATGTTATTTGTCCTGATTTTTCCCCCTTTGCCCTCTTCTACCCAGCACCCCCCTTCTCTCAGGCAATCCCCACACCATTGTTCATGTCCGTGGGTCATGCAAGGTTCTTTAGCTACTCCCTTTCCTACTTTGTACGTTACATCTCCACAGCTATTCTGTATCTACCTATTTGTACTTCTTAAACCACCACTTTCACCCATTCTCCCCTCCCCCTTCCCATCTGGCATCCATCATAATTGAGACTCTCTGTGCTTCCTGGACTTGCATGTCTATTTCCTTCACCAAATCAGGGATGTTTTCTTTCACTATTATTTTCAGATAGATTTCCAGTTTCTTGCTCTTTCTCTTCTGGCACCCCTACGAGGTGAATGTTGGACCTCATAAAGTGGCCCCAGAAGATGTTTATACTATCCTCATTTTTTTTGGATTCTTTTTTCTTGTTCTGCATGGTGGTTTTTGGCCTCCTTATGTTCCACATTATTGATTTGATTCTCGGCTTCATCCACTATACTGTTTCCCTGTAAATTGTTTTTTATTTAAATTAGTATATCCTTAATTTCTGATTGGATCTTTTTTATGCTGTTAAGGCCCTCACAAAGTTTCTTGAGCATCCTTATAACCAGTGTTTTGGACTCTGCACCTGATAGATTGCTTATCTCCATTTCATTTAGCTCTTTTTCTGGAGCTTTGATCTGTTCTTTCATTTGGGTCATGTTTCTTTTTTTCTTTCTTTTTTAAAAAATAGATTTTATTTATTTTTAAGAGGGGAAGGGAGGGAAAAAGAGAATGAGAGAAACATCAGTGTGTGGTTGTCTCTTTTGCGCCCCCTTTAGTTGTACTAGGGGCATGGCCTGCAACCCAGGCATGTCTCCTAGACTGGGAATCAAACCAATGACCCTTTGTTTCACAGTCCGGCACTCAATCCACTGAGCCATACCAGGCAGGGCTGGGCCATGTTTCTTTGTCTTCTCATTTTGGCAGCCTCCCTGTGTTTGTTTCTATGTATAAGGTGGAGCTGCTATGACTCCCTGTTTTGGTAGCATGGCCTAATGTAGTAGATGTCATGTAGGGTCCAGTGGCATAGCCTCCCCTATCACCCAGGCTGGGTATTCAAGGTGTATCCTTCATGTGGGCTGAGTACACCCTCCTCTTGTAGTTGAGCCTTGGTTACTTCTGGCAGATCAATGGGAGGGATTTACCCAGGCCAGTTAGCTGCAAGAACTGGCTGTGACCACTGACCACCAACCTCTGCCCACTGTGGAGGATTAGCTGTACAGGGGCAGGGTGGTGGTGCTCTGACATGGTCTGTAGCTATTCACGGGGTGCACTGGCCCTGGAGTTTGCTGGGTGGTGCAGACCAAGGTTAGCCCCCATCCATGTTTTGCCTGGGGCCACCCTGCCTGATGTATGAAGCAGTCTGAGATGGCTGCTACTTGTGCTGGGCTTGGAGATTCCCAGGTGAAGCCAAGCTGTGCCTATAATCTGGCTGCTGCTAGGGTTAACTGAAGCCAGTTGTTGCTTGTTTGATAGCATTTAGGAGCCAAGACCAGCCATTTTTATGGAAAAGCAGCTTGGGTGGGCCTGTAAGTTGGGTGAGGCAGAGCCTCTGTGGATCTCCAAGGCTGGTCACACAGTGTTAGCCAGGTTGATGGAATCTCAGATATGGCACCAGCTTGCTGCCGCTGTGGGATGAGGGCTCAGCAAAGGGACAATGACCTCTGCTTGCCCAATGCTAGACACTTCGGTCTGTCCCTGTATACCACTGGTGACCTTCAGGCTGCCACCTCAGTGCTGGAGCTCACAGGGAGCAAGTCTGAGTAAGTGAATCCATGAGTGGGTTCCTGTGTTGCGACCGTTCAAGGCCTGAGAGGTTCACGAGATTTGGGCGGATGGAATATTCATGGAGCTGTGGGGATGCTTGACATGCCTTTATTCAAGGGTGGGCAAGCCATGCATGCTGCAAGCTGAGTGTCCCCCTGCATGTCTCTGTATGTCACCTGTCCCCTCTGCATGGCATCCCAGTGGTACGCTGCATGTCTCTTATCACCCAGCGTGGCCCTTGTCCCCTAGCGTGGCACCCAGCATGGACTCCCTACCCCCTTAAATACTAGAGATAAACAAAGCCGGCAGAGCCAAAACAGATTGAGTAACATAGCAAGATTCTGTGCATGCCATCCCACTCAAGGCTATGGGAATATTTATTGGACACAGTCTTAAGGCTATGAGAACACTGCTTATCAGGCCCATTCTCAAAGTTATGGGAAACTGCTTCCCTTAGTTGCCCAGACATCTGGGTGAGGAAGCCAGACTGCCTCCATTTACTCTACAGTTCCCCAAGAGGAATTGTTTGGGGCTCCAGCAGTCTCCTCCACCGACTCAATCTCCACTGGTGTTCGTAGCCAGAAGTTGTGGGGACTTACCTTCTGGCATTGGAATCCTGGGCTGGGGATGCCTGGTGTGGGTCTGGAACTTCTTGCTCCCGAAATATCCCTCTTGAATTTTTATCCATGTAGGTATGGGGCCAGTCCGTTTTACGTTTGCATCCTTCCTACCAGTCTGGATGGTTGTGATTTCTTCAATTGTGTAGTTGTCAGACTTCCATTCAATTCGATTTCATAGTTGTCAGACTTCCATTGAACTCAATTTCTGACGTTCCTGAGTGATGGTGGTTCTGTATTTTAGTTGTAATTTTGATGTGGTTGTGTAAAGAGGCCAGCCACGTCTGCCTGTGTTGCTATCTTGGCCCAACTGAGAAATCAGTTTCTTTCTATGTAGTTGCTTTTTGTTGATTGTGAGTCAGTGGGAAAGAAAGAGAAAAAGATGGTCTGCTGGCTAGTCAAGTTATATCTTGATCTTTTGGAAGTATTTTTGCTCTATTAGTCTCCTATACAATTCTTGTCTAATGTATAGAATAAACTTTAAATTTCATTAACTAGTTCCCTCTGCCACTTAGTCCATTATTTTCCTTGTGTGGATGCTTTTGGTATATTTCATGGTGATAATATTTGTGCTGCAGTGTTAATTATTAATGATGATCAGAACTATATTTCAAATTTACACTTTTTCCCCCTAAAAGCTCACTGGACCTTAAAGTGTTAATAATTATATTTCAAGTTCAGATTTTCCAAGTATGTAGTTCACATTTTTTGTAGGGGCAGTGTTTTGTTGCATGTCAATTGTAAGAATTTATGTGTGAGTTTGGTACGTGAGCAACATTATGGGCATTAGGTAATTCTTCATCCTTTGGAGAAGGTTGGTTCAGACTTGTGAAAGTTTCTGTAAGCTTTATGACAGAACTAGGATGGAATTAAGGAAGGCAATGACAATCTAAACTTAATAATGGATAAATTTTAAATACATTTTCTTTCTATACTTAGAAATTATTCTTTTGCTTTAACCTTCCTTTGTGATTCTGTTGGAAAAGGGAAGAAGAGAATCTAGGCTAGTTCCCAGCTGATAACTTTCAGGAAATAGTGTGCTAGGGGTAGCAGGTGAATGTAGACCTAAGTGACTGAGTTGTCACTTAGGGTTTCTAATGCTATTGGAGGCAACTCCCAGCAGCCATCAAAATCAATGGAAAGAACATGGTGGACCTGTTAAGTTTAATGGACCCCTTTTCATCCTTACTCATTTTTTTTTTGTGCCATGTGTCACTGTCCCTTTTCTTTCTAGAAATGTTTCATTGACATGACTTTTCCTCTTGCATTCCTGGATGTTTTCTTCTGCTCATCCCTTATATGTATGTTTTCCTTAGGGTTTCCTTTGTATTCTCCTTCTCTACCTCTGATTCTTAAACCTTAACAGCATAAGCATTTCTTGGAGAATTTGTTAAGAATGTGGCTTACAAAAGCCTTCATGATCTGGCCCATGCCAGACTCTCTGACTTACCTTGTACCACCACACTTTCCTGTTATTACTAGCTCTAACCATCGTGGCTTTTTTCTGCCTCAGGACCTTTGCACTTATAATTCCTTCTCCTTGAAATTGAATGAATGAATGAATGAATGAATGAGTGAGTGAAAGAAATGTAGATTCTTGGGTCTTACTCCCAGAGATTTTGATTTAGTAGGCTTGGAATGGAGTCTGTGAATTTGTATTTTGATAAATATTCCAAGTGTTTCTGATGTCTCTGTTCAGTTGTCTTAAGTAACTAGAAAAACATTGCTCTACACAATCTTTCCATCTCAGCCACCCTGATGGTTTATTTAGCATCTATTACTATAAGCTGACAATTTGTGAGGCTCTCTCTCCAGTTCTTATCTCTCTTCTGAGTTCTAGGCTTGTCTATCCAGTGGTCTTTTGAATATCTCCATTCGACTGTCAGACAGTACCTCAAATTCAACATGACCAAAGCAAAAAATTATTTTCCTTGGAAATGTGTTTTTTTCCTGAGGTATTTTTTCTGTTAATGATGCCACTAAGTTGCATAAGCCAGAAACATGGATGTCATATTTGAGTCTTTCTTACTCTTTAATATCAATAATCATAAAGTTATGTAGACTCTTTACCTGCTCAGTCTCTCTTGAATCTTTTCATTTTTCTCAATCAGCATTGTGATTTCCTCAGTTCTGGAGACATCATCTCTCGTCTGGATAACTGATGGCTTTTAACTGGCCTTCCTGCCGTAGTCTTGCTTTCTAGTCTTTCATTTAGTTCTTTCTGAACCCTTTAGCCAAAGAAAACTTAGTCTGTTATTTTTCTCCTGCTTAAAGCCTTTCTTTAATTTATTGATTTTAAAGAGAGAGAAGAAGGGGGAAAGAGAAAGAAAGAAAGAAACAGAAAAATAGAAACAAGGATTTGTTGTTTCACTTATTTATGGATTCATTGGTTGATTTTTGTATGTGCCTGACTGGAGAATCAAACCTGCAACTTGAGTGTATCAGGACAGTGCTCTAACCAACTAAGCTACCCAGCCAGGGTCTTGCACGTTGGAGATCTGGAAAGACTGGCAGTGGGTGATGCTCCAGCTGAATCTTGAAGGGCTGACAGCAGTTAGCTAGGTGAAGTATGGGGAAGAGAGTTCTAGGGCAGAACTACATATGTAAAGGGTGAAGGTGTGTGGCAGAACAGCATGAGGCCTTTGACAAACTGCAAGGAGCAGGATGTCCCTACACATGGGTTGCTTATGGGAGTAGTCAGAGAAAGGCTAGAGAGATAGATAGTCAGGAGCCTGATCTTAAAGGTCTTATATAATAGGCTAAAAAGTTTGAATTTTGTCTTTATGAAACCTACTGAAGGATTTATTTTTTTTATTAATATATTTTATTGATTATGCTATTACAGTTGTCCCATTACCCCCCTTCATTCCCCTCCACCCTGCACATCCTCTCCCACCCACATTCCCCCC
>CM052539.1:49112591-49145914 GCA_028533065.1 Trachops cirrhosus | reverse complement strand
AGACAGGCGGAGGGCAAGAATAGTAGGGGAAATGTAGAAGCTAAAGAACTTATGACACACTGACATGAACTAAAGGGGGGGAATGTGGGTGGGAGAGGGTGTGCAGGGTGGAGGGGAATGAAGGGGGGTAATGGGACAACTGTAATAGCATAATCAATAAAATACATTTTTTAAAAAATCAGTGAAATTAAGAGCTGGTTTTTCAAAAAGATAAAACACACAAGCCTTTAGATAGATTCACCAAGAAGAAAAAGACAATTCAAATAAACATGAAATAGGATGTTACAACTGATACCACAAAAAAAAAACCCAAAGGATTATAAGAGGCTACTATGAACAAATATACACCAACAAGTCAGACAACCTAGAAGAAGTAGATAAAGTCCTGGAAACACAACCTACCAAGACTGAATCACGAAGAAAGAGAAAATATGAACAAACCCATTACTAATAAAAAGTATGAATCAGTAATCAAAAAGCTCCCACATACTAAAGTTCAGGACCTTATGGCTTCACTGGAGAATTTACCAAATGTTTAAAGAAGAATTAATACCAATTCTCAAATTTGTTCAAAAAATAGAAAAGTGGGGAGCACTTCTAAATTCATTTTATTAGGCACGCATAATCCTGCTACCAAAATCAACAAGGATACTACAAGGAAATAACAGGCCAATATCCCTGACGATCATATATGCAGAAATCCTCAACAAAATATTAGCAAACTGAATTAAGTAATACATTAAAAGGATCATACACCATAATCAAGTGGTATTTTTCTCGGCAACATTTGCAAATCAATGTGGTACATATACCACATTGACAAAGTGAAGGATTAAAAGTCATCTGATCATCTCAACAGATGTAGAAAAAGTATTGGACAAAATTTCATATTCATTTATGATTAAAAACTTGCAGCAAAGTGGGTATTGAGGTAATCCACCTTAACATAATAAGGGCCACAAGCTAACATACTCAGTGGTGAAAAGTGAAAGTTTTCCTCAGAATATTCATTCAACACAGTATTGAAACTCCTAACTGGAGCAGTTAGCCTAGAAAAAAATAAAAGGCATCCAATTTGGAAAGGAAGAAGTAAAGCTATCACTATTTGCAGAGGACATATTATATATAGAAGATCCCAAACACTCTACCAAAAAATTGTTGGAACTAATGAAAGAATTCAGTAAAGTTGCAGGATATACAATCAATATACAAAGTCAGTTGTTTATATATACTAGCAATGCATTATCAGAGGAATTAAGAGAATAATCCCCTTTACAATTACATCAAAAATAGTAAAATATCTATGAATGTATTTAACCAAGGAGGTGGAAGACCTGTCTATTGAAAACTATCAGATATGGATGAAAGGAATTGAAGACAAATAAATGGGAAGATATTCCATGTTCATGGAGTGGAAGAATTAATATTGTCAAAATGCCCACAGTGCCCAAAGCAGTTTATACATTAAGTGCAATCCTTATCAAAATTCCAGTGGTATTTTTCACAAAGATAAAATAAACTCCTAAGATTTGTATGAACTACTAAAGTCTCTGACTAGCTGAAGCAGTCTTGAGAAAGAACAACAAAATTGGAGGCATGGCTCTTCCTGATTCCAAACCCCCCACCCCTGATTTTATGTATTATAAAGCTGAAGTAATCAAAACAGTATGGTATTAGCATAAAAACAGACACATAGGTTAATGGAACAGAATAGACCCCAGAAATAAACCCATGCATAGATGGTCAGTTAATTTACGACAAAGGAGCCAAGACTAAACAATGTGGAAAGGATAGTTTCTTCAATAAATGGTCCCGGGAAAACTGGGCAACCACATGCAAGAGTGAAACGATCACTATCTTACATCATACACAAAAGTTAATTCAAAATGAATTAAAGACTTGAACCTAAGACCTGAACCAAAAAACCTGGGAGAAAACATAGGCAGTTAGCTCATTGATGTCTGTCTTGGTGATGGTTTTTTGGATTTGACACCAAAAGCAAAGGCAACAAAAGCAAAAATAAACAAGTGAGATTACATCAAACTGAAAAGCTGCACAGCAAGGAAAACCATCAACAAAATGGAAAGACAACCTACTGAATGAGAAGAAATATTTGCAATTTAATTATTTAGCTAATAAGGCATTAATATCCAAAATCTATAACAAACCCATGCAACTCAATAGAAAAAATCTGGTTAAAAAAATGGAGAGAAGGACTAAATAGATATTTTTCCAAAGAAGACATACAGATGGCCAACAGGTATGTGAAAAGATGCTCAACACCACTAATCAGGGAAATGCACATCAAAACCACAATAGGGCCCTGGCTGCTGTGACTCAGTGGATTGAGCTCAGGCTGCGAACCACAGGGTTGCCAGTTTGATTCCCAGTCAGGGCACATGCCTGGGTTGTGGGCTGGGTCCCTGGTTGGGGGTGTGTGAGAGGCAACCACACACTGATCTTTTTCTCCCTCTCTCTCCCTTCCCCCTCTCTAAAAATAAATAAATAAAAGAAAAAAAATTTTAAATTTATTTAAAAAAATATAAGATACCACCTCACACCTGTTAGAATGGCTATCAAAAAGATAAATGTTGGTGAGGATGTGGAGAAAGGGAACTTTGGTGCACTGTTCATGAAAATGTAAATTGGCACTGCCACAGTGGAAAACAGTATGGAGATTCCTCAAGAAATTAAAAATAGAACTACCATGTGACCCAGCAGTTTCACTTCTAGGTATATATCAGAAGGTAATGAAATTACTGTCTTTTCAAATATATATAGTTTATTGATTATGCTATTACAGTTATCCCAGTTTTCCCCCCTTTGGCTTCTCTACCCAGTATCCCTATTATTTCCGGCAGTCCCCCCTTAGTTCATATCCATAGGTCATCTGTATGATGTTCCTTGGCTACTCTATTTCCTATACTGCTCTTAACATCCCCCTGCCTGTTCTGTACCTGTGAACTGCTACTTATTAATCCCTGCACCTTTTCCCCATTCTCCTCCTCGCCCCTCCCAAGAGGTAACCATCCAAATTGTCTCCATATCTATGATTCTGTTTCTGTTCTGCTTGTTTACTCAGTTTGTTTCTTAGATTCAGTTGTTGTCAGGTGTATTTATTGTCATTTTATTCATAGTTTTGATCTTTTTCTTAAATAAGTGCCTTTAATATTTTGTATAATAATGGCTTGGTGATGATGAACTCCTTTATTAGTTTTTTTCCTTTAGTATGGGAAGCTCTTTATCTGCCCTTCAGTTCTACATGATAGCTTTGCTGGGTTGAGAAATTTTGGCTGTACATACCTGCTTTTCCTGACTTTGAATATTTCTTGCCAGTCCTAGCCTGTAAAGTTGCCTTTGAAAATCAGCTGAGAGTCTTAATGGGAACTCCCCTGTAGGTAACTAACTTCTTTTCCCTTGCTGCTTTTAAGATTCTCTCTTTATCTTTAACCTTTGGCATTGTGATTATGATGTGTCTTGGAGTGGACCAAAGAAGTTTTCTATCATCATTATTATTGTTATTATTATTATTTTCTAAATTGTTCAGTTACAGTTGTCCCATCTTTTTCCCCATTGCTTAGCCTTGCCCTGTACCCCCCACTTCCATGGTCAGTCTCCCCCACCATTGTCCATGCCCGTGAGTTCTCTGTTTGTGTTCCTTGGCCTTCCCATTCCCTTTATTTTCCCTGTTATCCCCTATGCCCCTTCCCCCTGGTCACTGTCAGTTGTTTATTCTTTATTTCCAAGTTTCTGGTTCTGTTTTGCTCATTTGTTGATTAGGTTCCACTTACAGGTGAGATCATATGGTATTTGTCTTTCACCACCTGGCTTATTTCACTTAGCATAATACTCTCCCGTTCCATCCATGCTGTCAGGAAGGGTAGGAGTTCCTTCTGCTGTGTAGTATTCCATTGTGTGAATGCACCACAGTTTTTTCATCCACTCATTTACTGATGGGCATTTAGGCTGTTTCTAGCACTTGCCTATTGTAAATAACATTGCTATGAACATTGGGATGCATAGGTTCTTTTGAATTGGTGATTTAGTATTCTTAGGGTATAATCCAAGCAGTAGAATTGCTGGACCGAAAGGCAGTTCCATCTTTAGTTTTTTGAGGAAATTCCATGCTGTTTTCCACAGGGGCTGTACCAGTTTGCATTCCCACCAACAGTGTACAAGGGTTCCATTTTCTCCACAACCTCACCAGCAGTTGTTTGTTGATTTAGTTATGATGACCATTCTGACCTTTGTGAAGTAGTATCTCATAGTGGTTTTAATTTGCATCTCTTTCATGGCTAGTGAGGCTGAGCATCCTTTCATACATCCCTGAGCCCTTTGTATGTCCTTGGAGAAATGTCTGTTCAGGTCCTTTGCCCATTTTTTAATTGGATTGTATGTCTTTCTGGTATGGAGTCAAGTGAGTTCTTTATATATTTTAGTAACCACATCCTTGTCTGAGGTATCATTGAAAAATATGTTTTCCCATACAGTTGGTACCTTTCCATTTTGTTGATGTTTTCTTTAGCTATGCAGAAGCTTTTTAGTCTGATGTAGTCCCATTGGTTTATTCCTTCCTTTATATCCCTTGTCCTAGGGGATGTATCAGTGAAAATATCGCTACGTGGAATATCTGAAATTTTCCTGCCTGTGTTTTCCTCTACCACGTTTATGGTGTCACAACTTATATTTAAGTCTTTTATCTGTCTTGATTTATTTTGGTGTATGGTGTACATGGGTGGTCTACTTGCATTTTTTTGCATATACTTGTCCAGATCTCCCAACACCATTTATTGAAGAGGCTATTTTTACTCCATTTTATGTTTCTTGCCACTTTGTCAAATATTAACTGACCCTATTGACATGAGTTTATTTCTGGTCTCTCTGTTCTGTTCCATTGGTTTATGTGTCTGTTCTTTGCCAATACCAGACTATTTTGATTACAGTGGCCTTGTGATATAGTTTGGTATCAGGTATTGTGATCCCTCCTACTTTGTTGTTCTTTCTCAAAATTGCTGAGACTATTTGGGGTCATTTATGGGTCCATACAAATTTTTGAAATATTTGTCCTATATCTGTAAAATATGTCATTGGTATTTTGATAGGGATTGCACTGACTCTGTAGATTTCTTTGGGTGGTATGGGCTTTTTAATGATATTAATTCTTCCAATTCATAAACACAGTATATGCTTCCTTTTATTTGTGTCTTCCTTAATTTCTTCAGTGTTCTCTAGTTTTCTGAGTACAGGTCTTTTATAAATCATCCTTATAAGTGGTGTTTTGAACTCTGCATGTAATGGCTTGCTTACCTCCATTTCATTTAGCTCTTTTTCTGGAGTTTTGGTCTGTTCTTTCATTTGGGCCATGTTTCTTTGTCTTTACATTTTGGCAGCCTCTCTATGTTTGTTTCTATGCATTAGGTAGAGCTGCTATGACTCCCTGTCTTCATAACATGGCCTAATATAGTAGGTACCCTATAGGGTCCAGAAGCACAGCCTTCTCTATCACCCAAGCTGGGTACTTGAGGTGCACCCTTCATGTGGGCTGAGTACTCTCTCCTCTTTTAGTTGAGCCTTGTTTGCTGCTAGCAGGTCAATGGGAAGTTTTTACCCAGGCCAGGAAGCTGCAGGGATTGGCTGTGGAAACTGACCACCAACCTTTGCCCTCTGTGGAGTATCTGCTGTGTAGGGACAGGGTGGTGGTTTCCCAACATGGTCTGTAGCTGTCCACTGCATTCGCAGGCTCTGGGGTTTCCCAGGTGGTTCAGGCAAGGTCAGCCACCATTTGTGTTCTGCCTGGGGCCTCCTGCATGAGCTGGAAGGCGATCTGAGATGGCTACTACTTGTGCTGTGCTTGGAGGTTCCTAGGTGAAGCCCAACTATGATCCAGAGCTGCCTGCTGCTAGTGCTGTGTCTGGGGCCACTTAGCAAGAGGTGTAGAGGTTGGAGGCTCACTGAACCTGGCTGTTGCTTATTTGAGAGGATTTCAGAAGTTGTGAAGCATGAGCCAAATCCAGCCATTCATATGGAAAAACCACTGTTAAAAGCTTGGTTGGGCCTGTACGGTTGGGCCTGTACGTTGCATGGGATTGAGCCTCAGAGCATCTCCAGAGTGGGGCAAACAGTGTTAACCAGGTTGATGGAGTCTCAGATATGGCACCCACCTGCTGGCTCTGTGGTTCTGTGTGTGTGTGTGTGGGGGACATTCAGAAAAGGTACAATGGCCTCTGCCTACCTTTTTGTCTGGGAAAAAGCTGTCCCCCACTTCTCACCTTGATACTAGACCCTTCAGTTGCTTCCCATATGCCACTGGTGCCTTCAAGCTGCTACCCGGGTGTTGGAGCTCAGAGGGAGTGGGTTTGAGTATGTCTTTGTGGGTTCTTTAAGAGGAATTGCTTGGGACTCTAGAAGTTTCTTCAACCAACTCAATTCCTATTGGTTCTTTCAGCCCAAAGTTATGGGGACTTTTCTTCCTGGCATTGGAATCCTGGGTTGGGAGACAACATGTGGGGCTGTACTCCTTGCTCCCAAGACATCCCTCCCAAATAATTTATTCACTACAAGTGGATGTGGGACCAGTCTGTTCTGTGTCTCTGTCCCTCCTGCCAATCTGGATGGATATGTTTTCTTTATTCTGTAGTTGTCAAACTTTCCATTCCACTCAATTTCTGATGGTTATGAGTGATGGTTGTTCTGTAGTTTACATGTAATTTTTATGTGGTTGTGGAGGAGGTGAACCATATTTACCTATGCCTCCATCGTGACTGGAAGTCCCTAGAAAATAAATAAATAAACACACACACACACACACACACACACATACATATTTAAAGGTTTTCCTTATTTGCTTTGAGAGAGAGAGGGAGGTAGGGAGGAAGAGGGAGAGAAACATTGATGGGAGAGAGAAACAATGATCAGTTGCCTCTCGCACACCCCCAGCCAGGTGACCTGGCCCACAATCCAGATATATGCCCTGACCGGGAGTCAAACAAGCAACCTTCGCTTTGCAGGACAACACCCAACCTACTGAGCCACATTGGTCAGGGCCATAAAGGATATATTTTTGAAAGGGGGAAATTGGTCACGTCTAGAAGTTATAGATAATATTTTACTTAACACCAGTAGTAATCTATCTGTTGATTATATGGCTTATATATTTCTCTTTTATGTGGATGACTGATTTAAGATTACTTAAGAAATTTGCTGCCTGGCAATATAAAAGTGCAGGTATTAAAATGAGTTGCATGCCTTCCAACTATTTCTATTACTTGGCTAAATTTAGAACCATGTAGAACTGCAGAATTGAAGTCTGGGGATTTTAATAGTCAAGACAGATAATATTCAGCTTTTCCGAATAAGGAAGAAGAATCATAGGTTCAAATTAATTTTTGCACTGTCACCCAGACTAATTAAGACAGAGTCCAGTGAAAAGCAGAACTATTCTGAGAATTTTATTTCAGTGTTGCTGAAAACTTGTTAGAGCCTGGGCTCTGGGTGTGAAAGGGATAAATTTTTTCTACTCTTGGGTAAATTGCTGGAGGCTGTCCACTGTTCTTTCCCCACTGTCTCCCCCAATAATACTTGATGAGTATAATTCTTACGGTTCACTTGGATGAATGAGTTAATACATCTGACCTAGAGATCAGATGAGCTAAATTACACTTGAGTTACTTGTGTGTGAGTTTTATGACACTGGAATTGTTTTGCATATGTGTGAATTCAGAGTAGTGTAGGATATACACACACACACATACACACGCATATATATTAGAACAATAAACACCTTTTAAAAAAATTTTATTATTTTTAGAGAGGGGGGAAGGGAAGGAGAAAGAGTTATCATGTGTGGTTGCCTCTCACATGCTCCCTACTGGGGACCCAGCCTGCAACCCAGGCATGTACCCTGACTGGAAATCAAACTGGCATCCCTTTAGTTTGCAGCCTGCACTCACTCCACTGAGCTACACCAGCCAGGGCAATAAACACCATTATCATATGAGCTAAAATAGGAGGGAAGGAGATTTACTGGCCTTTCTGGGCCTTGGTTTTCCTCAGCTAGAACTCCAGCTCTTTCCTTCTACCACATAGCCATCTGTGTGGTAACATTTGGCCTGGTCTTGAAGCAATGCATGCAAGAAGCTCGCCTGCTGGAACTGCTCTCTAGCAGACTGCTAATTGTGCTATTCTTCTTCTTTTTATCATATTTCTTCTGAATTTTCTTCAGTTGTTTTTGTTTAAACTCTTTCTCATCAGGAGTCAGCTTGGCCCCCATCTTATTGGCTCAGGGACAATGCCTAGTGGGACGTGTACCGCTACTGGTAGAAACGGAGCACAATGTAGTCCGTTTCTAGGGTACTGGTCCATTTCTAGGGTACTCGTGTGGACCAGTTTGTTGTTGGATACCTTGAAGACCACATCAGTAATCCTTGTTTCGTGTATACAACACTCAGGGGCCCAGGAGAAGTTGCCCACATCCAGCCTTAAGGCAAGGACTTCTTGTTGCCTCCCCACATGCAGACTGTGTGTGTGCGGCGGAGGGGGGAGCAGTCTTAGTGTTGGTGACATCCCAGTGCATATTTTTGCTCCTGGTCTTGCTGTGCTTGTGCCGGTTATCCTGAGTGATGCCCATGTCTTGGTACCAGCTGGAAAGATTTATTATAGGATGTTTTGAGAAGAAACTTTAACTGTACATGAAATGGGAAAATCTGTTGATCTGTTGATGAAGTTGGGTAGAAATTGAACATAAGAAATAACAAAAGGAATAATTTTTTGACTAATTTAAATATAGTGAAAAGAGTAAGATTTTACACATGAAGTGAATATGATGTGCTTACTGCCTGATTTGGCAATTGGAAATTTAAGACTTTGTTGCCACTATAGTAAGAAGTTTTAAGAACACTTGAAAAAATGCCAAAAAATTACCGTAAACCAAGAAAAATCCACAAAAATGGATTATATGTTTTTTTCTCATCCTGGATTTATACAAATGGTGAAATGTTGAATATTGAAAACCAAATCTACATATTACTCTTATTGAATTAATCCTGTGTGCTTCCCCTACTCCCCTTTCCTGATGGGGCTTCCATAGATGAGTTTTAGAAAAGAGGGACCTGTGTTTCTTAAGAGAAATGATCTGCCCTTGAAGGACTTACTGTTTAGGGAGGCAAAATGTTATGCAGGAGAGTTTTTATTTTCTTTTTGCTTATTTTTATTTACAAAGGACATGGATTGCTTTTATTATTAGAGGGAAAAAATCAATTACTTACATTTTTTAAAGGACAAAGGGCTATAAATCAACTCTTAATATTTGAAGTACTCCAAAAGACGTATTCTCTAGCACTCTTTTTTTAAAGATTTTATTTATTTATTTTTAGAAAGAGGGGAAGGAAGGGAGGGAGAAAGAGAGGGAGAGAAACATCAGTGTGTGGTTGCCTCTCCCATGCCCCCTACTGGGGACCTGACCTGCAACCCAGGCATGTGCCCTGACTGGGTACTGAACTAGCAACCCTTTGGTTTGCAGCCCGCGCTCAATCCACTGAGCTACAGTAGCCAGGGCTCTGGCACTCTTTTTTTAAAAAAAATTTATTTATTTATTTTTTAGAGAGAGGGGAAGGGAAGGAGAAAGAGAGGTAGAGAAACATCAATGTGTGGCTGTCCCCCACTCGCCCCCAACTGGGGACCCGGCCTGCAACCCAGGCATGTGCCCCGACTGGGAATCAAACTGGTGACCCCCTGGTTTGTAGGCCTGCACTCAATACACTGAGCCACACCAGCCAGGGCAAGGGCTCTAGCACTCTTGATTGATCTCTAGTTAGGTCGTGAATTCTTTGTTTCCTGGGCTTTATGACTGTGTGACTGTTGGGTAATCTCTTTATATTACAGCTGAAGTTTTTATTAAATAACTTCAGTGTATTTAATCAGTCACATAGCTAATAAAATTTCTATTTAAACCTAGTAATATACAATTCTTTTTCTGTGAAAGAGTATAAATATGCCCATTTGAACTGTGGGAGGAAAAGCTTGTGCTTATTATTAGCTTGCCATAACTTGCTGGAAGCTTAGCGTTTTGAAGTCACAAGAGGCACCCCTGCAAAATTTGGAGACAACAATACTATATGCTTTTACTAGAGTACACAGTTAATTTTCTTTATTTTTTAAAAAAGTTTATTTATTTATTTATAGAGAGAGGGGAAGAGAAGGAGAAAGAGAGGGGGAGAAACATTGATGTTAGAGAGAAACATCAATTGGTTGTCTTCCGTACCTGCCCTGACTGGGGATTGAACTTGCAACCCAAGCATGTGCCCTGGTCGGAATTGAACTAGTGACCTTTTGGTTTGTGGGATGACACCTAACCAACTGAGCCACACCAGCCAGGCCAGAGTAAACACTTAATTTTAGCATAAAGTAGTCTTTGGGGAGGCAGGGGAGAATACTGTATTTTTCCATAGGTCCTGGGAAATTCAAGACAACTTGAGTGTCAGATAAGGTTCTGGGGACCATTAGAAAGCTTAGTATCATTCTAGGGCCATGGAATCAAAATATTTTTGTGTGTTGGAGGACCTTAAAGGTTAGTTGTGGAAGTAAATCAGGAATATTTAATGATCAAAATAACAGTAGATAATAATGGACTAGATTATGTAATATAGTCCATATTCTACAGAATGCTGTAGAATTGAATTGAGCCTTAATTGAGTAGTACAAACAAATGAGAAAGAAGGTAAGAGAGAAATTAATATATAAAAGAAAAAAAAAAACCTAGCCTTTGTAGTGGGAACAAGAAGACATTAAAAGGCTTTAAGATGTGGCCAGGTAGCTCAGTTGGTTAGAGCACTGTCCCAACACCAGGTTGTGGGTTTCATCCTGGGTCAAGACACATACAAGAAACAACCAATGAATGCATAAACAAGTGGAACAAGAAAGGAGTGTTCTCTTTCTCCCTCTCTTCCTCTCTCCCTCTTCCCTCCTCAAATCAATAAATACATAATTAAAGAAACAATACCAACACCATTTGCACAGCTGAAATAATTAATAATTCCTTAGTATTAATTATTTACTTAATTGATTACTTATAATTTTTAAACAGCCTATATGTTTATAATAGGATCCAAATAAAGTTTGTAGTTGGTCAGTATATCTTTTTTAAAATTACGTTTTTTTGCCTTCATCTGAGGAAATTTTTCATTGCTTTTAGAGAGACAGGAAGGGAGAGAGAGAAACATCAATGAGAGAAAACATCAGCTGGTTGCCTTCCATAGGCACGGGGACCAGGAATAGAATCTGAAACCTTTTGGTTATGGGATGGTGCTCCAACCAATTGAGCCACACCAGCCAAGGCTATCTTTTCAGAATTAAACTACAAGTGTGGGGTGGTGAAGAATATTCTATTACTAATAGAGTTTGATGGCCTTGCCTTAATTTATGCTAAGGCACTAAAAGTTAGATTGACATTGCTTTTATCACCATGGTGAAAAGGGCAGGTAACATCTTAGTGTCATTAGGAAAATGGTTTGACCACTTAGGTCTCCTGAGACCACACTAGAACTGCTGTTCTGGATGGAGGATGCATTATATATCCAGAGATCCTAAGGTAAGCAAAAGCATTGCTTTCTAGGTCAAGTACAGGTAATTCGTTATGGAACTCAGGATATATGGAAAGAGAGAGAAAAGGTACTCAGGGGGCCAGATCATAAAGGAACTTAAGTACCATGCTAAGGAGTGCAGAATTTATCTTATAGGCAATAGGGAGTCTTTAAAGGATTTTAAGGGGGAGAGGATGATGTACACACACACATATGTGTGTGGTAGGGGTGTGGGTGGGTGATATCATCATATTTGTATTTTTCAAAAGATCACCTTATCACAGTGTGTCTTGTGGTAAGGAGGCCACTGGAAAATAATGAGGTCCTAAACTAAGCCACTGACTTGGAACTATAGAGGGCCAGGTTTATACACCAGTGCAGGGATTTTAGAGTATGTCTTTCCTAAAGTAGAACTAAGCCTACCAGGATCTGTTGGTTGGCTGGATGGGCAGAAGCACAACTAGCTGCGGTCCATTGTCAGGTCAGTTCTAGGCTGTAACCTCAAATATACTTGTTTAGACAATTTTCTCTGGAAATAAACCTAAACACCAGAAGTGCTATAGAATCTCTTTTGTAAAAATGGTTTCCAAAGGTAGTCAGTATTCTGACTTCTTTACCATAGATTAGTTTTATCTGTTTTTTAAAAATATTTTATTTATTTTTTAGAAGGGGAGGGAGGGAGAAGGAGAGGGACAGAAACATCAATGTGTGAGAGAAACATTAATCAGTTGCCTTTCTGCATGCCCCAACTAGGAACCAGGCCTGCAACCCAGGTGTATACCCTGTAAACCTTTTGGTTTATAGGACAATGCCCAACCCACTAAGCCATACTAGTCAGGGCTGTTTTTTAATTTCAGATTAATAGAATCATAATACATACTCTTGTGTCTTTTTTACTCAACATTGTCCTTGAGATTCATGAATGTAGTTGCATATAGCAATGGTTCTTTATCGTGGCTGTCTAATATTACATTGTGCGACTATACTGTAAGTTTTCTATTGAGTTGTCAGTTTTGAACTGTTATGAATACTACTACTATGAACATTTTTGTGCATGTCTTCATAGACATAAACACTCACTACTATTGGTTATAAACACAGGAGTAGAATTCCTGGTTCATGGGATACATGAATGTTTAAGTATTACAATTTTTCAAAGTGGTATGAATTTATTTTCTTGCAAGCAGTGTAGAAGAGTTCTGGTTGTGCTACATCTTTGACTACATGTAGCACTGTCAGTTCTTTTAATTTTAGCTAGTCTACTGGGGGTGTAGTGATGTCTTTAATTTGCCTTTGCCTGATGATCATTGATGTGGAATATCTATTCATATGCATATTGGCCTTTTAAGTATGTATCCTCTTTTGTGAAATCCCTGTTATTAAACTTTAGCCCATCTTAAAAATTGGGTTGTTTGTCTTCTTATCGATTTGTTGAAGTCCTTTTTAAAAAGAGCTTTTTTTTGTTACCCTTGCCTGAGAATACACTTACTGATTTTAGAGAGAGAGGAAGGGAGACAGAGAAACTTCGATGTGAGAGAGAAGCATTGATCAGCTGCCTCCTGTAAGTGCCTGGACCGAATCCACAACCTAGGAATGTGTCCTGACCTGGAATTGAACCCATAACCTTTGGGTGCATGGGATGATGGTCCAACCAACTGAGCCACACTGGCCAGGGCTGTAGAGATCTTCTGCATATTTTACATATGAGTCCTTTGTGGGATACATATATTTGTACATATCTTCTCCAGGTATTTACATGTGGGATAGGTACAAAGACAAGTTGATGAATCTGAGCATTCTGCTGGGATTCTATGGTATATGTGTTATCAGTGGAGGGTGGTTCTGTATAGTGTTCTTTAGAGATTCCAGTTTGCTTACGTGATAGGAATGCATATGCTGATTTTGAGTGAGACCCATTAATATTTTGAATTAGTCTCAGCTCATTTTGGGTGTTTCTGTTATCTATCACTGTGGACCAAACCACCCCAAATCTTAATGACTTAAAACAGCTATTTATAGTAGTCCACCCTTATATACAGGGGATATGTTCCAGGACCGCCAGTGGAAGCCTGAAACTGCGGATTATACAGAACTCTATATGTACTGTCTTTTTTCCTGGATAGGCTGGGGCAGAAGTAGGTTTGCAGTTGTTCAGACGGAAAATAATACAATAATTAATAAGTAATAATACAAGAATAAACTCTGTTTTGTGTACTCTCAAGTGTATACCTACTTGTGTACCACTCTGTACATACACAATTGTAAACCTACTTCTGCTCACTCTGTACATAGCCTGGATAAGATTTAATTTGTAAATCAGGCAAAGTAAGGGATTAACACAATAACTAATAATAAAATAGAACAGTATACTGTAATAAGAGTTATGTGAATGTGCTCTCTGTCTCTCAAAATATCTTATTATATTCTACTCACCTTTTTACTTAAAGGGAGTACTTTACAGATTCTCTTTGGCATGTCCAAATTGCAACATCATTACTCTTGTGCTTTGAAACTGTTATTAAGTAAAATAAGGGTTATGTGAACTCAAGCACTTTGATACCTCAACCATTGATTTGTTAATTCATGGCTACTAAGTGAGGGTGGGTAGCATATATAGCCTGAATACCCTGAGCAAAAAAGGATGATTCATGTTGTAGAGGTGATGGAGCTGGACAGTGCAAGACTTTATCATTGCTCCTCAGACTGATGTACATTTTAAAACTTAAAAATTGTTTATTTCTGGAATTCTCCAGTTGATGTTTTTGGACCGTGGTTGATTGTAGGTAACTGAAACCATGCAAAGAGAAACTGCTGGCAAGTGCAGAGGTATGCAATATTTCCTTATGATTACCTGGAATTTGGGCAGGGGTGGCAGTTTGGGCAGAGCTCATCTTGAAAGGCTTGTCTCTATCCCCATGGTATCTTCTGGGCTCACTCATTCTGTGATTAGTTGGCAGGCTGCCTAGGGGCTGGTTGTACCTGGATAGCTTCACTCCAGCATTGTTTAACATTGAGCTGGAGCTGTCAACCAGGGTGCTATGGTTTCTCCCACAGGCTCTCTTGCCTTCCTTGCATGGTGGCTAGGTTCTAAGAGTGTGAGAGGGGAAGTTCTCTGAAGGCCTAGGTTCAGAAATTACAGTGTCACTCATGCCACATCCTTTTGGACAAAGCAAGTCACAAGGCCAGCTCAGATTTAAAAGATGAGGAAATAAACTCTACTTCTTTTGTTTTTTAAAAATTATATCGTATTGATTATCCTATTATAGTTGTCCTGATTTCCACCCCCCACTTTGCTCCCCTCCACGCAGCACCCCTGACTCCCTCAGGCAATCTTCCCACTGTTGTTCATGTCCACGGGTCATGTGTGTAAGTTCTTTGGCTACTCCATTTTCTGTGCTGTACTTTATATCCCCATGGTTATTCTGTTACTACTTATTCATACTTCTTGATCCCCTCACCTGTCACCCATTCTCCCCCCTCCCCCATCTCTTTAACCTTTGGCATTTTAATTATGATGTGTCTTGGGATGGGCCTCTTTGCATCCATCTTGTTTGGAACTCTCTGTGTTTCCTGGACTTGCATGTGTATTTCCTTCACCAAATTAGGGAAGTTTTCTTTCACTAATTTTTCAAATAGATTTCCAATTTCTTGCTCTTTATCTTCTTCTGGCTCCCCTATGAAGCGAATTTGGATTGCTTAAAGTTGTCCCACAGGCTGCTTACATTCCTCGTTTTTTTTTTTTTTTAATTCTCTTTTCTTCTTGTTCTGATTGGTTGTTTTTTGCTTCCTTATGTTCCAAGTCATTGATTTGATTCTTGGCTTCATCCACTCTACTGTTATTTCCCTGTAAATAGTTCTTCATTTCAATTAGTGCATCCTTCATTTCTGACTGGATCTTTTTAATGCTGTTGAAGCCCTCACGAAGTTCCTTGAGCATCCTTATAACCTGTGTTTTGAATTCTGCATCTGATAGATTGTTTATCTCCATTTCGTTTAGCTCTTTTTCTGGAGTTTTGATCTGTTCTTTCATTTGGGCCATGTTTCTTTTTTTTCCATTTTGTCAGCCTCCCTGTGTTTGTTTCTATGTATAAGGTAGAGCTGCTTTACTCCATGTCTGGTGGTGTGGCCTAATGTAGTAGGTGTCCTGTAGGGTCCAGTGGCCTATCCTGTATCACTTAAGCTGGGTACTTGAGGTATGCTTTTCATGTGGGCAGAGTACACCCTTTTCTTGTAGTTGAGCCTTGGTTGCTGTTGCAGATCAATGAGGGGGATTTATCCAGGCCTGTCAGATGCAAGGATTGGCCGTGACCACTTACCACCAACCTCTTCCCTCCTTGGAGGATCATCTGTGCAGGAGCAGGATGGTAGTGCTACGACGTGGTCTGTAACTGCCTACTGGATATGTGGGCCCTGGGGTTTTCTGGGTGGTTCAGGCCAAGTTCAACCGCCACCTGTTTTGCCCAGGGCCACCCTGCCTGAGTTATAAAGCAATCCAAGATGGTTGCTACTTGTGCTGGGCTTGGGCATTTCCAGACGAAGCCAAGCTGTGAGTCCGGGCTGCTAGTGCCAGGCCTCAGGCTCACTGAGGCCAGCTACTGCTTGTTTGTTTAAATGGAAAAGCTGCTTGGGTGGGCCCGTAAGTTCATTGGGGTGGAGTCTCTGGGGATCTCGAAGGAGGGTCAAACAGTGTTAGCCAGGTTGATGGAATCTTAGGTATGGTACCAGTCTGCCAACTCTGTGAGGGGAAGACCCCGAAAAGGGACAATGTCCTCTGCCTGCCTTGATGCCAGATACCTCAGCCTTGACCTGCACACCACTGATGCCATTCTAGCTGCCTCCCTGGTGCTGGAGCCCAGAGGGAGTGAGTCTGAGTAGGTGAGCCCATGTGTGGGTTCCGTAAGCGGAACTGCTTGGGGCTCCATAAGTTTCTTCCACTGACTCAATCTCCACTCATTTTTTTAGCCAGAAGTTGTGGGGATTTCCTGGAACTGGAACCCTGGGCTGGGGAGCCTGGTGTGGGGCTAGGAGTCCTTGCCCCTGAGATATTCCTCCTGAATTATAATCTACCACACATGGATTTAGGACCAGCCCATTCCACATCTGTGCCCTTCCTATCAGTGTAGATGGATGTGGTTTCATTAATTCTGCAGTTGTCAGACTTCCATTCAACTTAATTTCTGTTGGTTATGCGTTATGGTTCTATATATTAGTTGTAATGCTTTTGTGATTGTGTGAAGAGGCAAGTCATGTCTGCCTATGCTGCCATCTTGACTGGAGTTTAAACTCCACTTTTTAAAAAAGATTATTTATTTATTTATTTTCAGAGAGGGGGAAGGGAAGGAGAAAGAGAGAGAAACATCAGTGTGGTTGCCTCTCATGCACCCTCCACCAGGGACCCAGCCCGCAACTCAGGCATGCACCCCAACCAGGGATCGAACCGGTGACCCTCTGGTCTGCAGGCCCATGCTCAATCCACTGAGCTACATCAGCCAGGGTGTGAACTCCACTTCTTTATTGGAATTTCTGTGAATAATTTGTGGTCATGTTTAATCTGCAACAGTGGGCATTGTTCTTTCTTGTCTCCCTGTCTCTCTCCCTCCCTCCCTTTTAAATGAAGTGAATAAGTTAGGGGGTGGTGTTTGTTTGTTTTTGTTTGTCATGAGTTGTCTTTCTTGGAAGTTCATGTTAGAACAAAACTGTCTTGGTTAAAGGATGTCTTCCATGATTACTTGGTGTGGCCAAGGACCAAATATGTTCAGGTTCTAACTTGCCAACCATTTTCTAAATTACCATAATAAACCAAATATCTGTTAATGCTGAAGAGATTAGGTTCTTCCTCAAGTGCTTTTTATCTTTTTTTTAAATCCTTTGTAATTAAAAAATTGGTAATTGTTAAGAGTGAATGCTCTGGTCCTCTTATGGGCTTTGTTCCTTGCCCATCCATGCCTTGGTAGTCATCCAGAGTTACTAACATGGGTCTGAAATGACTACATTTTTTCCTAGGTGCTCTATGAAGTCAGAGAAGGAAAGGCTTCATAGCAGGAAGAGTTGTCTAGGTTGCAGTTGTCTGGAACAGACAGTGTTTTATATGTATATGAAATAAATAAGAATCTTGGACAAGGTGCAGATGTTACTGACCTGTCAGCCCATCAGGTTGAATCAACCAAGGTCCTAGATGAGGTGACAGTGTCAACACAATGAGCCTCTTCTCCTGAGTTTACTGGTCCTCTCATTAAGGTAGTTGTCATAGCCCTTATTTTAGAGCAAAGTCAGAGTCATTGTTCAAGATTCAGTTGGCTTTCAACATTTATTTTGGAGGGGGAAGGTCACTTTCAGTTTAGGAGCTCCATCGAAAGTGCCATGTGGCTGTTTTTCAGATTACAGCCTTTTTGTGTGCCCAAGTGTTAGAGTTGTTAGGATCTTTAAAACTCGTCTCTAGGTGACTGGAGGCTATTCTATTTCTCCAGATAGATTTAATTAATTATCTTGGGTATAAGACAAGTAGATTTGTTAACTGTGGTTTCTGATTTATCTATTGCTCAAATTAATGATAATTTGATAGGAATAAGTACTCAGAGGTGGCATTTTATTGCAAAAAGGTGAATGTTTGCTACTAAATGCAGCTGATTAGAAGTCTAGGTCAAAGTATCTTTTTCTGGTGACAGGGTCATGATTTAAGGCTTTGTATAATGCACTATTAGTTAGATAGCTGAATTGAATCTTCGTAGTCCTGTGAAATTATCTTTTAGGCAGTTGGAGTGCTTCACAGTACTCTTATCCCTGATTCTTTCACAAGTGTTTGCAGCTTGGGTCAGTTTAGCGTAGTTGTTCTGGGCTGTGAGGCAGTACCTAGTGCAATTAGTGCTGGTAGCCAGATCTTTGGGAATTACTACTGCCTAAGAACATTGGGTTTGGGCCCCATAGACCCAGAGAATAGTGTTGCCATATACAATTGCCATCTTACTTTCTGAGTGCAGTTTTTTCCTTCAAACAAAGGGAGCTTTCTAAGAATACAAGGAGATTGTAAGAATGAAAAGGAGAACACAGGGTTTTGATAGCTTGGCCATCTTATTGGCTGTACAAATAAGTTCTTAAAAAGTAGGACTTGTGGCCAAGACGCAGGTGTAGGTAGAAACACTTTGCCTCCTCACACAACCAAAAGAAGGACAACAACAAATTTAGAAACAAAAAATTACCAGAACTGCCAGAAAACTGAACTGTATGGAAGTCCAACAACCAAGGACTTAAAGAAGAAACATTCATGCAGACTGGTAGGAAGGCAGATGACAGGCAGACGGGACAGAGAGGATGCGCGGCAAGGCAGTGGCTAGAGGATCGGGTGGGCGAGGTGGCGGCTGGTGGACTGGGTCATATTCATGTGTAGATAAACCGGGAGGAACAACTGGGGAGCAAGACAGACTGCGCAACCCAGGGTTCTAGCTCAGGGAAATAAAGCCTCAAAACCTCTGGCTGTCAAAACCTGTGGGGGTTGCGGCGGTGGGAGAAACTCCCAGCCCCACAGGAGAGTTCATTGTAGAGACCCACAGGGTCCTAGAACATCCACAAAGCCACCCCACCTGGGAATCAATACCAGAAGGGCCCAATTTGCTTCTGGGTAGCAGGGGAAGTGACTGAAAGCTGGCTGAGAGCCGAGCAAACAGCATTGTTCCCTCTTAGACTTCTCCCGCACATACAGCACCACAACCCAGCAACCTGGGTTGCCTTCCCACCCAGCAAATACTTAAGGCTACGCCCCTTACCATGTAACAGGCACACTGAAACAAAAAAAAATATGGCCCAAACTAAAGAATAGACCAAAGCTCCAAAAATAGAACTAAGCAATGAAAAGATAGCCAACCTGTCAGATGCAGAGTTCAAAACACTGGTAGGATGCTCGCAGAAATGGTTGAGAATGATCGCAAAGTAGAAGAAAAAGCGAAGGCTATGCAAAGTGAAATAAAGAAAAATATACAGGGAACCAACAGTGAAGGGAGGGAAACCTGGACTTAAATAAACGGTTTGGAGCAGAAGGGAAAAAGAAATATTCAACCGGAACAGAATGTAGAAGCAAGAATTCAAAAAAATGAGGAAAGACTTATGAACCTCCCAGACAACTTTAAATGTTCTGACATCTGAATCACAGGGGTGCCAGAAGGAGAAAAGGAAGAGAAACAAATTGTAAATTTTTTGAAAAAAATAATAAAGGAAAACTTCCCAAAGCTGGCAAAGGAAATAGACTTCAGGAATTCCAGGAAGCTCAGGGAGCGTCAAAGAAATTAGACCCAAGGAGGAACACACCAAGACACATCATAATTACATTAGCCAAGATTAAAGATAAGGAGAGAATCTTAAAAGCAGCAAGAGAAAAGGAGAGAGTTACCTACAAAGGAGTTCCCATAAGGTTATCATCTGATTTCTCATTAGAAACCTTGCAGGCAGGAAGGGTCAGGAAAGAAGTGTTTGAAGTCATGAAGGCAAGGACCTATATCCAAGATTACTCTATCCAGCAAAGCTTTCATTTAGAATGAAAGTGTAGATAAAGTGCTTCCCAGATAAGGTCAAGTTCAAGGAGTTAATCATCACCAAGCCCTTATTATATGAAATGTTAAAGGGACTTATCTAAGAAACAAGATGATCAAAAATATGAGCAGTAGAATGACAAACTCACAGCTATCAACAACTGAACATAAAAACAAAAACACACTGAGCAAACAACTAGAACAAGAACAGATCACAGAAATGGAGATCACATGAAGCGTTATTAGCAGGGATGGTGAGGGAGGAGAATGGGGTAAATGGTACAGGGAATAAGAAGCATAAATGGTAGGTACAAAATAGATGGGGAGGTCAGGAATAATATAGGGAATGTAGAAGCCAAAGAACTTATACGTACAACCCATGGACATGAACTAAGGGTGGGTAAGCTGGTGGGAGGGGTGAGGCAGAGCAGAGGAGAATAAAGGGGAGAAAAAAATGGAACAGCTGTAATAGCATAATCAATAAAATATATATTTTTAAAAACCTAAAACCAGTTAATTTTTAAAGGTATTGCTTAGCTTTGTAAATGACCTCAAACAAATATAAAACTGTTTCAGTGCTCATTATGTGTCATGCACTGTTTGGCATTGGAGTTGTAGATAATGAAGAAAACACGCAAGATTTCTTACCTCACTTTTCATAGAAATCCTCAACAGATAGATCTACTTTAATGAAAAGGAGAATGAGGAGATCATGATTTAAGTTTTGAACTAGCTTAGGTGATCACGATTTAAGTTTTGAACTGGATCTCTGATCCAGAAGATCAGAGAAGACCTCCCTAATCTTGAACCCAGTGGAGAAACAGCAGGTTAACATTTCCTTAACATGCTTGATCACCTGTGCTTCAGGTGGGAGTCCCTGAACTCTGAGGGACCTCTTTATGAATGCCTTGTCCAAGGAACAGGCCCCCCCCCCCCCGTTCCTTTCCACATACATCCAGTGTGGGTTTCATTACAACAAGTCTCCCTTCTATACATTGTGACTTTCAGAAATGCTGAGGTAGGTTATCCCTTTCTTACCTGTGATGAATTTGACCCAGCATCTCTTGACACTCACCTTCAGGACCTTAATAAAGTTACTTACTTCATAAGTTCTCTAAGTGTTCAGGTCATCTGATCACCCAGAGTAGCATGATTGATTTGCTATTTAAAATTTCTGTGATCTCCAGAAACAAAACAAAACAAAACAAAAATACTTAAAAACCACACTTCTCACATCTTCTAATGAAGCTCTCCTTTCTTCTTGTTTTTTCTTTTATTGTAAATCATGTAATATCCTTCATTACTTGCGAGTATTAACCCACAAGTGTGTGCCCTTTGTTCTCTAGTCTAATTTGAGATTAGACGAAAGCATTACTGTATATGAAATTCACCTTAGGCTTTTCCCTAAATGCAAAATAAGGCCATGTATAATATTTTCCCTAAAACTAGAATTTATCAGTGCATGTTTGACAATTTTTTTTAAAGCACCATGGTCAAAACCAAAGCTATATTTTGCATATTTAGACTCAGCCATCCATTAAGAACCTATGTTGTCCTCTTGACATATTTATCAAAATAATTTTTGTTCTAAGTAATATAAAATAGAAAATTTTTAATCTATGTAATTTATAACATTCATTGTAAATTTAGGGGGAGATGTATCATAAAATTATCATGATTTTTTTTTGTACCTGTGAAAATAAAATTGCCATTAACAAAAAAAATAACAAAGATTTCTGCCCTCACAGAGCTTGCATTCTTGTTTGAGAAGATAAAAATAGATAATAAGTAAAAACTGTAGCATAATAAATGCTATGAAGAAAAAAGATGTGGTGATGTAACTGAATAACTAGTAGGGTCCTTCTGCTCACTGCCAATAGGGAAAAATCTGGAGATAGAGTTTGGTAGAAAGGAAAAGGCATCTTTTATTTTAATCATATACAGTTTGAAATAATGGCAGGTTTCTGCCTGAAAGCCTGTTTCCTCTAGGACACCCAGAGACAATCACCCTGCCTACCTCTGCCAACCCAGTTCAAGGTTGCACCAGGAACCTCTTGCACCAAAAGTCACCATTGTTTGGGAAACGTGGGCGGTTTAGCTGATTTTAAGTTGCTGTCTGTCTTCAGGCACCCTTCTGGTTCAGTGTGTTCGGATGTCCTACTCCTGGCTGCTGTCTTCTTTCTCTGGCTTCCTGTGTAGGGTAGGAGTATGGGGCTCATCACCTAGTCTTACGGCTTCCACTGGCAACAACTAGTCCGCTAAGTCCTGTGACGCACATTTGTGTGGTGAGTCCGAGGGCCTGCTTGGGCTGGGGTGGGCAGAGCAGCTGCGATGGTGGGCACTGCTGCTGACTTGAAGAACGTACATATGTCAGGCTTGTGGCTGGTGACTGCTATGGCAGTGTGGGGGATGGGCACGGGGCTTGCAGCGGAAGCCCCCTCCCCTCCCCTCCCACTGGTCTAGCACCTGCTGCACAGGCAGGCCTTTTGGGGAGGGGTGCCGGGAATGTTCCCCGACCACACAGTCCTCAAGGCCGGGGACCCAGGAACTCCATCATTCCCCCATCCCTGGCAGCGGGGAAAGAGGAGAGAACAATGAGCTAGCATTTCTATGTGCTCCCCTTTTAAAGATTGCCCCCAGAATCCCCTGCGACAGAAATAGCTGCATCATCATCCTGGTTGCCAGGGCAATATACACTGGTTCGGCACCCACACCATGGCTGCCGCTGGTGTGCCAGCCTTGGCACTTCCCCACCTCTTACCCATTTGCAAGGCGAGAGGGTCCCCCCATTACAGTGATGTGATTGAGAGTAATGGGGAAGGTGTTACTTCAGGTTGGGTAGCTAGGAAAGCTCTCTTTGTAGTGACATTTGTGCTGTTGTTACTTGAGGGGAGGCAGACCCATTATTTCCTTAATGGGAAAGGAGTGTTCTGGGCAGAGGAACAGCAAATGTACAAAGGCCTTGTGGGAAGTATGTGGTTAAGTATGTTCCAGAATAGGCAGGTGGCCCCGACTGGTGTGGCTCAGTGGGTTTGGACATCATCCTGCAGACTGGTCGTTGGTTAAATTTCTCAGGGTGCATGCCTGGGTTGCAGACCAGGCCCCCAGCTAGGGACATGTGAGAAGCAACTGATCCGTGTTTCTCTTGCACATTGATGTTTCTATCTGTCTTTTCCTCCCTCCCTTCCCTTCTCTCTAAAAATGAAAAAATAAAATCTTTAACAAAAAAAAGGAAAAGAAATAGGCACCCAGCCCCTGGCTGGGTAGCCCAGTTGGTTAGCATGTTGTCTCCACATGCCAAGGTTGTGGGTTCCATCCTAGGTCAGGGCACCTACTGTAACAACAGTCAATCAGTGAATGCATGAATGAGTGTAGCAGCAGGTTGACATCTCTCTCTCTCTCTCTCTCTCTCTCTCTCTCTCTCAAATCAATAAATAAAAAGTTTTTAAAAAGTATAGGCAGGGGTCACATTTTGTAGGACTCTAGACCAGGGGTGTCAGACTCATTTTCACCAGAGACCATAATGGCCTTGCGGTTGCCTTCAAAGGGCTGAAACAATTTTAGGACTGTATAACTGTTAAGGAGTTGAAATTACATTCGGCCCTTTGAAGGCAACTGCAAGGCTGATGTGGCCCCTGGTGAAAATGAGTTTGACACCCTTGCTCTAGACCTTGCTGGGATGATGGAAAGCCATTGAGCAAGAAAGCTAAATAATATGATTTACATTTTTAATAGATTCCTCTTGCTTCTCTGGGGAGAACAGATAACAGATTGCCCAGAGTTGAAGTAGAGGGATTAGTTAAAGAAGCTCTAACATGTTATTTAAAAAAAAAAAAAAACCCTGCAAGCCATTATGAAGGTTATGGAGGGTGGGTGGCAGAAAAGTATTGAAATTTTATTTAAAAAGTTACACTTTTAATTTGGGTAAGACTACAAATAGGGTAAGGAAAAACCATAACAACAATAAGTACTAGTGTGTGCTTCAAATTGTGTTGCTCTTGTTTCTGTGACTCAGAGTTGGGGAGTGAACTTCTGGTATGGCAAGCCTCTCAGTGTGAACCTAATATGCCCACTTAAAAACCAGACACGTCTGGGCATGGTTTGAGGGCCTGTGGGGAAAGGCAACTAGTAATTTTTTTGCATAGGGGAAAACAAGGCATGTCCTGGGGAAAAAAATTGCTGTACAAGACAGTGTTTCAAGACCAAGGTTGATGGTAAAAAGGAAAGGGCAGTATCCTCTGGCCATGCCTCCCAACCCTAACCAAACTACCACATTCTCTAATGCCCAAACCCCAAAGTGCAGGGGCTGGAAAGAAACTAGAAGAGTTTTTTCATAGAAATCTTAGTATGGTACTGGGAAAGCAGCTGTTGGTGATGTGATCACAGGTTAGAGTTGTGAAACAAAATGGTGAGTTAAGGATACTCCTCACTTCAGCATAGAATACAGTGGGGCTTAGATATTTTGTGGACTTCCAACACTGAGTGGCTTGGGCATATTAAGGGTTCCAGTGGTGGCACCTATCACTTAGGGTTTTTAAAGAGGATTAAGCAGCAGCCAGCCCTCAGTCCTGTAGGAGCAATAATAATATTGCAGTTGGGGTGAGGAGATATTAAATTATGTGTTTGTGGTAATTATTTATACTCACAGAAGAAAATTCTGTTGTCAGCCTCTTTACTTTTTCTTGTCACCAACTGAAAGAGATTCTAGATCTGCTAGCCTAGTTCCTAGACTTGTGTAAAATGATAATAGGTTAAAAAAAAAAAAAAAAAAAAGCAGCTGAAGAATATCAACTGGATGATTAATTTCTATTGGAAAGTTTTCTGAGAACTACTTGTAAGAAAAGGATCAGTAGAGGGAAAAGAACCAAAGGAGAAGTGAATTGAGTGTAGAGGTGAATATAGGGAGCAGGTGTAGAGTTGGGAGAAACATTGTGAGCAGAAGGAATTGGGAAAGAAGACATTAAGAAGCTGCTATGGATTTTGAAATGGATCTCCCTTTATTTTCTTAGAGATTCCTGAGATTTAAATTGCTTTTAACTTACTTTTTTTTTTTTTTTTTTTGAGGTTAGACTTGTTTCTTATATGTGATGCCATTCCAGCACTGGACTCATGGAGGCTGAACATTTATTCAGGTAATAATAGGTAGTATTTATAGAACACTTTTTATGTACCCAGCAATAAACTAAGTGCTATACCTGTATTTTTATGCAGTCCTCACACAACCTCATGAGATCGGAAGTGCTATTGTACTCATTTAATAGGTGAAGAAATTGAGCCCTAGGGGCTACATCAAGATTGGATTCAGCTAAATTAAAACATAAAAAGGGCTACTGTATTTAAAGTGAGAGACAATGGTACTTTGGGTTAGATGACCTTGGGTTATACCCCTCACCTGGCTGGCATAAATATTATGAATGTAAAGTTGTTATGACTGACTGAACTTCATTTCCATAACTTTTTCTCACTAGTGAATATGTTAGGGAACCCAACCAGTTAGGGGTTGGGTGTCCTACCACTCACTGTCTACCAGGCAAATCTCCAAAGACAGAGTTTGGTGGAAAAGAAAGGAGTATTTTATTTAATGGCAAGTTTCTGCCTAAATATCTGGGTAACAAAAGTAAGGGGAAAGAAAAAGTCAGAGTATGACATCAAAATTAGCTATGTAAATATTTGTCATCACAACTACTACATAGGTTCAAGAACTGAAAATAACACAAGAACAGAAATCTGTTCACAGTGCTGACTGTTATCACCAAGGCCTTTGGAAATAATGGCAAGTTTCTGCCTCAAAGCCCGTTCTCTGTAAGACACCCAAAGAAAAATGACCCTATCACCCTCTGCCAGCTCAGTTCATTGTTGCTCCAAGGACCTCTTCTACCCAAAAATATCATCAACGTTAGGTGGCTTAGCTGGTCTCTAGTCACTGTCCAGCTTCAGGCATATTTCAGAGTCTGTGCCTCAGGCCTCTGCTCACAGGCCTGCACTGGCCACTGTTGGCAGGTCTGCTAGTGACTGTTGACATGCCCCACACTGGGTGAGGGGAAAGAACCAACTGACGTTTTGCTTCCTGGTCCATTTCAGAAATCCTTTCCCAGAATCCCATGCATGCCAAAAGCCAGTGGGAGTGTCTAGCCTTCCAACCAGTGAGGGCCAGTGTCAACCATATTTGCCTTTTCCCCTCTTCCAGCCACTATGATTGGCAAGGGGGCAAAGGCTCTAGTCACACAAGTGCAGCTCAAACCCCTCCTCCATTTCCCTGAAGGGGTGGTGTCCCTGCGCCCTCCCCCTCCCATTACCAGTACATTGTACCTTCTGTTTGTCTTTAAAACAATGGACATACGTTTTGGTTTAAAAAAAAATTTTGGTTTACTGTTTTAACCATAAGGCTTTTCTTTTTTAAAGTGTAGATAAAATGTTTTGAAATAGTTTAAATTTATTTGCGTAAATATCTACAAAAGGTAAGATATCTATAACTGGGGAATTCTTAAGAGGAGATTAATATAGATAGTAGTAGGAGTCTTTTTTGTTGATTTTATCACACTAGAGATACTATTCACAGGTATTTTTTAGCTTTAAAGAACTTTATGAGAGCCCTGACTGGTGTGGCTCAGTGGATTGAGTGCTGGCTTGTGAACCAAAAGGTCACAGGTTTGATTCCCAGGCAGGGCACATGCCTGGGTTGCAGGCCAGGTCCCCTGTTGGCATGGGAGAGGCAACTGATTGAAGTATCTCTCACACATCAAAGTTTCTCTCCCTATCTCCTTTCCTTCTCCTCTCTCTCTTTAAAAAAAAAAAAAAAAAAAAAAGAACCTTATTAGAGTTTGGTATAGGAGCTTTCTTGGTGTATCTAAATGTTTGTTTACAGATCACATTAATTATATTACTTGCCAGAACTGGGAGGGTTATAACACTACCAACTGAAGATCGGTCAAAAAAGAAGATTGAGCATCTCTGAAATTATAATGTACGTTAATTGAAGCATTTTTAAGTTTAAAAAGTTCAGATTTATCTGCTACTTTGATTGGTTCTCTGTGTTTAAGTTTTCCAAGTGCTGTCTGTACACAGGGTGAAGTAAAAGTGTTTCTATCTCTACCTTGTCAGTTACTGAGTGACCAGCACGAGTACACTGCCCTAGTTTTCTTTTCCCATCTTTTTTTAAACTCTAGGTACAATTGACAGATAGTAAACTGTGTATATTAAAAGTGTACAATTTGTTAAGCTCTTTTTAAAGATTTTATTTTTTTAAAGAGAGGGGGAGGGAGGGAGATAGAGAGCAAAATATCAATGTGTGAGAGAAACATCATTTAGTTGCTGCTCGCCACACCCCAACTGTGGACTGGCCGAAACTCAGGTATGTGCCCTGACTGGGAATTGAACCAGCAATCTTCTTTGGGGTATGATGCTCAACCAACTGAGCCACACCAGTCAGGGCCACAATTTGTTAAGTTTTGACATAGGTGTTCACCCATGAAACTATCACCACAGTCAAGATAATGAACATAATCATTATCCCCAGAAGTTTCTTATCCTCATTTGTAATGTCCCTCAATGTCTGTGGTCTCTAGGCAACCACTGATCGGCTTTCTGTCACTATAGGATAGTTTCCATTGTCTAGAATTTTATATAAATGGAATTGTAAAGTATATGCTCTCACATTTATTTCTTTTTTCTTTTTTCTTTTACTAAGCCTGATTATGTTGAGATTTATCTGT
Source organism: Trachops cirrhosus (assembly GCA_028533065.1). NCBI lineage: Eukaryota > Metazoa > Chordata > Mammalia > Chiroptera > Phyllostomidae > Trachops > Trachops cirrhosus. The sequence goes on along the minus strand of CM052539.1, from coordinate 49,118,107 downwards.
GCTGTTGCATGTGTCAATAATTCATTTCTTTTTATTGCTGAATAAGCAATCTGTTGTATAGCTATAACATAGTTTGTTTATCCTTTCACTTGTTGATGTCCATTGGGGTTGTTTTCAGTTTTCAACAACTACAAATAAAACTACACTATGAATACCTGTGTACACATCTTTGTATGAACATAGAGGACTTTTCCTCTGAGTTTTTTTTTTTTAATTTGAGGTAAAATTCACATAACATACAATTAACAATTTTAAAGTCTACAATTCAGTGTTATTTAGTATATTTACAATGCCTTGAAACCACAGTCTTTCTTTAGCTTTAAAACTTTTTTATCATTCCATAAACCATCTTATACCCATTAAGTCAATGGTTTCCACCTTTTTTGGCACCAGGGACCAGTTTCGTGGAAGACAGTTTTTCCACAGACTGTGGGCAGGGGATGGTTTCGGGATGATTCAAGTGCATTACATTTATTGTGCACTTTATTTCTATTATTATTACAATGTAACATATAATGAAATAATTATACAACTCACGATAATGTAGAATCAGTAGGAGCCCTGAGTTTGTTTTCATGCAACTAGGCGGTCCTATATGGGGGTGATGGGAGACAATGACACCTGAAATGTGTTGCTTATGTCCAGTCTGCTCCATAATCTTACTTTGGTTGCTGTCACTGCAGAAAACCCTGCATCACAAAGATAGGATGTAGGAAATGGAGTCAGGCTTTTCAGTGCTTTTGTGGCAATTTCAGGATATTCCGCCTTGACTTTAATCCAGAATGCGTGGAGAATTTGAAATTGTCTCAAACATACTTTTAAGGCCACTATCATTTGCGATCTTAAGCAGTTGATCCTCTTCTAGCATGGACAAAGTTGATTCACCTGGTCTAGTCACAAATGGGTTATGGATTCATTCCTTCCCAATTCAGGGGTCTTTTGTGGTTGGGAAGTTATGCTCAAACTCTTTTGAAAGCTGAGGTAGGTGATCATGTACCAGCTGGGAGAAAGAATGCCCTGGCTCAGTCTCTTTCAAAAATCTCTGCCCTGGCTGGTGTGGCTTAGTGGGTTAAGCGCTGGCCTGTGAACCAAGAGATCACGGTTCGATTCCCAGTCAGGGCACATGCCTGGGTTGCAGGCCAGTTCCCAGCAGGGAATGCACAGGAAGCAACCATACATTGATATTTCTCTCCCTCTCTCCTTCCCTTCCCCTCTGAAGATAAATAAATAAAAAATCTTTAAAAAAAAATCTCTGCTAATGTTTGAAACATGTCAAAAATCTAATATCCACTTGTCACCCCCATAATTCCAGTTTGGCTTTGAGTGCATCCACTTTATCTGCCAACTCGATCACAGTTGTTCTTCTCCCCTCTAGTGACAGAGTTTGTTGAGCAGGTTGAATATGTCACACAAGTAAGCAAGTTTTGCGACCCATTCTGTGTCACTGAAATATGCTACTAGTGGTAACTGTTCTTCTAAAAGCAATCTCTGGAGTGACTCTTGTAACTCAAAAACTCTAGCTAGTGATCTGCCTGTAGAAAGCCATCCCACTTCTCTGTGTAAGAGAAGACGTGTGTGCTCTGTGTCCATCTCCTCACAGAGCTGCACGAACAGATGTGAGTTGAGGTCATGTACTTTAATGTGGTTGATCATTTTAATCACATCCTGCAAAAAAGTTAAGTTCAGGTGACATTTTTCAGCTAGCCAGCATTTCTCTATGGATGACACAGTGCATAGTTCACATTCAGAAGCAACCTCTTTGACCCACGTAGGGAAACCAGAATGGTGTCCAGTTGTGGGAGCCGTTCCCTCTGTGCATATACCAACACAAAATGACCAGTTCAGTTTTCCTGATACGTAATCATTCAAAGACTTGAATAGCACTGTAGCTGTGGTGTTGGTTAGCAACATAAGTGCACATAACAGCCCTAGCTGGTGCAGCTCAGTGGACTGAGTGCCAGTCTGTGGACCAAAGGATCACCAGTTTCATTCCCGACCAGAGCACAGGCCTGGGTTGTGCGCCAGGTACTCAATTGGGGGAGTACAAGAGGCAGCTGATCAATGTTTTTCTCGCACATCGATGTTTTTCTCCCTCTCTTCTTCCCTTCCCCCTTCTCTGAAACCCTTACATTTAAGATCTGACAGGAGGTGGAGCTCGGGTGGTAATGAGAGTGACTGGGGAGCACCTGTAAATACAGATGGAACTTCAGTCACTAGCTAGATGCTCACCTCCTGTTGTGCAGCCAGGTTCCTAACAGGCCACTGACCGCTATCAGTCTGTGGCCCAGGGGTTGGGGGCTCCTGCATTAAGTAATCACTCCATTATTACATTTTATAGATTAGGAACCTGAGGTTTAGAGAGATTAAGTAACTTTCCTCAAATCCTGCAACTGGTAAATATGGAATCTAGGTCTGTTTCTTCACTTCTCTATTAAGCTAAATATTATTTGTCCTTCAGGATTAGCCTTAGGCATCTCTTCTTCTGGAAACCTTTTTTCTGGTATGATGTAAATGCGTGCTCCTTCTATGCCCATTTAACCTTGTGAGCAGCTCTAGTTACATTTTACATTATAATTTACTCATCTGTCTCCTGCAATGTTGATGTTCCTGGTAGGTGCAGAGAGGGAACTTAATTCCTCTGGCACACAAACACTAGATTGCATCCCAGAATATTTGTCTCTAAGAGGAAAATGCATATTGGGGACTTTAAAACCTAATGTTACTTGAGGCCTACTTGCTCTGTTCATTCTATGCAAGCAGGTCCCACAGTTTTAGAGCCATAAAACAGGTAATATTATTTACATATTCTGCTAGGTTTTCAAATCAGTTAACATACTCTTGCTGTATTACTTTAGAGAAGATTAAATAACAACAAAAATAAGAGCTGACATTTAAATGGCGTTCTATGTGTCTAAGCATTTTACTGGTATATTAACTCATTTAATCTTTACAACCCCATGAGATAGTTACTTTTATATTTGTTTTGCAGATAAGGGAAACTGAGGCATGAAGAGAGTAAGTAACCCCAAGATTATACACCTTATAAGTGGCAGAGCTGGAAATCAAATGTCTAAAATCTATATTGTACAGAATACTGATCAGATTCCCGCAGTTACATCTTTTGCTAGGATAAAGGCAAGTGAGGATTAGAGCTCAAGTCAGATGGCTACAACTCTGGTGTGATGATCTTACAGAAAACGATGATTTTGTATACATTTTTAAAAATGGTTTTTTTGGTCACTGATAGATGACACTTATTTATTTTTGTTGTATTCTTTGTGTTTTCTTTTTAAAACAACAAAAAGAATGAAAGGATCTTTCTCGTTATCTTTGTTTCAAAATCATTATCACATTTCTGAGCTTTCAGTCTACTTAATTCCCACTTGCCCAGAGAATAACAGTAACAAAAAGTGTTGAATTTTAGTTGAGACTTAGGAGGTTGATAATAATTTTTATATTGGTCAATTTCAGAATCCTGTTATCTTTATTAGAGAGAGACATCTGAACTTTATCTTTGTGGTGGGATTTATCTACCCATACCTCCTTTTTTGCCCTTGTAATCCCTTGAGCATTGCAGTGATGATAATTTTGAGAATGCTAAATAGCTTCAGTAATTACATACCTTGCTGCATTTGTATTTCTAGACATTTATATCTTTGTATTTTTGGTCTAGAATAGGATGTATTGGAACTTGTTGGATTTTGTGTCTTTTTTTTTTTTAAAGAAGACTTTGTATTTTGTTCAGGGAGGAGTTATGTTAATCCATGTAAGTCCAGCCATGGAATTTAGGGCTAATGGGAATTTATTTTGCCAGTGCCCAGGAATATCATGCTTTGGCTAATAGTATCTTGAGGTCACCAACAGTAGCTTTTCTTTAAAATAACGCCTTATGTTGTACATGTGTTTCAGACCAACATGGAGGATACAATTTTATTAAAATAAGCTTTTAAATAAATACCCAGGCTGGTTTTGGGATTTATATGATATAAAAACATGTCTGTAACATATTCACCTTATTGACAAACTTTTTAAAAAAGATTTTTAGAGAGAGAAGAAGGGAGAGAGAGAGGAAGAGAAACATCAATGTGTGGTTCACTCTCAAACACCCCCTACTGGGGATCTGGCCCACAACCCAGCCATGTGCCCTGACTGGGAATTGAACCAGCAGTCCTTTGGTTTGCAGGCCAGTGCTCAGTCTGCTGAGCCATACCAGCCAAGGCAAACTTTCAGTTATCAATCATGCAGGATATATTGCTGAGCTATCTTTTTTCCAGCCATCATTCTCTCCTCCTGAGAGTATCATGTATAATGTTGTCAAGGTCATTTCAGTTTGTTTCAGAATAGATTTGATTCCACATTACCTACTTCTGCCACAATATTCTAACCTTTAGTTTGGAATTGAACATTCATCAGAGTGATAAATATGTTAAGGAAAGTTGAAAACCAAAATAATGTTTTTGACAGTTTGATAGGATGTAGGATATAATTTGTAGACTTGCTTTAAGTTCTTAGGAGTTGACTGGATTGGCCCATGCAAAACTCAAGGGGTTAGGGATAAAAGCATAAGAGACATGTAGAAAGGTACCTTTTCCTAACCTGCTCTTTTGGAGTTCTTTTTATTTCTCATCATATTTGAAGCTTAAAAAGGAGCTTCAGGACTATTTAGTTAATTAAATTTCATCTCTGGTAGGAGTATATGAAATTACTGAGTGTTTTTAGTATCCCTGTATAGGTAGGTAACTAAGTGAAGTTGAAGAAAGCAGAAATGTCCTCATGATAAAAATGCACTCTGGGGAGTCAGGGCTTCCTGCCAAGATGGAGGCATAGGTAGATGCACTGTGTCTCCCTGCACAACCAAGATAGGGACAATAACAATATAGAAACAAAATAACAACCAGAACTGAAAGAAAATTGAAGTGTATGGAAGTCGGACACCCAAGGAGTTAAAATTAGACACATTCATCCAGACTGGTAGGAGGGGCGGAGTTGGGCTGGGCAAGGGACTCGGAGCACAGAGCAGAGCAACCGGGGCGGCGTGCAGGACTACAGCAGGTGGACCCTGGGAGCACAAGCAGCAGTGGCTGGCGAGCCCCGGCCAGGAGTTGGTGACCACAGACGCAGCAAGGCAGCCTTTGTGAAGCAAGGCACTGCACCCAACTCAGGGTCCCAGCACCGGGAAATGGAGCTTTGAGTCACTGACTGAAAAGGAAGGTCCCGAGGGGTGCACAGGCCCACCCACACGTGAATTGGCACCAGAGGGGCCCAGTTGGCTCACAGAAAGCGGCGGAGGGGTCTGGGGTCTTACAGATAGCGGAGCAGCGCCATTGTTCCTTCTCGAACCCTGCCCCCACATACAGCATCACAACCCAGTAACTGGGTTGCCCCACCCTGGTGAACACCTAAGGCCCCGCCCCTCACTACAGGTGCTCGACAAGATAAAAAAAAAACAGCAAAGAAATGGCTCAAACAGAAGAAGAATTGAAAGCCCCACAACCCATCCTTTTAAGCAACCAAGA
>CM052539.1:49098246-49112091 GCA_028533065.1 Trachops cirrhosus | reverse complement strand
CCGACTTCCATAAACTTCAATTTTCTGTCAGTTCTGGTTGTTATTTTGTTTCTATATCTTTGTTGTCCCTATCTTGGTTGTGCGAGGAGGCACAGTGCGTCTACCTATGCCTCCATCTTGGCCGGAAGTCCATCTTTTTTTTATAAGTTAGAAAAAATAGAGCTTACATTTTAATGGAAGAAATGTTTGTAAGAAAAATAATACCAGTAGACTTCCATTTAATCAATGACAGAAATCCCTGAAATGAGACCCACAGATAGTTTTGTTTTGGTTATGATTTCTCTGAAATTGGTTCTACTTTTTTGCCCTTAAGGTGCATTTTTGCCCATACTAGCGAGAGGAGTGATGGCAGAGCCAATAATAATAGTTTTAGCTTGTCACATATTTGCTGTGCATTGGGCACCCTGCAGAATTACTTTGGAAATATTTCATCGCATTAAAATCATATAAAGAAGGTTTTATCTAGCTTATTTTACAGGTCAGTAAAGTGAGACTTACAGAGGTGGTTACTAATCTGAGATCACATAGCTTGTATGTGATAGGGCTAGGTACGCCTGCTTCTAATAATTTTAAGTTCCAGGGAAAGATCATCAATGGAAGCACATATTCTGTGTCTAAATATTTAAGTTATAAATCAGGATTTTCAAAAAACTTAGAAAAATTGTTCTTATTTTACCTAGATAGTGTACTTGCATAATGACTTAGAGCCCAGAATTCTTGGACATCTCAGACTTCTGAGACAGTAAGGGATATTGCAGGAAGATCCCCTAAATTTAGTCTCCCATCTACACCTCTCTCATAATCTGTCCCTGTACACCATTCAGAACATGGAATGTGTATAATAGTGGGTATTATCTATGGGAGGACAGAGTTTGAGAAGAGATCCACTGAAGGCCCTGAAAGTGGGCTTGGGACTGCTTGTGTAGGGAATGCTGTGATCCAGAGTGTAGTTTGGGATGGTAGAGTCAGAGGTTTTAGGTAGGTATGTCCCCTTGGTCCCATAAACATCTTGTCCTGAGGAGATAGGTAAGTTAGAAGGAGGTCAGAGTGGCTCTGTCTAAAGTGGGAGACCAAGAAAATGGTTCTTTTACCACACACATTGGTGGTACTAGTGCTGGGACTCAAATCCAGGTCCATCCAAGCATACTGTCTGTTGACAACAGTAAAAAAAGCCTGAATTTACAGAGAGAAGAGTGACAGCTTACTGTGCGGTGAGTGGAGCAGGGATGGAAAACAGCTGGTCCATCCATGTTAGGTCATGCCTGGAGAAGTGCTTTATATGGACCATGTTTTAAATGAGCCAGTCTGTTTCTCTGAAAATATTATTTAGTGTTGAGTCTTAGAATCTAGAGAATTTAAGAATTAGAAAAAAAACTTTATCGTATTCCAAGTACATTCTGATCTTTGTGTAGTTTAAATTGAGTGGTACTGTTATGAGAAGACAGTCAATTTTTCTTCTAAAGGTAGGTGAGGCAGAAGCATTTGGGTTTGTTTTATGTATTGGTCTTTATACTGAAGAAGAATTTCTTCAGTACTGTTTGTTTAGTTAGAATAAAACATTATATAAAAGGACCAGATTATGGTTTCTTTTATATTTGTGTCATACATCATAGGTAGAGTAGGCATTATTATTTGCTCCTAAAATTTTCAGTCATCTGGAATCAATCTCAGACTTACGAAGAGATGTATATTTTGATGGTTGTGGGGAAATGCAGTTTTGATGTAGAATGTTATTTCTTCATCACACACATTGTTGAGTTTGTAGAGTACGCTTGGATTCTGGTCATTCTTATAATCCTTACTACACCAGACTTAAGATTGTCCAGCCACGCTATCCATCAGACCCTATACTTGAAGCATCCTTGAGTGGATTGAAACCTGCACAGTGCACACATACCCATGATCTTGGCCTGTCCTCATATAACTATAAATTCATCAGTTCTGTCAGACTTGGAGTTTAATTTAAATCTGATGAGAACATGATCGTGGCTTCTGTCTTGTTTTCAAGCTACCCTTTTTTGTTAACAGGTGAGAATCTTGTGTTGTATGTGTTGTGTAATCTGATCTGCTGGAGGCACAGAAATAAATAGAAAAATCTTGAGTGATATGTACCCTAAATACTAGAGGATAATTAGTAAAAGTCTAAGTTGATGTTGGACCTAGAACTTGTTGATATGTAAAATAGAATTTTAAACCCCTTCTAATATTTTCTTAAAAATATGTCTTCCATATTGGATTTCCTTTCTCTTTCTCTCTCTCTCTCTTTTTTTTTTTTATCCTCACCCGAGGGCATTTTTTCATTGCTTTTAGAGAGAGAGAGAAACATTGATGTGAGAGAGAGATACATCGACTGGTTGCCCCCCGTACATGCCCAGACTGGGGATCGCACACTCACAGACCCGGGATGGAACCCACAACCTAGGTATGTGCCCTGACCGGGAATCAGACCCGCAACCCTTCAGCTTTGAGTAGACGCTCCAGCCAACTGAGCCACACTGGCCAGGGCAGGTTTTCTTTTTCTATAACTACTATCCAGATATATCCACTAATGTTTATTAGGTCTCTTGTTACCACATTTACCAAGTTCTTGAAGAATACTTATTTTTTGAAAAAGCACATTAGAATTCTGGCATCTGTTTTGAGTGACAGTTTCAGCAGCATCCTGTATTGCAAAGGGCCTGGGAATTTGTTGACACAAATTCGTCTTCTCTGACTCCTGCCTGATTCTCCTACCTAGGCTCTGTGGCCTATGGTTTATTTTTAAAGCTGACTGCTGGGCTCTGTATTGTGGTTTTTCTTTCCTGAATTATTTATCACTGTTTGGAACCAAATGGAGCAGTGTGTTTCTTCACCACTGCTCATTAGAACCCATGTGTCTGTCTTCAACTTGGTTGACAGATTTGGTTCATGTTAAATCCCACTGGTCCATCTTAGGAAGGCTGCAAAGGCAGTGTGGGACCAGGCCACAATTGGTGTCATACTCTAAGGGCATTCAGACTTTTAGATTATTTTGTTTTGGCAGCACTGGAAAGATAGAAGTTATACCATGTTTTTCCCTTAAACTTCTCAAAGGTAGAGATTGTGCTGTGCTGATTTTTGTGATGACATTTATTTAATGCTTTTATAGTTTAATTTTAGGAGAGGTAAGAGAGGAATACCTATGCAAAGCACAGCACTGAATTTAGGTGTCTTGAGTTACAAATACGAGTATTTGGGAGCACTTTGAAATTCTCTGGTCTTGGGGTATGGGCTATGGGGGATTCATTTGTTTTGTTTGGGAGAATTCTTATTGCCTGTTCTTTTAATGCTTGGAAGAAGGATGGCAAAACCTAAGAGCGAGACAATTATTTTGAATGATATTTTCTGTTTTCTGATGTTTCAGAACTGGTGTTTCTCTTCAGTCTTCATCTGTGTTTTTTTCCTGCATCCTGTCTTTCATGAAAATATTTTTCTCTTTCTCAATGTTGCTGCTTTTTTGTCTTTGTGATATGTGAGCACACTATTACTTGTGTATTCTTATTTTTTAAAATATTTCCCTTTTCATATCACTGTAGGCAGAAAGGGAATATCTGTCAATCGTTTTGTACCCCTACCCTGTTGGCTAGCCCTGAATTTGCTCATATGTTTAAAAAAAAACAGTGGTATAGATTTGGCTTCCATTCTTGAAGTAATGATGAATACTTTTATATTTTGTACCAGAACAAGGTTTTTAGCCTTCTGTTGCTGCTTTTGGTCAGTGCCAGTGGCTGAGAAACTGGTATCTCACTGCTCAGTGATTCCAGTTTTATTATTAGTGTTGTTGTTATTGTTATTATTATCATCACTTCACTCCCCTGTGATAGTGGCTCTTAGTTACATAAATCCTACATTTCACGGCAGGGTCTTAGAACAGCCCCATTCACTAACTATTCTCCTGACATTTCATTAAACTCAGTTCTTTGGACTGCATCAGCCAGTTTACTAAACTAAACTTACTAGCTTTCCCTTGTGCTTCTGCTCTCCTCCAAGTTATCTTTATTTGCTCTTTGTCAATACATTTATTTTAATTTTTAATTTTTTTGCATTTTTTAAAATTGTTCAAATACAGTTGTCTCCATTTTTCTGCTACCACTTTACCCTGCCCCCACATCCCACCCTCAATCCTTGCCCCCTTTGGCTTTGTCCGTGGATCCTTTATACATGTTACTTGACAACCCTTCCTCTTCTTTTCCTGTTATCACTCTCCCCCATCCCCTCTGGTTACTGTCAGCTTGTTCTTCCATGAGTCCTTGAAAAATCCATTGCAAAATTACTTTCTTTAGGAAACTTAAGGGGAAATCAGAGATGAATGGACTTGTTTTTCTCATTGTTTTGAATTTCTGTTGGTTTTAGTTTTTCATATATATTTTAAAAATTCTAGATTCCACTTGAAAGGGCAAGAAACTATCTTGTTTTCTGTGGTATCTTACAAACTGCTCTTACTGCTCTCAGCACATGGTAGGCTGCCATTTGCCTTATAACAAGGCAAACTCACTGGACAACAGGGCATCAATGTAGGGAAATAGAGATTGTAAGTATTGGGGATTCTCAATTTTGTATCTTTTAGAATGGTAAGAATATGAAGTCTTTACAGTCTTACTTTGAATTATATAATTTTTGGAGACTAAAATAATAACAGATTACAAACTGAAAGTCCAAAAAGACATGCTTGGTTTCTAAAATAGCCATCCAAGTTTTGTCTGCATGACAGAGTTAGAGCATATTTATTACAGGCATGCTAGGAAGATGGCTCACTTGAGCAAAAGTCTATCCCTGGCAGTCTGATGGTATAGTTCTTCATCCTTAATCAGCTTGAATTTACATTAGTCTACTGTGAAGGTCTTTTAGGTGCCATTCAGAACCAGAATTGCATATTTTCTGCAGAGCTGTTAACCTTATTTTCCACTCCTGCCTTTGACACTTTTCATGAAAGTTGAATTTACCTTAGAGTCTTAATTCAGAAATAGGGTCCCTGACCTTTTAAGAAGTAGAGGTATGTTTCATTTCCTAACACTTTTTAGATCATTTGATGGTATTAAGGTGCAGGGTTTACAGGGGTAGGGAGGGAAACTGGGGCTTCCTGAGTGAAGGCTAGGAAGGAGGAAAGCTACCTGAGACTTCTTATTTTCCTAATCCTTCTGTATGAAGTCCATCTCTTGACCACTTGTGCTGCCTTCTTAACCCCACCCCAGCCACTCCAGGTGAATCCTTAGTCCCAGCGCTGCTGACTGCAAAGTTAGGAAACAGTCCCTCAAGCCTACCCTCACTTCTGTCACCAGTTGCAGAGTTCAAGGTTCCCCAAGACCATCATTAAGTTCAATAATTTGGTAGAAGAACACACAGAACTCACTGAAAGCTGTTACACTCAAAGTTATGGTTTATTTCAGGAGAACGATGAAAATGGAAATCAACCAATGGAAGAGACACATAGGGTAGAGTCCAGGAGGGTTCCAAATGCTGAGCTTCCAGTTATCCTGACCCAGTGGAGTCATGGCCAGTGTTAACTCTTCCTGACAATAATATGTGACAGTATACATGGAATATTACCAACTGAATAAGCTCACTCAAGCCTTGGTGTTCAGAGTTTTTGTTGGTGCTTCATCACACAGATATGGTTGACTGCCTACATAAGCTGACCTCAGTCTCCAGCTCCTTTTGAGGTCACATTAATACTGTGACCCGAAGTCACATTGTTAAGACTATCTGGCCTAGCTCAAAGCTCCCAGTAAACACAGACTCTTTTAACAAGCAGAACATTCCAATGGTTTAGGATTACTTTCAGGGAGCCAAGGCAAAGACCAGACATCTTTGGGCAAGATTAAATTCTTTACTATGCACTGTACTAGCTAAATCCTCAGGCCCAAACAAGAGAAATGGGAAGGGAATGAGTAAAATTTTTGAACCATGTGAACTTATTTTTTGGTCAAAAAGTTAAATATATATAAACTAAATTTAATTAAAAAGTAGATTCAGCCCTGGCTGGTGTGGCTCAGTGGATTAAGTGCCGACCTGCAAACCAAAGGGTCGTAGGTTGGATTCCCAGTCAGGGCACATGCCTGGGTTTTGGGCCATGTCCCCAGTAGGGGGCACATGAGGGGCAGCCACACATTGATGTTTCTCTCCCTCTCTCAAAAAATGAATAGACAAAATCTTAGAAAGAAAGGTAGATCCAAGTTGATAGAGCTCCCAGGCCCCCGAGAGAAGCCAATTCAGATCATCCCTGGTGTAGCATACACCAGCCCTAGCTTCAAAGAATTCCCAAAGATAGATTACCAATAAATATGTGTTAATAATAATAATAATAATATCACAGATGTCACTGTGAACAAGCATGAGCAGAAACAACTGAGCCAGACCTACAGAAACTTCAGATATTAAATTATTTGACATAGAATGTAAAATAAGCATATTTAGTGAAATAGAAGAGTGAATAAAAACTATGAATAAGAAACAAAAATAAAGCAAGCTGGTTGGGTTTAAAATAAGGAATTAAATATTTTACAGATATTTTGCAAATAAAAATATATAATAACTGAATATTTAAAACTCAGTGGAAGAGAGCTTAAGTTTTAGTCATAGTGGAGTAACACAGAAGTTGATTTACGCTCCTGCCTTAAACAAATAACTGGACAAAATATATTTTTAAAATGTCTTAGCTCTGGCTGGGTAGCTTAGTTTGTTAGAGTGTTGGCTTGATATGCTAAGGTTGTGGGTTTGATTTCTGGTCAGGGCACATACAAGAAGCAACCGATGAATGCATAAATAAGTGGAACAACAAATTGATGTCTCTCTCAAATCAATTAAAAAAACCTCTTTTAGACATTTGACAAGGGGTAGCACAGAACAGTGATACCTGAGAGAAGTGAAACAAATAGGTTGAGCCCTTTGATGGCCTTTTGGCCTGAAGAAAGTTTCCAGGTTGTAGCACCTAAGATGGGAAGGGATACCCAAATACAGCGGCCAGTCTCCCTGAGGTTAGGAGACGGAGGTAAAAGTTTAGGAATGTCAAGGCAGCTAGAATTTGTATGTAGAGTATTTGAGAGAAGAGAGCTTCACATGAGAGAGTAAGAGGTTTCCTCTAAACCTGCACTGTCTAGTACAGTAGTTACTAACCACATGTGGATATTTAAATAAAAATCCTTTTTCTCAGCTGCACTAACCACACTTCGAATGCTCAGTAGCCACAATTCCATCATCAGAGAAAGTTGTATTGGACTTTAGTGCCTTAGCATCTTTAGTTAAGTGCTAATCACTTCATGATTATTGACACAATTAATCCAGGGCCAGAAAAATACCACTAGAAGGCATTAGACAGTACAGTCCTTGTTATAAAGGTCCATATATATGTTATGTTTCCACTAGCTAGGGTAGAAACATCTCTAACACCTGGAACATTATTGAGTCCTTAGAAGGATATTGCCCTAATAATGTGTCATATTCATCCTGGTGTAAAAGACTAACGAAGCATAAAACCAGGCCTTGGAAGGATTAAGTTGTTTCCACATCACTGATTCCTGAAACAAATCTCAGAATTAAAAAATTAAAAAACTCCAGCAAATAATGCAAAATTTACAACATTTGGCATCCAACCACAAATTATCAGGTATACAAAGAAGAAGAGAATACAATGCATATTGAGGAGAACAACCAGTCACTAGGATAGGACTACAAATGACACAGATGATAGCATTAGTAGACAAGGACATTGTAACAGTTACAACTATTTCATATATGTTCAAAATCTAGATGAAAGATTGAGTATATTAAATAGAGACAGAGAGGATACAAAAGCATGAATTACCCACATCAGACTTCTTAAGATAAAAATTACAGTTTCTGAAATGAAAAATACAGTAGGGTTAACAGTAGATAGACATTGCAGAAGAAAAAATTAATGAACCTGAAGACATAGCAATAGAAACATCCAAAATAAAACATAAGAAACAGATAAAAAATATAAATACATAGTGATAAATGAATTATGAATGAACAGTGGGACAATACAGGCAACTAAGAATATGTGTAATTGGAGTCTTGGAAATGTGGGGGTGAGGCTAGAAAAATATTTGAGGAAGTAATGATAGTACCTGTTCTAAATTTAATGAAAACTATAAATTCACAGATCCAAAAAGCTCATTTAAGATTTTCTCTTGATCACTGATTTTTAAGCAGTTTGATTATGATAGCTTTGGTATAGTTCTTCATGAGTTCTTTGAGCTGCTTGGATTCATGAAAACCCAAAAGAGAAAAGTCATGAAGAGACTTTATATCAAGGAACATCTTAATCAAGTTGCTTAAAACTAGTGAAAATAGAGAGTCTTCAAAGCAGACAAAAAACAACAACAAAGAAAAAATAAGACACCAAAAAAATCCTACACGCTTATATACAGAGGTGTTATGGGCTGAATTGTATCCTCCAAAATTTGTATGTTGTGACTAAGCCCCAGTCGTACCTCAGAATATGACTATAGTTGAAGAAAGGTCTTTAAAGAGTCAGTTAAGTTAAAATGAGGCTGTTAAAGTGACCCTAATCCAATCCAATCTGACTGCTTCCTTATAAGATGAGGAAATTTAGATACACAAAGGGACACCAGGGGCATGCATGCACGGAGGAAAGACCATATGAAGACACAGTGAGAAGGTTACCACAGCAAACCATGGAGAAAGGCCTCAGAAGAAACCAAACCTATAGACTCTTTGATGATGAAAAAATAAACAACATTTAAGCCATCCAGTCAGTGTCACTATGTTAAGGCACCCCTAGCAGACTAATAAACAAAGTAAGAATTGTGTCAAACTTTTGGACAGAACTCCTACAAGCCAGAAGGAAGATATTGGAATAGTAACATTAAAGTGCTAAATGAAAGAACCTGTAAACCTAAAGTGTATATGCAGTGAAAATACTTTTCAAAATTGAAGAGGAAAATATGCAGAATGGGCATATGCATATGGTCTAGGATCATAGTACATTCATGGTTGTTTAGGGCTGAGGATTGGAAGAAAATGGGAGTTATTGCTAATGGGTACAGGGTTTCTTTTGGGGAAGATAAAAATGATACAAAATTGATTTTGTTGATGGAAGCACAGCTCTGAATACACTAAAAGCCATTAAATTATATACTTAAATGGGTGAATTGTATGGTATGTGAATTTTATCACAATAAAATTAATGAAGATGAAATAAAGCTTTTAAAAAATATTTATAAGTATGGCAGAGAGGGTAAATGCAACCCTCTCTTGCATCCTTGCATCCTTCCACAACCACTTCAAAATTACAGCTAACCTGTAGAACAGCCATCATTTACAACTTCCTGAAATCTAGCTGGACAAAAGTCCTATAGCTAAAGATACGAAGAAAAAGTCAGTCTGAGACTGGTAGGAGAGGTAGAGACATGGAACAGGCCTGGTTTTACACCCACATGTGGTGGTTAAAAATCAGGGGATATCTCAGCTGCAGAGGTACCCACTGAGGAGCAAGTTGTCCCAGCCCCACACCAGACCCCTCAGCCTTGGGTTCCAGTGCCATGAAGAGAAGACCCCATAATTCTGGCTGTGGAAACTGGCAAGGATTATGGCTGAGTGACATGGAGGGCTTTTGGAGTCCTAGGCATTCCCCCTAAAGATCCAATGCATGTTGAAAGGTGCCAGGGACATACAGAAAGGAACTGAATTGTCTACCATTAGGGTGAGGTCTGGAGGGGCAGCTTCCTTTCAGATAGAAGTGCTGGCAGAGGCCATTGTTCCTTTTCTGAGCCCTGTCCTGACAGAGTCAGCAGGTGGATCTGAGTCATCAACCTGGGTAACACTGTTTGCCCCACCCTGGTGATTCCCTCAGACCCTGCCCCACCCAACTTTGACACCCACCTAAGCTGTTTCTAAAAGCTTTTCCATACAAATGGCCTGTCTTGGCTCATGCTTAAGACTTTCCTAAAGTCTCTCCAATAAGCAGAATCTGGCCTCAGAGTGCTACATGTCTCTTGCTCAGTGGCCTCCGGCCTGGCACTAGTGTCAGCTGGACTTTGTTCACAGCTTAGCCTCTCCCAGGCATGTCCAAGCCCAATGCAAGTAGCAGCAATCTGTAGATCTCTAGCTCATGCTAGGTGGGCCTGAGCTGGACACAGCCAGAGGCTGAACTTGCCCTGCACCTTCCAGGAGGCCCCCAAGCCTGCTTACATGGTGGACAGCTTCAGACCATGCTGAAGCACCACCCAACCACCACCATGATTAACACACTCAAGGTGTGGATTCAGCAGGCACCAGAACCCCACTGAAGCAAGTCCTGTTCTATGAGGTCAGTAGCTGCACAGCAAATCCTCTACAGTGGTTGTGGCCAGTCCTCACTGCCATTTGTTGTAGAGGTAAAATACCTCCCATTGAGGTGTCAACACCTGTCAAGGCTCAGCTACAACAAGAGGGTACACACAGCCCACACAGGGTGGGGATGGTACACCTGGAGAAATTAGCTTGAGTGACCTGGGAGGTTGTGCCACTGGGCCCTACAGGACACCTACATAAGGCCACTCTACTAACACCAAGAGATGTAACACCTATATACCTAATACATAGAAACAAACAGGAGGTAGTAAAAATGAGGAGACAATGAAACAGGTCTCAAATGAAAGAACAAAACTCCAGAAAAAGAACTAAACAAAATGGAGAAAAGCAAACTACCAGATGCAGAGTTCAAAACGCTGGTTATAAGGATGTTCATTGAATTGGGGAAGAGTAGATGAATGTAGTGAGAACATCAGCAAAGAGATAGGAAACAGAAAAATTGAGATTTGCCCAATTAAAAAATAGGCAAAGGACCTAAACAGACATTTCTCCAAGGAGGACATACAGAGGGCCCAGGGATGTGTGAAAAGGTGCTCAGCATCACTAGCCATGAGAGAAATAGAAATTAAAACCACAATGAGATACCACTTCACACCGGTCAGAATGGTTGTCATAACTAAATCAACAAACAACAAGTGCTGGTGAGGTTGTGGAGAAAAGGGAACCCTAGTGCACTGTTGGTGGGAATGCAGACTGGTGCAGCCACTGTGGAAAACAGCATGGAATTTCTTCAGAAAAACTAAAAATGGAACTGCCTTTTGACCCAGCAATTCCACTGCTGGAACTATACCCTAAGAATCCTGAAACACCAATTCAAAAGAACCTATGCATCCCAATGTTCATAGCAGGGTTATTTACAATAGCCAAGTGCTGGAAGCAACGTAAGTGCCCATCAGTAAATGAATGGATGAAAAAACTGTGGTATACTTACACAATGGAATAATACTATGCAGCAGAAAGAAAGAAGGACCTCCTACCCTTTGTGACAGCATGGATGGATCTGTAGAGCATTATGCTAAGTAAAATAAGCCAGGCAGTGAAACACAAATACCATATGATCTCATCTGTAAGTGGAACCTAATTAACAAAACAGGCAAGCAAACAAAATATAACCAGAGACACTGAAATTAAGAACAAACTGACAGTAACCACAAGGGAGGTGGGAGAGGATAATGGGTGGGAAAAAGGGGAAGGGTTGTCAGGAACATGTATCATGGACAAAGCCAAAGTGGGGTAGGATCAAGGGTGGGAAGTGGAGATGATTTGGTTGCGGCGGGTGGGTGGGGGGAATAAATTAAATAATGGAAAAAATAAAACTCAAAACATAAAAATTGAGATAGGAAACATCTAAAAGAACCAGTCAGAAATGAAGAATACACTAACTGAAATAAAGAATACATTTCAGGTAATCAGTAGTAAAGTAGATGAAGCAGATGATTAAATCAGTGATTTAGAAGATAAGGAAGCAAACAATATCCAGTCAGAACAGCAAAAAAAAAAAAAAATAGTTTAAGGAGCCTCTGGGACAAGTTTTCAAGCATTTGGGGTTAGAGGTGTGGTGCTGGAAGGGGAAGAGAGCAAGGAATTAAAAACCTTTTTGAAAAAATAATGATAGGAGTGGGTAGGGTAGGGGAGAGTAATGGGGGAATTATGAGGACAACTATAATTGTACAGCAATAAAAATAACAAAACACACCTGGTGAAGAAAATAATATACAAGTCCAGGAAGAGAGAAAGTCCCAAACAAAATGAACCCCAAGAGGCCCACAGCAAGATACATTTTAATGAAAATGCCCAGGGTTTAAGAGAAAGAATCTTAAAACAGCAAGAGAAAAGCAGTTAGTTACGTACTAGGAGACTCCCATAAGACTGTGAACTGATTTCTCAACAGAGATTTTGCAGTCCAGAACGGACTGGAAATATTCAAAGTGGTAAAAAGCAAGCAAGAGTACTCTGCCCAGCAAAACAATCATTTAGAATCCAAAGGCAGATAAAGAGCTTCCCAGACAAGAAAAAACTAAAGGAGTTTATCAGACTTTCGACCAAGATGGAGGCATAGGTAGATGCACTGTGCCTCCTTGCACAACCAAGATAGGGACAACAACAATATACAAACAAAATAGTAACCAGAACTGACAGAAAATTGAAGTGTATGGAAGTCGGACACCCAAGGATTTAAAAATAGACATGTTCATCCAGAACAGTAGGAGGGGCAGAGTCGGGCCCTGGCAAGGGACGCGGAGCAGAGAGCTGAGCAACCCGGGCGGCACGCAAGTCCGCAGCAGGCAGACCCTGGGCGCACAAGCGGCGGTGGCTGGTGGGCCCGGCCAGGGGGTGGCGACCAGCAGACCCAGCGAGGCGGCCATTGTGAAGCAAGGCACTGTGCGCAGCTCAGGGTCCCAGGCCCGGGAAATAGAGCTTTGGGTCACTGACTGAAAAGGAAAGTCCCATGGGGTGCACAAGCCCACCCACACTGGAATTGGTGCCAGAGGGGCCCAGTTAGCTTGCGGAAAGCAGCGGAAGGGTCTGAGGTCCTACAGAGAGCAGAGCAAGCACCATTGTCCCTTCTCGGACCCCACCCTCACATACAACATCACAACCCGGTGACTGGGGTGCCCCACCCTGGTGAACTCCTAAGGCCCCGCCCCTCACTACAGGAGCTCGACAAGACCAAAAAAAAAAAAAAACCAGCAAAAAGATGGCTCAAACAGAACAAGAATTGAAAGCCCCAGAACCAATCCTTTTAAGTGACCAAGAGATAGCCAACCTATCAGATGCACAGTTCAAAGCACTGGTGATCAGGATACTCACAGAATTGGTTTATTTTGTGAGTAAAAACTAGATGAAAAAATGAAGGCTACAATAAGTTTAATGAAGAAAAATGCACAGGGAACCAATAGTGATGGAATGAAAGATGGGTCTCACGTCATTGAAGTGGACCAGAAGGAAGAAAAAATATACAAGCAGACAAGAGTGAAGAAATAAGAATTCAAAAAAAAAGAGAGGCTTAGGGACCTACAGGACACCTTTAAACATTCCAACATCCGAATTATAGGGGCACCAGAAGGAGAAGATGAAGAGCAACAAGTGGAAAAGTTATTTGAACAAATAATAAAGGAGAACTTCCCCAATCTGGCAAAGGAAATAGACTTCCAGGAAGTCCAGGAAGCTCAGAGAGTCCCAAAGAAGTTGGACCCAAGGAGGAACACACCAAGGCACATCATAATTACACTACCCAAGGTGAAAATGAAGGAGAGAATCCTAGAAGCAGCAAGAGATAAGGGGACAGTAACCTACAAAGGAGTTCCCATCAGACTGTCAGGTGATTTCTCAAAAGAGACCTTAAAGGCAAGAAGGGGCTGGAAGGAAGTATTCCAAGTCATGAAAGGCAAGGACCTACATCCCAGATTGCTCTATCCAGCAAAGCTTTCATTTAGAATGGAAGGGCAGATCAAGTGCTTCTCAGATAAGGTCAAGTTAAAGGAGTTCATC
>CM052539.1:49085859-49098146 GCA_028533065.1 Trachops cirrhosus | reverse complement strand
GAAGAATAAGTAATAATGAAGGTAGATAGAAAATAGGGGGAGGGCAAGAATAGTAGGGGAAATGTAGAAGCTAAAGAACTGATGACACATAGACATGTACTAAAGTGGGGGAATGTGGGTGGGAGAGGGTGTTCAGGGTGGAGGGGAATGAAGTGGGCATAATAGGACAACTATAATAGCATAATCAATAAAATACATTTTAAAAAGAGTTTATCACCACCATGCCAGTATTACAAGAAATATTAAAGGGTCTTGAAGAATACAAACTTAAATAAGAGTAATAAAATGGCAGTAAATACTATCCATCAACAATTACCTAAAATGCAGTTGAATTAACTGCTCCAATCAAAAGACATGGTGGCTGAATGGATAACAAAACAAGACCCTTAAATATGATGTTTATAATAGACTCACTTCAGATTGAAAAGTGCACACCAAAAGTAAAGGGATGGGAAAGATATTTTATGAAAATACAAATTAAAAATTAAAAAGCTGGGGTAGTAATACTTACACCAGACTAAATAGACTTCATTTTTTAAAAAAACATGTTATTTTTTAAATTATGTTTTGTTGATTATGCTATTACAATTGTCCCAATATTTCCCCCTTTGCCCCAGTCCACTCAGTTTTCCCCTTTTTCAGGCAGTCCTCACTCAATTGTTCATGTACATGGGTCATGTGTATAAGTTCTTTGGCTACTCCGTTTCCTATACCATACTTTACATCTCCATGACTACTCTGTAACTACTTATTTATACTTTTTAATCCCCTCACCTCTTTACCTATACCCCACCCTCCCACCCCCATCTGGCAACCATCAAAATGCCTCCATTTCCATTATTCTTTCTCTGTTCTTCTTGTTTGCTTTGTTTGTTTTTAGATTGAATTGTTGATATGTATTTTTTGCAGTTATATTTTTCATAGAATTGATCTTCTTTTTTCCTTAAATAGGTCCCTTTAACATTTCATATAATAATGGTTTTGTGATGATGAACTCCTTTAGTTTTTTCTTGTCTGGAAACCACTTTATCTGCCCTTTGATTCTAAATGATAGCTTTGCTGGATAGAGTTGTTTTGGCTGTAGGTCCTTGCTTTTCGTGACTTTGAATATTCCTTACGAACCCTTCTTTTTTTAAAAATATTACTACTTTTATTTTTTTAAATATTTTTCTATTGATTATGCTATTACAGTTTTCCCAATTTTCCCCCTCTGACCCCCTGTGCCCTGCCCCTGCAACCCTCCAGCATTCCCCCCTTAGTTCATGTCCGTGGGTTGTACATAAAAGTTCTTTGAGTCCTCTGTTTCCTATACCATGTTTTATATCTCCCCATCTACCTTACGCCTACTAACCATGCTTCTTCTTCCCTGTAGCTTTCCCTCTCTATTCCTCCCTTCCCACTCCCCACTGAACTCCCTCAGTGTGATGTCCATTTCTCTGATTCTGTTCCTGTTCTGGTGATTTGCTTAGTTTTTGTTTTCATTGTTTTTCTTTTCTTTTAGGTTCATTTGTTGATAGTTGTGAGTTTGTTGTCATTTTACTGTTCATAGTTTTTATCTTCTTTTTCTTAGATAAGTCCCTTTAACATTTCATATAATAATGGCTTGGTGATGATGAACTCCTTGAACTTGACCTTATCTGGGAAGCACTTTATCTGCCCTTCCATTCTAAATGAAAGCTTTGCTGGATAGAGCAGTCTGGCATGTAGGTCCTTGCCTTTCATGACTTGGAATACTTCTTTCCAGCCCCTTCTTGCCTGTAAGGTCTCTTTTGAGAAATCAGCTGACAGTCTTGTGGGAACTCCTTTGTAAGTAACTCTCTCCTTTTCTCTTGTTGCTGTTGGGATTTTCTCTTTATCTTTAATCTTGGGTAACTTAATGATGATGTGCCTTGGTGTGTTCCTCCTTGGGTCCAACTTCTTTGGGACTCTCTGGGCTTCCTGGAAGTCTTTTTCCTTTACCAGATCGAGGAAGTTTTCCTTCATTATTTGTTCAAATAAATTTTCAATTTCTTGCTGTTGCTTTTCCCCTTCTGGCACCCCTATAATTTGGATAGTGGATTGTTTCAGATTGTCCCAGAAGTTTGTAAGACTCTCTTCACTTTTTTTGAATTCTTGTTTCTTCATTCTGTTCCCGTTGGATGTTTATTTTTTTCCTTTTGTTCCAAATCATTGCTTTGAGTCCTGGTTTCCTTCCTGTCACTGTTGGTTCCCTGAATGTTTTGCTTTATTTTATTTGGGTATCTTTCATTTGTTTTTTCATTTTTTGACCAAACTTATCAGATCTGTGAGCATTTTGATTACCAGGGCTTTAAATTCTCCATCAGATAGGTTGGCGATCTCCTCCTAGATTAGCTCTCTTTCTGAGGCTTTACTCTGTTCTTTCATTTGGGCCATATTTCTTTGTCTCAGCCCAGCTGATCGGTTGTAAGGGGGTGGGGCCTTAGGTATTCACCAGGGCAGAGCAAACCCCTTTGCTGTGCTGTCGGTGGGGGAGGGGCCAGAGAGGGAACAGTGCGGCTTGCCTGCTTGATTCTAGCACCCTTTCCAACTGACTCTCATGTGAGACTGGGACCTTCTCCTACCACTGCAACCACCGTAGCCCACAGCCACCTCTCAGTCCCCTTGTCAGCTCCTCCTATGCAGCCCATTGAGTCCAGCAGCCAGTCCCGCCCCCAAAGTCCACTGCGTCACCACGGTTTTTCTTATTCCGCCTGTGCGGTCCACCACCTTACTGTTATGGTTGTTCTGGTTGATTTTTTTCTTTAATTCCTTTGTTGTCAGAGTTTCATGTAGTTTGATTTTCTGGCGCTTTTGGATGTTTATTGATTTCAGATTGGTGGTTATCCTCCTTTTCATTGTGCAAGGAAACAAAGGATCCATACTCCTCCATCTTGGCCAGGACTCTCTTACCAACCCTTCTAACCTGCAAAGTTTCTTTTGAGAAACATATGACAGTCTTACAGGAAATCCCCTGTCTTTTCTCTTCCTGCTTTTAAGATTCTCTTTCTCTTTAACCTTTGGCTTTTTAATTACAATGTGTCTTGCTGTGGGCCTCTTGGGGTTCATTTTGTTTGGGACTTTTCTCACTTCCTTTTACATTTGATATTTAACCTTTGAAATTTTAATTATAATGTCTTGGAGTAGACCAGGGAAGATTTTCTTCATTATTTTTTCAAATAGATTTCCAATTTCTTGCTCTTTCTCTTCTCCTTCTGGTACCCTATGATGCAAATGTTGGAATGCTTGAAATTGTCCCAGAGGCTGTTTACACTATCCTTGTTTTTTTGGATTCTTTTTCTTCTTGTCCTGATTGGTTGTTTTTTATTTCAATTAGTGTATCTTTCATTTCTGACTGGATCTTTTTTATGCTGTTGGGCTCCTCACTAAGTTCCTTGAGCATCCTTATAACCAGTGTTTTGAACTCCGCAACCGATAGATTGCTTATCTCCATTTCATTTAGTTCTTTTTCTGTAGTTTTGATCTGTTTCATTTGGGCCATGTTTCTTTGTCTCCTCATTGTGGCAGCCTCCCTGTATTTGTTTCTTGTATTAGGTAGAGCTGCCATGACTCCCTGTCTTGGTCACCTGGTCTAATATAGTAAGGGTCCTGTAGGATCCAGTGGCACAGCCTTCTTTATCACCTGGACTAGGTACTCAGGGTGTGCCCTTCATGTGGGCTGAGTACACGCTCCTCTTGTGTTGGACCTTATTTGCTTTTGGCAATGGGAGGGATTTTACCCTGGCCAGTCAGCTGCAAGGATTGTGTCGGACCACTGACCACCAACCTCTACCCTCTGTGGAGGTTCAGTTGTGTGGGAGCATGGTGGTTGTGCTCCAGCATAGTCTGTAGCTATGCACTGGGTGCACAGACTCTGGGTTTTCCCAGGTGGTGCTGGCCAAGATTGGCCCCCATCTGCGTTTTGCCTGGGGCACCCTGCCTGACATATAAAGCAATCTGAGATGGCTCTACTTGTGCTGGGCTTGCAGATTCCCAGTTGAAGCCAAGCTGTAAAGTTTGGTTGACAGCTGCTAGTGCTGGACCTGGGACCACTTAGCAAGAGATACAGGGGTTGGGGACTCACCAAGGCTGGCTGTTGCATGTTTGAGAGGATTTAGGAAGTTGTATAGCATGAGCCAAACTAGCCATTCATTTGGAAAAGCAGTTTGAGTGGGCCCATAAGTTGGGTGGGAGAGTCTCAGCGGTCTCCAGGGTGGGGCAAACAGTGTTAGCCAGGTTGATGGAGTTTCAGATAATGGTACCCACCTCCTGGCTCTGTGGTTCTGTAGGGAGTGCATTTAGAAAAGGGACAGTGGCCTCTGCCCTTGTTTCTGTCTGGGAGAAAGTTGTCCCCTAGCTCTTGCCTTGTTGCCAGACACTTCAGTTTCTCCCTGTATGCTACTAGTGCCTTTCAAGCTGCTACCCCGGTGCTGGAGCTCAGAGGGTATGAATCTGTGTAAGTTTGTATAGGGGTTCTTTAAGATGAACTGCTTGGGACTCCACAAGTTTCTTCTACCCTCTTAATCCCCACTGGTTTTTCCTTCCAGAAGGTGTGGGGACTTATCTTCATGACACTGGAACCTTGGGCTGGGAGCCTGGTGTGGGGCTGGGACTTCTTGCTCGTGAGTTATCCCTCCCAAATTTTTATATACCACACGTGGATGTGTGACCAGCCAGTTCTGCATCTCTGCCTCTCCTACCACTCTGGATGGATGTGGTTTCTTTAATTCTGTTATTGTCAGACTTCCATCAACTCAATCTCTGATGATTCTGAGTGATGGTTGTTCTATATTGTAGTTGTAATTTTGATGTGGTTGTGTGAAGAGGCAAACCATGTTTACTTATGCCACCATCTTGACTGGAATTCTCTAGACAGACTTTAAAACAAAGACCATAACAAAAGACTAAAAAGGACCCAGCCTTTCCACTATTGCATATTGTGATGGACAGTGTTCATCGGTAGATGAATGAATAAAGAAGTGGTGCATACATGCAGTGTAATATTACTTAGTCATAAGAAGAGTGAAATCTTGCCATCTGCAACAACATGGATAGACTTAAGAGGGTGCTGTGCTGAGTGACATAAATCAAACTTAGAAAGATAATGTCAGTGATTTTACTCATATTTGGAATCTAAAACACAAAAAAATGAACCAGCAGAAAAGAAACAGACTGATAGATAATAGAGAACTTTTTGGCAGTTGCCAGATCAGAGAGGATTGGAAGGATGGGTGAAAAAGGTGAAGGGATTAAGTACAAGTTGGGAGTTACATAATAGTCACAGAGATGTAAAGTACAGCCAGAGAATATAGTCAGTTAAGATTATAGTAAGTTTGTATGGTGTCAGATAGGTACTACATTTATTGGGGCAATCATGTGGTAAGTTATATAAATGTCTAATCATTGGGTTTTACGTCTGAAACTAATATAATATTGTACATCAACTATAATTGAAAAATAAACCCCCAGCCAAGTGACTCAGTTGATTGGAGCATCATCCCATTCACCAAAAGGTTGAGGGTTCAATCCCTGGTCAGGGCAGGGACCTAGACTGTGAGTGTGATCCCCAGTCAGGGCATGTATGGGAGGGAACCAGCTGATGTTTCTCTCTCTGTGTGTCTTCTTTACTCTCTCTCTAAAATCAATAAACATATCCTCAGGAGAGGATTAAAAAAAAAGAAAAATATTTAAATATAAAAATATATCAGCTGGTAGAATATTTTTTCATTTCATATTTCAGTGGGGAGGCATTAAGATTCATGCTATAAGTTTATTGGCAAACATCTAATATGTTGAGTTCACAGTTTGATCCATTTTGTAATGAGTACACCTGATAAAATGTTTCATGGATTAACTAAACATCCTTACTTATTAAGCAGTTGGTGTCTTACTATAAAGAAGGGTGTGGCAAATCCAAATACAAAGTACATAGTCATCATAACTAGTAACTACCATTTGTTTTCCACTGAAAATGGCAAATATCTTCCTTGGGCCCTCATAGTGACTCCTTTGGACCACAAAGGTTGTGAACCTCCGAATTCTGCCCCAACATAACGTAAAATGTGCAGAGACTGAAAGTGGAGGAAATGATAGTATCAAACCAAGTCCCACATTTTTCATGACCTTGTTTTCCTGTCTCACAAGAGCTGATAGAATTAATCACCATCAAACTACCACTACAAGATATGTTAAAGGCAGGATAATACTATACCAGATGGAAACTTAGATCTACATAAAAGAAAGAAGAAAAGCATACATCTATATAAAAAATAGTAGGTTTTTTTTAAAGCCACTTAAAAGATAATTGACTATAACAAAAGCAGTAAAACTGTATTGTGTGATTTATAACTTGTGCAGAAATAAAATGTGTGACAACAATTGCCCAAAATGTTGGGAGAAGTAAAATAGAAGTATACTGTTCTAAGGTTCTTACATGAGCAGTGGTACATTATTTGAAGATTGATTGTGATAAGTTAAAAATGTATACCCTAAATCCTAAAGAAAGCACAAAAGGAGATAAAACTGAATTACAAAAATGATTAGTCTAAAAGACATCCAGAAAAGAGATGAGCTGATTGGACAAATAGAAAACAAATAGCAAGATGGTAGGTTTAAATATAACCATATTAGTAATCACACTAAGTGCAAATAATCTAAACACTACAATTAGTAAGTGGGAATTACCAGATTGCATTTAAAAGTAATACCTAGGTAAGCACTATCTATAAGAAACCCAGCTTAAACATATTTAAAGACACAGACTGAAAGTATAAGGATGGAAGAAGACACATTGTGTAAATACTAATCAGAAGAAAGCAGGAGTTACTATATTAATATTAGACAAAGATTTTACAGCAAGGAATATTATCCATGAACATAGATGGTTGTTTCATGATGGAAAGAGGGTCAGTTCTTCAAGAGGACTATCATAAGTATTTGTGCATTAATAACAACTTCAAAATGCATGAAGCATAATAAAACAGAAAGGAGAAAAAGAACCTACCAGTTGGAGATCTTCAGCACTACTCTCTCAATGATTGATATAGAAATTAGACCAAAAAAATCAGTAACTACCTTGAACTATTTGACATTTACAGACTTACTCCTTCCAACAACAGTATGATATACTTTTCTAATATTAATAGAATGTTTACCAAGATAGACCATATTCTTGGCCATAAAAATTTCAGTAAGTTTAGGATTTAAATATACAAAGTGTGTTCTTTTATCATAAAGGGATTAATTTAGGAATCAGTGACAGAAAAATATCTGGAAAATTCCTGAGTCTTGAGAGTCGCCATGGTTTCTTGCTTCAACAGTGCTTGAACTGAACTGGCACTCAACCTCCATCCCAGCCAGCCACTCACATCCATTCTTCTACCACCTCCTCACAGCACCCTCATCTGGCCCCAAGGCTCTCACCACTGCTCTAGCACAGCAAAGCTGCATCTCCTTAGCTGCCCTTCATGACATCCACATCCACCTTGCAGGTGCACCAGAACTACCACCAGGACCCGGAGGCTGCCATCAACTGCCAGATCAACTTGGAGCTCTACACCTTCTGCATCTACCTATCTATGTCTTACTACTTTAACCGTGATGATATGGCTTTGAAGAACTTGGCCAAATATTTTCTTCACCAATCTCATGAAGAGAGGGAACATGCTGAGAAACTGATGACTCTGCAGAACCAATGAGGTGGCTAAATCTTCCTTCAGGATATAAAGAAACCAAGCTATGATGACTTGGAGAATGGGCTGAATGCAATGAAGTATGCATTACACTTGGGAAAAAGTGTGAATCAGACACCACTGGACTTGCACAAACTGGCTGCTGAAAAAATGACCCTCATCTATGTGACTTCATTGTGACTTACTACCAGAATGAGCATGTGAAATCTATCAAAGAATTGGGTGACCACGTGTGTAGATTGGACCCCCTGAAACTGGCATGACAGAGTATCTCTTTGACAGACACACCCTGGTAGACAATGAAGAGAGCTAAGCCTTAGACTGGCTTGCAGCAGCCACCTGGCCACCAAAGCAGTACATGCATGTTGGAGTTACCTTTACCTTTTCTATAACTTATACCAAACCTTCCACTTATGTCTTCCATTTGTATCATTCCTTCAAATACAGTAACTTGGTACCCCCCCAAAAAAAATCCCAAATATTTGGAAATTAAATATTCTGAATTAGACATGGGTCAAACAAGAATAAGGGAAATTAGAAAATAATTTTAGAAGAATGAAATGAGAATATGACATAGCAATATTTGTGGGATGCAATGAATGCAGTACTTACAAGGAAATTTATAACATCAAATGTTATATTAGATCTAAAATCATTGACCTAAGCTTCCACCTTAAGAAATTAGGAAGGAAAAAAAAAGCAAACTTAACATCATGTAAGCAGAGGAAAGGAAATTGTGAAGATTAGAGTAAAGATCATTGAAATAAAAATAGAAAAGCAGTAGAGATTATCAATAAAACCAAAAGCTGGTTCTTTAAAATGATGAACAAAATCAATAAACTTTTAGCCAGACATAGAAAAGGAAGAGAGAACACATTACTAATATCAGGAGTGAGAGATGGAACATTACTAATGATTCTATAGCTATTATAAATATAACACTGGATACCTCAAGCCATTCTACCCCAGTAAATTTGACAGTTTACATTAAATGGACAAGTTTCTCAAAAGATGCAAACTGCTAAGGTTCAATAAAAAAGGAATAGATAACCTGAGTAGGCCTGTATCAGAGAAATTGAACTGTAGTTTACAACTTTACCACAAAGGAAACTCCAGGCCCATTTGGCTTCTTCACTGCTGATTCCAACAATATAAGAAAGAATTTATACACTGGTTTTATATAAGCTTTTGAAGAACTTAGAAGATGAGGAAACACTTTCTAACTCATTTTATGTGTCCAACTTACTCTAATACCAAAACCAAAGAGATGAGAAAACTACAATACCCATTATGAATATAGATGCAAAAATCCTTAACAAAATTTTAATAAATTGAAGCCAACAATATAAAAAAGGCCAATACATCATGACCAATGTTGTATCCCAGTATTCAAGGTTGATTTAGCATCAACAGTCAAACAATGTAATGCACTGTATTAACAGACTAAAAAAGAAAATAACATAATTATCTCAAAAGAGACAGATAAAGAGTTTGAGGAAATTCAACTTTTGTTTGTGTTTAAAAGTCAACAAAGTAGAAAAGAACTTCCTCAGTCTGATGGAGGTATCTTTGACAAACCTACAGCTAATACTGTACTTAATGATGAAGTACTCATTTCTTTGCCTCTAAGACAAAGGCAAGAATGATTGCTCTACCACTACTTTTTATCATAGTGCTAAGGATTCTCAACAGTGCAATAAACTAAGAATGGGGTTGGGGAGTTAATAAAAGGTATAAGCTTGAAAATGAAAAAATAAAACTTTTCCTGCTACAGAGGATAGCATCATGTGTATAAGAAACCATAAGAAATTTGTAAGACTAGATTGACTAAGTGTAGGAAGGTTATAGAATACAGTCAGTATATAAAAGTAAATTGTTTACTCCCCTGGCTGTGTGGCTCAGTATATTGAGCATTGGCCTTTGAACTGAAAGGTTGCTGGTTTGATTCCTGGTCAGCGCACATGCCTGGGTTGTGGGCCAGGTCCCCAGTTGGGGGCGTGCAGGAGGCAACCAGTCAATTTTTCTCTTACATATCGATGTTTACCTCCATATTTTCCTCTCTCCCCTCCCCTCTCTCTAAAAATAAATAATTTTTTTAAAGTTAATTGCTTGCCTGTATACCAAGAAGAGCAATCTAAAATTGAAATTGATGAAATAAATCATTTACAAATAGCATAAAAGTATGAAATTCTTACAGAGTTAAATTTGACAAGACACATGCAGTAGCCGTATACTGAAAACTACAAAACATTGCTTATGGATGAGAAGATTCATATTGTTAAAGATTTCAGTTCTTCACAGATTGATCTATAGATTCAACATAATCCCAGTCAGTTGATATACTGACTCTAAAATTTATCTGCAAACACAAAAGATCCAGAATAGACAAATTTGAAAATGAAGATCAAAATTGGAGGACTTACATTACCTGATTTCAAGACTTATAAATATTTGGTAATTAACATGGTGTGCAAATAAACATAGATCAGTGGAAGACAATGGAAGTCCAGAAATAGATCCATAAGGTGTTATCTATTGATTTTTGACCATTGCCCAGGCATTTCAGTGGGGAAAGGATACTTTTTTAATAAGTGGCCCTTAAATAATTAGATCACCATTGTAAAGAAACAAAAATCTTTTTTCCTATTCTTCCATGTTCTCACCTGAGTCTCTGTAATAAAAGACAGACTAACAAGAAAAAAAGGTTTATTAATGTATATTGCATATATATGAGGTCTGTCTAGAAGGTACCCAGCCATGTAATATGAAAAATAGAGATATGTATTGAAGAAGATACAAGAAACATTGTACATCGGACAATGATGCCTCAGTCCTCTTCAAAGTAGACACCTTGGGAATTCACATAGTTCTCCCAGTCGCTGTCAGCTGCCCCATCATATTTTCCTTTATTTCACTGATGGTCTGAAATCTCTTCCATTTCAAAGGTGATTTTAGTTTTGGGAAAAGCCAGAAGTCATAGAGTGCCAAATCCAGGCTGTAGGGCAGCTGAGTTACCTTGCTGACTTGATGTTTCATCAAAAACTCTGCACCAGATGCATGCATGAGCAGGCACGTTGTTGTGATGAAGCTGCCAATCACCAGATGCCCATAGCTGAGGCTTCCTCAGTCACCCGAATAGTTTCCAAGGAGGCATGTTCAAGCTTAACGAAAAATTTGATGCATATTCATTGCTCTACTTGCTCAGTCATTTTGAATGTAATGGCCACACAGTACACATGCTCACTCAATGGTGTCTACTGCCCCCATTGACTGGTACAGTGAAGTTGTCATTGTTCATGCATGCACATTCCGGTCTACTCTCCTTGGCTGCTAGGTTACGTTGATGTCACACAAACTGTCCTTGTTATATTAACAATGGCTGGACTTTTTCCAGATAGACCTCACACATGGGAGAAACTCAGGGATGAGTAACTCAAAAGTTTGGTTAGAACTTAGGTTTATATAGCTAACATCTTAACAAAGGAACAGTAAATTTTTAGAGAAGTGATAAGGAAAATGACCTGGAGTCTCTAGGGGAGACCAATTGTGAGAAGGCAAATATATGTGAAACTAATCATAGATTAAGGCTAGTTAGTAAAGTTTGTTATGGAGTGTCCTCTGGTACCATCTCCAGGCTAATAAGGGTTGTCTCTGTGATTAATTTACCTCCTTTCAGGCAAATGGAGGCAGGACAGAGTTTCTCTATTTCTCGGTTCCCTTCTGCTCAAAATAAAACTTTCCGAAAGTGAAATTTTGGGTGGCAATTTCTGTCCTTCAAAAAAAACAACAAAAAACCTCCATCCTGACACGATCAACAAATTAACTTAAAATGGATCATAAACTTATATTTAAGGAGCTAAAATGATTAAATTACAGAAGAAAACATCTGAGAAAATCATTGTGATTATAGATTAGGCAAAGATTTCTTAGCTGGACACAAAAGCACAACATATAAAAGAAAAATATTGAATGTTTTGATTGCATCAAAATATAATTATTTACAAACATGGTAGAGAAAATGAAAGACTGTCAATCCGTAGACTAGGAGAAAATACAAGTTTAATAAACTATATGGAGGATATATGAATAACTCATAATTCCACAATTAGAAGAAAACTTCATTTTAAAATGAACAAAATACTTTGCTTAAGAAGATATGGGGGTTGGCAAACATGAAAAGATGTTCACTATTAATCACAGTGAAATGAAAATTAAAACTACAAGATACCACTACACAACTGTTAGTATGACTCGTCTTAAAGAGTGTACCCACAAAACGTTGGTGAGGATATGGAGTACCTGAAACACATATGTGTGTTACTGTTAGAAATGTAAGATGGTACAACTACTTTGAAACACTTTGGCTTTTTTTTTTTTTTTTTTTTAATTTTTTATTTTACTTTATTCAGTACAGTTTCTATCCTTTATTCCCATTCCAGCCCACCCACCCATTCCTCCCCTCCTCCCTCCCCTTTCCAACACCCCTAGTTTTGTCCATGTGTCCTCTATATTTGTTCCTGTAAACCCTTCCCTTCTCCCCTGAAATTCCCTCCCCTCTCCCCTCTGGTCACTGACAACTCTATTTCAGTGTCTTTTGTT
>CM052539.1:49057468-49085359 GCA_028533065.1 Trachops cirrhosus | reverse complement strand
CCTGCAAGGTCTCTTTAGAGAAATCAGCTGACAGTCTGATGGGAACTCCTTTGTAGGTTACTGTCTCCTTATCTCTTGCTGCTTCTAGGATTCTCTCCTTCATTTTAATCTTGGCTAATGTAATTGTGATATGCCTTGGTGTGTTCATTCTTGGGTCCAACTTCTTTGGGACTCTCTGAGCTTCCTGGACTTCCTGGAAGTCTATTTACTTTGCCAGATTGGGGAAGTTCTCCTTTATTATTTGTTCAAATAACTTTTCCACTTGTTGCTCTTCCTCTTCCCCTTCTGGTACCCCTATAATTTGGATGTTGGAACGTTTAAAGATGTCCTGGAGGTTCCTGAGCCTCTTCTCTTTTTTTGAATTCTTGTTTCTTCATTCTTTTCTGTTTGATTATTTCTTTCTTCCTTCTGGTCCACTCCATTGATGTGAGACCCAGTTTTCTTCCCATCACTGTTGGTTCCCTGTGCGTTTTCCTTCATTTCACTTAGCATAGCCTTCATTTTTTTCATCTAGTTTGCAACCAAATTCAACCAATTCTGTGAGCATCCAGTTCTTCACTTTGAACTGTGCATCTGATAGATTGGCTATGTCTTCATCACTTGGTTGTGTTTGCTGTGGAGCTTTGATCTTTTCTTCCGTTTGGGCCATTTTTTTTTTTTGTCTTGTCGAACCTATTACATATGAGGGGTGGAGCCTTAGATGTTCACCAGGGTGGGGCATCCCAGTTGCTGGGTTGTGATGCTGTATGTGGGGGCAGGGTCTGAGAGGGAATAATGGTGCTTACTGTGCTCTCTATCAGATTTCAGTCCCTTCTTTCGCTTCCCCCAAGCAAACCAGGCCTTTCCAGTGCTAATTCCCTTGTGGGTGGGCTTGTGCATGTTCTAGGAACCCATGCGTCTCTCTAACAAACTCTCCTGTGAGGCTGGGAGTCTTTCCCAGCACCTCAACCCCCACAGGTGTCCCCAGTCAGTGCCCCGATGCTCTATTTCCTAGTGCTGGGACCCTGGTTTGCAAGGTCTGTCTCGCTCCCCAATTTCACCTGGTTTATCTGCATGTGAATGTGGAACTGCCTGGTCAGCCAGCTGCCTTGCACACAGTGCCTCGCTTCACAATTAGCATTTTGCTGGGTCTGCCCATTGCCACCCTGCTCCTGGGTCTGCCAGCTGCTGCCTGTGTGCCCAGGGTCTGCCCGCCTCAGTCTTGCGCACCCAGGATGCCTTACACACCCAGTGCCACCACTTTTAGTGCCTCGACCCCTCTCTGCCCTGCTACCTAACTCTATCCTTTCTACTGGTCTGGATGAATGTTTCTGTTTTAACTCCTTGGTTGCCAACTTCCATACAGTTTAATTTTCTGTCAGTTCTGGTTGTTATTTTGTTTATAAATTGTTGTCCTTATTTTGGTTGCTAGAGGAGGCACAGTGTGTCTACCTACGCCTCCATCTTGGCCAGAAGTCCTCAGAATTTTAGTAATTAGTTCATGTATACCATGAGATGAGAAAGATTGAAAGTCACTGCAATAGAGAATATTGTAACAAACTACCGCAAATCCAATATTCACTTTCAAACAATCCACACATACAAATTTTTGTTGTTGTTAATTGAAGTTGAATATTTTTTAAAGTTTTTATTTATTTATTTTTAGAAAGAGGGAAGGAGAGGGAGAGACACTCCCAGCTGGGGACCTGGACCACAACCCAGGCATGTGTCCTAGCTGGGAATCAAACTGGTGAGCCTTTTGCATCACAGACGGGCATTCAATCCATTGACCTACCAACCAGGACTGAAGTTGAATATTTTAAAGGAAATCCACTCATCATTTCACCTGTAAATATTAATTCAGGATACATCTATAACTAATAAAGATTTTAAAAAAATAACCACTATGCCTGCTTTCAGCAAAGGTGGAGACATAGGTAGATATGCTTCCCTTCCTCACACAACCAAAAGAAGGATAACAACCAACTTAAAAAAAAAAAAAACCCAGAACTGCCAGAAAATCAAACTGTATGGAAGACCAACAACCAAGGAGTTATAGAAGAAACATTCATCCAGACTGGTAGAAGGGGTGGAGATGGACAGCTGTGATGGAGAGGACGCACAGCAAGGTGGCGGCTGCCGGTCCAGGCAGTCCTACATTCATTCACGTGCAGATAAACCCAGAGGAGCAACTGAGGAGCGAGGTAGGCAGTGCAATCCAAGGTTACACCATAGTTAACTAAAGCCTCAAAACCACTGGCTCTAAAAATCTATGGGGGTTTCAGCAGAGGGAAAAACTCTCAGTCTCTCAGAAGAGTCCATTAGAGGGGCCGGCGGGATCCTAGACTATACACAAACCCACCCACCTTCTAATCAACACCAGAAGAGCCCAATTCACTTGTAGGTAGCAGGAGAAGTGACTGAAAGCAGGATGAGAGCCGAGCAGTTGCATTGTTCCATCTCTGATTCCTCTCCCACATACAGCGTCACAATGCAGCAACGGGGGTTGCACCATCTTGGAGAATACCTAAGACTCGACCCCTTACAACATAGCAGGTGCACGGAGATAAATATGGCCCAAATGAAAGAACAGATCAAAGCCAGAAAAAGAACTAAGCAACAGGGAGACAGCCAATCTATCAGATGTAGAGTTCAAAACACTGGTAATCAGGATGCTCACAGAAATGACGGAGTATGGACACAAAATAAAGTAAGAAGTGAAGGCTATGCAAAGTGAAATAAAGAAAAATATACAGGAAAAAAACAAAAGAAAAAACCAACAGTAAAGGGAGGGAAACTGGCACTTAAATCAACGGTTTGGAGCAGAAGGAAGAAATAAACATTCAACCAGAGTACAATGAAGAAACAAGAATTCAAAGAAATGAGGAAAGACTTATGAACCTCCCAGACAACTTTAAATGTTCCAATATCCTAATCACAGGGGTGAGAGTAGGAAAAGAGGAAGAGCAAGAAATGGAAAACTTATTTGAACAAATAATGGAGGAGAAGTTCCCCAATCTGGCAAAGGAAAGAGACTTCCAGGAAGTCCAGGAAGCTCAGAAAGTGCCAAAGAAGTTGGACCCAAGGAGGAACACACCAAGACACATCATAATTACATTAGCCAAGATTAAAGATAAGGAGAGAATCTTAAAAGCAGCAAGAGAAAAGGAGACAGTTACCTACAAAAAAGTTCCCACAAGACTATGATCTGATTTCCTAAAAGAAAGCTTGCAGGCAAGAAGGGGCTGGAATGAAGTATTCCAGGTCATGAAAGGCAAGGACCTACATCCAAGATTACTCTATCCAGGAAAGCTTTCATTTAGAATGGAAGGGCAGATAAAGTGCTTCCCAGATAAGGTCAAGTTCAAGGAGTTCATCATCACCAAGCCCTTATTTTATGATATGGTAAAGGGACTTACCTAAGAAAAGGAAAATGATAAAAAATATGAACAATAAAATGACAACAAACTCACAACTATCAACAGCTGAGCTTAAAACAAAACCAAACTAAGCAAACAACTAGAACAGGAATAGAATCACAGAAATGGAGATTACATGGAGGGTTAACTGTGGGGAGGTGGAGAGGAGAGAATGGGAAAAAGGTACAGGGAATAAGAAGCATACTATTTTGGTAGGTACAAAATAGGGGAAGGTTAAGAATAGCATGGGAAATGGAGAGGCCAAAGAACTTATATCTATAACCCATGGACATGAACTTGGGAGGCAGTGCTGGTGGGAGGAGCAGTACAGGGTGGAGGGGGATAATGGGGAGAAAAACATGGGACAACTATAACAGCATAATCAATAAAATAAAATTGTGTATAATACTCCCTCATATTTTTTTAATATCTACAGGATCTGTAGTGATTTTTTTTTCATTTCCATTGTTATGTGTGTTCTTTTTCAGTCTAGCTAGAGATTTGTCAGTTTTATTTATCTTTTTAAAGAATTAGCTTTCGGTGTCTGATTTGTTTTTTATCTTCAATATCATTGATTTCTGCCTTTTATTATCTTCATTCTAATTACTTTGAGTTTATTCTTTTTTTTAACTTAAAGTAGCAAATTAATAACAGATTTTCCTACTTGCATTGGCTAGCTTGGGCTACCATAACAAAATACCACAAACACAAAATTATTTCTCATGGTTCTGGAGGCTGGGAAGTCCAAGATCAAGGTGGTAGCAATGTGGATTTCATTCTGAGGCCTCTCCTGTTGGATTGTAGGCAGCTGCTTTCTGGCTTCTTGTTCACATGACTTCTTCTTATGTATGCTGGAGGAGAGAGAGAAAGAGCAAGATCTTTGGTGTCTCTTTTTATAAGGGCACTAATCGTGTTGTATCAGGACTCCATCTGTGTGACCTTACTTAACCTTAGTTAGTGCCTCAGAGGCCTGTTCCAAAGCAGCACTGGATTAGGATTTTAACATATGAATTTTGGAAGGACACAGACATTTAGTACATAATACTACTTTTCTAATATAAGCATTTAGTGCTGTTACAGGGTGCAGTCAAGAGGGGGGCCCCAGATAGGGATTTGGAATGGGGCCCAGAACTCGAGGTGTCCAGGAAATATTAGGATGTCCTCACCAACCCCCCAACAAGTGTGCACTAGGGGAAGGGACAAATGAAGCAGGGCCACTAAGAGCTGTTTTGCATAGCAACAGCTTTGCGGCTAACCTCTGGTGTGGTCATTTAACATATCTATAACCTTTAACTGGTTACATAGATATGTTAAATAGCTGTGGCCATGCTCTGAGCCAGGGGAATGGAAGTAACTTCCCCATTAAGACATTACTGGGGGGCAGGTTCCCCGAGTTACAGTGCCTGAGTGAGAGCTTGGGGATGACTGGCTCCAGGACATGGGGCTACCCGGCAAGTGTAGCCAATTGTGGGTGGAGTTGGAAATGGGGCTGCAGAGGACGATTGGCAGGAGGATTTAAACCGAGACACAGCAGCCATTCCAGAGAGAACCACGTGGCTTTGCCAGAGTGCAGACCCCCTCGCAGCTTTGCTGGGGAGAACCATGCGGCTTTGCCAGAGTGGGGACTCCCGCAGCCATTGTGCAGAGGGGACCACATGGCTGTGGCAGTGAAGGAGAGCCACGCAGCTTTAGAAGGGGGACCACCACCCAGCTTTAGCAGAGATCCCGGCGACACAGCTGATGGTGCCGGGAACCGAGGGAGGCCTATCAGCTGAGACAGATTGCTGGGAAGAACCGGAGTTGCCTGAGTCACAGACTTCTATTTTCCTGAGATACGGTACCCCAGATTGGGCAAAGGGGCAAGGAAGGACTGTGTGTGTGTTTGTGGGCGTTTTAAGGGACTTTGGGATTTTGGTGAAGACATTAGGTCACTACTTTAAGTTTGTATAGCATTAAATAAACATTTCCTTTCCCTTTCACGAATCTCTGGCATTGAGAGACGTCGTTCCTATAAGGCGGCAGACATAACAAACCTGGGGGTCTCCTTTCAGTAATAGTAGATTGCCCTTCAGCCCCCCTTGGCCCCTTATGTTCAGTAACAGTGCTACCTATATATTTCCCTGTAAGTACTTAATTTAATTTATATCCCACAAATTTTGATGTGTTTGCACCCTTTTCAGTTCAAAATATTTTCCAATTTCCTTTGACCTTTGGATTATGTAGAAATGTGGTTTTTAATTTTCAAGTGTTTGGAGATTTCTCCTGTATTTTTCTTACTGATTTCTAGTTTAATTTCAGTATGGTCAGAGAACATACTTTGTATGATTTTAGTTTTTTCAAGTTTGTCAAGGTTCTTTTATGACTCAGCATATATGGTCTGTCGTGTTGACTGTTCCCTGAGCATTTGAACAGATGTATTCTGTGTTTAGTTGGAATGTTCTAAAAATGTCAATTAAATCCTGTTATTTGATGACATTGTTCAGTTATACAGCCTTGCTAATTTTTGGTCTAATGGGTCTATCCCTCCCTGAAAGAGAGGTATTGAAATATGCAAGTGTAGTTGTGCAATTGTCTGTTTTTCCTTGCAGTTCTCAATTGTTTTGTGTATTCTGAAACTTTTATTAAGTACATAGACATTTAAAATCGTCTTATTGGTAAATTGTACCTTTTACCATTATGTAATGTTCTTTTTTATCCCTGGTAATTCCTTTGCTCTGAAATCTACTTTGTCTAATATTAATATAAAGACATTTTAAAAATTGATTGATTTTATTTATTTTTATTCCTTTTATTTATTTTGTTACTATATTTTATTGACTATGTCCCCAGTTTTTCCCCTTTGCCCTACTCCCTCAGGCAATCTCCACAACATTGTCCATGTCCATGTGTCATGCAAATGTGTTCTTTGGCTACTCTATTTCCTATGCTGCACTTTATATCTCCATGTCTATTCTGTAGCTACCAATTTGTGCGTAATGCCTTCACCTTTTTTGCCCATCCTCCCAGACTCCCTCCCATCTGGCAACCATCAAAATGTTCTGTATTTGTGATTCTGTTTCTGTTCTGCTCATTTGTTTATTTTGTTTTTCAGATTCAATTGTTGATAGACATGTATTTGTTGCCATTTTATTGTTGATATTTTTGATCTTCCTCCTAAAGAAGACCCATTAACATTTTATATAGTTCTGGTTTGGTGGTGATGAACTCCTTTAGCTTTTTCTTGTCTGGGGAGCTCTTTATATGTCCTTCGATTCTAAATGAAAGCTTTGCTGGGTGGAGTAATCTTGGTTTGAAATCCTTGCTTGTCATCACTTTGAATATGTCTTGCCAATCTCTTCTACCCTGCAAAGTTTCTTTTGAGAAATCAGCTGACAGTCTTATGGGGTCTCCCTTGCAGGTAACTAACTGCTTTTCTCTTGCTGCATTCAAGATTCTTTGTCTTAAACCTTTGGCATTTTAATTATGATATGTCTTGGGTTGGGCCTCTTTGGGTTGATCTTGTTTGGAACTCTCTGCATTTCTTGGACTTGGTTTGTCTATTTCCTTCACCAAGTTAGGGAAGTTTTCTGTCATTATTTTTTTAAGCAGGTTTCTAATTTCTTGCTCACTCTTCTCCTACTGGCACCCCCATGATGCGAATGTTGATATGCTTGAAGTCCCAGAGGTGCCTTACACTATCCTCATTTTTTGGATTCTTTTTTCTTCTTGCTCTTCTGAGTGGTTGTTTTTTGTTTCCTTATATTCCAAATCTCTGATTTGATTTTTCAGCTTCATCAGTGTATCCTTCATTTCTGGTCAGTTCTTTTTTATGGTTTCCATGCCCTTTTTTATGCCATTGAAGTTCTCACTAAGTTCACTGAGCATCCTTATAATTTGTAGTTTCAACTCTGCATCTAGTAGCTTGCTTTCTCCATTTTGTTTAGCTCTTTTTCTGGGGTTTTGTTCTGTTCTTTCATTTGGGCCATGTTTCTTTGTCTCCTCATTTTGGCAGGTTCTCTTTGTTTCTATGTATTAGTTAGTGATGCTGCATTTCCCAGGCTTGGTCGAGTGACCTAATATAGTAGGTGTCCTATAGGGTCCAGTGGCACAGCCTTCCCAAGCCGGGTACCAAACTGGGTACTCAAGGGCACCCACTGTGTAGGCTGTGTACACCCTCCTGTTGTAGTTGAGCCTTGTTTGCTTTTGGCACATCCAAGGTCAGCCACCACTTGTGTTCTGCCCAGGATGACACAGTATTAGCTACAAAGTGATCTGCAGATGTCTGCTGCTTGTACTGGACTTGGAGGTGCCCAGGTGAGGTCAAGCTGTGGACCAAGCAGTGCCAGGCCTGGGGCAACTTAGTGAGAGGAACATGGCAGGCTTGTTGAAGCTGCATGCTGCTTATTTGAGAGAATTTAGGAAAATATGAAGCATGGGACAAGACAAGCCATTCATATGGAAAAGCCAGTGGAAACAGTTTGGCCGGAAAGCTGGGCGGACCCTTAGGGAATCACCAGGGTGGAACAAGCAGTGTGAACCAGGTTGATGGAGTTTCAGATATGGTGCCCACCTGCCAGCTCTGTGGCTCTTTAGGTGGAGGGCTCGGAAAAGGAACAGTGGCCTCTGCCAGCCCTTCTGTCTGGGAGAGAGCTGGCCCCTACCTCTCATCCTGATGCTGGATGATTCAGTTCCTCCACTTATGTCTCTGATGCCTTTCAATCTGCTGCCCTGGTGCTGGAACGCAGAGGGAATGAGACTGAGTGAGTCTATGCATGGATCCTTTAAGAACTCCCATGGAGTCCAGCAGTTTCTATCTTTCACAGCCTTAATCCCCTCTGATTTTTATAGCCAGAAGTTATGGCGACTTCTCTTCCTGGCAGTGGAATCCTGGGCTGAGGGACCTAGTGTGGGGCTGGGACCCTTCACTTCTTAGATATCCCTCCCAATTTTTATCTGCCACCCATGAGTGAGGGATTAGCTCATTCCATGTCTCCACTCCTCCTACGTCACAGTGTAGTTTCTTCTTTAATTCCATAGTTGTAGGACTTCCATTCAGCTCGATTTCTGACAGTTCTGAGTGATAGTTTTTCTATAGTTTAGTTGTAATTTTGATGTGGATTTGTAAGGATTTGAGCCATGTTTACATACACTGCCATCATGGCCACACTAATTTACTGATTGATTTTAGTGAGAGAGTGGAAGGGGGGAGAGAGAAACATCAATTTGTTGTAACACTTATTTATGAGTTTGTCATTTTCTTCTTATATGTGCCCTGACCAGAGATCTAACCTGCAACGTTGGTGTGTCAGTACAATGCTCTAACTAACTGAGCTACCCAGCCAGGGCCCATTCCATTGTTTTATTTATTATTTTTTTTATGGTATATATTTCTAAATGTAAATTAGTAGACTTTATTTTCTAGAACAGTTTTAAATGTTTACAGAAAAATGAGCAGAATCCTCCCAGTACACACACATTTCCCCTATTATTAACATACTGCATTCAGCTCTGGCTGGTGTGGCTCAGTGGATTGAGTGCCAGCCTGTGAATCAAAAGGTCGCCAGTTCATTTCCCACTCAGGGCACATACCTGGGTTGCAGACTGGGTCCCCAGTGGGGGGCCTGCAAGAGGCAACTACACATTGATGTTTCTTTCCCTCCGTTTCTGTCTCCCTTCCCCCTCTCTAAAAATAAATATATGAAAATCTTTTAAAAAATTTGCATTTGTGTGTTACAATTGATGAGCCAGTATTGATGTTAGTTATTATTAACTAAAATCTATAATTTATTTATTTTAGGTTTTATTCTTTGTGTTATACAGTTCTGTGGGTTTTAAAGAATGTAAAATGTTATGTATCAACTATTAAAGTACAGTACAGAATAGCTCATTGTATTTGCTTTTAACTTGCCTATACCATTATATTTGGAGTGTTTCTAGTTTATTTGGATAATGTCTCTTTTAATTGGTATTTTTAGACTATTTATATTTAATGTAATTATTGATATGTTTAGATTTACGTCCACAATGTTATTTGTTTTTTTCTTTGTTTTTCCTTTTAAACCCTCTGATAATTTCCTTTGCCTGCTTTTTTAGTCATTTGAACACTTTGTAGTGTTTTAATATTTAAATATATCTATTAGGTTTTGGCTTTATCTTTTTGTATAGTTTTTTTTATTGCTGTAGGAGTCCCTATCCTCAGTATACATATACACACATACATATGAGGAGGGACCCAAAACACCAGAATTTATTTATAAAATATTGTATATTCTTACATGTTTAAACTTCAGTTACCTTCCAAGCACTCTCCATTTGATGCAGTGCACATCGAGATGATTTTTCCATCCCTCAGAACAGTTTTTGTACTCATCAATTTTGATGCCTTTTAGTGCTTCTTCCATTCTTTGTTTCACCTCTTCCACATCAGCAAAATGTTTCCCTTTGAGGGCTTTTTTAATCAGGGAAACAAAAAGTTGCTTGATGTAAGATTAGGTGAATAGGGATGGTAGGACAGGGGGATCATGCTACTTTTGGTCAAAAACTGTTGAACACTCAGGGCAGTGTGGGCAGGTGCACTTATAAATTACCCATCATGAAATGGGCAAATGCATTGAAAGAGTCTTCAAAAAAAATTCATTGAAGCTAAACGCAGCCTCTTACAACAGTGCCAGCTGGTACACTGATACAGATGGGTTTCTGGAACACTCACCTAGTGGGGGAAGCCTGTACTATGGAGGGGCCTACCCTCCAGAAGATAATTCTGCATTTTTTGGGTCCCCCCTTGTACATATGTATATGTGTGTATATACACACACCTAACTTTTAATGGTCTACTTAGAATTACTGTTTTGCCATTTCAGGTGGAATGTTGAAACCTTACTGCCACATTGGTGTCTTTCCTATCTGCCTTTATTGTTGTAGTTGTCTTATCTATTACATTTGTTTACATACATTGAAAACTCCATACTATAGTTTTATAATTTTTGCTTTTAAATATATTTTAAAGAATTCAGTAGGGGGAAAATAGTCTGTGTATGTCACCAGATATTTAGCATTTATATATTTTTTTCTTTCTTTGTTCCTACTGTTCCAAGTATAGTTGTGTTATTTCCCATCTTTTTGAGAACTTTTTTTGGCTATTCTTTTAGAGGAGATATGCCGGCAGTGAATTATATCAGTTTTCCATCATCTGAGAATATCTTTATGTCATCTTCATTCCTAAAGACTATTTTCTCTGGATATAGAATGTTTCTAGTTCTTTCCTTTTAGCACTTTAAAAGGTTTTACTTCTGCTCTTCTTAGTTTCTGGTAAGAAATATGAAGTCATTCAAATCAGTGTTCCCTTAATAAGCAGCACATCATTTTTCTCTTTTGCTTTCAATTTTCTAAAAATTTACTGATTTGAGAGAGAGAGAAACATTGTTTTGTTTTTCCACTTGTCCATGCATTCATTTGCTTCTTGTATATACCCTGTGAGACCATTAAACCCACAACCTTGATGTATTGGGATGACACTCTAAACAACTGAGCTACCTGGCTAGGGCGCAAAATTTTTTCCTTGTCTTTTACTTTTTATACGTTAGATTATGATGAAGTCAGGAGTGGATTTTGTTGTGTTTATTTGGGAATTGTTGAGCTTCTTGACTCTAGGTTTATATATTTTGTAAAAATTGTGTAGTTTTCAGCCATTATTTCTTCAAATACTTTACTGCACAGTTTCTCCCTTCCTGGGACACTGGTAGTCCAAATATTAGAGCTTGTGGTATTGTTTTCTAGAGCCTAAATGATCTGGTTTTTTCCCCCAATCTCTTTTCGCTTAATTTTCATATTTTATATTGATTCATATTTGGTATTTCTTCTGAAATTTTATCTATCTTCAAAATTATGTCTGGTTTGAATTTAATATGTCTTCAAATTCACTGGTTCTTTTGTCATTTCTGTTCTGCTATTGAACCCACCAAGTGAATGTTTCTATTTTGGTTGTTACATTTTTTAATTCTGAAATTTCCATTTGGTACTTTT
Organism: Trachops cirrhosus; assembly: GCA_028533065.1. NCBI lineage: Eukaryota > Metazoa > Chordata > Mammalia > Chiroptera > Phyllostomidae > Trachops > Trachops cirrhosus. The sequence continues at coordinate 49,073,960 of CM052539.1, read as the reverse complement.
TTATATCCTCTACTTCTTTTCTGAGGCATTCTATCTTCCCGTTAGTTTCTAGAGTGTTTTGCCTAATTGTTGGGGCATTTTTATAATAGCTACTATAATAGACATCAGGTAATTTCTACATCTGTGTCATTTCAGTGTTGTATCTGTTCATCTCTTTTCCCATGCAAATTGAGGTAATCTTGGTTCTCTGTATGGCAAGTAATTTTGGATTGTATCCTGGAAAATTTGAATATTGTATTACAAGAGTCAGGGTCATGTTTAAATGCCATAGTGAATGTTGACTTTTATTTTAGCAGACATTTGACCTGGTTGGGTTCAGCTTGCAAGTTCTATCCAGCCTTCTTCAGTCAGTGGTAATTCCAAAGCCATTTCAGTTTTCTAAGCTTTTGCAATGCTGTTTAGATCTACTTTATATGTATATTACTCATTAACTCATCTGGGATGTGGTGAGTGGTTATTCTCATAGTTCATAGTGACTTTATTGTTAAGAGATGCACACTGAATTGTTTTAGTATGAAGGGTCCTTTTGAGAACATCTCAAATAGTTCCACAAAAAATTTATACATGTATGCATGTATACACATGTATTAAATCTGTATGTGAATCTAGATTACTATTACAAGAGATATACACAAAGAACGTACCATTCCTCTGCTTAGAAACTCCCACTGGGCTCTCATCTTGCTATGTGTAAAAGTCAGATTCCTTTCAGTAGTCTGGCCCTTCGGGATCAATCTTCTAACCCCCTAATGTCCTCTCATTCCATTCAGAGAAAAAAACAGAATCCTCTCTTATTTCTTCTTCTGTATGACCCTTAACAGATCTATCTCATATTCCAAGAGCATATCGTAGTGTCTGGCCCATAGTAAGAACACACGTGCACAGCAAATACGCGTTTAACTGACTAGTTGTCTTTGTGACACATTTTGTTTTCCTCACATGCCTGGGCCCTACCCATATGTTACTTTGTGCTATTGCAGACCTTGCACCACCTATAATATCCATGACTTGTTGTAGCAATAGAGATCATTACTACCTTTCCTTAGGTTCTTAAAAATTGGGGCCTGGCGTCATTTCTATGTCTTCTGTCCCAAAGCCATGCATACTTTCAAGGCCTATTACTGTTCTTTCCTGGTGTCCTTTGTACCACTTACTTTATTTTATTTTTTAAAATTTATTGATTTGAGACAGAGAGAGAGAGTGCAAGCAACATCGATTTGTTGATCCCCTTATTTATGCATTCATTGGTTGATTCTTGTATGTGCCCTGACCCAGGATCAAACCTGCAACCTTGGTGTATGGGGACAATTCTCTAACCAATGGAGCTACCCAGCCAGGGCCTACTTACTTTATTTTAATCTATTTATCCTCACCCCCATTCTTATAGTCTGTTCACATCCATTTGCATCAGTTCTATCAGTAAGGTGCCTTCACAATTTCCTCACTTTCCCATTTTATGGCCAAAGTCTTCTCACCATCCTTTCAGGGACAGATATAGAAGAAGAATGAACAGACACTACTAGTATCCTATGTTGCTTACCTTCTTCCCCAAAATGAAAAATGACTTTACTAAATATAGCTTGCTGGAGAGAAAATTCTCTGTAACTAGGTTTGGTTTTAATTTCTCAGCTCAATAGCTTTTAGGCAAAGACTATTTCTCTGGTCTCAATTATTTTGCAGGTGAGAAAAAAGCAAAGTAATTTTAAAAGTGAACTTTTAATTCAATACATATGCCCAACTCATTATTCTTCTCTAATAAGACTATTTTGGCATCCCAGCATATGCAGCAGAAAAGAGCTGCTCCTGTGTCTTTAAAAACCATCCTCAGAGCAGTGTGGAGGCAGGCTTGTCACTGAAGTGCTTGAATGAGAGCGAGAAAAGGAGGTGGGAGGGGGTGCTCTTGCAGCCTCTGTGTGTGTGTGCGCGCTCACGCGCTTGCGCGTGCACACGAGTGTGACTGTTGGCAGAGCTCTAGGTGACATCCTTCTGAACAGCTGGGCCATGGACTGCCTCAGAGCTGCTTGTCAGAGCAATTAGCTTGCTGGAGACGCGGCAGCAAGGATCAGAGCGTTTCATTCAAGGGTGAAGGGGGCAGGAAGGGACTGTGGGTGGGGGAAGAGGCACAGGTTTCCCAGAAGGAATTTCTTCCAGCAAAATTCCGGCAGAACAGATTCTTACAATGAGGTCTCCATTAATAATATGAGCTCGCTGTTGGTTTAAGTGCAGATCCATCTGGGGTGAGTTTTGGATAATTTTTCTTTCTTTATATAAAACTCCTTGAACTCCACAGACTGGTTAAAGAAGAAGCTAGAAAGATAGGTATCTTTTGTATCTTGGCCAATTTAACTGTATTACACACACTAGGGAAATTAGAAAATGTTCAAGTGTTAAGTTTTGTGAGGGCTTTGTGGGCATTTTTGTTTGCTGTTTTTTATCTTTAAAATATTTTTTAAATTAGGTTTTCTAGAACTTTTACTTTATCCAGATTCCACCTCTTCACGGCTATTTCAAGTGCTGCTTCATTCAGATTTGGCTTCTGAGAATAGTGGTGATCTCTTTTCTCTTTGGTGATGCTGTTGACGCACATTGCAGGAAGCAGGGAATCCCCTATAAATATCCTTCCCTGTGTCATTCCACAGCTCTCCACACCCAGCTGGTGAATATGTCTCTCTGTCCTATGTCTTTACATAACTGTCCCTTAGTCTTTGAATGTGATAGGAAGAAATGTGTCGCTTTTGCTGTGTCTAGGAAGCTTTTTTGATTAGGAACATCTTAAGAGGAATTTTTTCAATCTTTTTACCGAAACATGCCTTTTGACTTACTGTCATAAGAATTTGACTTACTGTCATTCTCTGTGGGTTTACTGCTTATTTTGGATTACTTGTTTGTTTATTTTTCATAATTAGCTTGTTTTTGTTTGCTGGCCTTGGTTTTTAAAGGGTGCCAAGATGGGATTCCCTCTACCTCCAGTGACGTAGTGATTTTGTTTGCAGTCTTTTTCTTCTAAGAGGGAGGGGACAGAGAAGAAAGAAGAAAAATCCATCAGAACTGGTGCGTTCTCCCATCTATGCCTTGATAACTGGGTGCGTTGAACAGAGCTGAAGGCAAAGTGGGATGTTGTTAATGATAAGGGATGCTATTTTGTTTGTTTCCTTTTACAATAGGCTGAGGCCACAATCAGGATTGCTGAAGCAGCGTGCCTGAATTAACCCTGCATATCCTACTGCTAATGAATTTTGCCTAGTTGTTTTTTCTAAATATGAAATGAAAAGGGCTCATAATCAGGTTTCTGGAACCTATCATCTATGAATACTTCTAGGTTGAGTTTTGGAATTTGGAATTTATCTTATTTGCACTGGTCCTGAGCATGCAGTTTGTACACACTGTTTAAGCAGACCTCACAAATAGGTAGTTATGTAAAATTCCTTGCCACTGTGGTTAAACTCTCATTTTGAATGTATAGAGCTAAAGCAAAGCTTTAGGAAGAAATTGTTAGATATACTCTTAGGTGTGAACCTAACTTATCTTTTTTAGATTAAGTGCTTGAGCTTCCTGCTCCTTTTTATGCAACTCCATTTTGATACCAGTGATCTCTGGAGGGCTGCTTACAAAGGTCATTGTGAAACCTAGGAAGATTTAAGGTTTCCTGTCTGTGGATGTTGTTTCGACAGCATATGTGGGAAAGTACCTTTAAGAACTTAATGTTTTATTTCTTTCCTTTTTTTAGATAGGGGAAGGGAGGGAGAAAGTGAGGGAGAGAAACATTGAGGTAAGAAACATCAGTTGGTTACCACTAACCCACAACGTAGGCACATGCCCTGACTGGGGATCTAACCTGAGACCTTTCCATTTGTGAGAGGATACCCAAGCAACTGAGCCACACCAGCCAGGACATGCTGTTTTATTTTCTATCCTGATACTCTTTATTGTTCTATGCTTTCATTATTCTAAGTTATACTGTGAGTGAAAAGAGTAATGTCTGTTTTTCAGTTTATATTATATAGCCTTATTTTTTATGATTATTCAGTTATAATAATATGTATTACAGCCATAAATATTTCAAACTAACAAAATTCTAATTTTATTCGGAGAGAAGGGTGGGTGGGTAGAGATAATCCTAGGGTACACTAGGGGCATTCTAGAAAATAACCTATTTAGAAACTTTCCAGAGACTGGAGCTTTAAGAGTTAGGAGAAATTCCATTGCATCGTGGCATCTCAATATTGCAGCAAATATGTGGATAATTTCTTGCTAGCTTTTCAGGAAACCCCTGTGGTGGACAACCCTCATTAATTGTTGCTGGGAGACTGCTCTGACGTCACTGGGAGCAGTTCCCTGTCTGCAGCGGGGACAGGAATAGCCAGCCTTTGAGGGGGAAGAAAACTGCTGTAGAAATTAAAAAGATGAGGGCTTTGTTAACTTGGTTTCCCTCTCAATTGAGAATGGATGGGATAGACCTAAAGTTTTTCTTAAATATTTCAGTCATTAGCAATGGAAATATTATTAAGAAGTCTTTTTATTTCAACTGAAAGTGCCTTCTTTTTTCATCTTTGTTTTCTAACCAAGGTTTTGAAAAGGTCAAGGAAAGGAAAGCTCTTGAAAGGTATTGGAGAAGACTTTAGTTTCTTTTCATCATTCCTTTTTTTCCTTTTTTTTTTTTTAATGAGGAAGAAAAGATCAAAAACAACTTTTGCAAAAGATGTTTAGCATCATCTTATTTGGGGTAATTAAAAATGAGATATATGTTGGAACAACTTTTTGGCGAAATTGATAATGATTATTTCTGTACCTGAGAGTTACTGTGTATATTTCTCTCTGATGCTCTCTTTTCCAAACCCACCCACACCCACTGCTGTATAGTCTGTTAGGAGCTTCTTTTTTGGAAAAGTATAGTGGCTAAATGCTCTGACTGTGGTTTAGGCCACTTGAGTTCAATTCCCAGCTATGCCAAGCTTTGCTGGTTCTCTATGGTTCTGTAACCTTGGTAACCTTGGACAAATTATTTAGCCCCTCCATTTCTTCATATGTAAAATATGGAATGAATATAATAGCATCCACCTACTAAGGTTGTTTTGAGGATTAAAATAATTAATACATATAAAGCCTTTAACATAGTTCCTGGTCCTGGTCATCTTAAAGGCTTATTTAGCATTAGCCATTATTATTAATATTTATTAAACAGGGTAATACCATTTTTATCTTCAGTTCACCTATAATTTTTCAGGAAGTAAAGAGATTTTCAAGCCATTAAGGATATTGAATTTTTTAAATGAATTTACCTTATTTAGCCATGTAAAATTCGCACCCACATTTTTGTGCTAATTCGCATTATACATGAGAATTAGTACTGCTCATGTATAATGCACATCCCTATTTTTCCCTTAAAAACTTGGGGCAAAAAAAGTGCACATTATACATGGCAAAATACAGTAAGTATGATCGAAATGTTTAAGCTTAAATTTGCCACAGTTGATCAGTATCTTTTCTAATTTGATGCTTATCAGCTAAATTGCTAATGTTTCCTCAGATTAACAGCTCTCTTCTTTCTTTGAACTTTTGACTTCTGCAGACAATGTTTGGTTGTTTTTGTTTTGTTTTGTTTTTTATTTTCTACCACTGATTCTGATCTACTTTAAAATCTTAGGACACTTACCTCTATTGTCAATCTCTGAAATTTTGTATTTTCTGCTTTTCTCTGTGTAAATTGATGTGATGTTCTTCCTCCACATATTGGGTTGGCCAAAAAGTCGAATGGTTTTTTCTATAAAATTAAGGACACATTTTTTTCACCAATAACTTTATTGATTTGGATATTTCGAATATGTCGGCTATCTGCCACTATTGGCTCCTAAGAAGACAGAGACCATAGGTGCTGCTTGAACATCTTTCAGTACATAAGACAGCCCCACAGCAAAGAATTACTTGGCCAAAATGTCAGTATTACCAAGAAACTTCGTAAACCACTTTTGACACATTTGATCAGTCTCAGCATCTTCTTCATATATTGCACAAATCTTTTTTTTGCATTTCAGTTGTGTTTTTACCCTTCTAAAAATAATAAAGCATAATATGCCAAAAATGTTGTGTATTTTTCCATATTCAATATTAAAATGGCTGCACAAAAATTTACTGATTTTGATTTGTTTTAAATGCACACTGATATGATAGCCGTCACAATACAATCAAACAAAATTGTTTTGAATGAAGTTAAAGATAACTAAGCACTACTAGAGCCATTGTATGGGAAAAAATGTAACAGACTTTTTGGCTAACCCAGTATTTATGAAAGTAATAAGAATATAAAGTACTATGTATTAAAAACTCTTTAGCCCTGGCTGGTGTGGCTCAGTGGATTGAGCACAGACCTGTGAACCAAAGGGTCACCAGTTCGATTCCCAGTCTAAGGCACATGTGTGGGTTGTAGGCCAGGTCCCCAGTAGGGGGCACATGAGAGGCAACCACACATTGATGTTTTTCTCCCTCTCTTTCTCCCACCCTTCCCCTCTGTCTAAAAATAAATAAATAAATAAAATCTTCAAAAATAAAAATAAAAACTCTAAATTTCAGCTTTAAAAAATCTAGGATCTTAAATGAACCAAATGTCAAATCACAAATACTAACATAGCTGGTATCTCCATGCCCTTTTACTTTCTTGTAATTTCACATTAAAGATCTAGTGTTATTCTTCTATGGCTTTTGAGGCTTCCCTTTTTAGATTGCTTTCTAAACTACCCAGGTACACCCATAAGAGCTAGTAAGGTGGTAACATTAATGACAAAGAAAATACCTCCTTGTGTAATTTTTAATCCTTTCCTCCCTATTAATTTTCTTAAGCTAGTGAGTTTTAGGAGTGTGGCATACATATCTTCTCCAGCAGAAAATGTGAGGACAGTCAGTATTACTAAAAAGGGGCATGAGCTGAAGAAAAATAAAAAGAAGCTTGCCTGGGTGAATGTCCTTAAAGTCCAGACACTGCCGTGGGATGTGCTAAGTGGACATTATATGTTGCTGGGGAAACAGTTGGAAAACACTGTAATTAAATAGTGTGACTATCCTTGCTTCTGTTACCTGAAGTGAATTAAGAGGGGATTTTTTTTATTTACAAAACTCCTGAATGTATTTATTCTAGGGAGTTGATGAGAAATATAAATGAAGATTTAGACAAAGAAACCCATCACAGCATTATTTTGTTATAAAAATTAACAGCTTTTTAAAAATTTAATAATAAAGAAGTAGTTAAATTATAGTATAGGAATGTAGTCGAATATTAGATAGCTATTAAAATGACTTACAAGTAATGTGAAACTGGTTACAGCTTTAGTAAAAATCACTGTATAAAAATATTCTATACAATGTAAATTACATAAGAATTAATTGGATGTGGAAACATATCCAATATGGATACAAACAAATTCCTTACAAGTAAGGAAACAAGTTTAGAAAAATATATCTCAAAGCATTGCTGATATTAATAGTAGTTATCTCTGAGTTATAGATAATGGGTGATTTTTCTTATATTTAGGTTTTCTATTAGTATAAAGAAGCCTATAGTACTTTTCTAACCATAAAACAACAATGGAAAAGTGTTTAAATCTTTACTGTTAGTATCTGAATGTAAATTTTCAAAATGTGTTATGGTGAAGATGTATGTGATAATTTATGTAAACCCCTGAGCATAGTGTTTGGAGAACACAGTAAATGCTCAGTAAGTAGTAGCTGCTGCTGTTAATTGTTTGAGGAAGATAGCCCCCTGTGATCAGAACCTGAGGCTTTCATACTGGGAGACAGTTATCACTGAGAAAAGGTTCTCTTCTTGCAGCTTCTCATCCTTCTGAGATTAATAAATATGCTGCCCTTCTTTGCATACAATACTGGTGCAGGATCTTTAAAAAAAGGAAAAGGTCATGGGACCAGAGGGAAATGTTTTGTTTTTCTTTTATGAAGGTATGGAGGAAACTGAGGTAGACAGAGGTCTAGTAGTGATTTTTATTTGCAGTTACTTTTTTAGCTTTGATAGAATTTATGACTTCCACTACAATTGTTTTTACCCTACTTTTTGGGTTGTCTCCTTAAGAATTCTTGGGGAATTTGAAATAGTAACAGGAAAGGTTTTGCTGTTCTAGGAATTTCTGGTACTCTGTTGTTGCTTCTCATGTTAGTTTGCCCTTATGGATTGGGTCCCCTCGAACTTAGTGCTGACAAAAGAGATGTAGACCTCCATCTGCTTTGGACGTGTTTGGAAACTGACCTGTGCCTATAAGAAACTACATTCAGCATGTAAAAAACATACACATGTTGATAACTTTTTACTAGGCAATAGTGTCAGATGTTTGTTTGTTTGTTTGTTTGTTTATTTTTAGAGAGAGGGGAAGGGAGGGAGAAAGAGAGGGAGAGAAACATCAATGTGTGGTTGACTCTTATGTGGCCCCCTTTGGGGACCTGGCCTGCAACCAAGGCATGTGCCCTTACTGGGAATTGAACTAGCGACCCTTTGGTTTGCAGCCCATGCTCAATCCACTGAGCTACACCAGCCAGGGAGATATATATATATTTTTTTTAGATTTTATTTGTTTAATTTTAGAGAGGAAAGGGAGAGAGAAGAGAGGAAGAGAAACATCAACTGTGGTTGCCTTTTGTGTGGCCCCTACTGGGGACCTGGTCCACAACCCATGCATGTGCCCTGACTGGGAATCGAACCAGAGACCCCCTGGTTCACAGACAAGCACTCAATCCACAGAGCCATACCAGCCAGGGCCAGGGAGGTATTCTTAACATTGACTGTTTATTCTTCATATTCACTGTAATTCTTAATATGTGTCTTATACAATAAATACATGTGTAGTAAATCATCAGAGAAAGAATGACTATAGCCCTGACTGGTGTAACTCAGTGGATTGAGTGAAGGCCTGTGAATGAAAGAATTGCTGGTTCAACTCCCAATCAGAGCACATGCCTGGATTGTAGGCCAGGTCCCTAGTAGGGCACACAAGAGACAACCACACATTGACATTTCTCTCCCTCTCTTTCTTCCTCCCTTCCCCTCTCTCTAAAAATAAATAAAATCTTTTTAAAAAGGAAAGAATGACTACAGTTTCTTAATACCATGGAATCCTTGTGCCTAAGACCATTTTCTCTCCTGTAATGTACAATAACATGAATGTACTTAATGTCACTGAACTGTACACTTTAAAATGATTAAAGCAAAATACAACAATGTGAGCCAGATGAAAATATAGTTTCCAAGCTAATTTTAACCCTGACATCTCAGATTATACTTCTCAGGATTCACTTACCACCATATACTGGGAGGTAGGGACCAAAGTTACTTGTAGCCAGAGATATTGCATCAGTTATTGGTGAAAAGCATGCCAGGAGAGGGGAATACTTTATAAGTCAGGTGGATTTTAGAATGTTAATGAGCACATTAGGGAGAATGATGAGGTTTTTTGTCTAGTCTCCTCATCTAGTTTGTAATTATCTGTTTCCTCTTCGAGGATGTCTGCATCTGAGGGAGAAGGAATAGGGGCATATAGTATGTGAAGAGCAAATGTATTATTTCCTCATTTGGACATGGCTGTCTTTTTCTTATAGTAGGGCAGTGGTGGGGGGGTGGGGGGATATAGAGAAGAGGACAGACATCGTATTCCAAGGACTGTATGAGCTGACTATGATTTGAGAATATGGAGAATGAGAGCCCGATGATCTGTTTTTAATACTCATTTTAATATTCAGAAACGTTATGGGCAACTGACAAAGGTTAGCAGTCTCAAATTAGAACTTCTAGCTCTTTGTATACTGTGGAATGGGAAGCTTCAATATTGTGATTTTAGCAGGCAGCACTCCCCTTATACTAATCCCTCATTTTGTCCTGGTGTTGGTTTTTCACAGTTTGAAGATTTATGAAATTTTCCACCGAAATTAAACAAGGCAAAATCTCCAGAGTTTCAGAGATCCCTTGTTATTTGAATAGATTCATTGTCATTGCTATTGACTTTTTCCCCACTATTCACTTTTTTAAAGATTTTATTTATTTACTTTTAGAGAAGAAGGGAGGGAGAGAAGGGAAAAAACATCAATGCAATGCCCCCAACTAGGGACTTGGTCCACAACCCAGGCACGTGCCCTGACCGGGAATTGAACCGATGACCCCTCAGTTGGCAGGCCAGCACTCAATCCACTGAGCCACACCAGCCAGGGCCCCACTATTCATTTTTAGTATATCAGAATGGCAGCATTTATTATTTGTAGAGCCTATTCTTTAACAGCATTTATAGCAGTTTCTGTGGAAAATGCTTTATTTTTAAAAAATATGATAAAGGAAATCTCATCTTACAGCTCTTAGTCTGTTGCCGTGGAGCCCTGGATCAGATTGGCTGACCTGCAGGCCAATGAGCAGATAGAACATAAACACATCATAATTTAATCTGTCAAAATTATTTCCTCAGTGCTATATACCATAATTGTATATGGAGCTGTGAAATAAAATGTTTCAAGAATGGTATATGGTGTTTTATCTTTTCTATCAGAATTTGCTGTTTACTATAAACACTGTAATGATACATTATCTTCTTAATGTGATTTGATTGGAGAAGATGTGATAGGACATATCTATCACCTATTTGTAAATCATGCTGCTGCTGCTGCAGTCAGTTGGGCTTATGCCAAGTGTAAGTCAAACTCTGGCCTTCTAGACCAGAGGAAATTTGTCTTTATAGCTGAAGCAGCCTTGCTTATTTGGGTAGCTTTAAAGCTAAGTCAGGATTTGGCAGCTTTTTCTTAACTTGTTTTACCTTCTTTTTCTTCCACTCTGATATGATAGATCCCTGTGGATATTACATTTGCATACCACTTGGTCTGGAGTTGGATTCCCTGGGAGTAGCTTCTGTGTTTTCCATAGTCACTTTCCTAGCTTTTTAATCTTTATTGGGAGATTTCACTCAGCTCACTGTGAGTTCCTTGTCATAGCAGATCATAGCATGTGTGTCTTCTCCTGTACCTTACTGCTTTAGAGACTAAAAATAATTCATTCATACAAAGAAAATTCCCCCTCTGGATCTCGTAAATAAAAGAAGTCAAGAATATTATGTTTCTCTTATGTTTTACTTTAGAGATACTTGAGAAATTGTAGTGGGTCTTGTTCTCTTCCCCTTTAATGCTCCCATGCATGGATATTTATATATCTGAAGGATTGAAAGAGACTCAGATCCATAATTTGTTCCCTTCTTTTGAGCTACTGTGAGCCTCTATGAGTGAGATGTCAACTTTTTGTTATGCAATTGTCTTCTGTCTCAGAGGAAAACAAACTTCAGATTCATCAATTAAGCAAAGAGGAGCAAAAAGTCTGTTTAGTATCTTTCTGAGTAACTTTTTGTGGGTCAGGCCTTAAGAAGTAGGATAGGAAATATTTGGTGTTTTGTAACTTTAGTTATTGTGACCAGAGAAAGGCTCACTGAAAAGGTATTTAAGTAAAGACCTGAGAAGACTGAGTAAGCAAGCCATGTTGTTATCTGAGAGATCATTCCAGGCAGAAGGAACAGTAAAAAGCAGTCACCCTAAAGTGGGTTCAGGGCACAGCAAGGAGCCAGTTTGATTGGAATTGCATAAGTGGAGGGGATAGAAAGAGATGGGATCTGAGGGCAGACTAGTGGTAATTTTAAGGTTGTGTAGGTCATTTTAAGGAGTTGAGCATTTGCTCTGAGCCTTGGGAGGGTATTGAATAAAGGCATAATATGATCTAAAAATGATTTTACACAATTACTTTGACTCCTATGCTTAGGGTTGAGTTGGAAGCAATTTTGTCAGGGTACAGGAAAAGACAATGTGAACCTTCAAGGTGCTTTCCATCCCTAAGAGTCTATGATTTTTCTGCATAGTGGCATTACCATGATACAGCTAAAGAAAATGGAAGCAGCATAAGAAAAAACCTCACTGCTGTTCTTTGTTTAAAAGAAGAGGATACTTGGGGACTTCCGGCCAAGATGGAGGTGTAAGTAGACATGTTTCACCTCCTCACACAATCATAAGAAGCATCACAACTAGCTTCAACACAAAAAGCCACCAGAACTTTCAGAAAATTGAACTGTATAGAAGTTTGACAACCAAGGATTTAAAGCAGAAGTATTCATCCAGACGGGTAGGAGGGACAGAGAAGACGTGGTGTGGCAGTGGTGAGGTGGCAGCCAGCAGAACAGGCAGTCCCACATTTATGTGTGTAGATAAAAACCATGAGGGACACCTGGGGAGTGAGTGATCCCAGCCCCAGGCCAGACCATGCAGCCCAGGGTTCTAGCACTGGGGAAATAAAGTCTCATAACTCCTGGCTATAAAAACCAGTGGGGGTTGTGGTGGCGGAAGCAACTGCTGGTCTCTCAGGAGAATCTGTTTAAAGGACCCCACGGTCCTAGAACATATGAAACCCATACACTCTGGGATTCAGCACCAGGGCAGCAGCTGGAAGGGCACTAGTCATACTTGGGAAGTGGGGGAAGTGACTGGAAATGGGGCAAGAGTCAAGAAGTGGCATTCTTCCCTCTCTGACCCCTCCCCCACATACAGCATCATAAAGCAGCAAAGTGGTTGGTTACCCCACCCTGGCAAATACCTGAGGTTCTGCCCCTTAAAATGTAACATGTGTGCCAAGATAGGGAGTCAAAGCAGCTCTACCTAATACACAGAAACAAACACAGCAAGGCTGCCAAATTGAAGAGACAAAGACATATGGCCCAAATAAAAGAACAGATCAAAACTTCAGAAAAAGAACTAAGCAACAAGGAGTTAGCCAACCTATCAGATGCAGAGTGCAAAACACTGGTTATCAGGACGCTCAGAGGACTCATTGAGTATAGCAAACACATAAGGGAAGGAATGAAGGCTACACTAAGTGAATAAAGAAAAATCCACAGGGAACCAACAGTGAAGAGAAGGAAGACAAGGTTTAAATCAGCAATTTGGAACATAAAGAAGCAATAAACCATGAACCAGTACAGAATGGAGAAACAAGAATTCAAAAAAATGAGGAGAGAAACTTCCGGCCAAGATGGAGGTGTAGGTAGATACACTTTGCCTCCTCGCACATTCAAAATAAGGAAAACAACAAATTTAAGAAAAAAAATAACCAGAACCACCAGAAAATCAAACTGTATGGAAGTCCGACCACCAAGGAGTTTAAGAAGGAACTTTCATCCAGACTGGTAGGAGGGGCAGAGACGGGCAGCCAGGATGGAAAGAACTCATGGAAACAACTCCCCACGGCAGCTGGTGGACTGGGCCGTCCCACATTTGAGTGCAGATAAACCAGAAGGAACAAGTGGGGAGCAAGACAGACCGTGCAACCCAAGGTTCCAGCATGGGAAAATAAAGCCTTAAAACCTCTGGCTGTAAAAACCTGTGGGGGTTGTGGCAACAGAAGAAACTCCGAGCCTCACAGGAGAGTTCATTGGAGAGAGACTCTCAGGGTCCTAGAATGTACACAAACCCACCTACCCAAAAATAGACATCAGAAGGACCCAATTTGCTTGTGGGTAGTGGGGGAAGTGACTGAAAGCCTGCCGAGAGCTGGGTAAGCAGCATTGTTTGCTCTCGGACCCCACCCCACATACAGCACCACAACACATTGACCTGGGTTGCCCTGCCTTGGCGAATACCTAAGACTCTGCCCCTTATTATGCAACAGGCACACTGAGACAAATAGTATGGCCCAAGTAAAAGAACAGATCAAAGCTCCAAAAATAGAACTGAGTGACGAAGAGACAGCCAGCCTATCAGATGCAGAGTTCAAAACACTGGTAATCAGGATGCTCACAGAAATGGTTGCAAAATAGAGTACGGTCGGAAAATAGAGGAAGAAGTAAAGCCTATGAAAAGTGAAATAAAGAAAAGTGTATAGGGAAACCAAGACTCAAATCAATGATTTGGAGCAGAAGGAAGAAATAAACATTCAACCAGAACAGAATGAAGAAACAAGAATTCATAAAAACGAGGAGAGACTTAGGAACCTCCAGAACAACTTTAAACGTTCCCACATCTGAATCATAGGGGTGCCAGTAGGAGAAGAGGACGAGCAAGAAATGGAAAACTTACTTGAACAAATAATGGAGGAGAAGTTCCCCAATCTGGCAAAGGAAAGAGACTTCCAGGAAGTCCAGGAAGCTCAGAGAGTGCCAAAGGCATTGGACCCAAGGAGGAACATACTAAGACACATCATAATTACATTAGCCAATATTAAAGATAAGGAGAGAATCTTAAAAGCAGCAAGAGAAAAGGAGACAGTTACCTACAAAAAAGTTCCCACAAGACTATGATCTGATTTTCCTAAAAGAAAGCTTGCAGGCAAGAAGGGGCTAGAATGAAGTATTCCAGGTCATGAAAGGCAGGGACCTACATCCAAGATTACTCTATCCAGTAAAGCTATCCTTTAGAATGGAAGGGCAGATAAAGTGCTTCCCAGATAAGGTCAAGTTCAAGGAGTTCATCATCACCAAGCCCTTACTATATAAAATGTTAAAGGGGCTTACCTAAGAAAGAGAAGATAAAAAATATGAACAGTAAAATGACAACAAAATCACAACTATCAACAACTGAACCTAAAAAAAACAAAAAAACAAACCAAGCAAACAACTAGAACAGGAATAGAATCACAGAAATGGAGATCACATGGAGGGTTATCAGTGGGGAGGGAGAGGGGGAAGAATGGAGGAAAAAGTACAGGTAATAAGAAGCATAATTTGTAGGTACAAAATAGACAGGGAAGAGTTAAGAATAGTATAGGGAATGGGAAAGCCAAAGAACTTACATGTACGACCCATGGACATAAACTAAGGTGGGGGAATGATGGTGGGATGGGGGATGCAGGGCAGGGGGGAAAAATTTCCCTTTGGGAGAAAAAAATGGGACAATTATAATAGCATAATCAATAAAATATACTAAAAAACAAAGAACAAGGAGAGAATAAGAAGACTCTAATAAGAAGACACCTCCAAATGTGCCAACATCCAGATCATAGGGATTCCAGAAGGAGAAGAGAAGAGCAAGAGATTGAAAACTATTTGAAGCAATAATGAAAGAAAACTTTCCTAATTTGGTGAAGGAAATAGACATACAAGTCAAGAAAGCACAGAGAGTTACAAACAAGTTGGACCCAGAGAGGACCACACCAAAACATATCACAATTAAAATGCCAAAGACTAAAGATAAAGAGAATCCTAAAAGCAGTAAGAGAAAAGCAGAGCTGGTTACAAGGGAGTTTCCATAAGACTGTCAGGTGACTTCTCAAAAGAAACTTTGCAGGCAAGAAGGGATTGGTAAGTATTCAGGACTTCCAGCCAAGACGGAGGCATAGGTAGACACACTGTGCCTCCTCACACAACCAAGATAGGGAAAACAACAATTCAGAAACAAAATAAGAACCAGAACTGGCAGAAAATTGATCTGTATGGAGGTCCCACACCCAAGGAGTTGAATTGGACACGTTCATCCAGACTGCTAGGAGGGGCGGAGTCGGGCAGCCAGGGCACGGGGTGCAGAGCAGAGAGCAGAGAGCAGAGAGCATTGGGACCGGATACGTTAGGCAACCGGGGCATGCAAGGCAACCGGGGAGCGCAAGACCGCAGCGGGCAGACCCTGGGCCCACAAGTGGCAGCTGGCAGGCCCCAGCTGAGGGGTGGCAACAGGTAGACCCAGTGAGGCAGCGATTGTGAAGCAAGGCACTGCCTGCAACTCAAGAAGAGTCCCAGTGCTGGGAAATAGACCCTTGGGGCACTGATTGAAAAGGAAAGTCCCACGGGGTACACAAACTCACCCACATGAAAATTGGCACCAGAGGGGCCCAGTTTGCTCGGGGGAAGCAGCTGAAGGGACTGAGGTCCGATGAAGAGCTGAGCACGCACCATTGTTCCTTCTCGGACCCCACCCCCACATACAGCGTCACAACCCAGCAACTGGGATGCCCCACCCTGGTGAACACCTAAGGCTCCATCCCTCATACGTAACAGGCGTGACAAGACAAAAAAAAAAAAACAGAGATGATTCAAACAGAAGATAAATTGAAATCTCCACAACCAATCCTTTTAAGCGATCAAGAGATAGCCAACCTATCAGGTGCACAGTTCAAAGCACTGGTGATCAGGATGCTCACAGAATTGGTTGATTTTGGTCACAAACTACATGAAAAAATGAAGGCTACAATAAGTGAAATGAAGAAAAATGCACAGGGAACCAATAGTGATGGAATGAAAGCTGGGTCTCACATCAATGGAATGGACCAGAAGGAAGAAAAAAACATACAACCAGAAAAGAATGAAGAAATAAGAATTCAAAAAAATGAGGAGGCTTAGGAACCTCCAGGACATCTTTAAACATTCCAACATCCGAATTATAGGGGTACCAGAAGGAGAAGAGGAAGAACAAGTGGAAAAGATATTTGAACAAATAACAAAGGAGAACTTCCCCATTCTGGCAAAGGAAATAGACTTCCAGGAAGTCCAGGAAGCTCAGA
>CM052539.1:49006417-49056968 GCA_028533065.1 Trachops cirrhosus | reverse complement strand
GCTAAAGAACTTATGACACATGGACATGAACTAAAGGGGGGAATGTGGGTGGGAGAGGGTGTTCAGGGTGGAGGGGAATGAAGGGGGGTAATGGGACAACTGTAATAGCATAATCAATAAAATATATTAATAAAAAAAGAAGTATTCAAAGTGATGAAAAGCAAGAACTACAACCAAGATTACTGTATCCAGCAAAGCTATCATACAGAAAGGAAGGGCAGATAAAGTGCTTCCCAGACAGGATAAAGCTAAAGGAGTTCATCATCACCAAGACATTATTATATGAAATATTAAAGGGACTTACTTAAGAAAAAAGAAGAAAATCAAAACTATGATCAGTAAAATGACAGCAAACTCACAACTATCAACAACTGAATGTAAAAAAAACAGATACAAACTCAGGAAACAATTAGAACAGGAAGAAAATCAGAAATGGAGATCACATGGAGGGTTATCAGCTGGTAAGGGGAAGGGGGAGAATAGGGAAAAAGGCACAGGGATTTCGAAGCATAATTTGTAGGTATAAAATAGACAGGGGAATGTTAAGAATAGTATAGGAAATGGAGAAGCCAAAGAACTCACGTGCATGACCCATGGACATGAACAAAACGGGGGGAATTGCTGGAGGAAAGGGTGTACCAGATGGAGAAATTGGGATGACTGTAACAGCACAATTAATAAACTATACTTTTAAAAAGATTGATAATGTAAATAATGTAATGGGAGTAAACAAAAAAAGGAAATTTGTTCTGTTTTACTCTAGGAAGTAAAATGGGCATTTTGGACCAAGGAGGTAGAGAAGCAAATAGAAACTATAATGAAGCCCAACTAACACATCAGTCCATTGATCTAAGTGCCTGTAGTTCTCATTTCAGGGCAGGTACAGCCATGATAGATATTGAGCAAAGAAGAAGGTACATGTCTAAAACATTTTAATCTTGTTTCTTTTTTAAGATTTTATTTATTTTTAGAGATAGGAAGGGAGGGAGAGAGGAAGAGAAACTCGAATGTGTAGTTGCCTCTCAAGTGCCCCCTACTGGGACCTGACCCACAGTTGAGGCATGTGCCCTGACTGGGAATTGAACCAGCGACCCTTTGGTTCGAAGCCCTTGTTCAGTCCACTGAGCTACACCAGCCAGGGCTTTATTTTTCTTGGCCTAGTACTAGTGAAACCTATGGTAGTTGACTTCTGAAGTCGTTCAAGGATTTCGTGACTATCACTTAACCATAGCTTTACATGTTTCATTAAGTACTTTATACTCTGTTCCCCCATATTATGCTTTCTCTCATTGAAGAGGAAGGAATGTTGATCCCATATCTCTCATTTATAGCTCAGTAGGGCCTTCTTTCCTGCCCTTCTCCCAAGGGCTCTTGAGCCATTTATCTCTTTAAGCATGCCGTTTTCATACTTTGTTTTGTTTTATGTTTTGTCCTTTGCGCATTTAATGGAAAGGACATACAATTTTGGAATCAAGAAGATCTGGGTTTGAATTCTGGCTCTTTACACAAACTTTATAGCCATGAACAATTGACTTAATATTTCTGAATGTTAATACTTCATTTATATAATGGAGGTAATACTTTATACCTTGTGAAGGTTAAATAAGATACTCTATGTAAACTGTAAAAAATTAAAGTCATGAGGAGTGACCCAGATTGAGTGGAAAGATGGGAGAGTTTACAAACCTAAGTTTGAACCCCAAAATATGTCCCCCATTGACATTCAGAGTCTGAAGACTGGCTTTAGATATGGGGACCCCTCCCATGTCACATGTCACACCCTAAAAGTCTCCTGAATGTCCATTTTGGGACACTGAGAACTTTGGGTTCAGGATCAGACACAGCTAGGTTGGAATTGTACCTCTGACCCTCTAGTATTAACTTAAAAACGTTATTTAATTTCTTCAAGCTTTGATTTCTTCATCTGAGAAAAGCTCTAACAAAGAGTTTTGTTGGGATTAAGTAATGTTATAAACAATTGATGAGATACCACCTTATACCTGTTAGAGTGGCTGTTATCATCCTGACCGGTATGGCTTGGTTGGACGTCATCCTGTAAAGCCAAGGATTGCCAGTTCAATTCTGGTCAGGCCACATGCCTGGGTCATGGATTCGGTACCCCGCTGGGGAATGTATGAGAGGCAACTGATCGATGTTTCTCTCTCACATTGATGTTTCTCTCCCTCTTTTCCCCTCTTTGTAAAAATAAATAAATA
The DNA here is from genome assembly GCA_028533065.1 of Trachops cirrhosus. NCBI lineage: Eukaryota > Metazoa > Chordata > Mammalia > Chiroptera > Phyllostomidae > Trachops > Trachops cirrhosus. The sequence continues at coordinate 49,054,752 of CM052539.1, read as the reverse complement.
AGTTTTTTTAAAAGAATGGCTATTATCGCACTGCTGTTGTGAATGTAAACTGGCACAGCCACTATGGAAAACAGTATGGTGGTTCCTCAAAAAAAATAAGAATGGAGTTACCATGTGACCCAGCAACCCTTCTTCTGTGTATCTACCCAAAAAATATGAAAAGATTTATTCACAAAGACATATACACCCCTATGTTTATTGCAGTGTTATTCATGGTGACCCAGACATGGAAACAACCAGAGTGTCCTTCAATAAATAATTGGATAAAGAAGATGTGGTACATATGAACAACAGAATATTACTCAGCCATAAGGAAAGAAATACTACCATTTGTGATAACATGGATGGACCTTGAGAATATCGTGCTAAGTGAAATAAGTCAAAAAGTTAAGAACCATATTATTTCACTCATGTGGAGTATAAAACTGAAAGAACAAATAAACAAGAAAAGCTAACAAAAACTCATAGACACAGAAAACAGTATGGTGGTTACCAGAGGGAAGGGGGTGGGGAGTTAGTAAAGGTTAATGGGGGTCAAATATATGGTAACAGAAGATGATTTGACTTTGGGTGGTGAGCACACAATGCAATATACAGGTCATGAATCAGAAACATACACTTGAAACATATATAATCTTATTAACCAGTGTTACCCCAATAAATTTAATGGGGGAAAAAAAGAAAATAAAGTGATGGCAAGAACATAGACTTTAGAATCAGTACCAGAGTTCTGTTGTCTGGTTCTGTCACTTAGTAGTGGTGTGACCTTGGGGAAGTTGCATACCTACTTGTGGTGGATGTGAGTTGACATGCATAAAGAACCAGGTTTATAATGTTGCTCAAAAATTGTAGTGCTTTTTTTTTTTAACTCCTTACGCTAATGTCAAAGAGGGTAAGAATAAGCTTGTAGTGCATGAGCACCTAAACAGTTTTGTTTTTAACCTGCTATTTTAACCCTATGGATGTTTTTTCCCCACTCTCTTGACTCCTAAGGGCACTTTTTCTTTGTGTTGGGGGTGTGTGCGCGCGTGTATGTTTAAAGTAACATATGATCTTAAGCATTCAATTAAGTTTCGACAATTGTAGTATACCCCCATGTAACCACTACCCCAAACAAGATAGAATATTTCCATCACCCCTGAAGGGTTCCTTATGTCTCTTTCTAATCAGTATTTTATCCCCCAAACCCTAATCACCACTTCTGGTATAAATCACTGTAGGCTAATTTTGCCCATTCTTGAACTTCATAGTAAATAGACTTACATTATATGTATTTTTTGGAGGGAGATCTGCTCTCTTTTACTTTAGCATAATAGTTTTGAGATCAGTCATGTTTTTATCTATGTTCATATATACCCATCCAAGTCCCCTTATGTGTCACTGTTGATGATTTAATCACTTGTTCCTTCCCAAACCTGTCACAAAAAGGAAACAGAATTAACCCACTGATATAGCTAGTTAAGATCTGCCTCCTAAGGGCTCAGGAATATGGTCACTTTCTCTGATCATGAGTCCTCAGAGAAAGGCAAACACCAAAAGTTGATTCTTTCTTTATTGTTCTACTGTATTGAATATTCTACTGTATTCTGTACTGAATATACCACAATTTATTTATTCATTCTCTTGAGTCTCTAGATTTTAATCAACTTAAAAAATACGGTTATCAACTGCAAATCATTTGCTCTTGATATACAAATTCATAAAGGGCAGGAAAGTTTACAGGTATTTTGCCACAGGGTATGTCAGAATTTTTAGCCTCTAGTTATTGTCTTCTTGCTTGCATTCTCTCTACTTGGCCATGGATTAAAAGGGAGAAATGAAACTGCCCTTCTGTTTCTGACTGTTCCCTATATAATGTATTCTTTTTGGCCAGATGCCTAGAAAGTTGTTTATGGACTTGATAGAAGGATATATAATCTCACTGTGCTCTGGAAGGTACTTTGCTTGGCAGTCAAAAAATTTATGGGGAATATGCAGTATTCTCCCTGAAAATTGCCAAATCTTGGCTCCTGATCAATCATTATCCCCTGTATCTTCTTATTTCCTCCTTCCCTCTCCTTGCCCCCCACTTCTGATAGTCCTCTCTGCGCAGCTTTGAGCCCACTCAGTGTCCTCAGGAGACACCCTGCATTAAAATTGTTCTGTTTGCCTGGATGAAGTGTACAGTGTGCACAAATAGGTTGCAGGGCAGCACAAACCTAAGCTCTCCTGAGAGCTTAATGTCTGTGCTTTGTTCTGGTCAAGTTACATATGAAACAATTCCTTTCTTCTCTCACCAAAAATCTCCCAAGTCTTAGTTTCCCTTCTATAGTAAATAAAGCTTAAAGAGTGGAAATTATTTCTCTATATTTTAACACTTTTATACTGGCTTTAGTCTTGCTTTTTATTTTTAAGCTTTTTAAAGTACATAAATTGTCTTGTCCCTGAGCTGCAACTTTTGCTTGTTTTGGCCCAGAAAAACTCGTTTCCAGCAATCCTTATGCCCTAAAAGTAAGAAGACCCTTCTACAAAGGATTACAGAAATGGAAATGACTGTAGTTAAAGGTTATTTTGGAGAATGAAGAGTACCTCAGCTCAAGAAATTCAGTTTTGAGCTCAGTGTATCTTCTGATGGATCTTGACTCCAGAGTAGTGGCATTCTGACCCCCTCATTACTGACCTTTGTTAACTTAAGGACAGCTTCTTTTATCCTAGAAGCAAAATGGTGGGGAGACTTAAGACCACATGATATGAAGCTTGGAATGTTTAGAAAAGGAAGTAAGGTAAAGCTGTCTTCTGTGAGATGCTGATATGGAAGTGAGACTAAGCTTGTTCTTTATGATGACCACAGAGAACTAAACTGGGGCTAGTGGGAGGAAGAAACAAGAAGACAAGTGTTGCCTCTTTATAATCCCCCCTCCCTCAAAAAAGAAAAGTTTGTATCTAGAGGTGAAGACTTTCCCTTCCCTAGAGGTATATACAAGCAGGGTTAGAACAACATTTTTCAGAGTTACTGATTATTCAAGAACCAGACTGTGGAGGACTGTAGGTGTAATAGGTTGGAGCTTAGTCCCCTTCCACTTATGAGATTCCATGATTCCTTTGTATCTTTGATAGACTTTTCATTTTCTTGGCTTGTCTTTGACCATCTGTCCCTTTAGTTAGAGGCACTATTGCATAAAGGTTAAGAAAGCAAGCACTAGAGCCATGTTTCATAACATTGAGTCCTAGCTCTTCCTTGTACCAGTTATATGCCCTTAAGCAAATTATATAACTTCTCTGTGCCTCTGTTAACATATCTGTAAAATGTGATGATGATGATAATATGTATCTCATGGGATTATTGTAAGATTAAATGAGATTCATGAAGCCCTTTAGAACAGTACCTGGCACAGTGTAAGCACTCCAAAAATTTTAGCTGATTATTATTATTATATCTGTTCCTGTCAGTTGTTTCTACTTAGGGAGCTGGGCTTCTCTGTCTGGTCCAGATAATTTCTCTCTTAACATACCCTTTCTGACTCTTTCAGGATGCTTTTGGCTAGAAGGAACAGTAAACTCAACTCAAATAGCTTAAATGATAAGAAAATTTATGACTTCACATATCAAGAAGTTCAGAGCTAGGGGGATCCAGGCTGACTAATTCATTGTCTCCTGTGCTCGGCAGCATCAAGGATCCAGGCTTATTCTCTCTGTTTTGCCATCTTCCATGTGTTGGTAGAATGTTGCCATAGTCCAGACATCATCTGCATATAAGGCCATCCTTACTCAAGAATATGTTTACTGATTTTAAAGAGAGAGGGAGACATTGTTGTGAAACATCAATCGGTTGCCTCCCACATGTGCCCTGACCAGCGATCAAACCCACAACCTAGGTATGTGCCCTGACCAGGGATCAAACTTGCAACCTTTTGGTGTATGACATGATGCTCCAACCAACTAAGCCACTCAGCGAGGGCAATAACTACCATTTTTTTCTAGTGGCTTTTTTAAAAAATAACACATTAGGAAGCCGTTCTTTGAAGCCACCCACCCAGCAAAGTCATCTCATGTCTTACTGTTGATGAATCACTTGTCCCTTCCCAAACCAGTCAGAAAAAGGAAAAAATTACCATGATTGGCCCAACTATTTAAGATCTATCTCCTAGGTCTCATGAATATGATCGTATACCCTGATCATGTGTCCTTAGAGAAAAGGCAGACACCAGAAGAAGTCAAGGCTAGATTGCCCAGAGTAAGAATTACTTTGTTTTACACGGCTCTTCAAGATGCCAGGAATCTCAGTGGAGATGACTGTCAAAATTCTTGAAAATAGATGCATTAATCACTCTCTGTTTTATGGATGTCTTTAAGTAAAACTCCAGTTTTCTATTTCTCAATGACTGAATGAAACCCTGTGGCTCCTTAAAACTTAAGTTGGGCCCTAGCTGCTGTGGCTCAGTGGATTGAGCATTGGCCTGTGAAGCGAAGGGTTCCTTCTTTGGATCCTAGTCAGGGCACATGCCTGGGTTGCAAGCCAGGTCCCCAGTTGGAGACTTGCAGGAGGCAGCTGATTGATGTTTGTCTGCCTCTCTTTCTTCCTCCCTTCCCCTCTCTGTAAAAAGTAAATAAATAAAATCTTAAAAAAAAAAAACTTGAGTTTGAATATGTAACCCTATTCCATATATGATTGTTATGAAAAGTCATTTTTTGTTTGATTGGGTTTTTTTCCTTAGTGCTTTGACTGAGAAATAGTGCTTAGACATCATGAAGTTAGTCCAAATGTCCAAATAGTTGAGCCTTTTCTGACCCACATGTAAAGGGCAGATACAAAGTTGTCATTCTGATTTGAAGAAATAATACTTAATTGTTAATTAAGGCCCGTCCTGGAAAAAGACATAACCAGTAACTTTATAGTTTTCCATATCACCTTCTCTCTTTCTTTTTTTTGGAGATATGATTGGCATAATACAGCTCTGTGTAAGTTTAAGGTGTACTACATAATGACTTGATATACATACATTGTGAAATGATTACCACAGTATGTTTAGTTAACATGCATCTCCTCATATAGGTAACAAAATTTTTTTCCCTTATAATGAGAACTTTTCGGATCTACTTAGATTCTTAACAAATTTCAAGTATACAGTACAGCAATGTTAACTGTAGTCATTATGCTGTATGTTACATTCCTAGTACTGCTTTATCTTATAGCTGGAAGTTTGTACCTTTTGACCACTTTCATTCAGTTCCCCTACCTCCCCACCCCTCATCTTCTCTTTCTGACAGAGAAATTTGTTTGAGGCTATTTAAGCTTAAACAAGAAAAATATTGGTCCATCATGTGATAACAGAAGTAAACTTAATTTTGTGTGACTCTGGCAGATTTAGGATAAAGGCTGAAGCAGCTTATAGCTTGTAGTAGGGTGCTACAGTGTAACAGTTGAGACTGTTTAAGAAATAGTGAAATTATCTGACCCAGGAGTTTTCCAGGAGAGGCATGCAGGCCCCTCTCAGGAAGTTACAAAAAAGAGCTCTTCTTTGGGGACATGGGGGAGATTGTATGAGGTTGTATCTAAGAACTCTTCCAATTCTGATCATTAATGATGTTTCCTAGCTAAGAGATATTGAGAAGGCATGTACTGAGTTTTATCATATTTCAAACCCAAGAGAATGGAGGCTTGATTTACCCATGGTGGGGGGGACAAATATATGTCTATATGCAGTTGTTATGTACAGCCACTGATCCATAAAGCTCTGTAGGTTATAACTCTTTATAGAAACCTCTAGGTACTGAAACAATTAATTTAAAAAGTAGAATATCAGTCATTTTCTTTTGTAGTCAGTTTTTTTCATTACTTCTCATCTTTAAATTCAGCTGTATGACTGATGGTATGAATGACTCTCTGACCTTTTAAAGGGAATTTATGTAGCCATCTGCAAACTAAGTCTCTAGGCAGCTGCTCACGAGCCACCACAAGGCGAACAAAAGCAATGATGTTGCAGACTGTCTAACTTACGCCAGGACGAGGTTATTAGCTGTGCTTCTGAAGAGCCTCTGGTTCTTAACCTTTAAACTGATTGGAAGAACAAAAAAAATCTGATGTGACAGTTTTTTTAAAGCATTATTGTTTAGCTCATTTCTAAGACCACATGGAATAGACATGACATTTAGGAGGGTTTTCAGTCTTTTTTTTTTTCCAGTCTTATATTTTTAAAGGAGGGGAAGTATTCAGAATTAAAATACAGTCATTGCCCTGACTGGGTGACTCGGTTGGAGCATTGTCCCCTGCACCAAAAGGTTTCAGGTTAATTCCAAGTCAGGGCACTTAGCATAAGCAACCAGTTGTTTCTCTCTCACATCTCCCTTCCTCTTCTTCTTCCTCTTCCTCTTCCTCTTCCTTTTCCTCTTCCTCTCTCTCCCCCTCTCTCCCTCCCCCTCTCCCCCTCTCTTTCTCCCTCCTTCTCTCCTTCTCTAAAATCAATAAACATATCCTCAGGAGAGGATTAAAAAATAATAATAAATAAAATGTAGTCATTAACCATGTAAGGAGAAACTTCTACAAATCCTTGTTGGAACTAAGAAAGCTAAGCATGTTTGACTTCAGTGGTTGTGGACATGAATTTGTATAGAGCATTAACTTTTGTTTCCCAGTGTGTGCTTGGAAAATTGTGTGGACTTCATTACAGGACTTCCCAGGTAGCAGTAGTGGGTGATGAAGAGCCAGCCACCCCTGCACTACGGAGGCTCTTTATCATTGGAATGCAGTAGAATGACTAAACCCAAATAGTGAAAAGCAAAGCAAAAATTCTCTCTTCCTTCAGGGAGAGACCCAGTCTTTCTGAAGGACAGATGACTAGAGTGCTCTTCTTACTTTTTCAGCTTACTACAGATAAAAGAAAGCATTTAAGATTCTGTAACATTGTTTGATTTTGATGGGAGAGATGCTTGAAGTTGGTAACAATGTTGTGTTTTGTGGTAGCTATGAAAGTTCTCCTTTAGGAAAGAAAAGAGAGTGGTCCTCTGTGGTAGTGAATAGAGCTTTATTTATAATACTATATTTTTCATTATGGAGAGTCTAGTGAGTTAACTCTTTCAAGTCAAGCTGAAAATGTGTGCATATTTCTGTAGGGAGCTAGGGTGGGAAATTAGTGCCAAGAGAATTCATACGACTTTGCTTTAGAACTGAATTCTGATGAATCTCAAAATAATTATGTTGTCCTGGATGGGTAGCTCAGTTGGTTAGAGTGTCATCCTGATACACCAAGGTTGCAGGTTTGATCTCCAGTCCAGGCACATACAAGAAGCAACCAGTGAATGCATAAATGAGTGGAACAACAGATCGATGTCTGTCTGTCTGTCTCTCCCTCTTTCTCTCTAAAAATCAATTAAATAAAAAATACTCAAAATAATTATGCTAAGTAAAAGAATCCAGAGAATATATGATTAAAATTCTAGAAAATACAGGTGAATATGTAGTGACAGCAGATCAGTGGTTGACTAAGGAAGGTGGGGAAGGAGGAAGGGCTTACAGAGGAGCAGGGGGGACATTTTTGGGGTGATAAATGTGCTTACTACTTTGGTTGTGGTGATAGTTTCACAGGCGTATGCTTTTGAAACCATTGTAACTCATCAAACTATGCATTTTTAAATATATGCAGCTTATTGTATGCCAGTTTTACCTCCATAAACCTTTTTTAAAAAGGAAAATGAACATCCATGGACAGTATTTATCAAAGGACCCTTGTTGGGTCACAGGGAGGCTGCTGAAGACTGGTATGTGAAATACAAGCCTTGTATGGTGTATTAAGTATGGATGCATACCTCCTATTAAATACATTTGATGTTTCTTTAGGAGTCCATAGAGGCTACTATATTCTACTGAAGAAGATGTCTAACAGTAACACTACTCAAGAGACCCTGGAGATAATGAAAGAATCAGAAAAAAAACTGGTAGAAGAATCTGTAAACAAAAACAAGTTTATATCTAAGACTCCAAGTAAGGAAGAAATTGAGAAAGAGGGTGAAGATACCAGTTTGCGTCAGGAAACACAGGTAATGGTTAGACATGCATCATATGCACACTGTTCATACCTGAAAGGAAGTGTCATTATAGGTGGCACTGGGGATGTATAGGAAGCTAGTTACTTATGCAAACACTTGATCCTCCCTGAAAACCCAACTTAAGCTCTCAAGAAATATCTTCTTCCCTTTTTGTCATAGACTCCACAATGAAGTCTAAAGAAGTCAGAGTGAAACCCCTAATCCATTTAGATCTGAGTTACGCTGGTTCTTGCTACATTTTGATATTTTTTAACTATCAAAAAATCGACTGTATACAAACACATTTAATAAGTCATAATATGGCTCATAGCACACATAAACTCTTTAAACCAGAGCTGCCGGCTTTACATATAGTGTTAAATCATATCCTGGTTGTGTGAAAGCAGTCAGCATTTTCTGGGTTAGAAATAGTCTCTGAACTTGCCACTTGATAAATGTGAGAGGAATTTCACTCTTTGGTTGCCATGTTGTTTTCCATCCAGATTCAAACGGCAGTGCAGCTGTGATGGCATAGATAGCGGTCAGCCACGCTTCCTCTTCTTTGGCACCTATCCAGGCGGGACTCTAAGCCTCATCTGTCTTACCTGTTCCAAGTCCTCCTCTTCTCTCGTAGTCACTGCTGGTTTCCGTTGTCATCCTAGCCCAAACTGCATAAATCCTTTCCTTCGCACCCAGGAGTGAGACTGGTCTTTATTAGATTCTTAGGAATTAGACTGTTCGTTTAAAAAGCAGTAGCAACAATATTTTGGAGGGTCTGGAAACTTGAAGCATAATTTCCCTTGACAATTCAATACACCTAGGCCTTGTCTTCTTTAAAGAGTAAAACAACAACAACATAAAGGGATGAATTAAAATCAGACAGCTCTCTGAACTATTTTGTTCTCTAGCTGCCTGCTTTTCTGTCTTTCCTCTTAACAGTTTGCCAGATCTCTGCCCTGGCTGCTTCTCTTTCCATTATCTTTTGCATGTGAGTTGTCATTCCCCACGCATCCCCCCGGAGTTTGTGGAGACAGTCTGCCACTGTCCCATTCATACTTCTAGACTCTACTGGTATGAACAATGAATTTTAAATCCTCAGGACAGATATGTGATGAATCTTTAATTATGCGCTGCCATGTTACATAGAAGATAATAATTAAATGAACTTTTCTGTCCAAGTTACTCAGTTCTCAGGAGACTATTTTAAGTGGTGTTCGGAACTCCAATTGTGTGTACTTTTTGAAGACAGGTAGAAAAGAAAGGATATCTATAGGTTTTGTATGCCTTATGGACACTCTGTTGGTTTAAAAATGTCTTCACCTAGATACACAAAGAGGCTGTGTAGGAGGTTGGGAGGGGAATCTGTTTGCCCTCTGACTCCTTTTGCAGCTGCTAGAGCAGGTGAAGCTGCTGCTGCCATCTACTGGAGCTCCTGCTCCTTCTACCAAGTCTTCAGTGTTTTCTGCCACCCTTTCCCCTCTACCGTTTCCCAAAAGGTCATGTATCCCTCCAAAAGCACTACAAGTTCTGTTCTTTCTCCTGCCTTCCCTCTGACTCACATCCAGAAAGTCTCCCCAAGAATCTTACTGATGCTGTGAAGGGAGTGCCTGTTATGAACTGAAGGTGGAAAGTTTGTGGAAAGGGGACTTTGATTTTTGTACTGTGTGAGACATATTCTTAGAATCAGCAGTTGGAACTCAGAACATCTTTTGCATGGAACAGTTCCATAAATGCAGGTTCTGAGATTCAGTTTAGAATGGGCAAAGCTTTGACTTAACACATACTGAACTTAGGTGGGTCCTTTAAATAACCAGCTGGGTATGGCCTCCTAGCTGAGCTTTCTGCCTTTAAACTTGTAATCCCTTCCGATTTGTCTACCATACTGCTTTAGAGAGATGGTTATGAAATAAAGATCTCATTGTGTTAATTCCCCTCAAACTTTCTGTGTGTCTTACTGCCCTAGGCTAAGTCCTAGATTTGTCAGCATGACATATTGTGACCCAGTTCCTTACCTGCCAGTCTTCTGCCTCTGGCATCCTATGTTTCAGCATTATGTGATTCCTTGGTCCTGTTATAAATAGGGTCTGGAAAGTTTGGGGACAGCATGCTTTTGTACATGCTTTCTCTGCCCAGAAGGCCCTCCTTGGTATTCTTTCTCTAGCCACCTCTAGCCCTCAAATCCCCCCTGCCAACAGTTGCATAATACCAATGTATCCTTCAAAACTCAGTCTAAATGTGCCTTTCTCCTGGAAGCCTTCCTTGACGACATTACTTACCCATTGCAGGCCTACATTGTATAATTCTTCAATTAATGTCTGTCTCCTTTACAGAACTGTAAGCTCCACGAGGCCCAGGATTAGGTCAATTTGGGTTTACCATTGTCTCTCTAAGGCCCAACTCAGTTCCTTGCAGGCACTCAGTATTTGTTAATGTATGAATTTGTGAATTGCTACGTCTGAGTTAGATACTTACGCTACGTGCTCCTATAGCACCCCACGAGTACCATCTCTAGTGTACTTACTGTACTGTTATCACTTCTCGGCTTTTTGGCTAAGATCAAGTGTAGTATCTGTTCTTATCAGTTCATTGTTCTGTATTGTAATTGTTTATTTGTCTGTCTTCTTCAACAGGATTATGAATTCCTTTTTGACAAGGTTTGTGTCTTTTATCTCTGTGTCCTCCAGTAGTTAGCATGGTGTCTGGTAGATGTATTAGGTTTTTAACATATGTTTGACTGTTAAATGAAAACTGTCTCTTCTTGTAAACAGGCAGATCTCTACATACATTGCTTATAGGGTTACAACCTCTTTGAAGGGCAATTTAGTAATGCTTTATAAAAATTTTAAATGAACTACAGATATACTTTATGGGTAGGTATACTCAGTGTTGTAGTCATTGAAGCATTGTTTATACTAACAAAAGATCAGAAACATCCAAAATGGCACAATTTAAGGGACTGGTAGAGTAAGTTATGGTATAGCCACACAGTGGGATACCATGTGACCATTATTAAAAACAGTAGATCTTCTATAAAATGATATCCATGAAAAAAAAGTTCATAAAAGTGAACTTCAGAACAGTATGTACAATATACTTCTATTTGGTTTAAAAAAAACTTGTGTGTATGTAACAAGCTTATATGTATAAAAGATCTCTAGAAAGATGATAAGAAATTCATTATTAGTTGAGGTAACCAGGTAGCTGGGAGACAGATGCCCCGATTAATACCTCTTGAATGTTTGTACTGTGTGTGTTATTGCCTATTTGAAAAAAATAATGAGAAAATACTGCTTCATATTCCTGGGCTATGACTTCCCTTACTGTAACAGATCTTGCACTGACCAGATCAACTGCCATTTCTTATTCTTTCCATTCACCTTCCCGCTGGTGATTTTGCATTGTAGTTGTCTTGTTCAGTAACTAGTGAAAAGAACAAAGGAAAAGGAGATCCTTACCTACCCAGGACCATGCTGGTACCCTGACTCTGTCTTGTTTTCCTCCCCCACACACCAACCTCTGTTCTCTTCTACCTCAGGGGCAGTAAGTTCCATCCCAAACATCTTAGAAACCCTAAGTACCTCATCCCATATATAATTTTACCCAACCTCTTCCCCAAAGCCCCATTTTGACTTCTCAGCTATTCAGAAACCACATCAATCAATTAGTTGTTTCTTCCTTCATCCCACCTCAGGCTCCCATTCTTCATCTTCCTCAGCTTCTACACTACTCCTTACCCACTCTCCTTATTTTCCCTTTGCTCTGGAGGTCTTATCCCTATCTTCTATTCCCCCTTCTTTTTATCTTGTCCTGTCTTATATCCCTAACCCAGACAGTTTATGAGAGCCACAACCAGGAGCTTAGAACTGAGAGAATTCTCAGAGGGAGGCAGTTGGCAAGAAGAGTCTTTATTCTATTTCTGCACCCATAGGGACAGCTGTTTTCAGAGTATCTCAAATGGAGATTCTGAATGCATTTGTAAGTGATGACTAGGGGTCATATTTTATGTCCACAGGCATCCTAATCAGGACAGGGTTCTATGGTTTAACCAAAAGTAATTCTTATCAATCCGTGAAGTAGGCCAACCAGTCACTGTCTTCCCATTTTTAATCTCCATGGCGAGTGGTGATTTGTCTAAGTGGCCTGTGGTGCCTTCTATGTCATGGTTGCTAGAGCTGTAGCACAGGGGAATAACCACACCAAGGGGTCTCATCATAATTTGGCTGTTGTAATAGTAGTTTTATAGTTAGTGCTTTTTCTCTGTAAAGTTGTATTGCTTTTTATTTGTGTTGATTTTTTCCCCACCTTTAATATTTTCTAATCCCCTTCTGACAGAGGCGGACATCCAGCCATGGTCATGCCAGGAAAAGAGCCAAGGTGAGGGCTTTTTCTCTAAAGCTTCCTTTCTGGTGTTATTAGTAATATGTTTCATGAATGGATTTGCCACTAATATCTAGTGTATTTGCATTATACATAGGCAAAGTTTTTTGCCTGCACTTTGTACCCTAACTGCGAATATACATACACACAAATACACACACTGAGAGACATGCATGCACACATTTCCTGTTGTAAGGTCTGGCTGTAAGTTCAGTCACACTCTGTTTCTGATACCTAGAAAGATGCCCAGCTGGAGCCTCCCACAAAGCCTAAGCAAACTGGTCCTGGTTCTGCTGCAATGCTAGTTTCTCTGCTCAGCTCTGGCTTCTCCAGAGAATGGCTGCTATATGAATCTTACTTTTTTCTCTCAGCATTTTCTCCATATGAAGTTTTTCCTTTTTTTTTTTTCTATTTTCACCAATAACTTTATTGATTTGTCTATTTCCATATGAAATTTTTAAAGATAAATTGTGCTCCATTAGTAGAAGCAACTCACCATTTTGGACATCCTAAAAATACAGCCATTTTTTTAATGTTTTACTTTTTTAGCTATGACAGGGAGGAAGACTTCGTTTTTAATCATGGTGTGATAAAATTGGCACATCACAGATCATTTTAAGCAGTGTTATCAGGGAGGACTGTGTGTGTGCGCTAACATATTTATTTTAGTTGGGAAACCATAAAATATTAAACTTTCTTGCAGTGGAAAGAATTATCACCAGAAGTAATAGTTAAGGGTACCCACCCTTTTCCCCCAGGAAAATAATGGCAGAATTTAAGAGTGGCCCTGCCATTTTGTTTCTTGGGTTTGAAGAAGGCTGTTGTGTGTGATGCATGAGCTCCGTGCCCTGCCTCCCACTCCTGGTCCACAGTGGTGGGCTTGGCGCTGAAGGTCACCCAGAGGGTGTTCACTGCTATTTCACTTTCACTCAGACTTTTTGAGTTAAGTAAGACAATTACTATCTTGATTTTACAGATGTGGAACCTTGGCTTAATGAGATTGATAAATTTGACAGAGGACATTTATTAGTAAGTGGCAGAACTAGGCCTGAAGTCAGTCCTTCAGACTTGCAAGTTTTTTTCACAATACTGCACTACCTAGAATCTACATACCATGTTTTGTGCTTTTGTATTCACTGTAAACATTGATTTTACTGTAAGAACTCAGTAAATGTTCTGAAAATTTTACTGTTCTAAAAATGTTCTAAAATAAGTAGATTTCTTATGAGTCACTCTATAATTTTTAACTTTGGAGATCCCTAGGAGAGCAGTGATTTGCAAAGTGGATTTCATATCTTTTGGGGGATTCTCCAGTCAACACAAGTAAACCAAATGGATTCACTTTTGGTGAATTCTCAGTTGTTAGAATGTTTTCTGTCTTTCTCTTTACTCTGTTTTTAGATACTTCTTTCTATCTTTACCACCTAAGGTTTAGAGTCATCTAGCATTTATTGTCTACTGTATGCTAGGTGCTATTTATGATATATATGTTTACATACTTTATGTCATCTAATTCTTACAACAGCCCTTTAACTATTTTTATTCCAGTTTTATTGTAAAACAGAGACCCAGAGAGACTAAGTAATTTGCTCAAGGTCTTATAGCTCATAAACAAAAGCCAGGAGTTGAAGCTAGGACTTCTGGCTCTTAAATCCAGTGTCTTTCTGCTAAGATTTACTGCTGTGTATTCTTAATAAACTTCTGAGTCTGAAATTGGAGCACTGGGCTAGAGAGAGAGAAAGAAGAGCCAAGAGAAGTGGTTTTCCTATCATCTGTCTAAAATAGCTATTTAGTTTTTATATGTCTACTTTATAAACAGGAGAATTATCTTTCTTTTGTGGCATGGGGATGAATTATCTTTAAGTGAATAAGGAACTGGCAAGTAGGACCTGTTTTTTAAGAAGCCCCATTTAATAGAAGCAGCAACTAGAGCCAAAGAGGATGCCCATCATTCAGCCAAAAGCTTTCTGATTGTCTACCAAGGGAATATATACGTTGTTTGTTTTTTCTCAGTCTAATTCCAAGCTCAAGTTGGTACGCAGCCTGGCAGTGTGTGAGGAGTCCTCCGCCCCATTTCCTGATGGGCCACTAGAAACCCAGGTAGGTCCTTTATAAGAGTAAGTGTAGCTTAAGTCGTGTAAATTTGGCACTTGGTTGGTAATCTGTAGTATAGCACCCACAATGTCAGATTAGGCTTGGAAATCAGTGTAGAAGGAGCTTTAAAACAAGCCATTACAGTAAAGTGTGGCCTGGGTGAGAGCAGGAGTATAGGTCTTCACATCTGGACCACCCATGATGATGCAGACAAGAAGATTCTGGAGCTGAGTCTTATTTTCCCACCCACATCCTTTTTCTCTGGTGGTTAGAACCATATCCATCCAATTTCTACACCAAGAACAGCCAGTGTAACTTGAGCTGCCCATATAATATAAGGCTGTGGTTGTCGGTAGAAAAGGCTTGGCCTTTTACCCTTTTGGTAGAACAAAAGCTGAAGCAATTTCATTTAAAAAATACTCTCTTCTGTAAGAGAATGCTGCTACCCCAAGATTTATCTTCTTTGAGATTTCAAGGGAGCTATGGGAGAGTTAAAACCCATTTCCCCTTGGATTATATTTTTCTCTACCCTTATCCAAGGATATAATTCAATTGCACATCAGCTGCCCCTCTGACAAAGAGGAAGAAAAGTCCACAAAGGATGTCTCTGAAAAGGAAGACAAGGACAAAAACAGAGAAAAGGTCCCAAGGAAGATGCTGTCTAGAGGTGAGGACTCCCCGCCCCCACCCCGCCCCATCCTAGGGCTTGGCTCAGCAGTGCCCTTTCCTTCCATCGTGAAGTCTAGCGCCTGCTGGCCTAACTGGCCCAACAGTTCATTGTATCCTACTTACTTCATGGTTGCTTGGGACGGTGCCTGACAAGGTTACTTTTGGGACAGTTACTTTCCTTACTGCTCTAGCTAATAAGTCTGTCTTAGGGGCTCACATGCCACAGATAGCTACTCCATTAACATTGGTGCTACCACGGGAGGACATTGTATTCAATTCTGATTTTATTTTTGCCCTGGAATAAACAGTGACATGGATCATCACTGGTTGCAGCTCTTCCAGATACCATTTATATTTTGGGATGCTTGACGTAATTTTTTTAACAATGCAGGTTTGCATATTAAGCTCTCTTTGGTTTTAAACTCTTGGGCTGATAGCAAAAAAACATGGTCCATAAAAATGATACTCGAGCCCTGGCTGGGTAGCTTAGTTGTTTGGAGCATCATCCTGATAATACCAGGGTTGCGGGTTCAATCCCTGGTCAGGGCACATACAAGAATCAGCCAACAAATGCATAAATAAATAGAACAACAAATTGATGTTTTTCTCTTTCTCTTTCTTCCTTCTCTCTCTCTTTAAAAATCAATTTAAAAATTTTTCTTTTTTTAATATTTTTTATTGTTTATTCTATTACAGTTGTCCCAAATTTTTTTCCATTTTGCCCCCCCCACCCAGCCCACTCCTCTAGCCCACAGTCAGTCCCGTCTCTGCTGTCCATGTCCATGTGTTATTTATACATGCTTTTTAAAAATGTTTTTAATGTGTAAAAAAATGATAGTTGAGAGGAAAAGGGCAACCTTGAGATTAAAATTTTGTAAACGAATATAATAAATAGTCAACATTTAATAGTCAACATTTAAATCATATATCATATAAATAGTCAACATTTGAGCTTATTTGCTGAGATTCTGGAAAATTCAGCCTTGACTACCCTTACCTGGAACTTATTTTCCTTAACTAGAATAAAAGCAGCTTTGTTTTGGTCAGGGCATTCAGTGATACTTATCAATGGTAAGGTGGTTTTGCACTATAATTCTGATGCAACACTGTGACTCATAGTCTACTTTCTATAATTGTCATGAGTAATTTTGGGGGGCTGGTAAATCAAAGTCATTCTGGATTTTAAGCTAAAACCCCTGAAGTTTGATTCTGCTTTCCTGTTCTCACTCTCCTGATCAGTTTGTGGGCTTCTGCTTAGGATTAGATAATCATGCAAGACAGTTTTATTTATGTTAAATTTCTTTTGTTGTGGTGGTTTTAGACTCCAGCCAAGAATATACGGACTCCACTGGAATAGACCTACATGAATTTCTTGTAAATACACTGAAAAAGAACCCAAGGTAATAACATGATTTGATGAAAGGGGGAAAAGGGCCAGTGGCCAAAAGAATGCCCAAGAGGCCAAATAGCTTCTCAGAATTTTTCCATTAGAATCTATGATACCCACCCCCACCCCCCACCATTTCTCTCCAGTGCAGTTTTATATTCTGTGAGGGATTCAGAATACCCTCAAACTGAGGTTTCAGCTTTCAAAAGAATTGAGAAAAATTCTGTAGAAGAAGAATGCAGAGACAAAGAAATATGTGGCTTGGGAGTACAATTAAAAAGCACAGAAGAAAACAATTGATTTGTACATAAGCTAAATCATAATATTTTTAAAATTCTGTAAATAATCTATAGAATGTAGAATAATGATTAGATATCTAAGTATTAAGTGTGTGTTTATATGAATATGACTGCCAACAGAATTAGGTTTCTGATAAGGGTAACGAAGTGCGCAGTTAGTGGGGTCTGCAAAATGCGTGCTTGGTTGTTTTAGAAAGGCCAACGAGGTGCAGCGGGCCCTGCACAGCGGTCTGCTGCTGGGGCTTGGCTCTGTCTCTCCCTTCAGTTTCTGTAGTGAGCAGGTTGCATTCTCAGTCCTCGCTCTGAATGTCTACGGGAGGCTGCTTTTTGTTTTGTTTTCATCTTTTCTAAACAGGGACAGAATGATGCTGCTAAAATTAGAACAGGAGATTCTGGAATTTATTAATGACAACAAGTAAGTTACTTGAATGAAATTCAAATATAGAGATGGGAGGGGCACCAAAAGAAATTTAGGTACAATTTTAGGATATCCCTCTTTCGACTTTTCCTTGAAGTCTGAATTTTGAAGTAATTATTCACTGGAAACCAAAAGCAGTTAGGGGAAAGTAATTAGAATGAATTAAAAAGTGTATGTGCAAAAATCAAGTGAGGTGTTTAAGTTATTGCATAGACTTCAGTTGAAAGAATTTATATCTTTTCAACAGTTAGCCCTTGTCCCATATTTTATTATTCTTGAATTTCTCCCTTCTTTCTTTGTCAACTGTCATCCAGGTAGATGAGACCTAGACTTAAGGAGTAGTCTTAATGAGGATAGTGGGTTAGAGTGATCTACAAAATACTGTAGCTGAAGAAGCTGAGAGAACTTTTTTGGTTCCCAATGAGTAAATGTTGAGTATCTTTCTTATAATATGTCTATTTCTCCTAAGAAATACCCCACTTTAGATACTTTTTTAAAAAATTAAAATTCCCTATTTATCCATAATTTGCTTTTTTCCCCTGGTTTTCCCTTCAGTAACCAGTTCAAGAAGTTTCCTCAAATGACCTCATATCATCGGATGCTCTTACACCGGGTAGCTGCCTATTTCGGGATGGACCACAATGTTGATCAAACTGGAAAAGCTGTCATCATCAACAAAACCAGTAACACAAGAATGTAAGGGAGGGAACCACAGACTGGGAAGACTTTCCTAGGATGGCTTCTGGGGTGGGGGAGGAAGGTTGTAGGATCAAGATGTCCCTTCCTGGGGAGGGGATGGTAGGGAGAGGGCTATAATATCAGTTCTTCCTCTTTCCTCACTCCAGTGAGGCCTTGGAATTAGATTCTAGAGGCCCTGGTATTTTGTGAAGACTGGCTCCTGACCTCTCTTCATCTTTACTGATAGACAGATACAACGTTGGAGGAAAACAAGTTATAGATGTGTAAAGAACAGACTCTGAGGATTTCATTAAAACCTTCATGTGACTTTTTGATGCCTAATTACAGAAATCCCCTGAACGGGAGTTGTGGAATTTGAAAGAGCTGTACTAGGAGGTCTACATCCTAACAAAAGAGTTTTTTCCCTCCCTTCCACATTTCTCTACCAATCCCAGCCCTGAACAGAGGTTCTCAGAACATATAAAGGATGAGAAGAATACAGAATTTCAACAGAGATTCATTCTCAAGAGAGATGATGCCAGTATGGACCGAGATGATAACCAGGTAAAGAATGGAAAGGGGTGGGTGTATAGAGAGGTTGCAGTAAGAGAAACTGGGAGGGCAGAAGAATTTTTGTGGGACGGTGAAAACTCAAAATGTCTTAGTATGGAAAAATACACTGAGCTATACTAAGTTGGCTTTGGCTTAACATTGAGGGTTGACTACACTTGCTGAGCTGAATGCCACCCTTTTAGCCCCAGAGAGACATGGTGCTGAGGTTTGCTGGGTTTTCTCATTTGGCCTGGAACTCTCTGGTTTTGCCACTGACTTCTAATTCCATGTCATTTAGGGACAAAGCAAGGTCCCTTCCTGCTTCAGCTTTGATTCAGCTGATGGCTTTATTCTTTTTTTCTTTACTAGTTAGGGATGTCTTTGGGAACCACCCAAAACTACTTTATCCTACTTCCACTCTTCTCCTAGCTCAGGGCTGGCCTTGAACTGGCAAAGTTGTGATCTGATTTGCCCACTTATAATGGTGTTTTTGATCCCTTTCTGCAAATTCTTTTCCCAAGTCCTTCCACCAAGGTGAGTTCATTTAACTTTTGATGCTGGGAACCACAGATGGTATCCCCTTTTTGATCCACTCCTGTGGGAATGAGAAGTGACCAGTCTGCCCCATCCTTTCATGTATGGGCCTGGCTGTTGCCCGGACTCTGAGCCCACTTTAGATAGTAAGTGATTATTTGGGGGTTAGTTTTCTAGCCACTTAACAGGGTTTAGATCAAGCCTGCTTCTGCTTGGCCTCCAAAGGAGGTTAGGTGGAGAACCAGGATTAAAGTTTGAAGAGCATGGTTGGGTAGCACCAATTTGAGTCTTCCCAATTAATGATAATTATAATATCCTATCTCTAGAGTCAAAATTAGTTTCCTTGGGATATTGTATATTCTTGAGAACAGGAATTTCCTGCTTGTTACAGAATTTGAAGGAGTCCTTTTGAGAAAAGTGCCATAATCTGCTGTGGACAAACCCATTGGGTCTTATTGAAAACAATGAGATACACAAAAAGGCAAAATTTTAAAAAACAAGAAAGAGCCTTTCCATCCTGCTGCCCTTCTCTCCATTTTCCCAAACCCCTTTTTCTGTGGATCAGGAATTATTCAGGCCTCAAGGCACTTTGAAGCAGTGTGGAATCTGTCCCTGTTGTAAACTTTCCATCTCTCAGCTTCAGGCTTGATCCATACTAGGTTAGGTAGGCTCTATGTACTTTCTGTCTGTGATATTAATAATAAACACAGTAATTGCTTTTTTATTGAGTGTTTTTCCTGACCTAGACTCTTTTCCTAACACATTTTGTACATTATCTCTTAATCTTCTCCACAACCCAGTGTAGATGGGGGTTATTAGCCCCTCTTTAGATGTGAGAAATCTGAGGCTAAGAGATGTTATTTGCCTGAAGTGACATTACTCAGAGGTGGCAGAGCTGAGTTCCCACCTGACCTCAGAGCCCATTATGCTCTTTCTACTCTGCCACTGGTTTGCCAGTGCTAGGGTCTGAGGACAGTATAGCACTGTAAGGTCCTGTGTCTTGGAATGGGATATGTTATAGGACATACAGTAGAACTTAGGTTCTTAAGCTAGTTAGAAGTAAATCTAGTCAAAAATTGGTACTTCGAAAGTTATGGCTAACTCTGGTGAAATGAGGAAAATCAGGCTAGAGCAGCAGTCTACCTGGTTGCTTCATATGAAGCTTTCAAAGCCTCTGGACTAAAGGTCAGAATCTTTTTATAACCTGACGACATTCATTTGATGGGTTATCTACCTCAGAGTTCCTTGCCTTCAAGAGCAGTATAGAAAAAGACACTATAACACCCTACCTAGGATAGTGCTCACAACTCACAGGCCAGGAAAGGAAAAGACAGTGTTGGAGAGTTGGGTGGTAGACTAGCCAGTGGGGTGGTCTGCTCAGCTGTCCCCTCTAGTCACCTCGCTATATTTGTCAGAGAATGTAGGGCTCTCTGTCCTCCATTCCCTTCTTTTCTCTTTCTGTCACTCTCTTGCCTCCCTCCATATACCTTATTTGTCTGTCCCTTTCTCTGTCCATCCTTCTTTCTATTCTGTTCTTTCTTTTTACTTCTTTGTGTTGCTCTGTTCGCTTTCTTTATTTCTGTAATTTCCCTCTCCCTCCCTCCAAGAGCTATAGTTATAATGAGAAAGAAATTCTTAAGCATTGGGTTTAGCTTCACACTTGGGATTTTATTTCCAAGGCCCTCTTTGCTGAGCTGTGTGTGACTTGGATCTTTAGGCCACGGCATTCATTCGTGACTAAAGAAGGGATAGTGTCAGGTGCTAGATCCGCGAAACTCTTCTTTACATTCAACTCTGCTAAATATCTGTTTCTTCTCCCTCTCTAACTTTCTCCTTTCCCTTGTGTTCCCTTCAGAGCAGTGTTGTTTATTCCCTCAGCTGTTCTTTTGATCCTTACTGATTGGAGAGTACCTGATTACTATAAGGAAGCAACCCAATCCTCATGAATAGTTGTTGTTCTTGATCCTCTGGGGTTGGGGGTTGGGAGATGGAGAGGCCCCAACTATCCAGAAAACCTGATCTCCCAAACTGCATGGTCAGATGTACCCAGTGAAACCTGTTCTACACTGGAAATTTTATTTCTTTTTTTTTCCATTTTTTTATGGCAACTATAAACTCTCCCGGTTTCTCTTCCTTGCTGGTGTGCAGTGAGCTTGCAGTACGAGGAGAACTTAACTAGCTTAATTCTGCTCATCGATCTAGATCAGAGTTCCATTGCAGGATGGAAGGAGGAGCAAGTCAATAGAAGAGAGAGAGGAGGAATATCAAAGGGTCCGAGAGAGAATATTTGCCCGAGAGGTAAGTGTAGCTTCTGAGAGTTGTCAGCCCATAGCTTTTAGCTCTTAATCTTTGGAACTGTGAATGGAATGAACCCTCCGTAAATGTGTTGTTTTGTGTTTGTTTTTTTCTTTTAACCAAAATCAACCAGCTCCAGATTTGATCTCTAAAATTAAATGTGGCTTATTGGGATGCTGCAGATTTTTATTTGTATTATTTTTATTACATTCTGCAGTATGGAATATAAAGAGAACAAATGGAGTGGCTGAATTTGGTGGAGATGAGTAGATGGAAGATAGAAATGGTTCTGGCAGGGCTTATGGAAGGGCTCTGAATCTTGCCTGTCAAACCCTTCTCCCATTTACCCTCTTTCACTTCCACTATTCATTCTAGGCATCTTTGTTTCTAAGTGGAAGGCTTAGTGTCCACACAGCCTGTACATTCATCTTGTTTGGCCAGCCTCGTTTTTAGGATATGTTGGTGATTGTTAGAGCACAGGTCTGGCATCCATTCTGTGAGCTCCACATTCCATATGCACAGAAGGTACCACTCACTAGTCCCTCCAGTCTCTGCCTGAACAGAAAGTCTCTTTCTTCCTATATTTCTTAACTTGCTTCTTAGAATAGGACTGGCTCCCTGAGCCAAAAGCCAACATGAAATCATTGTAGGCAACTTTATTCTTAAGAATTGTGGGCCATATCAAATATACTTGATACCCTTGTCTGTACCCCTGTCTGGCCTTTGCCTACCAGACTGAAGAGAAATATAGCAGAAATTCAGGAAAGGCTGTGGATAGGCAAGAGAGGATAAATCTCCAGAAAATGAAGGATCCAGATAGCAGCACCATCTTATAGTCAAATTAGGAAACAAAAGAGGAAGAGCCAGCTTCCCTTTATTGTCAAAAGATGGCCAGTTTTAATCCACATACTTTGATGGACAACACTTTCCACTCTCCCCTCCGTCAGGAAGACCGTGCAGTCATCATCACCTAGCTCAGAAAAACACTGTCTCTGACTTCAAGAAAACTGACCTGCTCTGTGACCTTGTTCCCCTGTCTCAGGAAACCCAAGTGTTCCAAGGATCCTCACTGGGGACAGATATATGACAAACCTTCTGACCCAAAGTCCAAAAAGAAGGAATCTTCTTACCTTCTGTTACATTCTGAGTCAGGAAAATCTGTCCTCTAATTATACAATCTGGATAATTGGATAATCCTCCAAAGAGGTTCTCTAACCTCTACCTGCACACCAGTTGTGTGGAGTGGGAGGAGAGAGGTCATTTGTACATGGCTGTAGCCAGTGGTGACCCTGAATTGCGAACAGAGCAGGTTGGTGGATGATAATAGCAAAAATTTACATAGTACTTACTGTCTTTCAGATACTCTTCTTAGCACTTTGCATAAGTTATTTAATCCTCATGCTACTCTTATGAGGTAGATTACATTATTTCCCTCATTTTATAAATGTGGGACTGAGGCAGAGAGAGATTAAGTAATCTAAAATCACACCACTAGTTAAAGAGCTGGTGTTTTAAAGATACTGGAGTCAATCTGGCTCCAGAGTCCATGCTCTTAACCCCTAAAGTAAACTGCCTCTCAATAACTTGCTCTGCTCTAAGCTCTTTGGATTAAGAAGTACCAGTGACATCAGAGCATAGCAATCTGTGATGTGTACCTCTGCTTCACTGACATGTGGAAAATGACTGTCCTGCCATGCCAGCCATTAGCAAAGCCACAGATATTCTGAAAGTACAAGCAACTTTTCATGTATTGGGGCTAATTTTACCAACACTAGAATATGTCTACCTACAACCATAACAGAGTCAGAGTTAGCTCTCCTCTCCTTTTTTCCCCTGATGTTTAGTCTTTCAAGCCTCTACTAATATGCATATTCTTTGTTAAATCCTTTCGGATTTATCACTTTCAGCACTTCCTACATCTTGCTGTGGTAGAGGCATCAGGAATTCCAGAAGTTCTGGACAAGTAAAAAAAGACCATAGCCCACCATACTACAAAGATTTGCGTGTGGAGAGGAACCTGGCCAGTCAAAGGGAGATGATTAAGGGGGGAGTTGTAGGTTGGGGCAGAGAGGAGGAAGACGCAGGGCAAACAGAAAGGGAAGTGGCAAGAAGGGTGTTTGGATGGAAATGCTAGTGCTGCAGCCTTCTCTGGAGCCTGAGCTGTGTGTTGGGGAGACTGCCCCCATACCTCTGCTCTGTGTGGAGCCCACCCTGCTCAGCAGATGGACACTTTTGGTACCTTTATCTAAGGCATGGGAGTCTGCCAGAATGCTTACTTCACTCCCAGTGGCTTTGTCAGGAAATGATCCCTAAAAGGAATGTTTCGGGCTTTTAATTTTCTCATTTTTTTAGGCTCTAAAAAGTATCTGCTTCCCCAATTTCTTACTCTCCTTGGGTCTCAGGTCAGAATGCCTTTCATTTTGGCCAGTGTAGAGGACAGAAATGGAATAGTCATTGAGGGTGATTTCCAAAACAACTAAATTTCTTTCTCTTATCTACCTTTTCCCTTTCTTTGAACACACTATTTACTTTAGCGCACCAGTTATTATGTTCAGTTTACCTCTAAAAGAGAATAAATTGAAAGCTTAAAAAAGAAATAATAGGTTAATACTTTCTTCCTCCTCCTCTCCTTCTAACTTTATCAGTTCTCTTTTTAAAAATTCCAAGAAGGCTAAAAATGCTTAATGCTCTATCCCATTAAAGGTGAGAAGTCAGATTGGGTGTGTGGGTGTGGGTCATCCTGTCCCTGCTCCCTCTCTCCCTGTTGGGGGGTGAGCTTGGTTTGAGGACCTTGGGTATTCATAGCATCATGGACACCCTTTTTGGTTATGCCATGCTGTTTTCTTATAAGTTATTTTCCGTTTTCTCCCCCTCACCTAGACTGGCCAGAACGGATATCTAAATGACATCAGGTTAGTACCACCTAGCATGTTCCCTGCTTCTCATTGAGCTTTGTCAGTGAGGTTAATATAATCCTGTAATGATGCTTTTCTTTGATGTTAACCAACAGACTCTCCAAAGAAGCCTTTTCTTCTAGCTCTCACAAGAGAAGGCAGATTTTTAGGTACTTCTGTGTAATCTATATCTCTCCTTGTTTTGTTTTGTTAATTTTGTTTTGTTTTGCTGTAATCTTTTCAGCGGAGTGAGTTTGCTCCATGCATGGCTGCTTGTGGAATAATTCAATCTGTGGTTTTTGCAACATTGGATATTTTTCCTCATTAAGACAAAGGCTTCTGCTCAGTGACTTTATTTTTATTGTTGCTGATTTCATTTTAAGTTCTAGATAGGTGGTGAAGGGGACCAAATAGTTATATGGGATAGGTACAGTTTCTTCCCAGAAATTTGCTGGAACTGGGCATTTTTGGAGGATTTCAACATACTAAGGTAAAAGAATGGGTGTCTTCTAAGCTACCTTTTCTGAATCTGTGGAAAGATGTGAAGAGCTTATCCCTGACCCAGCATAGGGGATGTTTTGTGTCTTTAAGAAAGAATAGTACAAACGTATGTGCAAAAGCACATACAAACACCTCTCTTTGTCATTTTCTCTTTGAAACATTGTAATTGGTAAGATAACCCATTTCTGAGGCACCACAAGAACCTTAGAAAGGCTTTGTCTGCCTTAGACCACCTTTACAGCATGTCCTTCACATGACTGCCCATGACTTGCTGCTCTTAATGTTGATGAAAGTTGCTGTATTAGCTTCTCCAGTGCTGAATACTCTCCATTCAGAGCAGTCGGGAGAGCCTCCCTTTTATTGTCTCTCCATTCCACCCCAGCAGGTTACACAAGGTGGTGGTGAGAGAGACACTACTTTAAGACCTGTCCTGGCACCAACTCATTTTAAGTATGTTCTTCCCATTTACTCTAAGGGAACTATAGAGCACTGAAAACCTGAGTATTTAATGCCAGAATTCAGGTCTAACCCTTTCCAAAGAGCTTCTTTCTTGTTGAATCCTAAGCTTGAGAGGACCTGACTAACTCAGATTAGTTAGAGCTGTCATCCCCAGTGTATTTCAGTTGTCCCTTCTCTGTTGTCCTTCATAAAGCTAGTCACGCCATCTGCAGATTGGAATAGAGAGATTTTCCATTCTTGGGATGGAGGATTTCTCTGCCTTTTCATATCTTTTCCTAGACTATCCTACCCTGAGGTCCATCTGAAAGCCTTAAGGGGGCAGAGGGTGCTCTACGCTGGTGGTGGTGATCAAGATAGAGTCCCCTTTCTTAAAAAAAATAATAACTCCTGTTTCATACTGTACAGTTCAGAGTCAAAAATCGTCCCAGAATACCTATAATAAGGAGTTTTAAACTAGCTTCTATATGTGACTTCATGCATGCATAGTGCTTTACAATTGCTAAAGTATACTGTGTCTGATTCAGTCCTGATTTGGTAAACTGGTTTAAATGTAAGAAAACAAAAGCAGATTAAGTGGCCAACCCAAGTTTTTAGGGTTATTAGTGGCAAAACTGGGACTGACTCTTTTTCCAGTGTACTTTTCATCATACCACACCAGCTCTCTACAAACATCATCCCTTCCTATCTGAGTAGTGTTCCATTAGGAGCCCTAATTCAGGTTTACTTAGTGCTGTGGAGCATCAAACTATATCAAACTATGCAGATAATATCTTGAAGGATCTAGTGAGCAGGTGCAGCCCTTTCCTATCCAGACCTCCTTTATGCTGCTGCTTTCTACAATGAGTTTTGATTAAAGATCTAGGTCATTTAAATGCAGTTCCATGAACTCTTAAGGGGGTATTTCTTTTTCTATTTGGGTACTAGTCCAGAACTCTAATGATTAGAAGCTGATCTTCTTTAACTGCTTTATACCTTTATTCCCAAGTTTGTGAAACAAATACCAGTATACCAGATTTACTCATCCATGACTGGCAATAACTATGGCAACTTCCCCATTCTTTGAAAGATACTAGTCCACTAATAAATAAGCCACAATGAGTGTTACTGATATTTATTACCACCTCCTCCACAAACCTCTCTACCCACTCCCTAGATGCAATAAACTGAACTTTTAGCAGCACTAAATCTACTTGTAAAAACTTAGTCAGCTCTGATTTCACAGGAGTATAAGTGTGAATGTTCTCTGTCCTTCACCCCCCTCTCTCTAACACACACAACCCGATCCTGTGCCCAGAAATGAGTTTGGTAGTTTTCCCTAACTGTCTTATTTTTAGTGAAGTGGAAAGACATGACTAGAGATTGGGTTTAGTTGTAGGGAAGAAAAACTGATCTTTCTCCTGGCCAAGACTCAGCTCAGATTCTAACTCTCAGGTTAGTCAGAAGATCATCAGACAAGCCACATTGTGAGCACTTGGCCATCACTGTCTTGGGGGAGGGAACTAATGAGTACAGAAGTGCTGCCACTACGGCCCAAGCTTCCCAGATGTTTGGTTTAAAGTTGATTCATTCACTGTCCCCTGGTAGAAAGAAAAAGTAAATGGGAGAATTGTCCTAATACATTGTCCATTAAAAGTAAATAGGAGAATTGCTCTCTCTCTGACCCTTCCTCTCTCTAAAGTCAATAAACTTATTTTAAAAATAATAAATATCACTGATACTTACTTTTAACAAAACACTTGTCTCAATATTATGTCTTAGAAACCTAACACAGCAGTATTTGATTTAGGTATAAAAGGCCATTAAGACTTTCTGCAGAATTCAAGCTCTATTGTCTGATGAGCAGCCTCATCCATTGCCAGTGCTATATCCCATTATTCCCACAAATACACACACATCTTCATTGAGTCCTCTCAGTAGACTTGCCTTTGTCCATTGAGACAGAGCTATTGGCTCTCTCTTGGGGTCTGGTTCTGTTCCTGGAGACCCCCTTGTTTATATTTCTTTCTTGTTTCCCATTCTACTTTGACATCCCCAAGAAAAGGGGGTAAAGTTTTGGGGAACCAGGAATATTTTCTAGTCCTCTATTCTAAATATATAGAGAGAAGTTTTGAGGTCCCATATAAATCTACATGGGATTTGGAGAAGAATTAGCATGTTCCTACCCAGCAGTGCCGGTGTGTTGTTAGTCCACCATGATTGGCTTGACTAAAAACTAAAATAGTGACCCTAACAAAGATTTTGTCCATCTTCTCTGCAGTATCTTTGCAGCAGATATTCTAAAAGAAAGGTATTTTCTTTAATATTACTCCCTTAAGAAAAATACCTTATATATTAAAATAATTCTGAGCCTAGTGTCTTTGAAGCTAAGGGGATTGGGATGGGTTTTCTATTTGCTTTAGGTAGAATGGTGGTGAAAAAGAGGGAGTAGGAGCTACTGTGAGTTTTGCTTAATTGTTCCCCAGTATATACACCAAAATCTTTGTAATTGTTGACATTTGGTTTCCTTAGGTCATCAGTTGTTGGGAGTGGGAGATGTGAAAGGAAAATCTCTGATTCTTGGTTGCTTATTAAGCAGTAGTAAGAGCTCAGCAAGACTTAGGGCTTTCAAGCCAATGCTGTCTACCTTGAGTATAGCAATTTATAGACTGTGATTATAGCATCAGGACAACCCTGATATTTCTAGAGCAGAATAAGAGAGGACGAATCCCTTTTCTCCATAGTCTTGTGCCTTGCCTAGGGCAATAGGACTATTAATATGGAGGCAGCTAGGCACAGTCGGCCTCCTGCTGCTTGCCATCCTGAGTCCCAAGGGCATATTTGCTTGATCATGTGAAAGACTTCAGTCCTTAGAGACCCTGGAACTAGTTGTTCCCAGATAGCAACAGAATTTCCACAGAATAGGTTAGGTCAATTCTAGACTATGACATTGAGTTTTCCAGAGTTCTCCTTTAGTGCACCATACTCTTCTTCCCACCCTTGGAACAGTGGTCATAAGAAGCACCTCTGCTGGCTTAGGCATGTTATGTGGAAGACCTGTTGTGGGATTTATCCGTGTCATGGGCTACTCCTGGCTTCTGGCACTAGTAGCTCCCAGGAGTCCTTTTGTTTTAGGAACTTCCAGAAAGAGCTGGTATGCCTCTCCGCTCCCCACTATTTCCTGCATGTGTGGGGTCCCTGCAGTGGGAGGTTGGGGGAAGAGACCACAGCCAATCTCAGCATCATGTGTGTGGTTTCCCATCCACCTCTGGTCTGACGTATTAAATTAGTTGCCAGTACACTGTCTTCCAGATTTGCCCCTGTGCTCTTTGTTACTATAGTAGATATTGTTCTGTCTGCTCTCATCAACTCTTGGTGGGCCAGCCAACTAACAAGAAGTTAGTGTCCATCCTCACCCCTTCTTTGTTATTGAAAGAATAGAAATGAACTCTCTCCTAGCCCTTCTGCAGAAGTGGTAGGTGGGAGGTGCTCTGACCACTGTGGTCTCTGCAGGGGGAACCGTGAGGGGCTAAGCCGCACCTCAAGCAGCCGCCAGAGCAGCACAGACAGCGAACTCAAATCCCTGGAGCCAAGGCCTTGGAGCAGCACAGACTCTGACGGATCTGTTCGGAGCATGCGGCCCCCTGTTACCAAAGCCAGCAGTTTCAGCGGAATCTCTATCCTCACCCGGGGTGACAGCATCGGGAACAATAAAAGTGGCAGTGCAGGAAGGATCTCCAGGCCAGGTACGTACTACAGTTTCTCGCCTTTTGTGTCATGCCCATCATTTCTTGCTTGTCTTCTATAAAAAACGACTGATACTTGCCCTGGCTGGTATGGCTCAGTTGGTTGGAGTGCTGTCCTGTATACCAAAATGTTGCAGATTTGATCCCTGGTCAGGGCACATACCTAGGTTGCTGGTCAGTCCCCAGTCGGGGTGCATATAGGAGACAACCAATGTATGTTTCTCTCTCATATTGACATTGGTCTCTCCCCGACCCTTCCTCTCTCTAAAGTCAATAAACTTATTTTAAAAATAATAAATATCATTGATAGTTACTTTTAACAAAATACTTGTCTCAATATTATGTCTTAGAAACCTAACACAGCCAAATGAGGGGAAATTTTATTTCTTGAATGAATCCATTCTCCTTTGGAGTCCCCTCTCTGATTTTCTTTCAAACTTTCTTTCCTAATTGAAAAACACTGACTGGGATTAGGTTATTTTATCTGATTTCTAACTGAGGTGGGCCATCCCTACCAGCCCAAGTTCAGGTTACATACTGAGATGAGAATGATAGCTGCTTTTATTCTGTGGCGTCTTTAGATTTTAACTGTTTGTAATTCGCTGGCAGCAGCCAGGAGGCTAGAACTTTGAGAGATACTGCTGTGACTGCTTCTCTGAAGCTCAGTCACTGAGAAATAGCTTGTGTTCCACATGCCAGCCCTGTAAACCACTTCTTGGCTCTTCTGATCTGCTGTGTATCCTTCTCCATTTATTCCTATTGCACTGTTAGCACACAGATATTTAGCTCTTTATGCCCAGTGGACCTTTGTTTTACTATTCTCCTGCCGATGAAGAATTGATTGATTCTCATCCCAGGAGTTGTTTAGGTCTTATCCTCAGAAGACATCAGTAGTGGTGAAGTGCCCTGGCTGGGTAGCTCAGTTGGTTAGAGAATCGCCTCAATATACCAAAGTTGTGGTGTTTGATCCCCGGTCAGGGCAAATACAAGAATCAACCAAAGTGGGGGAGGTGAAGGTGAGTATAGGGGGACTGAATGGTAATGGAAAAGAAAATACAGTAAATAACTCCTAAACTATTAAAAAAAAGAACCAGTGAATGCAAAAATAAGTGAAACAACAAATTGATGTTCCTCCCCCTGTCTTCCCCCCTTTCTTTTTCTCTCAAAATCAATCAATTTTTTAAAGATTTTATTTATTTATTTTTAGAAAGAGGAGAAGGGAGGCAGAGAAATATCAGTGTGCGGTTGACTCTCACGTGGCCCCCATTGGGGACCTGGCCTGCAACCCAGGCATGTGCCCTGACTGGGAATCAAATTGGGAATCCTTTGGTTTGCAGCCCGCACTCAATCTGTTGAGCTACACCAGCCAGGGCATATTTATTTATTTTTAGACAGAGGGAAAGGGAGGGAGAAAGAGAGGGAGAGAAACATCAATATGTGGTTGCCTCATACCCATCCCCTACTAGGGACCTGGCCCGCAACCTAGGCATGTGCCCTGACTGGGAATCAAACTTGGAGACCCTTTGGTTCACAGGCCAGCACTCAATCCACTGAGCCACACCAGCCAGGGCAAAAAAAAAAAATTTTTTTTAAAGAAAGTATTGGTGAAGATTTTTGTCTCTAACTGCTGGGTCTCTGCTTCCCTTCCCTGCCTTTACACAGGCCTTTATCTTCTCTTATTTAACCATGACACTAGCCCCCAAGCTGGTTTTCCTACTCCATTCTCAGCCCTTTTTAAAGCCAATTTACAAGTCTATAACAGATCTAATCAAATCACTCTTCCCTTTAAAACATTCATGTTTCTGCATTCCCTGCATAGTATAATCCAAATTACTTAATAGAGCATAACTTACTGGCTCTGGTTTGCCATCTTAGTCTTATTTCCAGATATCTGTCTTCCTTTGACCCTCCTACGATTTCTTGAATACAGCATTAACTTTGTCCCCTCTCAGTCTCACAAGTTTTCTGTTTATCCTTCAAACCCATTTCTTCTGTCACTTCCTTTTAAACCCTTCCCTCTAACCCTTCCAGGAGTTATTGCTTTCTCGCCTTTGCTTTCATACAACTTTGTTCGTATCAGTGATGCATCCCTCAGTTCATTATATAATGCCTGGCACATAGGACACATTCAGTAAAAATGCTTTGTGTGGACGCATGCATGACTTGGAAAGCTTGGAAACAGGGAAATAGACGAAGGTTGGGTGTATTTGTGTAGATAGGCATGTGCTTGGAGAGGCAAGGCTGCCTTCTCAGCAGCTTTTGTGAGATGCATGTTGAGAAGATGTCGAAGAGATGACAGGTCTCCTAAAGGACTAGGAATATCCACCTTCCAGGAAACATACATTCATGTTTTCAGCTATCTAATCATGATGGACAGATTCTAGGCACTTCAGGGGAGGTGACTTAGCCTCCCATTTTGTTCAATTCTAAAATCAAAATTCATAGTCAAGGTGGTTACTGTCCTTAGGGAGCAGGAACCTAGTAAAATGAGGACTTCCATTATCCAGGCCGCTGAAATGCATCTGTACTAATATGTGGATCTTCCCAAGACAGTTGGGGAATGGACAGGAGAGTGAGGAGAAATGGCATGGAAAGACTACAACCCTGAAGCTGGGCCCTCCAGGGGTGATTTGTTCATGACTTATGCTTACAGCTCTTGGTGGGTCTCTTCTTTGCCTTAGGTATGGCACTAGGTGCCCCAGATGTGTGCAACCAGGTCACCTCATCCCAGTCTGTCCGGGGCCTTCTCCCTTGTACTGCCCAGCAGCAGCAGCAGCAGCAGCAGCAGCAGCAGCAGCAACAGCAACTTCCTGCTCTCCCACCCACACCTCAGCAACAGCCACCCTTGAATAATCACATGATCTCACAGGTGAGTCACCACTCAGTGCCAGAGCCCCCTTCCCTCAGATTCAAACAAGTTCTGGAAGTACAGTCATGCCTCTAGTGCTGTGGGTGGCAGGAAAGATCTGTTTTTGGAGACACGCCACTCCCTCCCCCATTTCTCATTTGTTAGTTTCGGGGAGAGAAGAGTGAGGGTGAAGACTGGCCAAAGCGCTCTTGGTAGAGTCGGTCTGGGATATTTTTGCTTTATATATTTCTTCCTCTTCCTCCTGAAAATTGTCAGTGGGATCTTTTAGCCCATTCCACATTTCTGTCATACCCCAGCTCCCTCTACATCATGTATAATTAACAAGATGAGTTTGCTCACTGTGTCTATATATGGAGCTTGAAAAGATCATAGCTCCCACCATAGTCTGACTGAATGTGTTCATGTGACTATTGATCCATAAACATATTTATGTGTTGGGGTTGGGGCGGAAGGAAATACCACTTAAGACCCCTGCAGTACCTGTGCCACAAAGCACAGAAACCCTCCAGTGTTTCCTTTGTTCTCCATGCCGTAAAAGAGTTCTCTCTTTCTCCTCCTGTTGCTGGATGGGTAGATGTTGGTACTGACTAGGATGTGAGTGAAGTTTTGCCTCTGGGAGCCATCCAGGCCATCAGCATGAGATCAAATCCTATTCTAAATGAAACCTCAGTATTCTAGGTTTAAAAGTCTCCTTAATACCCTAGGAGAGCTGCTCTGAGCTCGTCATGAATAGAGCCCATACTTGATCCTGAAGTATTCTCTGGTAGTCAGGAAGCCCATGTTTGTACTCTGTTGCGCTGTAGTTTAAATTCTTGTTTCACCTGCCAGGCTCGCTCATCTCACTGTTTAGTTAGTCCAGCTTGGCCTCAGATATATTTCTTCCATAGGTACAAGAAGCAAGTCCCCAGCACTCACACCCCAGGAACAGGAAACTAGAGTTGGGAAGACCCCAGAATGTCCTAGTACTACCCCATTCAAATACTATGAAATGAGGCTAAATAAAGAACAGTAAAGACCTAGGAAACCCTGCTTTGTGGGTTTTTAAAAATTATTTATTTACTTTTTAGAGAGAGGGGAAGGGGGAGAGAGGGAGAGAAACATTGCCTCTCGCATGCCCCCAACTGAAGACCTGGCCTGCAACCCAGGCATGTGCCCTGACTGGGAATTGAACCAGTGACCTTTTGGTTCATAGGCCAGTGTTCAATCCACTGAGCCACACCAGCCAGGGTCCCTGCTTTGTGTTTTAATGTCACTCCAGTCCCTCATCTAGTCCCTCATCATAGTCCCTAAATCAGTTTCTCTATAATCCTAACTTACTTTTCTCTTCTACAGCCATCTACCTCATTAAATCTCATTCATTTCAGCTTACCTCATTCCACACTGAAGCATGGCATGTGTGTGTGATTTTCCCTGTGTCTTAACTCAGACCTATAGTGGGTAAAACTCTGTGCTTCTCCCTCTGGCTGTCTTCTGCTATGCTTGTGTGTGTGTGTGTGTGTGTGTGTGTGTGTGTGTGTGTGTGTGTGTTTCACTTTTCTAAGGGCCCAGTATGTATTTTTTTAGTTTTCTAAAATGTGTGGATTTTAGTAGAGTTTTGCTCCATTTTCTCCCTCTTAGTCTTCCATCTGCCTCCCCCCTCTATCCATATCTAGAAACAGATAGCAAGAATGGAATCAGGATACAGAGATAAGTAAAGAGAGTAACCATTTTGGACTGAAAATAATTTTAGACAGAATGTCCAAGTGGACATTGAATCCCTGAATCCCAAACTTTTACTTAGATTCTGTCTCTGCTTCTGTATCATGAGCGTCAGTGAGTCAGCTGTTGGTATTGGCTGACCTCCTGCAGGGAGTATGGTACTAGATTGGGCCATGTGGATTGGGGACAAGGGAACATTATTTGGTATAGAAATGTCTGCTCCCTAAGAAATTTATTCCTGAGGTTAATTGTGGTCCCAGACTCCAAACCAAAAATTCTTATCCTGGTTAAGTTTTGGTGTCCCTGAAGCACTTGTGATAGCTGCTAATATTCTGTCACCCCCAGCACTTGTGTAGTGCCCTTTTTCTTCCTC
Organism: Trachops cirrhosus; assembly: GCA_028533065.1. Classification (NCBI taxonomy): domain Eukaryota; kingdom Metazoa; phylum Chordata; class Mammalia; order Chiroptera; family Phyllostomidae; genus Trachops; species Trachops cirrhosus. The sequence goes on along the minus strand of CM052539.1, from coordinate 49,020,932 downwards.
TCCTCTTGTTCTGCTTCTCTTTATCCTTTTTTTCCTCTTCTTACTGCATTTTTCTTTCTTCTTTTCTTCTGCTGTCTCTCAGTGCTGGTGGCTCTCCAAACTCAAGTGCTGAGCCCCAGAATACTTACTGTTCAGTTCCTCAAATGGTATGTAACAAAGCAGGGATGGAGAAAGTGACCCCGTGCGTGCACATGCGCACGCGCACACACACACACGCGCGCGCGCGCGCGCGCGCGCGCGCGCTGTGCTTACTGTAAAGGTTTTCCTTTGGAAGAGAAACTGAGAGAAGGTAGTTACCTTCAGCTCTGCAACAAGAGGCCTTTGCCCCAGCTTGGAGACACTGCTGGCTAAACTATGCTCTGTCTCTTTTTGGCAGGCCTGTGCTGTGAGAGCAGGCCTCAATATCGTATTTCAGTAGAACATGTGAAACCAAGGAGTGAGGCTGAGAATTAAAGGACCAGAGGCTACCTTTTGCTCAATTTACTTAAAGTGGAATGGATCCCTAAAAAAGAAGCACTCTGAACCTCTCTCCTGGGGCTGAGTCAGGCATCTAAGAACCAATGATCTAGTCCAGAATTCGCCAGTAGGTGGCAGTCACACCCCTCAGGTTTTTCAAAAGTTCCCTAACTGGAGTTTAAGACTTTCTCAGAAGAAAACTGTAGCTGAGGGTAGTGATGGAATAACTTAAAAATAGCACTGAGACAGCTACCTTTACCACTGCCCTTCTCAATCAGGGGAGGCCTAAGAGAAGAGCATCATTTCTTCTCTCTTCACTTTCTACTCAAAACTCACAAATGTGAGGAAATCAGGCAGCCTTATTTTACCACTTCAGTTTCCCTATGACCACTCCTTCTCCCCCAGAGAATATAAGGCCTGAACCACATTAGCCCTCCCCTAAGAGATAGAAGAGGATAAGGATAATACAAAATGAGTTTAAAAGCTATCAGCACAGGCATCTCATGCTGAGCAGCTTGGCCAGCAGTTATATTTGGAATACCACTAACTTACAGAAAACAGGTATGCCAGGAAAGCTGAGAGTTTATTTTCAAGGCAGCATCTCTCCCAAGTCACACAGTGAATTCTCAGTAACTTTTTCCTAGCCAAGATGACTTACATTGTATTTAACCCATTTTGGGAGTCTTCTAATTCTTGTACTCTCTACTCCTGGAAGTTAGTCCCCTCTGTGAAAAGATCTCTCCAGAGATATATGGCAGGAGAGGATATTCATACCCTGGTCGTCCACACCTTCTGTTACTCTAAATTTGAAAGGAGAGAGGAGAATTACACAAACAAAAAGATGTTTGTGTAATTCTGTTCAACTTTTCTGTCACACTGTCCCTCCTGCTAGAGTGGAGTAGAAAGAATGTATGTCAGGCAGAACTAGATCCCTATCCAAGCTCTGCCATATTACTATGATCCTGGATGTGTGATTTAATTTCTCTGAACCTTACTGTCTTAACTGCAAATACACGTTACCATATCTCCTTATAAGATGATTGTGAAGTTATTCCTTGGCCAGTGTGGCTCAGTTGGTTGGAGCATCATCCCTTAACCAAAGGGTTGTGGGTTCCATTTCATGTCAAGATACATTCCTAGGTTTCAGATTCAGTCCCCAGTCTGGGCATATATGGAAGGTGACCAATTGATATCTCTCTCTCTCTCTCCCGTTTCTTGGGTGATGATTAAAAAGAAGATTATTGTAAAGCTATTATGAGATAAAGTATATAAATGAGACAATGTATGTAAATGTATTTCCTTCTCTCTTCCTAGCCTCTCCCCTTTTCCCCTCTTCTCCTACCACCACCGGGGGCCCTGACTGGAGAATTGATGAGGGGTTGAAATGGCTGGAGGAGAAGAAGAGAGAGAAAAAGTAACTCCCCATTAGGTGGTTTAGAACACACCGTTTTCCTAATAAACAGATCCTCCTGTTTGAGGCTAGTGAACAGACTGAAGGAACAAAAGTTAAAACTAAGCTATTTGTATTTTATTCCTAAATCCCTCTCCCTGTTTGCTTATGGGGGCATTTTTCATACTGCCCTCACAGCCTGGAGATGCACAGAACAATCTTGGAACAGGAGGAAGTAGCCAGAACCAGGCGTGAACTGGCCATTTTCTTCTCTGCCCTCGGGAGAGAGATGATCCTTGAGAATGAGCACTTCCTCCCGGAAAACTGTGCTGTGAAATCAGCATCGTGGCCAGGAAAGCTGAGCCACGCCTTGGATGACCCTTCCTACAGAAGCAGGAATACCTTCTCAAGTGGGCATTCGAGGAGGGTTATGTTCATGCTCCTCAGGAATCATGTTCAGAAAAAATGTTTTGGGAAAAGCTATGTTTGGAATCAGGCAGCAGACCCTGGCTCTGAGAGCTCTAAAATTGCTCACAACAGCTGCAGGGCTCTGAGTGGCTAATGGGGTGGGGTGTGCAGTGGGTCTGTCCTGATAGGAGAGATTGCCTGTTTGTCGGAGAAGTGAAAGCCACAGCTATCCTCGGCTTGGACTCCAGCCTGTTCAGCAGCCTTACTATTAATGTGAAATTTCTTTTATGATTAACTTTGTTGTTCCTTCCCTTTTCCTTCCCCTCTCTGCCCTGCTGCCTTTCCCTGTGCCTCCCTTTTCTCTCCCCTTTTCCACATGCCTCTCTGCTGGTCCACAGCCAGTCCCAGCTCTGCAGCCCTCTCCGCAGCCTGTTCAGTTCTCTCCAGGCTCCTGTCCCCAAGTCCTTCTGCCAGTCTCTCCACCCCAGCAGTACAACATGGTATAAATTTCATTCCCCCTTTTTGTCTTGTCCATGTGTGACCTGTATCTCTGGGTATGTCTGGGTCAGTCTGTGACAACTTTGCAAAGCAGTTGTGCTTTTCGGAGGGCCATGGTGTTAAAAGGTGTTTCTTCTTGAAGAGCCAGCACAGGCTGAACTGTCCTCCATTCCATTGACTTCACCAAGCAACTTAGCCATCAAAAGATGCCTAAATATGAGCTAGAGAGGAACATGGAGTTCCCCTGAGATTCTGGAGGGGAAACAAAATTGGATGTTGGTCTAACCATTATTTCCTTTAAATATAAAAACAACAAGCAGAATTCTCTGGTATCACTGGTAAAAACTTAAAATGTTCCCATCTCTTACCATGTTATTTTACATTAAAAAAAATAACCTTTCCCAATGCTTAACACTTGCTGTTTAGTTTATATCTTAACTACAAATCCTTTGAAGATCTAGTTTTCCTCATACTTGATAACTTCTATCATGGTTACAGGAGAGCTGATTTCTTTTTAGTTTGTGTTAATCACACCAGTCTGCTTTTTTACTAGAATACCCTCTTTCCTCCCACCTCTTATCTCCATTCTGAGAAATTCTAGAATATGGACCTCAGAATAATCAGCCATTCCATCCTGTTGTCATCTCTTTCTGCCCACTAAGGTAGCAAAATAGCTAACTTGAAGATCAGGTCCCTGAAAATTGAGTGAAACCACAGGAAAGCATTACCTTTGGTTTCTACGTGTGTGTGTGTGTGTGTGTGTGTGTGTGTGTGTGTGTATAGCAGAAGGGACGAGGAAGCTAACAGACTCTAACCTATCACCGTACAAGTGAAAGATGGAACACCATCATTCTTGCTGCTTAGAGAAGAGGGCTGAGAGAGAGAAGGCAATTACAGACTAGCCAGTCAGTCTCGCCCTCCAGCTCAGCCGCTCACCCTGGCCTCCTTTCAGAGGTGAGAATTGGAAGTGGTTTCTGAAGGGCAAGAGAACTTTAGGCAAAGTGTCAGAGAACAGAGGTGGAAATGACCTCAAGAGTGAGCAAGGAGATAAGCAGCAGGAGTGGGAGCCCACCAGTCTTTGCACTGCATAGAACAGCTGGAGCCACATGAAGTGAGCCACCTGTAAACCACTCACAGTATTATCTGGGTCCTTTATTATAAAAATGGGATTTCTGGCAACATAGGGGTACATTGCATGGTTTGAAGGCATGAGGAGGACAGGAAATGGAAAGATCTACAGTCTTTTTTTTTTAACTCACTAGTTTGTCCTGTTTCTTCTATATATAGAAGTTGTGTCATTGCTCCCATCTCCCCAGGATAAATGCTAATAAAAATCATAATCAGAGTGGCCATTGTTACCTCATATGTGGTAAGGAGACTGGCCTCCCAGAACACAAATTTTGGGCAGGAGTGTCCCAAATTTGATCTAGGTAAGGAAGGCTATAGAGGGGGTTGTTGTTTCTTTCTGTCTGACTGTGTTGAAGCCAAGGACATGGGGTTTGATACAACCTCAGTCCTTGAGTCTCCCCCACTCTTTCAACAGGCAGATGACCTCAGCAACCCCTTTGGACAGATGAGCCTTAGCCGCCAAGGTTCTACTGAAGCATCTGACCCATCCGCAGCTCTGTTCCAGCCCCCACTTATCTCCCAGCACCCTCAGCAGACTAGCTTCATCATGGCTTCTACGGGTCAGCCCCTCCCCTCTTCCAACTATTCCACCTCTAGCCATGCACCACCTACTCAGCAAGTCCTGCCACCCCAGGGCTACATGCAGCCCCCTCAACAGGTGAGCAGCTCAGGTTCCCAGCTTAAATTATTAATTCAGTTTGTCCAGTATTATAATCCCTCTCTTTCCCTCCGATTTAGACAGGCCAGAGGGGACACCCATCCGTCACCTCCATTTCCCCACCTTGCACTTGAGAGTTGTCTTCAATCAGAAGATTTGTCTTTCTAGATGACCCAAGTCCTTCCTGTTCTGTTTCAAATTTGTATACGAATGCTACGATTACAGACCCAAAATATCTCCATTTACAGATTTTTGACCATCAACCCTGATGCATTGAATAGTTTGGGACCTATCGGTTAGGGTGGCATCCTAATACAGTAAGGTTGCAGGTTCAGTCCCTGGTCAGGGGACATACAAGAAGCAATAAATGAATGTGTGAATAAGTGGAATAAGAAAATCAATGTTTCCTTCTCCTTCTCTCTTTCTCTTCCCACCCCATTCCTCTTTTTCTCTAAAATCAATAAATAAAAGTTTTAAAAAACAGTTTGGGGATTTGGGGCCTGAATTTGAGTGACCTTCTCACACATCTGTCTCCTCTCACCATAGATCCAGGTTTCTTACTATCCCCCTGGACAGTATCCTAATTCCAACCAGCAATATCGACCTCTCTCTCACCCGGTGGCCTACAGCCCCCAGCGTGGTCAACAGTTGCCTCAGCCATCCCAGCAGCCTGGTAAGGGGAATGGCTAGTATAAGGAGACAGTGAATAGAGGAAGGGTGGAGAGTGGGGAAGCGAGAATTACCTTCCCTTTTTTTAAAAAAAAAGAAGGCAGGAATGATTAGAGTCCTAAAGAGGCACCCGGGATCTCCAGAAAAAGAAAGGTAAATTAGACAGGTGGAGAGAAATTGCCGATAGAGTATGAGCTCCTAAACATCATTGAGACCATGTTAATCTCTTCTCTGCCTTGCCCATCCCCAGGTTTACAGCCCATGATGCCTAACCAGCAGCAGGCGGCTTACCAAGGCATGATTGGGGTCCAGCAGCCACAGAACCAGGGCCTGCTCAGCAACCAGAGGAGTGGCATGGGGGGCCAGATGCAAGGCCTGGTGGTTCAGTACACTCCACTGCCTTCTTACCAAGTGGGTGCATTCTGCATTGGGAAAGATCACCCAGTCCTCGGGATGAGGGAAAGGAGGGCAGCCTCCCACATCATCCAGTCTGACAACTCTAACACTAAAATATTCTTCACTTCACCCCTAAAAATTTTCGGGTTGTTTTCCTCTGAGAGAAAGCCCAGAGAATCTGAGAAGAAGCTTGATTTAAATTGTTTGTTCATTATACAGCCATGCAAATAAGTATATGCCCAGAAGAGTGAGCCCTAAAGGAAAGCAGGCTCCTTTCTCTACATCAGATGTTCAGGGGCAGTATTTGGAAAAGAGGGAAATAGAGGTGGCTCTGTAGGCATTTCCTTTAGGTAGATGAGGAGAATAGGAGGGGTCTCTAAGAGGCAGAGAATGAAGTTAGTGTCTCAGTCTGGTGATGACTGGGCTGTTCTCTGGATAGCTCACTGGGAGTACGAGTAGTCATTTTCCTGTTGTCTCCACTCAGGTCCCAGTGGGTAATGACTCGCAAAATGTGGTCCAGCCGCCTTTCCAGCAACCCATATTGGTCCCTGCGAGCCAGTCTGTACAAGGGGGCCTCCCAGGAGGGGGTGTGCCGGTCTACTACAGCATGATTCCTCCGGCTCAGCAGAACGGTACAAGGTGAGGACTCTCAGAAAGTCCCGAAGTATTTCCCATAGACCGTTGGCGACTATTGTACCATGGTTTTGTTTTCACTGGCCTAAAAAATGAAAGGTAAGCGTCCCAGTGGTGCCCTCAGGTAGAATGTGAGGAAGTTCATTCTCCTTTTCTCTGCATTGATTTGACATTTCCATAAGAGCTTGTCAGCAGAAAAAAATTCCTGCTTCAGAGACAGAGGCTTTATAATTTCCCATTTTTTGTTTTTTTAATCAGTGAGATTCAAAGGTATGCGATAGAGATTGCTCATTAAAGAAGCAGTTTGGAGTGTATATATGTAAAAATTTTCTGCATACCTCTGTTTATATCCATGAATGAATCTCAGATGGTCTACTTATATGTATCTTAGGATAGACCATAGCTAATAGAGTTTTAGAGGTAGAAATCACCTAAGAAATATCTTGTCTGCTCCCTTTATTTTGTTTTTCTCCTTTTTTAAAAAAAATAAATAAATGAAGAAGTTCCAGCTAGGGATGTTAAGAAACTTCCCCTAAGTCACATAGCTAGTTAAAACCAGAGCTGGAACTAGAGCTCAAGTCTCGGCCTACCAGTATGTATTTCTGTGTGTCTCTCTCAGTGTGTATATGTTTATTTCTGTATTTTTATATGTATGTCTCCTGTTGTCTTGAGTTCTTTGGGGGAGTCCCTATTTGTATTTACATTGATTATCATCTGTGTTTGTCATTGTGTAAATATCCTAAATCACATGTCGCCTTAGTTCTTTTTTACCCATCTCTCTCTTGCACTGTATTATCTGTCTCTGGCTCTCTCTTTCTCCATATATATATACACACACATACCTACATACACACACATATACAATTAATTTGAGAGAGAGAGAAACATCAGTTTGTTGTTCCACTTATTGATGCATTCATTGGTTGCTTCTTGAATGTACCCTGACCAGGGACTGAACATGCAACCTTGGCACATTGGGATGATGGCCAGGCTCCTGGCACTGTCTTTATGTGTCTGCTGTGTTTCTCAGAGTGCGTGTGTGTTTGTGCTGTGTGCATGTATGCATGTGCTTGTATCTGGTGTTCCCACACTGTCAGGAAGAGCATGTGTCACTAACATTCCATCTGGAGCACTGATTAGCAGCTTCCTAATTGAAAGATGATCAAGTACAAATATATATAATTAACTTTGAACTGATCAGCAATTTTAGAAATTGCAGGGCAAATTGGTTTGAGAATGGCCTGGAGCTCCCTCTGCTTCCCACAGGGGAGGCCCAGGAAGCAGCAGCTGTTTGCCATGAGCTGTGTTCTCCCTCTACCAATTTACCGCTCCTCTTCTCCATCTCCCCAGCCCTTCTGTGGGGTTTCTGCAACCTCCTGGCTCTGAGCAGTACCAGATGCCTCAGTCTCCCTCCCCCTGCAGTCCACCACAGATGCCACAGCAGTACTCAGGTAAGACAAAAAAACGTGGGGTTCTTGGGCACCAGCAGTACCTTGTGCTCTAGGTCTGGGCAGGGCAGAGAGAATTCAGGGGTTGGCTGTGTACCCGACTATGTACCCAGCCCTGACCCCATCAGGAGAAAAGGCCAAAGTCCTGGTGGTGTTTCTCAGGGGCACTGAGGTTGACCTCCCAAGAAAGGCCAGGTTGGTTGCCCGAGCCCCATTCTTGGGAAGCCATATGTCTGATTGGGTTCGTTCTCTTTTCTTCTTCTTCTTCTTCTATTTTTTTCTTTTTCTGAATTCAGCATTTCATTCACCACATGCCTTTGAGACATCAACTGCTTACTTACCTGTCTCCTGCACGCATTCTTCCATTTAGACACCTTTTTTTTCTCTTGGGAGTGTGAGAAAGGCTGATAAAATGCTTTTTAAGTCATATCTTAGATTTGTTTAGCAGTTTTTTATATGTGCTCATCTACATTTTATCATTTTATTCTTCCCACAACTTCACGAAGGGGAAATTTAGGTCTCAAAGAGGCTAAATGACTTGTCTAAAATCACAATCCTAGAACTTGAACTTTTGTCTTTTGAATTTCCATAACCTATGCTGCATCCTCAGTAACACATATTCAACAAGCTTCTGTGCTCTTATCCTTTCCCTCCAGTGGGAGGTAAATGGATATTGTGTTAAGCGGCTGAAGGCCCTCTTTGGAGGTGCCACACCTCTCCCAGGTGAAGAGGTTCATACCACACAGCTTCTCACTGTCTGCCTGTGTCAAGAGCCCCCCCAGCACGCCATGTTTATGTCCCTTTCTCCCTGCCCTGACACAGCAGCGTTGCACTGCAGTTAAGACACTTCAGGGGTTCTAGAAGGGAGATCTTTTTATATTTTTTTAATTTAAAAAATTCTTTAATTAATTTTTTTCATCACCATTTATCCCCCCCATACTCTCTTCCACACCCACACAACCCCCTCAACCCTGCCCCTGCAAGGGAGGAGGCCTTACTGTCACTCTACTGTGGGAATATCAGAGTGCCCTCTCCTGGTAAGAGGGAAATATTCTTGCCAGTTTGCCCATTTAGAAATGTACTATTTTTCACATAAGATTTTTTGCACTCTATATTAGAAGCTGTGGAGTAGATTCCAGAATAATCTTGCTCATAAGACAAAATCTATTGTTACCTTCCAGGAGCAATCACTTCTGCCTTCATCCAGACCAAACATGGATCTCTAACAGGCTGAGAGATTTTAAATTCAACAGCCCTTACCCTTTATTACATTATTGGTCTCTCTAGCTGTTTCTCCTAGTGTCCACCAGGGGCACTTGACCTTGAAATTCCCAGCAGGGTATGGAAATGGTAGAAACCAGCTCCAAGAACCACTGTAGCCTTTGACGGTGCTTGACACTGAAGGGCATTTGCTCTCCCGTTAAAATAAGTGTGTGCGTGTGCACATGGATACACTTCCTTAGTGGTGTGTCAGTGTATCTGCTGTGCCTCCGTGGTTATATATCTGATCATCTTCAAATGTAAGGTTTTCGGATATGGAACAAACCTAGTAAAAAGAATTTTTCATTATCTACTGTGGATCTAGTGCTGGGTTAAGTAAACTGAAACAGCTGTTGTTCTGAAAGTTGGCAGCACTTAGAGATCTGGGCTGAGATCGGAAGGAGATAATCTAGGCTCTTCCCTAATCAAAAGAAATGGAGGAAACCCATTTTATCATCCAGTTCCCTTGCTTCTTTGGAATTTTCTGTTATATTTCCTTCAGAGCTACCCTGACTGATCCTAGTCTTTGGACTGACCCCTTGTACTCTTCCAAGATGATGGGAGCATCATCTAAGAGACCACATTCACTGAAGACCAAAAGTGTTCAGTCCCTGTTCATGAAAATCTAAGAGGAAGTGGAAGAAAAAAAAAGTATCTCTTCTGTCTTTCTTTCCAGTTTACCCTTTACTGGGAAGGAAGATAGAAAGTTAGCATAGCCCACAAAGGCTGCTGTGTCACCTTCAGAAGACAGTCACCCGCTCTTCTTTCATGTAGCAACATGGTCACTTTTCCAAAAATAAAGGCAGGGATTAGGATTGGCTGTTCCTGGAACAGCTGTTCTGGTTTATTAACCCATTTTTGTAGTTGCCTGATTGACTCCCAGGCCCGGACCTTACTGCCTTCACTGTGATATTAGACATTACTGTAACCCCAGGACACACTTTTCTTTCCACTAAAATGGTGGCTTACAGGTGTCCTGAGGTTTCTACAAAGATGCTGGCCTGGGAAAGGTGACACAGAGGTGGGACAGCGGTGCAACCTGCACCCAGACTCCCAGCTCATGGTGACACAGCAGTGTGGCCAGAGTGAGGGACGCTCAGACATGGCCCCTCACATACTCAGTGGTTCGTTTTGCAGCTGGGGGGTTCCCAAGGCTGATACTGTTTTCTCCTTATCTCCTGGAAGAAATCCCTCTACCCCACCAAAAAAAGGTACTGTTGTATCCAGATACTATTGGATTCTATTTTGTAATTTGGGATAGATGCCTATGGATTTTGTTTCTCTGGACATTCCTTTCCATAGATTTGATTCCTGGTGGTAGGGAAGAAGCCTTATCAGTCTTCTACCTCACTGATTTAAAAAACCAACTAAACAAAAACCAATTCTGCCAGACATAAATGTCATCTGTTTGTATTTATGTGGTTTGCTCTGCCCAATCGACCTTTCTGCCCAGGTTTAATGATGCCACTTAAAAAGCCATTCACACGTCCCCTCTCCTTTCAGAGCTTTCCAGCTGAAATTGATTTCCTTATTCAACCCCCTTCTCCCCCTTCCCACTCCAGTGCAGGCCTTCCTTCCTCCAACCTGATTATATGGAAGTGCTGTTACTGGGCAGTGGGGGTGGGTTTTTTTTTTTTATTGCCATGTCCATTAAGAAGTAGCGACAGTTCAGCTGCTAACAGATGCCACCTGCTTTTGGCTTGAGGAAAAGAAGCATAAAAAATCAGCTCATCAGCAGAGTAGTACTCTGTGTCCTCGGCTGAGTGAAGGAACAATGCTCCAGGCCAGTGGTGAAGGACTCGTTGTGGGGAGGAGCTGAGGACAGAAGCTGTGACTGATAACCCTGGCTTTGTTTTTGTTGGGAATCAGAAAAAATAATATGAGGACTTTGTTCTCTTTTCCCTCCCTTTGATGCCCCAATAGCTCCTTATGGCTGCATGTTGGTATTAGAAAGAGCTTCCGCCACTTTGTTTATGCTCACATCCTACACCCTCACACACCCCCCACCCTTTCCTGGCCCAGGGCATCAGGCTCAGATTATGAACTGCCTTCCAGAAAAGCTGTAGATTTGATTATTTTTGTCTTGGCCCCATCAGGTAGCAATGAGATGTTTGAATAAGGTCAATTCCGATTTTGTTGGTAAAGGATGCTGGAGCAAGTGGGGTCTTAGGATGGGGAAATAAAATGCCCAGAGCAGCTATAGTAGGGGAGAGTTGTTAAATGCATTGCCACGCCACGACTGTGCAATTTTCCTGTGGTCCTTCTACAAGCCACACTGATGAATATCCTGTCCCCTTTGGCAAGGGATGGAGAGGTGCGAGCCTGTCACTCTGAATACTTGTGCTCTTTGATTAGAGGGAAACTGGGCTGGGGGCAGATTGACTGGGGAATAGGATAGGACAGGTGCTGGGTCTCCTAAGCTGTGCTCTTAGGCCTCCTGCTGTTTCTTTTCTTTTCCTTTAACCGATGCTACCTGAGAAAAGCAATCACGCTCACTTCCCAGCAGGACTGGTGCCCAGGGCAGAGGCTGCAACATTTCCCGTCACAGGAAGCAATGTGGTGGCAGCAGCAGTGGCAGCTCCAGAGCACTGAGCCATGAAAACCATAGCACTGCAGCAGGATTTTTGCGCTAGCAAGTCCCAGTCCCATTTCTCTGCCACCACACACACATGAACTCAGCCTGTCTGTCTACAGAAGTATATCCTGGGAGGTCAAGAGCAAACCTTCACACTGGACAATTCCCTGTGGGGAAGCAGAGCTCCTGTCCATTCCTCCCAGCAGGGACTGTCTGTCAAATTGCTCCCTGACCCCCCCTTGCCTTGCTTTTCACCATGAGGAAGAATCAGGACTTAATGTTCCTCCTCATTGAGCCCTTTCCTTCCCAGCCTGTGATAAGGTAAGGCTCTCCATGGTTGCCCTCGCTGTAAAACCTCAGGATCGCATCCCGTCAGTCACGTGAACCTGTCAGTGAAGCCTTCAGAGAGGGTCTGACCCCTCCCTCCCCACTCCATTCCTGCTGTCTGCTCCAGTTCAGAACCTGCTCATTCAGTTTCCATTGCTTCCTAACTAGTCTTCCTGCAGCTAGTCTCTCCCTCCCTCCAGCCTCTTACATGCAGCCACGTGAGTTAGCTCTCTGAAGCACAAGTGCTCTTCCCAACACCTACAAGATAAAGACCCTCACCAGAATGTGCTTCAGACTCTGACACCAACTATTTGCTTACTGTCTGACTCCCTAATAGACCGTCCATTCCGTGAGGACAGAGACCAGTTTGTTTGTTGTACACCTGGTGCCTAGCATAGGAACTGACACATAGTAAATGTTTGATAAATGTTTGCTGAGTAAGTGAATAAGCGTATCTCATCTCATACTACTTCCCCTACATAGTCCCTGTGCCTTAGCACCTCAAATTGTTTGTCATTTCCTGAATAGGACACACCTCTGCCATTTCCCTCTCCTTAAAGTGTTTCCAACTCACCCCACCCTTGCCCAAGAAGCACCTTTTGGGTCTGGCTTAGTGAAGCTGTGTGCATTCATCGTCTCCAGAACAACCAGAGATCGCTGACTTATCTGCAGCTATTACCAGAGAAGGCTGCACGTGCCTGCTGCCATGGCCGGAGCCCCAGGCTGGGACCTGTACCACGCCCAGTTATTTGAGCCATCTAACTTGGCATTTGGTAATACCCGACTTTGACAGAATGGAGTTTTCTATCAAAGTACCCCTCACCATGTAAAGGTCAGGAGAGCACTGGCATCTGGGGCTTATGTCCCTTCCACTCAAACCTCCACTGGTTTTGGGAAAGGAAGTCAGACACTAAGTCAGCAGCTATGTCATTCCTGGCAGGACGTGGTTTAAGTGACCATGAGGAGAGCTGGTGGATTTATTTATTGGCTTTCCCACTCAGGGTTAGCTGACAGGCCAAAATATAATTTGAATTCACAGCCAACTGCTTTCTTCCTGCCACTCAGGAGTGTCACCTTCTGGACCAGGTGTGGTGGTCATGCAGCTGAATGTCCCTAATGGAGCCCAACCTCCCCAGAACCCATCCATGGTCCAGTGGAGTCACTGTAAATATTACAGCATGGACCAGCGGGGGCAGAAGCCTGGAGACCTGTACAACCCTGACAGTAGCCCCCAGGTGAGTCCTGCAGCCTGGCTTTGCCTTGGCAAGGAAGTGACCAGATTCTTTGCCACTGATTGAGCAGCCTCTTTTACATGTCTTTCCCTGGGCGCTTTTTGAGGAGATACACAAGAAATAGAGCAGAGCATCTTATTTCAAAGTACCTAAGATCTAAGGTGGCAGATGGAACACATCCTTGAAAATGCTGAGAATACTTAAAATGATATTTCAAAAAGTGGATATTAAAATGATACACACCAGTTAGGCACTTAGCGGGCAGTGTGAAAGGGCAGTCTGACTTCAGCAGAGTTCAGCAAGAGAAGTTTCCCGAGGGAAGCGGATTTTAAGCCAAGCCATAGAAACATCCAGAGAGTAATATTTGGGGTTTACGTGACGTGTACTCTTCTCTCCCACAGGCCAGCACGCAAATGAGCAGCAGCCCCATCACATCTCCTACCCAGTCCCCAGCACCCTCTCCTGTCACCAGCCTCAGCAGTGTCTGCACTGGACTCAGTCCCCTTCCTGTCCTCACACAGTTCCCGCGGCCTGGGGGTCCAGCACAGGGTAAGGGGTTAAATTAAGGCTGCCTGCTGTGACATTCACCCTTCACATCCCATTCCCAAGTGGGGAGACTGAGAGGGTACCCACAGGCGGGGAACCAGTGTGGCTGGTCGGCCAAAGCCAACTATTTTATTTTATTTTTTAATCCTTACCCAAGGATATGTTTATTGATCTTAGAGGAAGGGAGAGAGAGAGACAGACATCAATGTGAGAGAGAAACATTGATCAGTTGCCTCCTGTACATGCCCCAACCTGGTACTGAACCTGAAACCTTGGTATGTGCTCTGACCGGGAATCAAACCTGTAACCTTTTGGTGTACAGGGACGACACTCCAACCAACGGAGCCACCTGGCCAGGGCTCTGTAAGCCTACTCTTATTTTAACATCCCTGTTTGGGCCAAGGACATTGCCTCTTTTTAGAGATGGCCATAGTTAACTTGCTCCAGACTTCGCTTACATATTCAGTATTTACTACCAAGTAAGGTGGCTATCAGCCAGGGAAAAGAAGTTCACTGAGCTTAGTTTCTTTCTTTCTTTTTTTTTTTTTAAGATTTTATTTATTTCACTGAACTTTCTAATGAACCAAAGAGTTCAACCCATCAGTACTGAGTCTGAGGCATGGGAATATGGCCCATGTCAGAAACAGTATGGTTTTAGAAGAGGGAATACTGGATTTGAATTAAAAGACTTGGGTTCAGATTCTGCTTCCACCACCACGTAGCTTTGTTTTGTTTTGTTTTTTTGTTTTTAATATATTTTATTGATTATGCTATTACAGTTGTCCTATGATCCCCTCTTCATTCCCCTCCACCCTGCTCACCCTCTCCCACCCACATTTCCCCCTTTAGTTCATGCCCATGTGTCATAAGTTCTTTAGTTTCTACATTTCC
>CM052539.1:48951069-49005917 GCA_028533065.1 Trachops cirrhosus | reverse complement strand
TATTTGTTCAAATATCTTTTCCACTTGTTTCTCCTCTTCCCCTTCTGGTACCCCTATAATTCAGATGTTGGAACGTTTAAAGATGTCCTGGAGGTTCCTAAGCCTCCTCATTTTTTTGAATTCTTATTTCTTCATTCTTTTCTGGTTGTATATTTTTTTCTTCCTTCTGGTCCACTCCATTGATGTGAGACCCATCTTTCATTCCATCACTATTGGTTCCCTGTGCATTTTTCTTCATTAAACTTAATTGTAGCCTTCTTTTTTTCATCTAATTTGTGACCAAAATCAACCAATTCTGTGAGTATCCTGATCACCAGTGCTTTGAACTGTGCATCTGATAGGTTGGCTATCTCTTCGTCGCTTAAAAGCATGGGTTCTGGGGCTTTCAATTCTTCTTCTGTTTGAGCCATCTTTTTGCTGGTTGTTGTTGTTTTTTTTTTTTTTTTTTTTTTTGGTCTTGTCAAGCTCCTGTAGTGAGGGGTGGGGCCTTAGGTGTTCACCAGGGCAGGGCACCCCAGTTGCTGGGCTGTGACGCTGTATGCGGGGGCAGGGTCTGAGAAGGGACAGTGGCGCTTGCTCTGCTCTATGTAGGACCTCAGACCCTTCTGCTGCTTTCCCAAGCTAACTGGGCCCCTCTGGCACCAATTCCGGTGTGGGTGGGCCTGTGCACCCCGTGGGACCTTCCTTTTCAGTCAGTGACCCAAAGCTCTATTTCCTGGTGCTGGGACCCTGAGTTGTGTGCAGTGCCTTGCTCTACAATGGCCCCCTCACTGGGTCTGCCGGTTGCCACCCCCTGGCTGGGGCCCACCAGCCACTGCTGCTTGTGCGCCCTGGGTCTGCCTGCTGCAGACTGGCGCACTGCTCTGGTTGCTCAGCTCTCTGCTCCGCGTCCCT
The DNA here is from genome assembly GCA_028533065.1 of Trachops cirrhosus. NCBI lineage: Eukaryota > Metazoa > Chordata > Mammalia > Chiroptera > Phyllostomidae > Trachops > Trachops cirrhosus. The sequence continues at coordinate 49,005,023 of CM052539.1, read as the reverse complement.
TGCCCGGCCCAACTACGCCCCTCCTACCAGTCTGGATGAACGTGTCTATTTTTAAATCCTTGGGTGTCTGATTGCCATACAGTTCAATTTTCTGTCACTTCTGGTTGTTATTTCGTTTCTATATCGTTGTTGTCCCTATCTTGGTTGTGCAAGGAGGCACAGTGCATCTACCTATGCCTCCATCTTGACTGGAAGTCGTAGCTTTGTGATATTGACCATGTTACTTAAACTGGGAACCAAACCTCAGTTTTGTAATCCATAGAATAGGCTTATTCCCACACATATAGTGGGAATAAGCTTATCTGCCTCCTGCCTTGGTTGTCACACACAGTATAAGATCATCTGTTGTGATTTAAAAACTTTAAAGTGCTCTGAAATATATTTACCAACAATAATAGCTAACACTTATGATGCTTAGTGTGTATCAAGCATTGCTGTGCTTTACATGTCTTATATTCATTTAACCTTCCCAGCAACACTAATGAGGGGAACACTACCCAACATCCATTTCTAGTAACAGAGCCAGGATCTGAACCTCAGCAGTATGGCTGCAAGTGTGTGCTCTTCTCCACTACACTATATTCTGACATAAGTCAGAAACTTGATCCCTGGGTTTGGGGTGTGGAGAATTTCTGTAAGAAATAAAAAACATTCACCCTGGCTGGCTCAGTGGATTGAGTGCTGGCCTGCAAATCAAAGGGTCGCTGGATCCACTCGCAGTCTAGGGCACATGCCTGGGTTGCGGGCCAGGCCCCCCCAGTAGGGGGCGTGTGAAAGGCAACTACACATTGATGTTTCCCTTTCTTTCTCCCTCCCTCCCCTTTCCTAAAAATAAATAAAATCTTTAAAAAAAAAAAAAAGAAATAACATTTATAAGGGTCTGTAGGTTTCTTCCAGAGCCTTTTGTCTGTAATAGACAAAGCCCTTCAAGGGTGAAGGAACCTAACATTCCCATTTGTTTGAAATACATCTGAGACCTAAGGGGTTTAGGTCAGAGAGACAACTCTCAAATCAGTCATGAGTACTCCTATTATAGAAAAAGTAGGAAAGGTATCTATGTCCAAAGCCCCCTGAAGTCTCATCGAAGTCATACTGTGAAGTTCAAACTCCCATGCATCCATCTGCTCTTCCTCCCTAGGTGATGGGCGCTACTCCCTCTTGGGCCAGCCATTACAGTACAATCTGTCCATCTGCCCTCCTTTGCTCCATGGCCAGTCGACTTACACGGTGCACCAGGTAAGGGTGTCTCCCATCAGCCTAAAGGCCATCAGACACCCCTTCTCATCCGGGCTCCTATCTCTGAGCCTTGCACCGCAGCCAGCTGAGTGGACAAGGGAAACAACACAGAGAATGGACAGAGTGGGAGGGGCCAGTACTCATTCTTCCCAGCCCCCTGCAGTGCCCAGAGGGAGGGTCTCTTTGTTTCCTAGTGGCAACTCATTGTCCATTCTGATGGCCAGGTGTGGTGGGGTTCTCAGGGTTGGCTGCTGCTGCTTAATCTCTCAGATGCACGCCGGGATTCAAGGCAGTTAATATTATTTACCCAGAATGCGTATTATCTTTTGATGTTGATGTTGAAGGGACAGAGTGGACTGAAGCATGGAAACCGGAGCAAGAGACAAGCACTCAAATCTGCCTCCACTGACCTAGGGACAACAGACGTTGGTGAGTGACAGGGTGCTGAATCTCCAAGAATGTGGTCACCCCTCCAGTCCTGCATTATCTGCCCAGGATGGCTGGGAAAAACCAGCTTAGGATGGGGACTGGAAATGGGATCCTTTTGTACTATGAGCAAGGAGAAGCTAGAGAAGTGAAGTATCGTCGTGCTCCTTACCAAGGTCCTGGGGAAGACGATGATAGAAATTGGGGGTTGCTGAGCCTATTATTAACACAGAGTCTTGTGGCAGTAGTCCTGACTTCAATCTGGGATGTCTGCGTTTGGTAATTCTACACCCGATTGAGGAGATGATTGACGAGAGAATATGGGGGAATAACTCTTCTCCTACAGGCCTTCTGTAGGAGGCCTACAAGATCTCTCAGGAGTCCCCCTACTTAAAGCAGTTTGCTAAACAAGGAAAGGAGGGAAACCAACTTCCCTAGAGGATAAGAAAGAGGAATCTCTTTAGGCCAGCCTCTGGGAAGGGATCTACGGAACATATTTCAGATTAGGCTATTGACTTGATGAAAGAATATCAGCAAAAGCCATACTTCCTTCATTACAGCTCCCTGTGAGGGAACTGAGGTATGGTCTCCAAATCTTAAATCTGGGATCTGATTGCCAGTCTGTTCCTGCCTACATCTCTGGGCTGGAAGAGGGAAAGTTTCCTCTGCTTCTCCTAGTTGCCTTGGTCAGAGTCTGGGTGGTGGGGAATGGGGTTGATGGGAGAAGGGGACAAGGCAAAGTGGGAAAGGCTGGGCTTTTGTGGACATTGTACACAGGGTTGGTCACCTGGAGGTTTCTCTGCTGGGCCGCTGTCTGACCCTTCCTACTCTAACCCTTGCACGACCATGTCTTCTTTCCTCCCTTTCCAGTCCTGGGGCGGGTGCTGGAGGTGACTGATCTCCCTGAGGGCATCACTCGGACGGAGGCGGACAAACTCTTCACTCAGCTTGCCATGTCCGGCGCCAAGATCCAGTGGCTCAAGGATGCTCAGGGGCTGCCTGGTGGGGGTGGGGGGGACAATAGTGGGACTGCCGAGAACGGCCGCCACGCGGACCTCGCTGCCTTGTACACCATCGTGGCTGTATTCCCCAGCCCCCTGGCTGCCCAGAATGCCTCCCTTCGCCTCAACAACTCCGTGAGTCGCTTCAAACTTCGAGTGGCCAAAAAGAACTATGACCTGAGGATCCTGGAGCGAGCCAGCTCCCAATAAACAGGAGGGGAAGGGACTCGCAAAGCAGTGGTGGGGGCAAGGAGGAGGGAGTTGGACAGATGAGAGAAAGGAGGTGGCGGGCACTGTGCTGGAGCCTGAGACAGCAGGGACGAAGACAGACAGACACTCACACTCACACTGGCGCTGGGCTCCTCCTCACCCCCTGCCGTGGGTCCTCCCTTTTCCCTGGCGGGCCTCTGTCTGCTTCCCCCCCTTCCCATCCTCTTCTATTATTTTTTACCTCCTCTCCCACCATGAAATGAATTTCATATTTTTTGGTCAGGTAGAATTGGGAGGGTCTTAACACTCCCCTATTCTCCTATTTCCTTATCATCCCAAGCTCCCTTTTCTTTTTTGGTCTTTATGAATATATTTATATGGACAGAATTAAGAAAAATGAAATTGACTTCCCTTTCTTCTCACTTCCCCCATCTCGTCGCCCCAGACCCTGCAGAGTTGAAACTCGGGCCTCTCCCCGCCCCAGAACACTCGTACATCGTTTGTTTGAGGTTCGTGCCGCAGTAACAGATATAGTATTTAATTGCACATACAGATGTTTGCTGGGTATATTCACTGTAAATTTTATTTAATCTGACTTTTTGTTTGGGGGTTTACTTGGGGGGAGGTTGATTTTGTTTTTAAATATAAAAAAAATCTGTCACTGGACGTCAGTCCCTGTGTTTCTCTTGCCGCTGGTGTGGATAGGGTTGGAGGTCCTGGGTGGGCACGGCCCCACAGCGCCGGAGGGATGTGCCGTGGGCGGCCTTTCCAGCGCATGGACACATACCTTCCTAATACTGTTCCCGTGTCCTGTCCTCTTCCTCCTCACACATAATTCCGATAGGTGCTTGGGTCTCTAATGAGACTTGGTTCTGGACTCTCCCACTCTGCCACTTAATTGTGGGTCGTCAGGCACATCACTTCTTAACTCTAGAGCTCTGTCTGGGTCCTTGCCAGTAAAATAAGAGAGTTGGACTAACGAGGTGACCTCTGAGGTTTTCTCCATTCTGTCAGTTCTGTGAGGCTGAGCTGCAGAGGAGTAAGTGAGGTCCAGATCTGGGCTGAACGCTGGCCTCTTACCTATTCATCCAATCTGCCGAAAACTCCTCTGAGATGGAAGACTTGGGCCTGCCTTTAATCCTAAAGCCAGAGCATTGGGTTCTACCTCACAGGAAAGAAGGGCAAATTTCTTACAAGAAAAGCATCTTGTAGTACCAAGGCGCCACATTATCCAAGTGTGTGCAGCAGCCCCTGTCCTATGCAGCTGAAGAAAGGTGAAGAGCAGAAGGCACTTGCCTGCATGATGGAACTTTTCCTGTCTGAGGCTTCTCCACGCCAGCCTGTCTTGCAACCCATCAGACCACAGTCATTAAAGAGCCTGTAGACCCAGAACCTTCCAGCAGCCCCTTTTCAGTCTCACCCACCCCTTATCAGTCTCACCCACCCCTTACAGAGGAAAAAGAGCAGAAATGACAAGAAACATTGCCCCGGAAATCTCTTGGGTCCAGTTAGCAGTATCTCTAGGCTCCTCCGAAGCTTGACTGACCCTACCTCCAAAATAATTCTTTACTTCTTAACAGATACAAGGGATAAAGCAGCACTGCATCGCCACCTCCAAATTGCTCTCCTCTGAGATGGGAGCACCCTTTCTCAGCAGAGCAGGAGGAGGCTGCATGCCTGTGAGATAGGGATGCCAGATTACTCACTGACCCATCGGTTCAGTTTGTACACAGGGGCATCCGAGGAGGGAGATGGAATCGGGGAATCAAAATGACTGGGGAGGGTGAGTCCCGGCCGTCCTGCTGCCTCCAGCAGCTTGCAGTTCTCATGGGGACTGGGGATGTTACTTAACAGATGATAAAAAGAGAAGGAACCCTCCCTGTGTGGCAGCTCTTCACAGCCTTCTATCCCATGTCAAGACGGCCCTAGCTGATCATCAGACCCTCACTCCCCCAGACCCTCCTAGGCTGGCTTTTTAAAAATAGCTCTTAGAAGTCCCTTTGCCCTGAGGACAAGATTTCAGAGAAACAGGAGGAACGTGCCTCTGGGGACAGTCGGAAGAACAAAGCAGTACTGTGTGTTTTACTCCCTGATACAGAAGGTACCCTTGTGCTTCCCACAGAGAAGAAAGCCATCTAGTGTAGCTGATAGAAGAGCGAGGGAAATTCAAATGTCCTTTTCTTCACCAGTTCCCAGTCCTTTCCTAAAGGTTTGAGGCTTAAACTGAACCTCGGTGGTACAAACACATGGCCACAAGGCGAGATGGCAATGGCTGGGAAGTGAAAGGTGCAGTTCTGAAAGTAGGGCCTGGGGAGGCAGAGTTGGGGAGGTGTTTGGCCCTTGGCAAAAGGGGATTGGGAAAGCTGTTCATAATTAATCTTTATCTTCAGTCACCTAAAATTCTAAAATTACCCGAACGAGTATACAGCATGAACACTGTCGCCTCCTGAATTTAGCCAGTACTGACTGCCCTGCACACCACAGATGAAATACCAGGGGACAGCAGCCCTGGGGGAAGGGAGGAGTTAGGGTCCAGCCCTGCCCATACCTCCCGTGTCCAATTTCTCTGTGTCAGCTGTGTCATTCAGCTGTCCACTTTCCTCCAGCCCTGTCACTTCAGTTCTGACACCAAGGCAAGAGCCTAGGTCTACAAATACCGTCTGGGTAGCCAGTGTGAGCCCAGAGGGGACTGGGGGGGCTTAGCCCCCAAGGGAGAGGACCAGCCCTCCTCCAGCACCACCATCGAGACCGCAGGGGCTCCCTCTTCCCTCCAGACTGGATTGACAGGGAATCCCAAACGTGAGTTGCCTGTTCACCTTCTTTCCATTTTCCAAATGGCTCACCCTAGCTTTTCACAATCTGTAGTCTATTCAGCTTCTCCATTTCTCCCCTTGTTTATGAGTAGTTTGGGTTTTAGGAGTGAAATTATTCTACTCCAGGACAAAGAGCTAGGATTGGAGGGTGGGGTTGGGGTGGGATCTGGAGAAGGGAATAGTAAGGGAAGGAAAGGCTCATATTACTGCGAAAACTTAAAATAGCTGAGGCCTGAGGCAGGCTGGGAACTAGGCACTAGGCCCCAGAGCTCAAGAAAGGAGGAGGAACAAATGTCCCAGCCTACCCTTCTGCACGTAAAACCTCTGGAAAAAAGGAGATCTGGGAAGGTGCATCGTATCTACTGCCCGTGGATTCCCAGGAGAAACAAAGTGCCAGCAGCAAAATCCCCAGACCAGGCAGCTTAAACTGAGGGGTGCCCTCAGGGTAGAAGAGTGGGTATTGCTTGAGGAACTAGTTGGGAAGTTCTTCAGTCTGTTGGGCTTTTCTCTGGACCTCCATGGAATCTTCCTGTTCATAAGCTCTCTGAAAGCATCTCTAACCAAATTTCTCGCGAAGCCTCCCCTTCAAGGACCACCCTAGTGTTAAGAGACAGAAATAAGGGAGGGAAGAATGGCAGTCAGGGATTAAATGTCATAGTGGGGTCCAACCTCTTGCAGCATGACAGAAAAGGAGATGCTGGAGTCCCCTCAGCCCTCCTTCCCAACAGAGACTCGGAAAAGTGGGGTGAGTCTGGGCCTCTGACCACCAGCTGTGGGGAGCTGGGGAGCCACTGTGGCCCTTGAGGAAAAGTGTTTGAATTGATCCTCACTTGTGTCTCCTTCACCGTTAGAGTGCCTGCCAGCTTCTGCAGCTCCCAATACTCCCAGTCCTGGTGTGTGCCCTTGCCCCAGGCTAGAAAAATGTCTAGTTAGCTTCAGCCTTACCTACTGTAGGGAGCATGACATTTCTTGTAACACTGGGTTTCCTTCATTACCTCCCTCCCTCCCCACTCAGCTACAGCGGCTGAAGCACTTATTCAGGAAGCAGTCTCCTGGGACAAAGCAGATGGAGCCTCCCCCAGAGCCCCAGGCCAATGGGGAGGCAGTGGGCACTGGGGGTGGGCCCATCTACTACATCTATGAGGAAGAGGAAGAAGAGGAGGAAGAGGAGGAGCCACCCCCAGAACCTCCCAAACTTGTCAATGATAAGCCCCACAAATTCAAAGATCATTTCTTCAAGAAGCCCAAATTCTGTGATGTCTGCGCCCGGATGATCGTGCGTGAGTCCTGGAGGGAAGCAGAGAGCACAGGATGCTGAAGGCAGGGGACCGGGAAAGGGTGTAGGAGAGGAGGGTTTGTATAGCAGGCCGGCTGTGGCAAGATTTGGCTTTAAGAAAATACTGCTAGAGTGCTGGGTCCCGGACAGAAAAAGGACCCAAGAGCTAGGGTAGCAGCAGCAGTACAAAGGGAGAGGGAATCTGGAACCTCACCCAAATGTTCTCCCCTTCTCCCAAGTCAACAACAAATTTGGACTTCGCTGTAAGGACTGCAAAACTAACATCCACGAACACTGCCAGTCCTACGTGGAGATGCAGAGATGCTTCGGCAAGATTGTGAGTAGGCTTCGGGGAGCGAGCAAGTAAGAGAAAGGGGGCATGTTACCAGCTGCCTCCTTGCCAGTCCCTCCTTAGGTCATCCCCTCCATTTCCCTGCTTTTTCTTTCTCAGCCCATCTCTTATTTCAAGAAGGGGTGAGCACTCATGGGAGAGATGGGGTTCTGGGCCCTGCCTTGCCCTCTCTAATGCTTTTTCCCATCCCATCCTGCCCTACAGCCCCCTGGTTTCCATCGGGCCTATAGCTCCCCACTCTACAGCAACCAGCAGTACGCTTGTGTCAAAGATCTCTGTAAGTGACCCACGTGGACCCTGAGGGAATGGGCAAGCTTAGAGATGATTTCAGCACCACCTCTAGATATAGAAACCAAGTTCCAAAACAGAAAGATTCTATATATCATGGTTCTCTCTCAACCTGATAGTTGAGCCATCTTGGATGCAGAGCCAATATTCCCCTATTTGATAGCTGAGAGAGATAAGATTTAGCTGGGTCTCCACACAGCTAGCAAGAGACAGAGCCAGGACTGAAACTTTCATCTGTTTAACTTCAAATTCTGTTCTTCACATGCAAAACCATTTCTAAGTGAAAAGGACTCTAGACAGTCCTCATCCCAGAAGAATGCCAGGCTCAAGGCCAGACCAAAAGCTGTGGACATCCTGGGCAGATTCATAATTTGTATTCTTTGATGGCATGCCATTTATTTGGAGGAGAGACTGAATTCTGTGCAGAGCATGGGTGTGCCACTGGTGGTAGCACCCCGGCTTGCTCATGCCACTGAGTAGAACAAACAAGCCAGAGTTAAAGGACCACTCTCCTCACAAGGACAACAGTGATTCCGAGCACTCCCCAACTCCCAAGCAACTTAGCAAAGTTGTCTTTCCAACATCATACAATACTCTGCCTGAAAGGAGCACTGGCAAATATTTTTCTCCATCACATTACATTTCCAATTATATTTTTAAAGCTCTTAATAGACTGATGACCTAGGTATGCCCAGCCGACAGCTTCCCTGATCTCTCTCTCTCTCTCTCACACACAGACACACAGACACACACACACACACACACACACACACACACACACACAGATCTACTCAATCCCGCCTCTCCCTTAGGAGGTCTCTTTCCTCCAAGTCATTCCCAGACTCCCCAGTAACGTCTTCTTTCTTCTCCCATTCCCACTAGCTGCTGCAAACCATAACGACCCTGTGTTTGAAACCCTGCGCACTGGGGTGATCATGGCAAACAAGGAACGGAAAAAAGGACAGGCAGATAAGAAAAATGTGAGCACCATCCCTTTCCAGGGACCCCATAGAGCAGATCCTGTCTCCTCTCTGGAATGCTGAAAGCTAGGGATCCTTTTCCCCTAAAATTGCACATAACCCAACAGACAAATGTTTGCATGCAGTTTTAGAGAGCCTCAGGTTAAGAACTTCTGCCATGGTGTATGTTGGCTCTGGGAGCTCCCTTCTGAAACTATCAGATTAACCACCAAAATCAACAGAAGGCTAGGCCCCAGGCCCCTGACGTAGCTGGACAAGAGAGGCCAGAGCTCTGCTTTTAGATTTGAGGAACAGAACTTGACAAGTAATTTCAGAGTCATGCAATGGTCTATGAAGATCATCTGGTCTGACCCATTTACCACATAGGTGAGGTAACTGAGGCACAAAGCTACTGGCCAAAAGCAGCTTCGCTTCCTTTTGTAGTAGGGTTTCTAGATTCATAATGCCATACACGTGCATTCATTGCAGCAAGGAATCTGTTGGCATATCCATATACCTTTCTGGACAACCAGGATGGACTAATGGAGATAATGGTTACAGTTAGTTGGATTCCTAAAATTGCTTGACTGACAGTACCCAGGGGATCCTGGTCCTTTAGGGAGTGTCCAGCTAGAGGGAGATTTCTGATCCTCCGTAACATGATTTGGTCCCTGGTCCTCGCCTATGAACATTTTTCTCACTGATGCAAATGAAGATATAAATGGTATACCCCTCAAGTTTGTGAGAAACCTAGAAGGGAAAACGTATACACTGAATAATGTATTCAAAAATCTTATAGACTGGAAGAATGGCCCAGAACTAATAATTTGAAGTTTTGTAAAGAAAAATGTACATATCTGTTCTTAGATTTAAAAAAAAAAATCAACTGCACAAAAACAGGACTAGAGAGCTGGTTTCGAAGTAGTTGATGTGGAGGCTGGGTGCGAAACAGGGACCTCTGCGGAGTGAGCTATGACTGTAAGGCACTGACAGTGTGATTTGGCTGCTTCCAGAAAGGCTGGCACATTCGGATTCTGTTTTCTTAAGGGAATTATAAAAACGGTGCTGCCCATTTTTCTCTGACACACGGAAGTGTTTTTAAGGGCAGGCATAGTAAAGGACATAGAATTGGCATCTTAGGGAATGATTTGAAGGAACTGAGAATGATTAGAGAAGAAAAGACAGGAAGGACATGTCAGCTGTCCTCCCACCTTTACAGGGACTGTGTTTGTTCTGTATTCGAATCAGGGCCAACAACTGAAAGTTACAGGGAGACTGACACAAGCTTAACATAGAGAATTGTCCTGTAAATAAATTACATGGTCTATTTTGCACGGCACTGAGCTCCCTTCATGAACTACGCTCAAGCACAAGGTGGGTAGCCTACCTGCCAGGATGTTTTTGAGAAAGTCTCTGCATTAGGCAGGCGGTTGAACAGATATTTCCTCCAAGGCCTCTTCCAACCCTGAGATCCTATTATTCTATAGTTCTCTGGCCTGACTGGAGAGCCAGGGCAAGCTTGGGTTCCCAAGACAGCATCTTCCTAACTCTGGTGCCCCCTCCAGCCTCTAGCAGCCATGATGGAAGAGGAGCCAGAGTCTGCCAGACCAGAGGGAGGCAAACCCCAGGACGGTGAGCAACACCCATCTCTGTCCGCAGAGATGGAGGAGGGTCAGGGGCTCAGCTGTGGTACAAGGAGAGGAGGGTAGGGGGCACGTGAGGTTTGGAGATAAGGAGGCCATGCAACAGAAGGGGAAGGGCATGAGGGCGACTCTCCAGGAGCCGGAGACAATTTGTTGCTGTTTCCCATCCCAGGAAACACTGAAGGGGATAAGAAGGCTGAAAAGAAGACACCTGATGACAAAGTGAGAGTCCTTTCTCCCTGCAGGGACCCTAAGCCTCTCCCCAGCCCAGTTCTTGACACCACTCAGGGCCTCAGCCAAAAGTTCATACTTAGGCCATGGGTGCCCATCACCTTTCAACTGCCTTCTCCACCACCTTACACACACAGTACAGTCCTCCCAGTGCAGGGACCTGGGAGACAGTCGGACTGCAGTGTGTCTGGAGAAAGCCCCTGCCTTGGACTCCTGCCCCTCCGTGTGAGACCTGAGACTCATCCCTATTTCACCCCCAGCACAAGCAGCCTGGCTTCCAGCAATCTCATTACTTTGTGGCTCTCTATCGGTTCAAAGCCCTGGAGAAGGACGACCTGGATTTCCCGTGAGAGGCCTTAAGATTGGGGTGGGGTTGTACTAGGTGTGGAGAGGGGGGTACCCAGGGCTTGGAGTCTATTGGGGTGGGACCTGGGTACAGCCAAGGGACTGGGTATGTAAGGCCCCTAAATCTCAGAGGCCCCTTCCTTCCTCCACCAGGCCTGGAGAGAAGATCACAGTCATTGATGACTCCAATGAGGAGTGGTGGCGGGTAAGAGAAATGACTGAGGCTAGGGCGGGACGTGGGTTGAGTTTAGAATCTGATATTGAAAGACTTATTCTCCCTCCCCTGCCCTCCAGGGGAAAATAGGGGAGAAGGTCGGATTTTTCCCTCCAAATTTCATCATTCGGGTCCGGTCTGGAGAACGTGTGCACCGGGTAACGAGATCCTTCGTGGGGAATCGCGAGATAGGACAGATCACTCTCAAGAAGGACCAGGTTATTTAAAAAACAACAACAAAACAAAAGCCCCGAAACAGATAGCTCTGGTGCCCCAACCCAACGCCCGCCAGCCGGGAGCTCCTCTGCAAACCACACTCCCCGCAGATGTTAACCCATTAAGGGATCTAGGAGGGGCCTCCATTACTCTGGGCTCCCCTGCTCCCTTTCAAGCATTTTTCCTTGATTTCTCTCCTCCCTAATCCTTTAATCCTTTAGATCGTGGTGCAGAAAGGAGATGAAGTTGGCGGCTACGTCAAGGTCTACACCGGCCGCAAGGTGGGGCTGTTCCCCGCCGACTTTCTGGAGGAGATTTAGGGGTGCAGGCGCCTGCTGGCAGTAGATAGCCGTGCCGCGTTCTGGGCAGGCCCAGTAGAAGTTGAAGAGGAAAGGGACGAAAGTAACTATATTTCTGGGTAAAGAAGGAGAGGGAAGGCCCGCCAGAGCGTGACGGGACTCTTGGGAAGGGACTGGTTCCTACCCTCCTCCCCTGGCCTATGGCGTCGGAAACCGGTGCCTAGAAGCAGACTTTCCCGCGACTCCTCAGGTCCAGCCTTTGAAAGCTGGAGAAAGAAGAATGCGTCTCCACTAGGAGGCGCCCTGGGGGGGGGGAGGCGGCGGTGGTGGGAGGGGGGGCGGGAGGTGTGAAGCGAACTGTTCAGTGTTGAGAATTTATTAAAGTTTTGACAAAAATAAGAAAAGTTTGTTCTTTAATTGGGGCCAAGGAGAGAGGGAGGAGAGGGCCTACACAGTGGCGGAAAATCCTCCTCAACTGTCTTATTTTACTACCATCGAGTAACCCGACACCCACCTGGGCTGAGGCTGGTGGAAGGTAGAGAGACAGGTGCATCCGCCAGCGGTGGCCTCGGTAGTCAACAAAGAAAAGGGAGCGGGGCTGGGGTCACCGCCCCCGCGCTGCTGCAGCAGGGAGCAGGATCTGGTAGCAGGGTAAGGTGCCCTAGCTCTTGGCGATTTAGCAGTGGACAGCCCCTTACAAATCGGAACCTGGCTCAGTGCCGAGCTGGGCCGCCAGGGGGCGATGCAAGATCTCGGTAGGAGAGCGAGGGACCAGGCGGGGGTGCGGGGAGAAGAGAACCAGAGACAAGGAGCCGGAGACCCTGGGCCTGGGAGGGGGTGGGGTGCGTGCCGTCTCCATGGCAACACTTCCTCAAGTCCTCCGGGAACTAAGCAAGCAAGGCCCCGGGGCTTAACCCCTCCCGTACGGCCCCCGCCCCAGCCTTGACAGGTACCTAGTGAGAGGACGTCGAGCAGACAGCTAACCCGCTCACTCGGAGACCCCCCTTGCGGCGCGCCGTATGCAAATATTTTTATTTGCATATGTAGACATGCAAATATACTGGCCCTGGTCAGGGTGGCAGGTGGCAGGGAGCGGGAAGGTGTAGGGAAGAGAGCTGAAGGAGACAAGGAGTTTGGGGACCTGGGAGAGGACCAGGGAGAGGCAGGCTGGGGTGGTCGCTGGAGTAGAGTGGGCAGAGGGTCTTGAGCTTGATGGCGGCTGGGGGAGGGTCAGCCGGCCGGCCAGGAGATTCTCTTCTCTTCTACCCGTTGTCTGCCAGGCCTGAGGTTGGCACCACCTAGCAAGGTTGGCAGCGGGAGCCCAGGCACCATCTGCTGCTGGCGGGGGAGGGGGAGTGAGGACAGAGGCTCAGCTGGGCTGGGGAAGAGGAGGGCCCGGGACGGGCGCGCCCCCCTTCCTTCCAGAAGGCTGAGGTGTGGTGGGGGTAGGGAAGCACACAAGAGGACTGGCTGCAGCACCGGGTTCTGTTTGCTGTTCCCTTTGCTCTTGACTGTCCTGGACTCCGGGGCAGAAGGCGGGGTCATAAAGGAAGACTCAGCACCCCTTTCATCGTGCTTGGGCTGCAATAGGACCAGATCACAGCTCCCCCGACCCTCGACCACCACACACGAATCAAGCCTTTTGCCCCCAGCTCTCCTCAGGATCTGCCTACCCCGAATGGGGGGGGCAGCTAGGGCTTGAGTCGCATCTCTTCATCAAGCGGTCTGATATACTCAAAGCCAGAGCCCCCCGAGATCCTCGAGGGGGCCCCCACAATGCCGAAGCAAAACCAATTTACTGGCTCATTGGGCGGTGATGCTGGTGTGGGGGTACTGAGAAGCAGAGAGAGCGGCTGTTCTACCCCCCCATACACTCGGGGGGGCACCCCCCTTCCCCGCCTCGCAGAGCCGGCAGCTGTCCCTAATTAGAACGGCGGTTTAATTGGATTTATCAGCAGTTAATAGGAAATTAAGCAAAGGGCCCGAGAGGGAGGGCAGGAGGAGCGGGAAGGCTGGCTGTGCTGAGCTGGAAGGACCGGTGCTGGGGTGCCAGGGGTGGGGCTACAAGGCCCAGTATCGCGACTGAGCTCCTTGGTCATGCCTCCCCACCCCGTCCCCAGTAGCTACCTGCTGATTGAGCCCCGGCCCGCTGGCGAAGAGCTGATCTCAGGAGAGGGCGTTGGGAAGATAGCGGCCCTGTGTGAGCCCCAACACCCCTACTCCGGAAAGCGGCCGCCTGGGTGATGGATGATGCTGCCTCACGCTGCAAAGGTCATAAGTCCGGGCCAAGGAGCGGACTGCATCGAAAACAGACGGGAGGAGGGGCCTGGTTACTAGGGTCCCAGGCGCAATCCGCACCCTACTCTTCCTCATGTACTGCTCTTCCTCATGTACTCAGTGCCCGCCCAACTCTTAGCGAGAAAAGTGCCCCTTGTGTCAGAAGAGCGGGCAGCACAGGGGATGAGGGGGATACGGAGTGACCCTGTCGTCCACCCCTTGCCTCGTGGACGTGTTAGGGATCCTGGGAGACGCCCTATGCAGCTGCTACTGGCTCTCTATGGGTCCCACTCTTCCCCGCTCTTGCTGGGGTTGGAGTTGGCTCTGTTGGATGAAGCCAGGGTGGCCCAAAGTCTGCACCACCCGCCCGGGGGGCCCAGAAAGGAAGCTTGCAGGCAGTCAAATAGGGTGAATGGTCAACAGCCCCAGGCGATTCCTGTGGTCAGGACATCATTATGTGGCTAGGCTAACGAGACGTGCTAGCAGGGACCCCAGCGACTTCTCTGCCACACTCCACCACCGCAGGGCACAGGCAGCAGCTCCTACATATGTGTGGATATCTGTGCGTGGGCGGGTGGGTCTCTCTGTGCCTCTGGCAATTATGGGTGTCTGTGCCTCTGGTGTGTAGCGTGTCTGTGCCCCAAATGTGTGAGGTGTGTATATGTTGGTGTGTGGGTCCCTGTTGTGTATCTGTAGGTTTTGTCACCATTCTGTACCCGCTCCCACCCTCTATGATTTTTGTCTGTCTAAGCCCCTGGGTGTCTAAGTGTGCATGTGTGCTTTGGCGTGTCTGTGCATTCTTCACACCTGGATGTGCCCCGTGTGTAGGCATTTCCGTGGGTCTCGGTGTGCAGGACTGTGTGAGAGAATCAGGAAGAGCCTCTGGTGAGTGTGTTGCTCTGGCATCTCCACCTGCAGGTGTGTGTTTCTGTGACAGTGTGTGGGCGTGTGCCTGGGTGTGAACTGCACAGCAGCGTGTAGTCGAATGACAGTGTGACGCACGCGCGCTGGTGTGTGTATGTGTGCGTGCGCGCGGCTCCTGGCTGCGCCTGCCGCCCCCGCCACTTCCTCTCCCTATTTCTATTCCTCTCTCCTCTCCAGGCGGGCTTGGCTCCGCCGTCCGCATCATCTCCATCCATTATTGAAGAAACAGCCGCGTCCGCTCCAATCACATCAACACCCCCGCCCCCCTCCGTTCCGCTCGCCCCGCAGCCCCTCTTGGTGCTGCGAGGGGGTAAGCCGCGGCGCAGAGGGGGCGCCAGGCAGGAGCGGGTTCATGACCCTGTGCCCCGAGCCGGGCCACGCTTCGGGACGCCAGGGTTCCCGGTGGAGAGCGCTTTGCATAAACAGATGGCGCGGGCGTCTTTGTCTTGCTCGCTCGTTCACTCTCCGAGCGGCTGCCGGCTCCTCGGCTGTTTGGCTGATGCAATCATGATCCTCTCGGAGCCTTGGGACCCGGCGCCCTTAATAGCGGCAGAGAGGGTCAGGGGCCCCAGGGCTCCCGAGCAGATAGATACTGGGCACTGTGTCTTCCCTCCTGAGTATCCTCCACGCACTCCCCACAGCTGCAGAGGGAAGATGGAGGCCGTGCCGAGGTGACGGACATGTGGAGGTGACCAGGAAGGGGACACCAGGCAATGCCCCGAGGTGTCCCCAGGCTGTCCCGTTGGACTGCTACAGCCCCCCAGGAGCAGCAAGGTGGAGAATAGGACTAGAGCTGGTGAATGGGAGGAGGAAAGACAGATAAAGGCAGTGACAGAGAAGTAGAGTGAAGGAGAGTCAACGGAGAGACACAGAGAAACAGATGCAGAAGGACAAAGCCAGGTAGAGAGCTGCAGAGAGAGAGAGACAGACACAACCAGAATGATAAGGAACAGAGAGACACAGACAGACACAGAGACACAGAGATAGACAGGGGAAGACAGACAGGGCCTGAGGAAGATAAAGGCAGTCAGAGACTAGGACAGGCAGGGGCAGAGGGCAGTCTCTGGGCAGAGATGGAACCTGGGCATCTGCGGCTGCCCAGCCTCACGAGAGGACTCAGTCTGAACCTCGGGTGCCTGGGGCTGGCGAGGCGGGAGCTTCCGAGTCTTCTCTCCGGCCCACCGCGGGACCCACTGCCTTGGCCGCGGGAGCGGCAGGAACGGCGGACCCGGCGGGGACCCACACTCTAGGTGCTGACTTACCTGTGGAAAAGCCGTGGGGCGCAGAGCCGACGCGGCCCGACAGGGGGCGACCGAAGCATCTCCCCTGAGAGCTTAAGAGCAGCTCGGCCTCCAGGGGGCGTCCGAGCCCACGGCCCCTGCAGTCAGATCCCAGCTCCGACTCCAGCTTCTTTTGAGCCGAAGGGCCGCCTGCACGCGGAGTAGTGTCCTGCGTGGTGTAGCGTTCAGAGTCCGGTCCCGGTGGGCCGCCCTCCCACCCCTGGCCATGCCTAATCCACAGCTAATGACTTCTGCAGTCCCTCACCCGCTGGGTCAGCTTGGCCTGAGTCCTTCTGGTGGGAAAGTGAGGGGAGAGATGGGATCTGGAACCCAAAAGTTGTGTCCCAGCTCGGCCCTAGAGATCTTGATCCAGAGATGGGAGGGGGCTTAGAAATAGGGTCACAAAGAAGGGACCAGAGACTGACACCAGAAGCAGGTGAAAGGTCAAGGAGAGGCCAGAGCAGAAGCAATCACTGGAGAGTGGGGCTGAGGCCAGAGGCTGTGGGGGTCGGAGGCAGCGGCTCTAGGAAAGGAGTGGGGCTGAGGGTCCGGGACCTGCTAGGTCGGAACTCACAAGAAAAGACACAGGACAGCAGGCCAGGGCCGGAGAAGCAAATGGGCCGCGGCGCAGGGGCCAGACGTCCCTGTCAGGGTCTTGGTGCACCAGCTGTGCCATATAGAGCCAGATGTGCAGCCCGACTGTGTGGCCCCTCGAGCTCGAGTTCCAGGATTGATTTTTAGTCCCAGAGTCAGGAGTGCTGGGGCGCACGGGTAATAGGACACCCCACTCCAAGGCCGCTGTGGTGCGAGTGTTCAGGGAGGACCCGACTCTGCGCTGCTCTGGGCTCTGACATCCTTCAGTGCTCCTCCCCCGCCCCACACGCGCCTTGTAGCCAGTCTCTGTCTCTTTGTTTTCGCCCTGTCTCTGACACTTTATCTCATTATCCGCCGGAGGGAGGCGGAGAACCTGGGACTCCGCAGCCTAATGACAACCGCAATTGTCAGAGCAGGGGACTGGGCCCATATCAGCGCCAGGGAAAGGAAGGAACCCCCCAGGTAGGGCCCCTTCCCTCCCTGTACCCCGAGTGTCCCAGCTGTGGGTGCACAATTCACTCCTGCCCAAGCCACCACAGAGATCTGGAGGGGAGAAATGGGGAGCTGCTGCAGGATCCGGCTGCCCAGGGGGTGGCAGGGAGAGATAGTGGGGAGGTTAGCATGGGACTGGGAGAAGTGGTTAGGGAGAGCTCCTGGGTCCCTGGAAACCCGTTCCCAAAGACCAATCAGTGAGCCTTCTCACCCTGGCAGCTTTGCATACACCTGGTTTCACTGCAGAAAGGGTGGCAATCGATCACTTGCTCCCCACCTGTTTCTGTGTCTTGTTCTCTTTCCTCCTTCAACATCTTGTCTATCTTTCCTTGACTGTTTTCCTCACCCCATTCTACTCTTCTCCATCACAGCCAGAGGCAGAGTGGCCTTCTTGGGTGGCCCCACCTTCATCCCTATCCAAGATAGGCAGGGCAAGCAAATTTCTCAAGATTTACTCTGTACCAAGCCAGGTTTAAGACACCTCTGGGTCCCCTTGGCCTCCAATGACTGTTCCAGGTCAACCACAACACAACTTGGCAAAACCACCCAGGACGAGAGGGCTGGGGCAGCTTTAGTTCTGTTGGGCTGCCTGTCCCCCTCCTCCTTCCCCCGCACTGTGGTGGGGACAGAACCAGGGAGTCCAGGACCTGCTAGCTCCTGGATGCTCTAGAATGGCTATTTTTTAACCTTTACATCTCACGGCACACATAGCTAATTACAAAAATTCTGCGGTGCACCAAATAATATATTTTTTTGTTGATCTGACAAAAAAAATAGGTACCATTTTGATTCATTCACATTAGACGGTATTGTTGTGTTGGCTGTTGTCATTGTTTTTACATGTAAATCTAAGGGAAAAGAGCTCAAACCCTCTAAACAGTCAGGTATTGCATGTTTTAAAGATTCTTGCAGCAGACGTAGAAGAAGAAAGAGGAGGAGGAGGAGGAAGAGGAGAAGAAGAGGAGGAGGAGGAGGAGGAAGAAAGGAAAAAAAAATGTGGCACACCAGTGTACCACAACGCATCGTTTGAAAGTCGCTGCTCTAGGATGGTCAGGGCAGCAGCGCAGACGCCCTTGCTCTCCCTGCCCCTCCTGGTGCCGCGTGTGAACATTCACATCTGCACTTTCTGGAGGTCTGTCTGCGAGCCCGTCTCAGGGCGAGTCCCTCCCCCCCCTTCTGAATCCTCTGTCAATCAATCTGGGTCAAAGCCTGTGAGGCCTCTCCCTCTGACCAGCCCAAAGCCTCAAGTATGATGGAGTTCCATGGGCCAGGATTTGCGCATTTGTAGGAAAGAGTGGAGGAACAGAATCCCTTCTGTCCCCAACAATTCTTCCTCTTGCTCCGAGCCTGGGACTGAGGGAGGAAAAGAAATGGGTGGGGTTGGGGTGAGTCGGTGCGGTGGGCTGGGCCGGGCTGGGCTGACCCCTCCCCAGCCGTGGGCGGGACCCCAGGAGGATCAAGGGAGCCCAGCAGAGCCCGCTGGAGAGGACCAGACGCTAGAGAGGTGATATGGCGGGAACCAGTCTCGGGACCCGTTTCTACCGGCAGATCAAGAGACATCCCGCTGTGAGTTGGTCCCCCAGAGCCACTGATTCTAGCTCTTAACTTTTTCGCTGACCAAGCAGTCCCCCACTCTCTTAGTCCCCTCCTACCGCCTAGTTTCCTCAATGATGCTAACTTTTTTCCAGGGTGCTCTCAACTCTCCCTGCAATATGCACCCGTGCCCCTTGAATCCCCCCTTGGACAGGCTCGCCATGGGGATGGGGGGGACGAAGGCAGGAGCTGTGGTGTATGAGGTGCCAGCTCCCCTCTCCCAGAAGGGCGGGGGCGCGGGCGGCTGGGCAGAAAATCTTGTAACCGGCAACTGGGAACTATGGGGAGGGGGTGACTCTGAAAGTGTTCTCGGTCTTCCCCGCAGCTCATCCCGATGATCGGCTTCATTGGCCTGGGCATGGGCAGCGCTGCTCTCTACTTGCTGCGGCTGGCCCTGCGCAGCCCGGACGTCTGGTAAAGGCCGGGCTTGGGGTGCTGGCGTGGGTCCTGGACAGGGCGGGAAGGGTCAGGAACGAGTGGGACTCTCAGGAACCGCTAGGCGGGGCTCCCCCCTGCAACGCACCTGCCCCTGCCTGGCCCCGTATCATCGGGCCGGAACATCCTCCTAACCTTCGAGAGCCCGTTCCCCTCCGGCCCACCCGACCTCACTCTCCTCTGTGGCTGCAGACTCGGCCCACTTCGGCTGCCAACCAAGCCCGGCTCCCCCATCCGGTTGCCAAGGCGACGCCACTCTGCCGGCGGCCAGCGGCCTTTGGGTACCTCAATATCCACGCTGGAGTGCTGGGGGTGTAGCCAGCTGAGCGTCTGGGGTCACCTTCGGGGCCGGGGTGACCAGGAGACTCTACTGCCAGGCCAGAGGCAGCAGAGTGAGCGGTGGGGGGGCTCCTGTCAGGAGCAGCCCTTCCTTGTCAGAATTCGAGGCCCTTCACAGAAACCCCAGCCCCTGGGGATCTTTGCCTGATTCCCACTGCTCTACTCTGCCGGCTTAATCGAGGGTGGCAAGGGGCAGGTGGGAGTCCCTGGGCTGGACTGTCAATCCCTCATCTGAAAATGGTGACAGCTTTCTTGTTTTGTCAGCAACCATTAACACGCTCCTTCCCTGTCAGTCTCAGGGAAATGGACCTCCCCAGGGTAGGACAGGACAGGGTTGGGGGTGCTGGAGTAGAGGCAGAGACTGGGTGTTCCCTAGGCTCTAGGGCCCTAGTTCCCAGAGAGGAAACCTGAACCCTCCCTCTTCACAGCTGGGACAGGAAGAACAATCCGGAGCCCTGGAACCGCCTGAGCCCCAATGACCAGTACAAGGTACCCACCGCTGGCTCTGGGGTTACACCTCTACCCTCTCAACTCTTGGTCCCTGGGATGGCCTTTCAGTACCCAGAGAGCCCTGGGGCTCATTGCAACCCCCTCCCACTTCCATAGTTCCTTGCAGTTTCCACGGACTATAAAAAGCTGAAGAAGGACCGGCCCGATTTCTGAGCCCAGCTGGGGCACATCGATGTACATACAGCTTCAGCCAGCCTCCTCATTTCTTCCACTGCCCAATGCCCCCATCCCACCCCACCCCCAGGGCGCCACTCTGGCCACCCTATCCAGCCGGAGTACAAGGCCCCGTTCCCACGAGGAGGGGAGGCAGCTCCACCCCCACCCTCTTCCCTTGTTCCCTGCAGCGGAAGCACCTCTGACCCTCAGCCTGAGTCTCACGCAGCAGGGGCGGTGTGTTAAGAGGTGGGGCAGCAGTTGGGTGGATCCAAAAGGCTCAAGCTGGCCCCTCCGCTGGGCTACAGATGCTTTGTAGGGTGTGGCGCAGGCTACGTGTTGAGCGTGGCAGAGGTGAGCCAAGACCACGCAGAGGCCTCTGAGTGCCAAGCTACGTGGCTGGCCCCACGTTAGCCCAGATTCTGGGCTCCATCCCAGGGAGGCGCCGCTCTAGCTCGATTGGGCTCGTTGCCTGCTGCCCAGCCTGCTCTGGATGAGGCACCTCTATGCCCAGGGAGGAGCAGTGCGCTCCTCCCCTGTGCCTGCGGAGCCAACCAGCGCCCCCTCCAGCCTCACACCTGGGCCTCCCCCTGCCATCCCTCCCCTCCTTGCTCCCCTCTGTCCCCTGGGATCAAACAGAAGCAGCCGTGGGCAAAATACAATTTCATTTAACAAATTGAATTTGCTGCGCCTGCTAATCACGTCTGGTGTCGGCTCTGATCAGAGACGGAGGAGGCTGCAGCCTCCAGGGCCCTTGTGGTGGTGGTGGGAGGGAAGGGTGGAACACACAGAGGGGGACAAATCACCGCCTGGCCCAGGGGGCCTTCCCACAGTAACAGAAGCTTGGGTCAGGTTAGCATTTTATTAGATTAAAAACGGAAAGGAGGGTGCCTACCCAACCTTCCTCTGGCTCACGGGGTAACTCCCCCATTCTCAAGAAAGGGCAGGGGGCCTGTAACACTGAGATCATGGGAATGTTGGGGGCAGAAAGCCCCCAGCCTCCTTCTTCTAAGTCTTCTTACAAAAAGAAATTTTGGCTACAAATTCTGGGGAGGGAACTACGCTTGGCTCTTCCCCTAAGTAAGAGGTCTTCCTTCCTCCAGCAAAAAATTGGAAGATAGGTGACCCCCTCCCCTGGTCCAGGCAGAGGAAGGGAGTAACTTCAGTCTATGAGCCCCATTTCCTTGGTGTCTTCAGTGTTCATCAAAGCCAGGCATGGGGAAGGCCCTGGCAAACTGTTCCACCCGTTGCCTGAGGTCAGCCAGTCGTTGTCTCGTCTCTGGGTCACTGAGCAGGAAGGATTTGAAATCCTGCAGTTTGGCTAGAGAGGGGCGAGGAAAGGTGATCAGAGCTCAAAGGAAGGCGGTCCGACCATGGACGAAGGGCAGGAAGGGAGTGCAACTGGCTGGGCTGGCGCAGGGGGCATCTGGCCTGCTCACCAGTCTTGCTCTTCACCTCCAAACCGACTTTGACCCCTTCATCTATGAACTCCACAACTCTCCGGAAGTCATCCTCACGAAACTGTCGAGAGGTCAAGGCTGGGGCACCTGAGAGAGAGGCAGAAGAGGATCAGCATGGCCCAAGCCCACCTGGCAGCCACCTTTACTCCTGGAACCTGGGATCTCACCAAGCCGAAGGCCCCCTGGGGTGATGGCACTGCGATCCCCAGGACAAGTGTTCTTGTTGGCCGTGATGGACACAAGCTCCAGCACCCGTTCAGCCCGCGCCCCATCCAGGCCCTTGGGCCGTAGGTCCACCAGCACTAGGTGGTTGTCAGTGCCACCTAAGGGGGGGGGGGGCAGTAAGCAGATGGTGAGCCCTGGGCCTCTGACTGAGGCTACAGAGACTCTCACCCAACCCCATGGCTCACCAGACACCAGCGAGTAGCCTCGATCCAGCAGGGCATCGGCCATGGCCCGGGCATTCTTCAGAACCTGCAGGGAGTACTCCCGGAACATGGGGGTGCTGGCCTGGAGATGAGACAGCAGCACCTGGGACCCCAAGTCCTGCCCTCCTACTCTTCCACCTCCGGCATCGTTGTGACCCCAGCCACGACCCCTCCCCTCCCCTTCCAACAGCTCCAGCTCCAGTCAGCAAGGTACAGGACCTGAGCGACCAGGTGCATCTCCGCCAAGAGGAGGCTTCCCCACCTGCTTTAGGGCCACGGCTACTGCAGCAATGGCATGGTTGTGGGGGCCCCCTTGCAGGGACGGGAACACAGCAAAGTTGATTCGGTCCTCAAATGTATAAGGGATCTCCCGGCCAGTCTTGGGGTCCACAGACTGTACCCCCTTCCGGTAAAAGATGAGTCCTGCCCTGCATGGGAGGAGGGTGGTCAGAATATAAGCTGAAGAGAAAGGGTAAGGAGTGGGAAGAGCAGAGGAAGCTGGCCTGGGCCCCTGAGTTGTGCTCGGTTGTGCTGGGTGTGCCTGATGCCAGTGGTCTAGGGGAGCAGACCCTCCTTCCCACCCCCAAAACCCCCTGTTGGGGAATCGCCACCAAGGGCGAGAGAAGGAGAATCCTTAGACTGGGTAGAACTCTTCAGGCAGAATGAGTTCCTTTCAGATCCAGCCCAACAGTGCCCCGGAAATAGGGCATGAAGACAGGGAGAGGCAAGGCCCGATCTCAGGGGAGCCTGACCTGGCCCCTCGAAGGGTCTTGTGAGTGGTAGTGGTGACGACATCTGCATGCTTGAAAGGTGAGGGGATCACTTTGCCAGCCACCAGGCCACTGATGTGGGCCATGTCTGCCAGCAGGTATGCCTTGACCTCATCACACACCTGGGCAGGGACAGAAACAGGCCTCAGTCTGGGCAGGGCCCAGACAGGCCTGCCCGAGGTGGTCCCTCCTCCACAGTCTCCCCACCACCCCTCGGGGAGTGGCAGGTACTCCAGTCTCCACTGACCTCTCTCATTCGGGCATAATCAATGAGGCGGGCGTAGGCGCTGGTGCCAGCTATGATGAGCCTCGGTCGGAAAAGCCGAGCAGTGATTGCTAGCTGGTCATAGTCAATGAGGCCGGTTTGGGGCTGGACAGAGAGACAAAAAACTAAAGCCCTTAGAAGGAAGCAGGGCAACTCACTCTCCTCCTTGACCCTGAGGGCTGTCCAGGGCTCAGCCCCTCCCTTTCCCAGGAGAGGATTCCCAGGCCCGGTGTAGCTCGCTCCCCACACACTAGCGCACTCACTTACGTTCAGTTTATAAGGCATAGATTCAAAGAAGATGGATGTGGCCGAAATCCGCTTGACATCAGACATATAGCCATGGGTAAGACTGGGAGGGGAGGAGAGGAAGTAAGAAGGCTTCTAAGTAGAGTAACACCTAGACTTAACTGCTCCTTTCCTGGTCTGCTTCAAAGGCCTCTTTCTCTGGAAAACTGCTCCTAGCATGTACCACCCTCATTGCTCTGTCCACTCTGCTGAGCGCTGTTACTGGGGTCTCATCTTCTTCCTGCACCATAACTTGAAGGACAGAGGGAGGCCTGTTCCATCTGCATCGCACATATTAGGTGTTCAATAAATAACTCCTCTCTTATGCCCATGCTGCCCACTGAGCCCATCAGACACCCCATCCATACTCACTGGCCCCCATCGGGCAGGTCCAGCCCCATGATTCGGTCGTGAGGCTGCAGAAGGGCTGTGTAGGCAGCCAGATTAGCCGGGGACCCCGAATAAGGCTGGACATTGACTCCCCACTGGGCAGGATCCAGGTCAAAGGCCTCCAAGGCCCGGCGCTGACACAACAGTTCGATTTCATCCACTACCTCTGCTCCCCCATAATATCTGCACAGGAGGGGGCGTATCAGGGCACAGAGAAGGGTTTCCACCATGTCCCTTGACCAATGACAAAGGACGAGGAAGGCTACTCCTCTAAATGCAGTGGGAGAGTGCAGACAGGTGCCCCCCAGAGGAAGCAGCATCCCTGAGGCTGCCCTCCAGCTCTCTGGTGCCTCACCCTCACCTCTTGCCAGGATAACCCTCCGAGTACTTGTTGTTCAGACAGGACCCCAGGGCCTCCAGCGCAGCTCGGCTGCAGAAGTTCTGGGGTGAGGGGTGGGGGCAATGTCAGTAGGTACCGAGCCCCTTTCCCTGGACTCCCACAGCCCACCCTGCCAGAGTCCTGGGCTGCAAGGAGCTGAGCTCTACAGAAAGCTCTGTTCACTCAGGGTTCCTTGCCAGGCTTGGGGCACGGCCAGAGGTGGCATCCTCAGAAACCCGGCTGCCAGGATAGGTGTTCCCAGCAAGGCCACCTTCCACTCATACCTGTGCTTCCAGACTCCTCTTTTCTCTTGGGAGGGAGGAGGGACCAGACTTGACTGTAGGGGCCCTGGAAGGCTCTGGAAGCTCACTAATGCCCCCATCCCATAACCCAGAATGGCTCTGCCTTTGCTTCAGAGGACAGTAAGAAGAGAGGGAGGTAAGGCCCAGCAGGAAGACCCTGAGTCTGAAAGGGAGATCTGTAGAAATAGCAGTAAGATGACCTGTCACTTTCTGCACCCATGGTGGCCCCAGCCTCGGCCCATCTCCCCAGACCCCACCTCTGAGGCAATGAGTTCCAGGCCACGACACTGCCTGTCCTTCTCCCTCTGCAGCAGCTCCCATATCTCAGGGTCACTGTCTGACAGACTCTCCTGGCCTGTCCAGCCCCTGGCTGCTTCTCCATTCTGGGTCTGGGCTGCCTCACTGTGCTGGCACCGTATGGCCATCCTGACCAGCTGACCATATCTCTGCAGAGGCTAGGGGAGGAAAAGCCAGGGTCAAATAAAAGCATCAGATAAACAGTCTCCCAACAATCATCAGTGATGTTTAGCAGGCCCTCTGGCTCCAAACCTAACAGCCAGCTGAGCTGTCCAGTCTGCCTGTTTCAGTTTTTACTACCCCCACCTCCAAAAGCCAGTTCTAGAGCCAAGGCTGAGATCAATGTCCAGGGGGTGATTCTGATTCAGTCCATTCACCTCACCTCAGAATCTTCCTCCACCTCCACCCATGAAACACTCTGCAAAGCTACAGGGCAAAGTTTAAAGTTTGTCTTCTAGAAGCCAGTGGTTCCAGAACCTCGCCACCCACAGGAACAAAAGGGTCTTCCCTAGGTAGGGCCTCCATAAACTGATATCCCAGTGAGGGGTGGGTGGAAGAGGGCAAATTTCAAGGGACTAAGACAACAGGCTTAGTTAGAGGTGGTTTTCAGAACAATGGAGGTAGCAGGGTAGATCTTTAGCAGTCCCAGGGCAAGAGGGGTGGGGGTTCTAATGGCAGGGAAGCCAAAAACCACATCCAGGCCTCTGCCCCGCTCCTTTTCCACCTCCTTCTAGCCCACAGAGCCGCGCGACCCCTGATGCAAGCAGTGGGGCTTGGTTGCATCATCTGCAGGGCTTAGAGCTTAGAGGAAAGACTCAGCTTGCCTGTCCAGGCTGGGAACCCCGCTGTTCGCCAGCACAGGATCTACAGGGCATCCGTTACAGTCCTTTCCCCAAATACCATGTGAAATGAACGGTCACATGGCCCTGGGGCTTGTAATTACCGGAATGGGGAGTGGCCCCAATTATATAGCGCACACCCGGGGTCTCGGGAGCACACCCACAGGTCTCGGGGATTCCCCTAGTTGCGAGTCCGCTTCCAGGGGCCCAGACCATGTGCGTGGAAAAGCCAGGAGAACCCCACAGTTTGTGAATGGATACTACGCTAGGAGGGCAGCTTTCTTTCTACTGGTCACCCAGGCTCCGGAGCCCCATTCTTACCCGAGTTGCCCAGAGCAAAGAAAAGGGCAGCATCCTAAAACCGAAGTCGCAGGAGGTCGAGCCACCAACTCCAGCTTGAGAGAGCAAGGGGTCGGAAAAAGACTGAACCGAGAGCGCACGCGCAACAAGAGCGAGCGGGACGTGGCACAGGATTTCAGTGTAGGAACCTACGCATGCGTGGGGGCGACCCGTCTATGGTCTTCTGGGAATTGTAGTTTTTTTCACCTTTCTTCCTCTTCTTTCCCCCTCTGTAGCTACAGGGTCAGAGGCTGTAGCCTGAAAGGAAAGAGATCTACTGCTGCCTCCTCTCCTCACTGTACTGGAGAGCTTCAGGGTTTCACTTTTCTTTCTTTTTTCCCCTCTGTCATCCAGACAACAACCATTTATTGGATGCCTACTGAATACCTAGATTTATTAGGTTCACTGGAAAATACAACTATTCCTATGCAAGCTAGAGAGCCATGGTGCCCTGGAAGGTGCCAAGTATGGAAGGGTGAGAGATATGAGTTCAAGTTCCAGCTCTGGGACTAACTAGCAAATTAACCTACATGGGCCTCAATTTCCTCACTTGTAAATCAATGATAAACTAACATGTGGTGGGGCCCTGGCTGGTGGGCCTCAGTGGACTGAGTGCCCGCCTGCAAATCAAAGTATTGCAGGTTCGATTCCTGGTCAGGACACATGCCTGGGTTTCTGGCCAGGTCCCTAGTTGGAGGCGCACTTCAGGCAACCAATCGATGTTTCTCTCACACATCAGGTTTCTCTCCCTTTCTCCCTCCCTTCCCCTTTCTAAAAATAAATAAATAAATTCTTTTTAAAAATAACATGTGGTGAGGTTTAAATGAGACTTTATGTAAACATCTCTGGAGTGAACTGTCCTCCCTTTCTCCTCTGACCTACTAACCTGCCTCCTCCTCGACCATCTCCTCCTCCTGGAATGTCCCAGAATGTCGTTGTACTTGCTGAATTTTGTTAACTGTTCACCTCGTGCTGCCCTAGCAATCAGTGAGCTCCCTTTATTTCTCTGGGGCTATAAGTACTTGGAACAGGAAGTGATCTTGCTTTTAGACTGACTTTCTCTGGCCTCGTCCTTTGGGGGCGGGACTCATTGACCCTTCCAGGAGGTGCCCAAACCTGGGCATCAAAAGTAGCTGGGAAACAGAATATAAATATATGAGTGTGGAGCCTCTCCTTAGTGGTTCTAGTTCAATGGATCTTAAAGAGTAGTGGGCATATACCCACTCATGCTAACACAACAAAACCTCTCCTCATGATTTGAACAAGCAGTGATTTTGAGAACCATTGCCTCACACAACAATATTACACATTCAGTAATTCATTTATTCATTCATTCAATATACATATTGAGCTCCTACTCTGCCCAGCATGCCATAGCCTTGGAGATACGAGTAGATTACTGACTGCTGGGACATGAAGCAGTGAACAGGGAACAAAATGCACCTCGTGCAGTTACAGGCAGGGGCACCTCACTCTGCTCCCACAGGTCGGAAGAGGGTGGTTGGAGGAGGAGAGGACAGTCTTGGAGGAGGCAGGTTTGTGAGGAAGAGAAGAGGACAATCCATCACAAAGCAAGTTCACATGCAAAATCTCGTTTTATCTCACACTATTCTATTATTGCTTTACAAGTGAGGAAACGAAGGCCCAGATGGGTTAACTAGCTAATTCCAAGCATTCCCACTGGACTCTCATACCAGGCCTCATTAGTCCCCCCTTAGCTCTACCCTCCTCCCCCTACCCTACTCTCCCCCACCTGTTCTCAGGCCTTTCCAGCAATAGACCTGGTGTTAGGAGTCCACTGGGTTCTTCTTCCTCCAGTCTCTGCCCCAGAACCTCTTCCCACTTCTCTCGTCCCTTCAGTTGATCCTATTATTCATCCATTCACCTATCCATCCCTCCATCCATCCCGCATCTATCCATCAGATATTTATTTTCCCCTTACTGACTTTTCACTCCCAGGCGTGTCTGGGTCACACTCACCTTTGACTCGGTTTCCCGCTGAAACCCGTGGGCAATCCCCTGAGGACCAGGACTCTCTCTGAGTCCGTACCTTGACCCAGGACTAAAAGTGAAGGAAGGCTGAAGACGAGGCGCCGTTCCGTGCGGCAGCTTGTCTGTACCCCCCTCCCTAGTCCCGGTCAGGGGTCCCGAGGGAAGGGGGACGGCTGAGTATGAGAACTGCTAATGAAGCCGCAGCCAATTAACGCCCGGGCCAGGGTTGGGGGCGGTTAAAATTAGCAGCCGCGGATGCTGGAGTGAGCTGGAGGCGGGGGTGGGGACGGTGGGCAGCTGGCTGAAGGGGGCCGTGTTTGCCGGAGGCTTGCAGTGTCGACCAAGCCCGGCATTCCAAACTCTCTCTTGTCCCTCCCCCCACCCCCTCTTCTCAGGCTTCACTCCCTCTCTCCCTCATCCGTCTGCAAACTCAGCGCCCACGAAATTAGGAAGGAAAAGGAAGATCGATGACTCCAGATGCCGCAAACACCGTTCCCCCTCCCCCACCTGCCGCCTCCGGGCAGCCCCGCGGAGCTTAGCAGGTTGTCAGCGCTCTGCTTATGGTGTCCCTGCATCTCCTTAAATGGGAATTCAGGGCCTTTATACCTCCTCCCCAAATCGTCTCAAATAGCCCACTAATGGTCCCCTCTCAAGTTTAATTTAATCTCCATCCTATCTGCTGCAGTTTCACTCTGCCCACCTTTGGGAGGAAAATCCCACTTAATGGAGGGCTCCTACCCAAGGGTCGCCCTCATGTCTATCTGATCTGGTTTTGGATGACCTCCGAGGTTCTAGCTCCATCAGCATTTGCCTCAGTTTCCCTAGGAGCCACCGGATGAGGAGGCCCTGACCAGGTCTCTGCCAGACATAGAAATCTACTCTCACCCCCTACCTTACAAAGGTCTCACACAGACTCGTATTGGATTTCACTTTATTTTTTGTTCCCTTTCCCATCTGTTTTGGAGTAGAAAAAAAAAAATACCACCAAGAGGAAGCAGCCGGAAAGGGGCAGGTGCAGCAGGACTGCAGGGACCGGAGGAAGACAGGCACAGGGCAGAGGCCAGAGTCATCGCCTCTGCCCGGGAGTCTGCTTCCACTACCCTAAATAGGGGTTTGGGGAAAGAGGAACAGGCATATGGCAGGCAGAAGGGAATGGGGACAGGCCGCGGCTTACACGTCTTTACAGTCTTTTCGTGGGGACAGGGACAGGGTGGAGCAGGAGAACAAGAGCCTGGGGGTAAGAAAGTCGGGGTGCGATGAGGGTGTCAGGCCAGGCGTTATTAAAGCTGCGGGCAAAGGGAGTGTCCAGCCCAGCGCCGGGGGCATAAAGGGACTCAGCGTGGACGTAAAGGACGCTGGGACCGCCTATTCTGGGGCTGCGCTCTAGTTCCCCCACTTTGGGGTGTAGCTGAGGGGGCAGCAAAGGCACTCCCCCTAAGGACAAGGGGACCCACGCCAGCCGATAGTCCCCGGAAGGGCTGTTCCTCTCCGCCCCCAGAATGGAAGGGTGGACGCGGCCACAAGAGTTTCGGGGCACAGGGAGGAGTCTCACTTAGGGAGGTGGGATTTGGCGGAAGTTCAGGGCCGGGGCGAGGGCGAAGTGCACTATCCGAAGTAGGGATGCTCGCTCTGGAAGTTATAGTCTGGGCACACCTTCTGCACTAGTTTGTAGTCAAAGCTGAGGAAGGAGACGAAGATGCAAATGACTTTGAAGGGCTTGGCGCAGAGCCAGGCGGCCTGACTCTGCGTGTGCTCGGTGAAGCACACCTGCGATGGGTCGTACAGGCACGGGCGGTGCTTGCGCGCGCGGTTCGTCTTCTCATACTCCACGTGACAATTGAAAGCGCGTGACTCTTTGGCCCCGGGCACTCCCAGCGCGCCCCCAAGTGGGCCCGCCAGAGCACCCCCCAGGGTGCCTCCTAACCCCGCCCCCGCGGCCGTGAGCCCCAGCGGGGGCCCCAGCCCAGGGAGGACCCCTTCCAAGGCCAGCGTAGACTGCAGAGGGTGGGGGGCGTGGCTCGGCAGCCATAGGCCCCCAAACTCCACACGTTTTGAGGGCGGCACGATACTAACACTGAGGTTTCCCAGGCTGGACGAATTGTGGCGGAAGTACACGCTGAAAGTCCCATTCACGTGGTCCACGATCTTGCCGGTCACCAGCAGTGAGAATTTGAGGGTGTGCACCCGGAAGTAGAAGTCCCCCCAGCCAAAGATCTTTTTGGCGCGGGCCGCTTTGATAGACGGCTTTCTCTTGGTGCGCTGCACGGGTAGCGCCCCCGCAACCCCCACCCGGGACAGTGCCCCGGTGTGGTTAGCTGGCCAGGCCCAGCTCCAGGCGCGGGCGGTGCCCAGCCCGTGGGAAGACTTCGCCGCCTGGAGCCGTTGGCCAGGGGCGCCCCCTTCGGCCACAGGGGAGGGCAGCTCCAAGTACTGCGGCCTCCCGGACTCCGGGATCTGGGCACTGACGGCCTGTGGGCGAAGAAAGAGAAAGAAAAAAGGGACGCTGGGGTTGTCTCTGGCCATCATACCAGGGCTTTACCTATGCCAGCCCCTTTCCACAGCCACTAGGAGACCAAATGGAATCGGTCAGCCCTCAGCTAGTGGTTCAGGGAGTGTGCATTGGAGTAGACCTGCAGCCCTTAAAGCCCCGTGGTCTTGGGCAAGTCACTTCACCCATCTAGGCCTCAGTTTCCACACCTGTAAAATGACACTGAGGATCCTTATGTTCGCCAGTGCAGCTGAGAAAGCCCAAGCCAATGTGGGCTTGAATAGGGGGACCGGCCCTCCATCTCCTCCAGCCTGGAGCCTGGTTGGTTCAGAGCAGCAGTTTTTCAACCTTTTTCATCTCATGGCACATATAAACTAATTACTAAAATTCTGTGGCACACCAAAAAATGCATTTTTTGCCAAGCTGACCCCCCAAAATAGGTATGTATCATTTTGCTATTATACCAGATGGCTATTGTGTTGGCTGTTGTCATTTTATTTGACAACCTAAGGGAAATGAGGTCAGTGCCCCTGACTAAATAGTGAGGTAGCGCCTATTTTAAAAATTCTTGGACACGTCGGTGTGCCATGGCGCGTGGGTTGAAAATCACTGGTTCAGAGCAATGGGCCAGGGAGGAGTTGGACTCAGGCAAGTGAGGCCATGTACCCCTGTCAACATCCAGCATCAAGAAAGAGGTGAAGACCTCCAGATGGCCCTGCGGAGACTACAGCCCCCACCTGGGCCTCATCCTCTACTCCCTTGTTGGGAGGAGCATGGGAAACTGGTAGAGCTGAGGAGGAGAGCAGTGGAGAGTCTTGGAGCTGTGGGTTAAGGCTTGGGCAACACTGGGATACAACTCCTCGCTTCCAGCGCTCCTGCTCCATGGGGGAGGCTGCCTGGTGATTCTTCCCTGGGCTCGGAGGTGGCAGGAGGAGCTGCCCTAGCTCGCCCCCACCCGTCTCCTTGTGTCTCAGGTGGTGGTGATCTGGGAGACAGCGCAGGCAAGAGTACAAGATAGATAGAGAGGCGGGAGCAGCGGGGCCAGGCCCAGGCTATCAATTATCTGGGGGTGGGGGTGTAGGGGTGGCCGGGAGTGAAGGAGACAGGCGGTCAGAGCTAGAGGAAGAAATATGGAGATGCTGCTCTAGCAAGGGACTGGGAGGGAGAGAAGCCGTGCTTGTCAGAGTGTCAGTCAGACTGTGCTAGCTGTGGCTGTTAGGGTGGCCTTTACTGCCTGTGGGTTTGGAATGGGGGGAGGGCGCACTGTCTGTGTCACTTTGGGGTGGTTGTGACTCCATTAGCCCAGGATGGCTGCATTGCGTGTCTGTCTACCTGGAGTGGTTGTGTGTGTGCAGTGGTGGTATGTGTGCAGCTATGGTGCCGGGTCAGCCTGGGGTGGCTGTCCTGGTGGCTATGCGTGGGGCCCAGGTGACCGCATGTGCCTGTGTGTCTGTCTGTGCCCCTGTGTATCAGTCTGTGGAGGGTGTGTGTGTGTGTCTGCCTGCTTGTAGTGGCTGACTGTCGGCTGTGTCAGTCTGCGATGCTACGTGTGCATGCCCGGGCAGTGTGTGTGCCTGCATTTCGTGTGGGCCTGGGTTGGCCGTGTGTGTGAATCTGAGTGAAGCTGTGTATCAGTTTGTGGTGGTTGCATCTGTGTGGCTGGTATTAGTTGTACGCCCAGGTTGGCTGTGTGTGATTCTCTGGGTGTGTACTTTTCCTGTGTGAGTTCCTGGCATCTTGTGTCCCTGTGTCCAGCTCCTGAAGGGTATGTGTCAGTACATCCACGATGATGGAACAGCAGCACTCTCTCACTGTCCCCTAGGAGGGACCGCGTGTGAGTTGTCTATGAACAGTCTCTGCTGACTGAGCCCCGGGTAGGTGAAGAGGGGGACAGCACGGGTGTCCCCCTCTGGGTTGTGTACACCCATGTGTATACACCACGTGTCCACCGGGGACAGGGACAGCAGAGTCAAGCTGCTGGGCTAGAATCTCCACCGCCTGGTCCCCATCCCTGCAGCACTGCGATCCTGGGTTATTAATGCAGCCGCCACCGGATCATCATACATATTTATCGCCCCCCTCATTCCTCCTCCCATCCATACCTCCTCCCAGCTCAGGTGAGGGGTGCGGGGGCCGCATGAGTGATTGACTCAGACAGACGTGCTTGAGCTGGCAGCTAACACCCTGAGGGTGGGCCTGAGAGGGGCTGGGGGGAAGGGGTCCTAGGTCACAGCAAGAGGGGGAAGGGCCTCCCAGAAGGAAGGGCCAAGGCTCCAGGAAATGGGCTTGGAGAGGGCAGAGCTGGTGCCCCAGAAAGGGCTTTGGACGAAGGAGTGTGTGAAGCTCCGAGGGCAAGTGGAAGGGTGGGGCTGGGGGGCATCCATTTGAACTCTGACACCTCATCTCCTCACCCCTCTGGGCCCAACCACTGCATTTCCCAGGGACTTCCATCAGTCCCTGAAGCACGCTGCTGCAGACCCCGAATGCCTCCGAGCCACCCCGCCCCAAGCACACCCCAGCAGCACCCAAAGTCCTGCACCCTGCCTAGGAACTGTGGAGGCTGATTCCGTCCAGCAACCTCTCCCAGGCAGGGGCTGGGCCAGGGAGGCAGGTTTGGCTGGGCAGTGGGGGTGCCAGGTGTTCGCCCTCTGATCCCAGACAAACTGCTGTCTGTGCTTCTCTGGTCCTGGCAGATCCCTGGGCTTTGGGCACCTGCACCCCCACTGGCCCATAGGAGACAGCCAAGATAAGAGGAAAGAGCTGGGGGGCAGCCAAAGCAACCTCGCAGTGGGGGTGGGAGCTCGGACAGAGAGGGGCGAGAGTCTGCGAGGAAACGAGCCGAGAAATGGGAACATGGAATAAAATAAAATAAAATCCTCCCTCTGGCTCCCTTGCCCGCCCGCTCCCGCTCCCTCTCCAGCTCTCCTCCTTTCACTGTTTCTCCATCTCTCTCTCTGACTCTCCTCTCAGTCTCTCTTTTTGTCTCTCAGTCTCTTCCTCACTCCGTCTCTAATTTTCCTTTTACGATTCTGTTTTTCTCCCCGTTTCTGTCTCTGTGATTCTTTCCCTCTCTCAGATTGTCTGTCTCTCGCTGGCTGGGGGTGGGGGTGGAAGTGAGGGGAAAACAGGGTGACAAGGGAGCCCCTCTTTGCCCAGAATCCATGGTACTGCCCACCCCCACCTTCTAGGACCAACACCACAGCAGGGTGTTGTCCGAGGAGGGGTCCTTCTCCATCCAGAGCTGGTTTAATTAAGCTAATTGAGCACGGTGACATTTGCAGAGGGGAGAGGCTAGCCAGGCTGTCGGCTGCAGTGTGGGGTGCGGGGGGAGGTGTTCCGTGGCAGACAGGGATGAGGGGTGAGTGGGGGGTGTGCTTCACGAGGTGCCTCCAGGCCCAAGCAGGGTGGGAGCAGAGCCAGGAGCGCTTTGCCCCCAAGGCAGCAAGCCCACGCACCGGAGGGGAGTTGAGGCTGCCTCTTAC
Organism: Trachops cirrhosus; assembly: GCA_028533065.1. Lineage (NCBI taxonomy): Eukaryota > Metazoa > Chordata > Mammalia > Chiroptera > Phyllostomidae > Trachops > Trachops cirrhosus. The sequence continues at coordinate 48,971,201 of CM052539.1, read as the reverse complement.
TGCTGAACAAACTCTGCCGAGGGGGGGTGCTGTTTTGGGATGGGACTGCTAGGCATGGGGGGAGGATCAGACTGTCGGCCCCCCAACCGCATTGCAGGGCGCACCTCCCCTGGGCCTCCAGACTGGTCGGTAGCTCCTCTCCTGCTGTGTGGGTCAGGCGGGGCTGTTCAAGATTCCTGCGGGGGAGGGGAGGCACCCTGTGGTTGGGGAGGGAACAGTGCTCCAGCCTGGGTCGGAATGAGGAGGGAAGAGTGTCCTGAGCCCTTGCACCCAGCAATAGGCAAGGGGCACTGCAGTCAGGGCCGGGTGGAGTAGCTGGGGTCTGGCTGGGAACGAGGGATGGAGACCGGAGTGAGGACAGAGTGGAGTGGACAGCACAGGCCAGGGTGAGGGCTGGGACAGAAATGGAGGGGGACTGGGAGTGTTGACCTGGAAGGCACGGGTACTGGGTACACAGATGAGGATGGAGCAAGGGTAGGGGCAGGGATGAAGCATGGAGCGGGGATGAAGAGATCAGAAATGGTGGACAGGCATTGGGCAGAGACAGGGATGCCAGTGGGGTAGGGACCAGGGGAAGGAAGACAGGACAAAATGGGATGGGAAACAAAATGAGGATGGGGAGGACAAAGATGGTGGGTGAGGGCTGGGCACTGGGGACAGGCAGGAATGAAGAAGGGACAGGGGTTGGGGGATGGGGATGGGGTGCGGGTGGGAACAGAAATGGGGGGATGGGAATGGTTGTTGGGCAGAAACAGGGATGCTGAGGGATACAGGCACCCAGGGGATGGGGATGGGGAATATGAATAGGGACTGGAATGAGAAAGCCGGGATAGTAAGGGAGTGGACAAAAGGGATAGAGACAGGAGCTGAGGACAGGTGTGGGAGACAAGTCAGAGGAAAAGGCAGAAGGGAAGGACTAGGCTGAGGGGTGGGGACAGGCAGGTGGAGGTGCAGACACCTCCCTCCAGACTCTATTATAATAGAGTGTGAGGGGGCGGGGTCCGCTGGTGGGGCCAGCTCTGCCCTTGGGCCGGGTACCACCTCCCCCTCAGCCCCGCCTGCCGGCTTGCTCTCGGCCTGCAGCGCAAGGCTCACCGTTATCTGAATTTTGATTTTATTTTATTTTATTTTATTTCCCTGCTTCCTAGAGCCGGCGCGGTCCCCCCGGGAACAGCGCCCCCCGCCCCCGCCCCGCGTCTCACTTTATTATTGCAATAAATGTGCCTATAAAGGCGCGGGCTCCGGGGCGCGGTGGGGTGGGGGCAGGCGGGAGCCGCAGAGCGGGGATGTAATTTCCCGAAGCCGAAGCCGGAGGGGGAGTGGGCGGGGTGGAGATGGAGGAGGGGTAGGCGAGGGAGAGGGGGGAGACTCGCCAATTTCCAGCGCTCAAAGCAGCGTTCCCTGCTCTCCATCCCCACCCCACAGCTCACTTCCACCCCACGCTCAGAAAATCCCCGCTGCGCCCCTGAATAGCCCAAGCCCTGGGACCCTCACGCCCCCCACCTGACCCTGCCCTTTCTCTGTTATCTGTCTCCCTCCAGGACCCCACCCAGGTGAAGTTGCAGGGCTCTGTCCGGAAGTTCCCCGTCTCCTTGCCAATGACTTACTTCTCTCTGACCCCTGCGATGCCCTCGTCACTTACCTGGTCTCTTTCGATGTTATCTCGCCCCTTCCCAACGATCCTGTCTCTGACCCTGGGGATCCTTTTTCACCTTGCTTCTGTCCCTCAGTTAACTCACAACTCCTTCAGTCACCCAGTCCCGGGTCTCCAGCTCCTCCCTGGCTCTCACCCACGGACACTCTAGGTTTTCTCCAGTGGGCACCCCTCCCATACTCACAGGCTTCGGCCCAAGGAGGCTGTCACATCGACCCCCCTCCTGTGCCCCTAGCCCACCTTCGCCTAGAGTGCCCCCCAAATCCCTGCCAACATCTCTGGGCCCTATCCCAGGCTGCGCGTGCCTAAGTGGCCCAGCCAGAGATTAGGTGGGGGGCTAGAGAGGGTTATGGAGGCCGGAGGAGTATGCTGGACGTGTGGCCGAGTCCAGCTGGTTCTGAGACTCGCTTGGGCTTAATCCTCCCCCCAGGCAACATGGAGCTGGAAGGTCCCACAGGGCCCCACCCTTGCCCTCCCCCAGCTAATTAGTAATTAGTGATTAGCGATTAGTAACTATCGATCGCCTGCTGCTTCTCCCAGTAGGCAGATGCTTTGGCAAGGAGTGGGGAAGACAGAGAGGGTGAGAAAGAAAGAGTCAGAGAGACCAGGCTGTATTAGAAAGATCCTGAAGAAGACCTGGCCCAGAGGGCAGGACCCCAGGGTCAATGAAAGCCAGGGACCCCAAGTCTTGAGAGGAGACAAAGATCCTGTAGCGTAGAGGGGGGAGAAAGAGCTCCTGGCAGGGGGGCCAGTGAGCAGGGTGGGGGAACGCAGGGTTGCTTCGGAGACAGTTAGGGTTTCCCAAAGAGCTGCCCTGGAAACTGTTCCCCATCAGCCTCTTACCCAGTATCCACCCACTGCCAGCCCTGGCACTGAGACAGCCCTGACCACACACACACACACACACACACACACACACACACACGCTCGGATACATGAACAGGTCCTGAGGCTTACAGCCCAATATCCACACTCGAGTGCACTCAAAACCACAAGACACCGACACACAATCACAGACCTCAGAGACTCACATGGCCGCAGCACACAGGTGCACTGGAGCCCCACCTTGGGGTGCACACATGTGCCCAGGTCACACTCACAGGTGCACACAAGTACACAGATCCTCCGACGCACAAACACTTTTCTACACACACTCCCCACACACAATTGTGCATATCCTCACACCCACAGCCTGTGCACACAGGTAAACCCCTTCTCCTATGCACATGAGCTGGACTAAATGGCAGCTGCACACTCCCCCACTGACTCCTGCAGGGAGACCCAGGGCTGCAGCTCTCGTACACTCAGCTAGGTCCCCATCGCTCACATCCTCATGCTCATGCTCCCTCAAGTCTCTACCAGATGTTTCATTCCCCTTCAGGGGGCAAAGGAAATTAAACCAGATCTGTCCACAGGGGAGTTTATGTGATGGGGAGAGTGGTGAGGCGAGCGGAAGGAAAGACAGGAGGGGGCAGGGGAGTACCATTCCTCCTTCTGCTCCCCCAAGCCTTCACAAACAGTGGGTTATGGGGCACAGACCCCCTTGCAGTCCTCTAAGGGCAGAGCTGGGCAGCAAGTACAAAAGAAGTTCTAGCTAGTGGAAGCAGCTTCTGGGGGGAGGGGGCTCCTCAGCCCATCTCCCAGCCCCTCAAGGTCATCAGGCTGGTTTGAGAGAATCAGGGATTTGAATCATCAGCTTCACTGGGCACCCCTGCCCTGCTGGAGTGGCTAAGTGTGATTTGGCTGAGCAGGTGTGTGTGGGTCCAAGTATGAGGGGCAGAGCTACACCCCTTCCAGACTCTTCAGGGGCTACGGGGTGGGTGCAGGGCGTAGGGGTTTAGGAAGCCACCTGCCTGCCCCTAGACTAGCTAGGTTATAGGCGGGTGCAGGAAACAGGGAAGCCATGGCCAGGGGAGCTGGCTGAAGGAGACAGAGGGCCAGGGCCTAGGTCCCCACTGTGGGACACACAGCGGGGCACAGACGGCTGCACTGTGCAGCAGGCACTTGCACTCACCCCTCAGAGCCAACACCACACACCGTACCAGCGCACACTCGCACCTTGGGCCCCAGCACTGGCTGCCCCGGACACATACGTGTACACAGGTGAACACATGCTGCCCCACACACTACACCAGCACAAGTGAGCACACCACGTACACGAGTTGAAGCCTCCAAGTCAGGAGAAAGGCAGATCAAGTCTGGGCCCCTTCAGCCTCTGGGTCCTCGCCCAGGATCCTCAAGGTAAGAGTCAGCCTAAGGAATTGGGGACATGGAGGGGACAGGAGGAGAGGCTCCCCTTCCAGACAGCCCCTTCCCCCTGTCAGCCGGCGCCAGAGAGGGGTGTGTCTGTGAGGTTGTGCAAGGGAGCCTGTGTCTCCGCGGGAAATGTGATGGGAGATTGTAGCCTCGTCCGGCCGCATCTGTGTGCGTCCGTGTGTGCGCGAGTGTGTTTGGGCGGTGTATGTTCGGAACACAGTGCCTACCTGGCATGGTAACAAGTGCAGAGAAGAGAAATGCGAATGCGTGAGTGGAGGGGTGGAAGGACAGACAGCAAGGGTGGCGAGCGAGGTTGGCGCGGCAAGGCGGCAAGGCTGACACCCTGCTGGCTTGTCTGTCTGTCTCGCACTCCCGCTCCGTCTGGCGCACTCGCAGGTCTTGTTTCGTCCCCTCCCCCGCCGCTCCCGGAGCCAGATCCGAGCCGGGCCCCCATCCCTGCCCCTGCCCCTGCCCCTGCCCCTCAGCCAACTTGCGCTGGGAGAGCGCCTGTCCTGGATCGGGGAGTCTGTAGTCGGCGTCCCCCAAGCCGCACAAAGTTGGGATGCTCAGGGCTGGGGCGGGGGAGGGTTCACGGAGCCCCTCGCACTCTGGGATCTTTGCGTCCCGGACCCCGGAGCTCGCGTTGCAGTCCTGCTGCCCTTACCTTCTTCAGGAGCCAAGGGCCAAAGAGCAAGAGAAGCCATTCCGGGAGCAGCCGCATCTTCCCAGGAGGCGAGCGGGGAGGGTGGGGTGGGTCCGGGGGAAGGCCGTTGCCTGGCCGAGGGCAAGGGGCTCCGGGCTGGCGCGCCGGGGGTGGCTGCAGGAGCCGCGGAGTGGCTGCGAGGCCGGCGGACTGAGCGCGCGGAGCGAGCGCGGCGCTGGGGGCGGGGCGCGGGCGGGGGAGAAAGTTGGGTCGGACTCGGCGGCGGGCGGGGGCGGGGCTCCGAGGCGCTCCAATCCGGGCCGCGCCCTGCGCGCCCCCTCCCGCCCGGCTGGGGGCACCGAAGGTGACTTTCACCCTGTCACGCCCCGGACACGCCCCCGGCCCAGGTGTGAAGTGGAGAGGACAGCGGGACTGGGGGCGGTGAGCCTGAGAGGCTGGGTACGTGCACCGACGAAGAGGAATAGGGCAGGGCGTGGGGCTCGAGCCCTGGGACAGTGTCCCCAAAGGGCCCAGCATCACCAGGGTCCCTCGACGCTCCAGGCCAGGGTGGGTCCCGGAGCCAGAGCAGGGTCGGGGCGGAGGTGAAGGCGGGTGGAACCTCGGGCGTCTGCCGCCGCGCAGCGCTGACGGGGATGGATGGGCGCCCCGCGGCTCATTCGGCCGGGAGATGAGAATCATTGATCACGGACGGAAACCCCATCACGTCTGTCAATAGGGCTGACAAACGGCGCCCGCCGCCCGCACCCCTGCCCCCGGGGCACCTCCACGGTCTCAGGACTCCTTTGCTAGACTGGCCATTCACCTTTGCCCCTCGCCCCAACCGTTGACCCCCCACCCCGCGTGTCCCAGAGCGTCCCTGCGTGGGGGTTGGGCAGGAAGTCCCTCTCAGAGCCGCCTTGCCTGGCCTATTGGTGCAATATCTATACCTTCCCTTTTGGTGCCCCATCTTTCACCATAAACTCCTCTCCATCCTTGTCCCCTTCTTCCTCTGTCTCTGTCCTTGTCTCTGTCCCCAGCTTCCTCTCTGTCCCTATCCTCTTGGCTGTTTCTTCACCGCTCCCTCCTCCCTCTAGTCAGTCTCTCTCTCTCTCTCTCTCACCTCTCTCTCTCTGTCTCTCGCTCTCTCCCTTGCCTGGGGAGTCCTCAGCTGTCAGCTGTTGCTATGCACTGAGGCTGTGGCTGAGGTGGTGGTATGGCTGACACCTAGACAGGTAGGGATAGGGACAGACAGTGAGATAGGAGCAAGCTGAGACAGACAAGCACAGAGATAGAGAGACAGGCGCACACCCTGACACCAACAACTCCCCCAGGTGTGCACATAGATGCCTTCACAGAGGTGGACCATACCGTAGAGGTGAGCATGAAGGCAGAGAGAAACACATTTGTGCAGAGATCGGCACACACTAGAGGCACACTGACGCACAGATGGACACAGTTGGTTTACACACACACACAGGAGCACACACAGAGACAATTGCACAGCTGCACCACGAGACAAGTGCACCCAACCAGGTACTCAGAGCCCACCCTGCTTCCTTGCCTGGGCCCAGAGGCAAACCTCCAGACAGAGATGGACACACACACAGGTGTACGCTGGCACTGGCAGCCCAAAAGGCAAGCCCAGGCGTGTACAGATAGATAGAAGAATGTGACCGATGCACACACAAAGGATCGGGGTGTATCGAAGATGAAGCAAAGACAGGCAGTAGCTGGGAGGCAGGAACCTGGGTGCTAGTGGGGCAGAGAGAAGAAAGGCAGGAAGGGGCAGGAGTGGCTGGCCCTACGTGTCAAGGCTCCACCCAGGCCCTAGGCCCGTGGGCTGCTGTAGGAGTGGGTGGGGGCAGTGGGCCCCCCCAGGCCTCAGGTGCCCAGGGCAGATGCTCATCACTAGGGTCTTGATCATCTGGAGCCCTGACCCACCCCATCACTCCTCCTTTTGCTACCATCTCAGGTCACACCCTTCTCTCTTCAGCCACACACACACACACACACACACACACACACACTCCCCACTTCCCCTGCCTTGCCTCTGTCCCTGTATCTCTCCGTCTTTGTATCTCTTATTTCTTTCTGTCTATATCGCCTCTGCCCCTGGTTCTGCTCATTCCTTCTCCATCTCTGTTTTAGGCCTTCTCTGTCATTCTTGCCAAGTGGGGAGTTTTCGAGGACTGCCTCCTGGTAGACCCTCTCCTGGCTGTTCCTGGAGGGCAGAGAGAGAATGCTGACTGGAGGGGTGTGCATTCCAAGCCGCAGCTGGGGGCCCCTCTCGCTTTGCCCAGGATCTTGAGGCGACAGGCAGAGAATCAGTGGCTCCCCGGGGGCGCCAGATGCACGGCTGGCAGAGGGAGAGTGAGGGGGTGGGGCTGGTGGTGGTGTGGTGGGGGAGCAGGCAAGCGCTGGGGGAGGGAGAGGAGCCGGCAGGCTGAGGGTGGAGGGGGTGTGGCGGAATAGCCCGAGGGAAGAAAGTGAGGCTGGGCTGGGGTCCGCCCGCAGGTACATAATTAGTGTGTGTTGGGGAGCCGGCTGTGATGGGCTACAGGAGGAGCAGCGCTGCAGGAGCGCACACGCCACCTGGTGGACAGATGCTCCCTCTCAACAATCAAGAACTCCCCCTTTCTGTCAGCAGGGTCTCTCAGTCCCGGGGCGGTGGGCGGCTTTGGGGAGAACCGAGGCAGCGGAGGATCTGAGCTGGCTTGGAGATGGGATCTCAGGGGTCAGAGGGAAGGGGACGGCTCTTGTTTCTAGAGGTGCCTGAACTAGGGAGGAAAAGGGGATGTGAGGTAGTGCTCCCGCTTTGGGAGTTGGGTTAGGGTTTTTTGCAGCTGCCCTCTCTAAGCTCGTATTTTCTGTTGAGGGGACAGTGGGGCTCAAACCCTCTGTCAGCGTAAAGCTGTGTGGCCTTCAAGGAGTTCCCCTCTCTGGGCAGGGCTTGAAGTACACCTGGGATCTCTTTGCTTGTAGCTGTCCTTTCCTGTCCATCTCCGGCATGTCTAAAATGATTGGTGAACTGGGTCTGTTGGTAACCGTGGGGCCAGGCAAACTGGTTTTCCCTGCTCTCCTTCACTTAGGGCCCTCCCTTCTGAATTCAGGGTTCTACTCTTGTCATTTGCTTAATTCGTCTCCATGAAATGTGAGATGTTAGTGCTTTAAGAACATCAGGCAGAGATAGATGTGTGGGACCACCCTAAAGGATTAGAAATCCCTTCACAAACCCAGTGTGTTCATTTCTCATGGTGAGATTTCTTGCTGTGGGAAATAATTTGGGTAGGGGTGGTGGTGGTGTCCCACGAAAGCGACAATGCAGAGAAACAGATCTTGGAGTTAGTATCTTAGAGCCAGAGGTAAACAAGATCCAGAGAGGTGAAGTCACCTGCCCAAGGTCACACACCCAGGAGAAACAGAGCTTTCTTGTCAAGTCCGGTGCTACCCCCTTCTCCTGCCACCGCGAGATGGAGAGGGAGAGAGCTTGGGGGAGAGGGGCACTCTAGATCACTCTCAAGCCTACCTCCAGCACGGAGCAGGGCTCCCTCTGGTGGCTGAAGCAGGCAAGTACAGCCCAGCTCCCAGAGTCTCCCACTCAAAGGTAGACACAAGTGGCTTTTTTCTTTTTCTTTGTTTTTTTTTTTTTTACAATTTTATTTATAACAATATCTGTGTTATTTAGTTGTAAAGGAATTCAGCAAAAATTATTAAAACCTTCGTGTCCCCAAAACGGGGCTGCCCGTTTTGCCCTTCCTTGGTGTGCCCCACCTCCTCCCCAGGGGGGAGGGGAGGCTGGGGTACTGTTTACCAAAGAAAGTCTCCAGCCCTGGGGGCCACGTTCCGGGCACTGGAGAGGGGATGCCTGTCTGGGAGGGGTACTGAGTGTGGCCATCTCGAAGATGCCCCTAGAATGGGGGCTGGGGCATGGGATGTACGCCCCAGGAAGTAAAAAAACTCCATCCTTTCTTTGCTACCTCAGCCAGAGCCAAATCTTCCAGACAGGGGCAGCAAAGGACTCTCCTCCCCAGAAGTCGCCCTCAGGGAGCTGGGAGGGGGTGGGGGGGCGAACTACAGGGGAGAGCCCTGACAAAGTGTCTTGTACAGGGAGGGGGAGGCGGCACAACCAGCTCTTCCAGTGGGGGTGCATTTTGGTGGGAAGGTGGGAGGCGGGGGCCCCTCATACCTGTAAGCCAAAGGAGCCCCCAGAGCCTTCCATGTCCCCCCTCCCTGAAGGCAGCATGGGGGTGGTGCTGAGGAGTGGGCAGGAAGGAGAACGGAAAGAGATAATACTGTGCTCGCTTGCTCGCTTGCTCACTCACATATAAAAAGTAATTCCTTCATTTTTACATTTATACATCCCGGCAGGGCCGGGGAGGGCTGGCTGGGCAGGACGGGGCTCACTGAAGGACTTCTCTGGCAGGGGGCAGGAGGCTCTCTGGGGGAAGTCCAATGGGGCAGAGGCCTATGCCAAAGGGTCCCCTATCTCGTCCTCAGGACCCCGGCCCAGGAGTTCTCGCTTCTCATCCGTGCTGGCCAGGGAGTGGCGGCTGCCGTGACCACCCATGTAGAGTGTGGCGTATACGGGGTTGGTGAAGTTGGTGGGCTGCAAGGTGATAGAGGGTTCAGGTGGGACTCAGAGGCTGGGCTCCATGGCCCCGGTACCCCACCCCCCACCTTTGTTCCATCATCCAACTCAACACCCTTAGACACCCCATCCACAGCCTCTTGTCCCTGCCTTGGAAACTGCCTCCCTTTGTCTTCCCAGCCCACCTTATCAGGGTCCAGGGCAAAGTCAGCGTCCAGTAGGCCCCCTACATCATCAGGCTCCCCGCCTTCGTACATCTTATAGGTGGGATTCCCAATCTCCACATTCATGGCCCCATTGGTCATCCGCTGGTGCTGGAAGCCCTTTGCCCTGGGGAGAGGCAAAAGTACAGGGATCGGGGGTCTCGAGGGGTAAGGCCAGGGTGGTAATGATGCGAATTTTCCAGACTCCCTATCACTCACCCCCGGACTCGCCACTTGTACCAGAACACCACTCCGGCTACCAGAAGCAGCAGCAGCAGCAACAGCAGAGGGATTAGGATGGAGGCCATGTCTATGAGGGAGGAGGTGGGAAAGAGTTCGAAAGGCACAGGAGGCACAGCCCCTCCCATTCCAGGTCCTCGCCGCCCTGCCTCCCCACCCCTGCCACCTACGTCCAGGCTGCTGTTGGCTGACCACCTGCTCTTCACACCGGGGTCCTGCCATGTGGGGTGGGCACCTGCAGACAGGAGGGCTGAGCTGAGCAGGCATGACTTCCAGAGCCATGGCTACCAGGTAAAGAGAGAGGGGCCACAGGGTCCTGATGGCCCCACTGAGATTTGGGGAAGGGGGGTGATTCAGGCCTCAGTAAGGCTTAGGCCCAACTTACTGGCACTCAGGCATCATCTTGCTGTTCATGGTGCAGGAGCCGCCATTGCTGCAGTGGCCAACGCAGGTCAGGCAGCTGGGGGCCACCCGGCCGTCAGAGCAACTGCAGGGAGAAGTGAGGTGCTGGGTGCTGGGGCAGGGCTGGCAGAGGGGTGCCTGAGACACTGAGGAAGGGGCAGGGCAGGGCTGGGAGAAGATCGGGGGCATAAAGCTGGGACAGGGCAGGGTCTCGAGAGGCAGAGCCGTGGAGGCAGGGCCTCACTCACTTGCAGGTGACATCCCCACTCTGTTTGTTGATCATGCAGGTCCCGTCCAGGCAGCGGCTGCACTTATCCACACGGCACCTGGGCCCTTCGAAGTAGGGGGTGCAGCGGCACTGCCGGGAGCCGTCAGCTGCCATTTGGCACGTGCCGAGGTTCTCACAGTAGTCAGAGCACTGCCCTGTGGTTTAGGGAGGGTTAGGAGATGCGTGAGGGTCCTCCATAGGTTGTGTGGTGGGGAGCTGGACACCTGAGGGGAGCCCTAGGTCTTCTAGGTGACCCACCTCTTCCTGAGCCCCCAGCTGCCCCACCTCACAGGCTCCGGGGTACAGGGACATCCTTGAGCATTCTGACAGGGCACTGCTTTTGCTTGAATAATCCTGATGCCAGAGCTCACTTCCACAGGGGAAGGGCCGACACTTCCACCGGGGAGCACCAGCAACCTAGGCCTGGTTGAGCTATGAATGGCCCCCCTCCCTAGCCCTGTGGCTACCACCCCAGGCTCTCCCTCACCCATTCCTGGGGCCCAGGGATGGCTGACTCACGGTACTGGCAGCGGTCGCCCAGGAAGCCAGGCAGGCATCGGCACTGGGGCTGGTTGCCCTGGTTGACAGTGCAGGTGCTGTTGTTGGCACAGTAGCCCGCACACACCTGCTGGGTGCACTTCGGGCCCGTGAAGCCCGTGGGGCAGCGGCACGTGGGCATGCCTGGTGGGAGAGGATGTGTGAGTGGCCCATGACCCACTGAACCACCCACTCTTCCTGCAGAGGAGCAGGGCTTCCAGGTCCCGGGTGGGAGGGAGGCCGCAGAGGAATGGGACGCTGGGCTGTGGGCGGGAGGTGCAAAGGGAGGCAGAGGTGAAGCAAGGCAGGGCCGGGGCTCGGGCTGGCAGGAGGCAGGGCCAGTGGGGTGGGGGCCCAGGGGCTGGCTTAGTCCTGTGGAGAGAACCGAAGGGCGTACCGGAGGGGGAGGCAGCGCAGGTGCCCCCGTTCTGACAGTGCTCCCAGCACTGGTCCAGCTCACACTTGTCGCCCGTGTAGCGGGGCTGGCAGCGGCACTTGGGCTGCCTCCGTGCATTCAGGAAGCAGCTGCCGCCATTGAAGCACTGTAGGCTGCAGGTTCCGGGCCGAGGAGCTGTGGGGAGGACGGGCCGTGGTGGCCGAGCCAGGGAGAGGGGAATTCAGGGCTGCAGGTAGGAGGGTCCCGGGCCATGAGGGGGACCAGGGGAGCGGTGTGAGCATACCATCCGGTGGGGGCGTTGGTGAGGGCACGGCCACACAGGTGCCATTGTCCAGGCGCTTCCCGTTGGGACAGGTGCAGACAGGCCCACTGGGGCTCAGCAGGCAGAGCCACTCACACTTCTTCCGGTCACAAGGGTTGGTCACTGTGGTGTGGGTCGGGGGAGGAAGCTGAGCCCTGTGGACCCAGAACCTTCCCTGCCCGCCAGGAGCCCAGGCCACAGCCTGGAGACCCAGTGCCCCCAGGCCTCCCCTGCCCCAGCCCAGGCTCCCCTGCCGCCCACCTTCAGGCTGCTTGTGCTGGTGGTACAGGACCACATCGGAGGCGTGGCTCAGGCCCCCTGTCAGGTTGGTCAAGGGGCTGTGTCCAAACTTATGAATCTTGAAGACACGATTATTGATATATGTGACACCATAGATGTAGTCCTCAAAGACATCGATGCTGAAGGGGTGACTTAGGCCTGGGGGAGACAGGGAGGGGACTCAGGCCCTGGTCGAGCTCTCCAGGACTCATTCTGACCTCCACGGCTCCCAGGCACCCCAAGTCCGACGTGTCCAAAACCAAATCTCCTCCCTCCCACCTCTTCCTCCTCCTGTGGCTGCTACCAGCACAAGGGCTGACCACCCCGAGATTTCTGGAGTCAGCACCGACTTCTGCTGCCTCTCCCCACATTTGCTAAGTTCCCATTGCCACCTCTGTCGCCTCCGTGCAGCTCGATGTTCACTGGCATAATGGATACATGGACAAGGGGGCCAGAGGGTCAGGGTGGGCCTCAGGCCTGCAGGGCTGGTGCACGGGGAGCCCAGCTGACAGAGGCCCGGATGGCACCGCAGGACTGTGTGGGGCCAGCTGGGGGGCGAGGTCAGGGCTGACCTCGTTTGCTGTCAGCGGCCACAATGGGGTCAGTGCCGTTGAGCCGGATGCTGCCGATGACGGAGAGCTTGGCGTCTGCCCAGTAGAGCCGTTCGTTGTGATAGTCCACGGCCAGGCCTGGGGAGATAGAGAGCAAGGGGAGGCCCCGCCTCTCCCACCTCCGGTGGGGAGCGTGGCGAGGGCAGAACTGTCTACATGCCTGTCGGCCTCACCCAGTTCCCAGAACCACTGCCAGTCGCCTCCTTTGGAAAACCTTCTACCACCCATCTGCCCCATCCCAGTCCAGGCTGCCTTCCCTCCCCAGCTTTTGTGCGACTTCTGCACACCTGTCCCTTCCACACCCTCTGTCCCCTGCTGCCACGGACCTGTGGGCCACTGGATGTTGTCTTCTACCAGTGTTTCCCGCAGGGTCCCATCCATCGCTGCCGTTTCAATCTTGGGGTGGTTCCCCCAGTCTGACCAGTACATGGTGCTGGGGATGCAGAGGGGGTGAGTATGGTTAGGACCTGAGGCTTCCAAAGGAGGCCAGCGAAGACCAGAGGAGACCAGACCACCAGGTTCCTGGCCTGGGCACAGGGACTTCTGGGTCTTAGAACAAGGGTAAGCTATTTGCCTCCTCTAGAGAGAATCAGGGGGAGTAAGCTTCCTGGCCAGGTTAAGAATCTTTTACTCTAAAACCACAATGTGCTGATCCAGAGTCAGCTACGTGGCCAGAGCCGCCCCCTGGAGTAGAGGGGTGGCCCACACCCTGGCTGCCCACGCCAGCCCGCCAAGTGGAAGTCAGGCCCCTGTCTGAGCAGGCCAGCTGGGAGTCCTGGGCAGAGTGGCTGGGGAGGGAAGGCCTGAGGCCGAGGAAGACTCAACCTCAGGCTGGTCTGGGAGGAAAAGAGCACACCCGGGGTGCTAGACTCCCACCCCCGTCTCGGCCCAGACACCTCCCCAGAGCCCTGCCCACCCCCTCAGCGGGTCCACCACGATGGCGTGGGGCTCGTCAATCATGCCGGAGATGAGCGTCTTGCGGTTCTCGCCCTTCATTTGCGCCACCTCGATCACGTCTCGGCCCGAGTCAGTCCAGTACACATTCCCGGCCACCCAATCGATGGCGATGCCCCTTGGCATCTTGAGCCCTGAAATCTGAATGGGGGGGTCACACTGTCAGGAGCTACCACCTTATGTCTTCCTGCCCATTATCTACCCCCAACTCCGCCAGCCTATCTCTGCGGGAAACTCATCCCAGACTGAGAGCTAATCCCTTGGCTTTGAGGAGATTCTATGGACACTTATCTTGTGGGCCACCCTTAAAGCTTTCACATATTTTGCTGGATTAGATATTATTACCCTGCTTTACTGAGGAACAAAGTGAGGCCCAAAGATACCAAATTGGTTGGCCCAGGTTGACACAGTGAGTGGCAGTGACGGTCAGGAGCTGGACGTGGCTCTGAGGCTGGAGGCCAGGGGGACCCCCAGGGCCTTGCTGCTTGGGCTGCAGCGAGGCAGAGCCTCCCGGCTCTGCCCACCTGCTGCCTGCGCCTCCGCCGTGACCCTGACCGCCCTTGCCCTCCAGTCTCACCCTCTGCCCCTCCACTGTTCTTTCCAAGCTTGGCCCAGAACCAACTGTTCTTTGGGGTCTCTCCACTAAGTTCACGTAGCCCCCACCCCTGGCTGGGTGCTCACATTAAGGTGGGTGACGCCCCGGTCAATCTCTCGCCGGTGGCGATTGGAAGTGGTGGGCGGCGCAGCGGGGGGCAAGCTTCGGTAGGAGATGGTGCCCGTGTGCCAGTTGGTCCAATAGACGCGGCCAGCCTTGACATGGACGTCCATGGCGTCGATGCGGACACTCTCGTCCCCCTGGAAAGCCTGCTCGTAAGCTGAATGGGGGTGACTGGGGAACAGGCTGCGGATCTCATTGTCATCAGCGATGTACAGGACCTGGTACTCAGAGCCTGGAGGGGCAAGAGGCCAGAGGGAGCATGTGGGGAAAGGCAGGGGCAGGAGGCCAGGGCCGGCGCTGGCGGGCTCGGCGCCGGGAGGGGCATGCATGTGGTGTGCTTGAGACACATCCTGGCCCCTGTACACTAACGAGTCCTCTCTCCTGAAAAACCGCCCCGTCAGGAGCCTCCGCTCATCCCGCCGTCCCAGTGCCACCTCAGCCCTCGAACTGTGGTCTCCTCTCCTCCCTGGAGTCTGTCTGGTGGGGCCTGCTGCTCCAGAAGCTGTCTCCGCTCCTCCCGCCCGGGCTTCTGCCTCCTCACGGCCTCTGGCTGGCGTCACCAGGCTCTCTGCTACGCCGTCTGCCGTGTGCTCGCGGGTGCACTCGCATGTGGGCTTTTGTGCACGGACATGGGGGGTGCAGGCATGCATGTGCATGAGAGCGCACCTGGGTGTGTGTGGGTGGGGTCATGTGGATAGGCGTGCCCTCGAGTGTACATGGCAGTGTGTGTGCGTGGCATGTGGACATGTTCCCGCACACGCACGAGGGAGCTGCAGGTGTGTCGGAGCATATGGGCAAGAACTTAATGTTCAAAGACAAAAAGGCAGACTACGTGAGGTGTCGGATGTGTTAATTAACTCGATGGGGCAACCCATTCACAAGCTGCACGCATGCCCAGTCGTCACCAAGTACCACATTAAAATCTGACAGCATTGTCAGTACATCTCGATAAAGCTGAAGGGTACGCCGGCAGGGCACATGTGACTCTACGTGTGGCAATGCGTGTCTGTGCACCCCCCAGGAGTGGGAGTGGGGTGAGGAGGCACGGATGAGGTGCTTCTGTGCGGCCCCCACCCCGACTCCCTCAGGCGAGCCGGCCCAGGGCCGTGCCCTCTGTGCAGGGGAGGCCACACCTGCGGGCCTGGGGATCCGCACCGGGGCAAGAGTGTAGGGAGGAAAAGCCCCATTTCAGGCGCACTCCTTCTACGTCCTGGTGATGCACCGCCCGGCCCGCTCTTCCTGTCCCTTCCCTGCTCGGGCTGGTACCTTCGGCCTTGCAGGTGTTGTGTGTCTTCATGAAGTTGCGAGCACAGCTGCAGAGGTGGCTGCCCTTGGTGTTGTTGCAGAGCTGCGAGCAGGTGCCGAAGCGCAGGCACTCGTTGATGTCTGGGAGTTACACGGAAGGGTTGTGGAGGCACCCCATGTGGCTGGGCTTTCTGCCTGCCCCACCCCGACCCTGCCCTGCCCCGCCTTCTTACCCTGGCACCCGGGCTGGCCTGGCACCGTGTGGAAGCCGGGCCGGCAGGCGCAGTAGGCGGCTTTCTCCGTGTGCACGCAGCGTGCCTCGTCCCCACAGATGCTGGCGTTGGTGGCGCAGCTGGTCAGCTTGGGGTCTGTGGGGGACAGAGAGTGCAGCCTCCCCCCTGAGCCGCCCTAGGCCCAGCATAGGTCTCCCGCCCCCAGCGGCCCGCCCGCACCCCTCACCGGTGCTGCAGTCCTCCTCGTCTGAGCCGTCCCCGCAGTCATCAAACATGTTGCAGCGCAGCGAGAAGGACAGGCAGCGCTGGTTCCGGCACAGAAACTCCTTCTTGTCTTTGCAGTGAGGGGTCTGAGCCGTGGGGGGCTCTGGGGAGGGTGGGGCCTTCAGGTCCTGGGCATTCACCACCTTGCCCCTCCCCCCAGAGGGGCCTCCAGTCAGTTGCGGGTGAGAGAGGGACCCAAGCCGGGCCATCTCTCCAGCTTGCGGGGGAAGCCGGTCAGACGTTCAGTCTCTACCTCAACACCGAGGGCGTCGGGAAGGCCAGGGGGAAGGGCCCCCAGGCTCTCAGCCACGGAACCTCCGCTCTCCGAATGAGCCCACTCCGTGGACACAGCTCCCATCTGGCCCACCCCCACCTCCTACCTCACTGCAGGCCTCCCACGCTCTTCCCCGCGGGCCCGGCTCACCACAGTCCTCCTCATCGGTTCCATCCCCGCAGTTGTCGGTGCCGTCGCACTGGCGCCCGATCCACAGGCAGACGCGGTCATTCTTGCAGCGGAAGGGCCGGTTCGGAGGGCACACAAACCGGGCTGCGGGAGCAGAGCCGCCGTCAGCCCCGGGGCAACCGCCGGCCCGCTCTGCTCCGCCCCCAGGCTCCCCCACCCCCAGGCTGCTCCGCCCCGAGGCCCCTCCGCCCCCGGCTTCAGAGCCTCACCACACTCCTCAGGGTTCTCGTCTGAGTTGTCCCCGCAGTCGTCCTCGCCATCGCACTTCCAGGCCAGGGGCTTGCACAGGGTGTTGTTGCACTGGAACTCGTCCAGGGGGCACGTCCGCACTGCACGCCGTGGGCAGAGCGCGGCACAGGCGCTGAGCCGCGGGCTGCGGGCGGCAGGGCCCTGCCCAGACCTCTCCCTCCCGGAGCAGTCACCAGGCAAGATCGCACCCAGGGGTGATTTTCTACCCGCCAGACCGGCTGGGGCGGAACTGCCTCCTCTGGTATTTAGGGGAGAAGAGGTCTTTTTGGGAAGAGTGTCCAGAGGGGTGTAGAGAGCCCTATTTCTCTGGTGGTCGTGGCAGGACACTGGGGTCTGCCGTGTAGTTCAACCGCAGGTCCAGAGGAGGAGCACTGTGCTGCGAGTCCCTGTCCTCAGCGCACAGGGCAGAGCCAGGATGCCGGCCCTCACTGTCGGGGTCCCTGTCCCAAGCCCCAACCTACTCTCACCCCAGCTTCACAGGCCGGCTCTGAGCCCAGGCAGGAGAGCAGGGGCAGGAGCTGCCCCACAGCGGGGTGTGGGGTGGGGGGTGGCAGGAGGGACTCACCGCCAGTGCCGCAGGCTTCCTCGTCGCTGCCATCCATGCAGTCAGCGTCCGCGTCGCAGCGCCAGCGCAGGGGGATGCAGTGGCCGCTCTTGCACTGGAACTGGTCCATGTCGCAGCGGGGCGTGCAGTCTTTCTGTGGGCCAGGGAGCAGGCCTGCGGTCAGACCTGGGGGCCCCTCATCGATCTGCTGCAACCCCCACCTCTGGTTTCCCCGCCCACCTCGTCTGAGCCGTCCGCACAGTCATGGTCCCCATCACATTTCCAGCGCCCGGCGATGCAGCGGCCATTGGCACAGGAAAACTCACTCTCCGAGCAGGGCCGAGGGGCTGGGGAGGATGAGACAGGCCGCAGGAGGGTGGGCACGGGCACTCAGCCCTCAAGGGCCACTGCAGCCCGGGGCAGAGTAATGCCACCCGTTGCTGTGTTTCTGAAGGCCACAGGTGACTGCGCAATGACCAAAATGCTCAGCCGATCCTGGGCAGCTACTGGCTGCTGTCATGGGACCAGCCGGGCACAGAGGGCGCTCGCCTTCCCCTCTGGGACAGACACGCAAGAGAGGGCACTGTGTGTGGGGAAGGGAAGGGCGGACAAGACCACCAAGACAAGCACCAGGGTTCAGGAAGCGGCCAGTAAAGGGCGACGGGCTGAGGCACAGCGCGGGGATGGGTGGGCTCCGGGCAGAGGCAGGGGTATGGTGGGAACGTGGCACGCCAGAGACACCTACCTCTGCAGCCCCGAGAGGACAGTGTGGAAATGGAGAGAAACATGAGATGAGGTGAAATGGTACAAACTCAAATACGCAACATGGAGCGGGGTGGGGTGAGGAGGGCGGGGTTCCTGCCCCCCAGCCCAGGGTGGCAGCCACCTGCCCTGGTGCAGCTGGGTGCTGGTGGGGGCAGGGGCGTTCAGAGGGGAGGTGCCGAGGTCTCCTGGGGAAGGGCCCCGGCGGGGCGGGTGGGGGGACACGTACTGCAGCTCTCCTCGTCGGAGTTGTCCCCGCAGTCGTTGTCGTAGTCGCACTGCCAGCGGCCCGGCACACAGCGGTTGTTCTTGCAGCGGAACTGGTAGGGCTCACAGGTGCGCTCATCTAGGGGAGGCGAGGTTGGGGGACAGTCAGGGACAGAGTCGGGGCACACGTCTGAGGCTCACACGGGCGTGGCCAGGGTGTCCAGGACGGGGGAGTGGGCATGCCAGCCTGAGACGGTGGGGTGGCAGTGTTCCAGGGGGCAGGCCATGCGGGGACCCAGTTAGCCGGCTGCCCAGCTCTGCAACCTGCAGCAGACAACGCCTCCCCCGCCCCAGGCAGGACGCCCTCCCCTCCCCTCGGATTCGAGGCTGGGGAAGCTCACCACACTCTTCCTTGGGCTCGTCAGAGCCGTCCCCACAGTCGTCCTCTCCGTCACACTTCCAGCGTGCTGGGATGCAGCGGCCAGAGTCCTTGCAGCGGAACTCATCGACCCCACAGGTCATCTGGGCTGCAGGAGGGAGGCACCAGTGGTGACCGGAGGCTACTTTCAGGAATGTGCTGTGAGTGGGGAGTGGGTGGGAGTGGCTACTGAGGGGGTGAAATGTGGGGCCGGTAGGAGCAGCAGACGCCATGCAGCTGCAGGGGCTTGGGAGCGGGGGCGGTTCTTTGCAGAAGGTGGGCTCCAGGTTCCAGGGGCACCAGGCAACTCACTGCAATTGGCGGGCTCGTCGCTGCCATCCACGCAGTCGTTGTCGCGGTCACAGACCCAGACTCGGGGGATGCAGCGCTTGGTGATGGAGCATTGGAATTGGTTGGGGGCACAGGTCACCTCGGCTGTGGGGTCGGGGACAGAACGAGGACTTGCCCTTTCTGCCTCCCACCACAGTTCAAATCACCATCTTCTTCCTCTTCCAAGCCCTGCCCCTCCCTGCTTCCTGCCAACAATTTCTTGGGAGGAAGGAAGAGTTTATCTCTGATTTTGGTGCTTTTTGTTTGCTTGATGTGTACAGCACGTCTATCTCTCTACCAGCCTAATGATGATTTTATGAGCAAACCAAGTAACACCCCATATAATGTATATTCCCCTCTAGTAACATTACTGGTGGGCCCTGGCTGGGGTGGCTCAGTGGATTGAATGGCAGCCTGCGAATTTAAGGGTCACCAGTTCGATTCCCAGTCAGGGCACATGCCTCTGTTGCAGGCCAGGTCCCCAGTAGGGGGCGCACGAGAGGCAACCACACATTGATGTTTCTCTCCCTTTCTCCCTCCCTTCCCCTCTCTCTAAAAATAAATAAAATCTTTAAAAAACATTACTGGTGGGTAGATTTCAACGTGAATTGTTTCCCCCCACTCTGTCGGGGCACTCACGGCAGTCCCTCTCGTCCTCCCCATCTCCACAGTTGTCCTGCCCATTGCAGCGGAAGATGCCGGGAATACAGCGGTTGGTGTTGGTGCACTTGAACTGACTGGGCAAGCAGACGTGGATGTCTGGAGGCGGGGAGAGAGCAGGGTAACGAATGGTGGATGGCAGGGCCTGGAGCCTGCAGTGGCAGGAGACCCGCCTGAGAGGAGGCTGCCGTGGGCTGCGCTTCCTCGCCCCGGAAGCGCAGTATGACACCCCCACATCCCAAGGAGGGACACAGGAGGGAAAAAGAGCAGCTGGGGTTTGGGGGCGGGGGCAGTGCTTTACCACAGTTGGCCTCGTCACTGTTGTCCTGGCAGTCGTTGTCCCCGTCACAGATGAAGGCAGGGTTCGTGCAGATGCCCGTCGAGCACTGAAACTGTCCGGGGCGGCACTTGAACTCATCTGCCGGGAGGGGAGCTCAGCATCAGAAGGGCTGCGGCTGGGCGTGGACACACAGGCCCTTGGAGTCAGGGGCTCTTGTGGGGGGCGGGGGGCAGGCACTCACGGCAGTCCGGAGGCTCGTCCGAGTGGTCCCCACAGTCGTCCTCCGTGTCACACTTCCACCAGAAGGGGATGCACTTGTCGTTCTTGCACACAAACTGGAGGGCAGGTGGGGGCAAGAGGGGTTGGTGGGGGTCTGGGGAACTTGGGGGGGTTTCTTTTGAGGGGCTGGGATGTTTCAAAGGAGAA
>CM052539.1:48816143-48950569 GCA_028533065.1 Trachops cirrhosus | reverse complement strand
TGGGGGTCTGGGGAACTTGGGGGGGTTTCTTTTGAGGGGCTGGGATGTTTCAAAGGAGAAGCAGGGTCAGGGTGCTTTGGGAGGAGGCTGGGCTGGATGGAAGGCTGGGAAGAGGCGAATGCAGGGAGGCCGGGCGAGAGGGTATCGGTGTGGAGGTCGGGGTGGGGGCTCTGGTGAGGGGGGGATCCAGGTTAGGGTGTGGGGTGTTTGTGTGAGGTGACGGGTGTAAAAGTATTGCTGTGGGGAGACAAGAGGTAGGCAAGAAATGTGGGGGTGTTAGCGTGGGAAAACCAGATGCGTGAGGACATTAGAGAGGGTGCTGGGGTCCGAGGAGGAGTGGGGGGGCTGGTGTGAGGGGTCAGGGGATCGAGGCATTGGCAGACGGGGTCCAGGGGAACAGCCTCACCTGGCTTGCTGTGCAGTTGGACACACAGGTGCGTCCATCGCTGCCCAGGTAGAAGTTGCTGGGACAAGCGCATTTGTGGCCGCCCCCGGGGGACAGCAGGCACAGGTTGCTGCAGCCACCGTTGTTGACTTTGCAGGGGTGATTGGGCACTGCCACAGAAAAAGTGGTTCAAGGGCGGCCGGTTGGGCTGCTCACGGACCCCACCCTGCCCCTGCCCCCTGAGTCACTGGCCCCTGGCAAAGCGAGGGCAGCACTGGCTGCCAACACTCCTTCTATTTTTCAGAGGCCGCCTACCCCTTCTCCCGGGCCGAGGTGAGACACATCTGAACCCTGCTCTTTCAGGAGGGAGCTGGAGCCAGAGACAGGAGAGCCTCTTGTGACCCCAGGGTCAGGCCGCACTGGGGCCCACACTGCCTCAGCCAGGCCCTTCCTTGCTATGGCCGGCTCGCCTGCCTGCCTTCGAGGTCCCTGCACCCAGGCCCACCCTGCTGACTGGCCTCAGGGACTGGCTGCTACGAGACGTCAGGGCTGGTCCCAGGCTGGGCTGAGCTCCTGAGAGCCGGACTACAGCCTCTCAAATCCCCCAGCGTCTGGAAGGCACTGCTTGGTCCACACTGGAGAGGGGGTGGGCAGGAGCCCCTGGGGAGACAGTGAGGGTCCCAACCCTGCTGGGGTCCCACTCTGTCTGGGGGGCCCCTCACGCCAGCTCACCCTTCACCGGCGCCCACCCCCCGGCGACCTACCATCTGGCTGGCGTAGGGCGTGGAAGACATGCAGGTCCATGGGCCGGTGCAGCGTGCTGATGAGGAGGGTCTTGTTGGCGCCCGTGGTCTTGTGGGCTCGGTTGATGGACTTGGTCTCCCAGTCGGTCCAGTAGACGTAGTCCTCAAACAAGGTCAGGGCGAAGATGTGCGGGATGTCCTGGTTCAGCACTGCAGACGGGGGAGGGGACAGGTCAGCACCGAGAGTGTCCAGGCACCTTCCTGACTGGCCCTCCTGAATCCCACAGCGGCCCTGTGAGGCCGGGGCTGCTAGTCCAGGACAGTCAGGCGGCTTCCCCAGGTCACACAGCTAATACATGGCAGGGCTGGGGTTTGAATCCTGGCCTGACTGACACCAGGCTCCCGCACCACAGTGTTATGGCCGCCTGTCAGGAAGCGGGGCGCGCCGAAGTGCGCCAGCCCCAGGCCTCCCACGCCCATCTGCCTCGGCCCGGGCGTCGGGCGCTGTGTACGGGAGGGGTCCTCACGCCCAGGCTGACCCCAGGAGTGCACCCTGCGGTGTGCTGGACCCACACACCCCTGGACCGTGCCCCCTGGCTTTTACACTCACTCCCACCCCAGAGGCCTGATCCCTTAGAGCTGCAGCCCCATCAGGCCCGCGAGCTGGGACTGACCCACGTGGCGGTTGGAGCCGTCTAAGCTGGCGAACTCGATGTAGTCCTCCCGGGCGTCCGCCCAGTAGATGCGCTCGGTGACGTAGTCCAGGGTCAGGCCATTGGGCCACGTGATCTTGGTGTCCACGATGACGCTGCGACCAGACCCATCCATGCCGATCCGGCCAATGAGTGAGTGGTCACCCCAGTCTGTCCAGTACAGATACCTGGCAGGAGTGTGGGCCGTGAGCCCGGAGAGATCCAGTGACTGGTCCCTCTAGCTCTCAGCTGCGTGCAGCGGCTGCTTCCACAGGCTCCCCCAACCCTCCTTGCTCGCTTACCCGTTCTGCACGTCCACCACCAGAGCCCTGGGCTCACGGAGGCCAGAATTGACCAGCACTGTCCGATAGGCCCCATTGAGCTTGGACACTTCGATGGTGTCCCGGCCTTTGTCACACCAGTACAGGTTGCCGCCCACCCAGTCCACAGCCAGCCCGTCGGGGTTGCTGAGGCCAGTCCGGTGCAGCACCTTCAGACAGGGAGGGAAGAGCCTGAGAGCCCTGGGACAGGACCCTCCGCCTCTCCGGGGCTCGGCTTCCCCATGTGGAAAGTGGGGAGCTCGCCCGCGAGGACAGTGGAAGAGACCGGCCATGGGTCTGGTGTCAGCTGAGGCTCTAGGAAAAGGGTCTCTAGATGAGAGACCACCCCCAAACTCCACAGTGCCTGGGAGCATTGACTTAAGGGGGATCAGATGTAAAGAGAAACTTAGAATTAGGGAAAGAGCAAGAGGAATCTCCTAGACCTTTCTTGGGGCTGAGAGGAGAGTGAGGACAAGCAGAGCCATGCAGTGACTCAGCAAGGAAGTGGGGAGGGAAATAACTGGGGTAGGTGGGTGGGGAGCAAGGGAGTTGGCCTGGAAACAGAGAGCACCCTTGGGGTGGCGCCCGGGGCTGGGTCTCTGCACCCCTTGTGGGCTGGGAGCCGGACACTGGCCTCACCTGCACGCTGCTCCCGTTGAGGTGCATCCTGCGGATCATGCTGCCCTGCGTCGTCACGTCCGTCCAGTAGATCATCTGCTCTCGGTAGTCGAAGTCCAAGGCCACGGCATTGTTCAGGCCCTGGATGGGGGACGGGGACAGGTCTGACTGCAGAGCCAGGAGGTGGCGGCTGGAGAAGGCTGTGAAGTGTGAAGATGTGGGCCCAGCAGGGGGCAACGGGGCTGCACCAGGCCAGGGCAGTCGCTCTGGGCCTGGGCAACGGTGGGCACAGGAGGCTGGGTCTGCTACCTGCTTGAGCAGAGTGTAGTTGGAGCCGTCCAGGTTGAGCTTGCGCAGGTAGTACCGGTTGGCGAAGATCAGAAATGGCTCCTCGTCTGGAGACAGAGGATCCTGGCTCAGTCACTAGCTGGGGGGCACATTCTAGCCCCCCCAAGTCCCCAGCCTGTGGTGAGCCCTGCTGTGTCAGCCCTGCCTCTACAGCGCCCAGCTGCCGAGGCCCTCTCATGCTCTCTACGCCCCGTCTCACCGGTCACGGCCTTGCAGCTGTGGGGGTCGCCGCTGCGGGGGGCATAGCCCTCCACACACAGGCACTTGTAGCTGCCGTGGGTGTTGATGCAGAGCTGGCTGCAGGGGAAGGTGGTGCTGCACTCGTCCACATCCGCACACGTGCGGCCGTCGTCCTTCAGCCGGAAGCCGGGGCGGCAGCGGCACTGCGGGCACAGGGAGCCTTGGCTGGGGACCGGGCAGGGGTCTGGGCCTCCCGGGATCTGACAGCCTCCGACCCCCGGAGCTGGGGTCGGGAGCCCTCGTGGGACTCCGGTTCCCACCCCCAGCAAAGCCCAGATTTGCCAGGGGAGGCAGGTGGCACACGGGTGCAGAGTCGACGGGCCAGTCAGCTGGCCGTCACCCCAACACTGGAGTGAGTCCCCAATGGCCACCGCGTTTCCACGTCCTCAGGCCTCATCTCATGTGACCCGTGGGCATCATTTGACAGAGCTGACCATGCTACTCATGTGCTTTCTTCACTGGCTGTTCTCTAGCCACAGCTGCTGCCCCTTCTCGGGTGCCTGGTCCGGAGCCCCTCCCCTCCCACCCACGGGGTGGCCGAGCACAGGGTTCAGGCCCTGGGCTTCCCGGCTTTTCCATCTACGCTCACTCCCTTGGGGGTTCAGACTCATGGACTTCACTGTGGTCCCTGTGGTGAAATCTCCCAGGTTCCGCCCTCCCGTCTGGGTCCTCCCTTGAGCCGCAGCCGGGCACATCACCCACTCCCTCGACACCTGCACGCCTTTGCTCTCTCATAGCCCTTCCCTCAGGGGCCAGCAAAGCCTGCCGGCTCCGCCTTCCAGGCGGATGCAGAACCCACCCAAGCAGAGTCCCCACTGCCTGGAATGCTGCCTGGCAGAGCAGGTGCTGCCTAGGCCCTCGCTGAACAAACCAATGAGTGAACGGGGGCGGGGCACACCTTGAAGCCGATCTTGAGGTCTTCGCACTCCTGGCTGCAGCCGCTGAGCTTGGGGCTGAGACACTCGTTGACGTGGCAGCCCCGCTCGTCCGAGCCGTCGCCGCAGTCGTCCTGGCCGTTGCACAGCAGCGCCTCGGCCACGCAGCGCCCGCTGCTGCACAGGAACTGCGAAGGGGCGTAGCACTTGTGCTCTAGGGAGGGGCAGAGGCGGCGGGTCAGCGGGGGCCTGGGACGGGCGTGGGCGGCCGGGGCGGGGCGGGGCGCCGGGCGCTGGCCCACCTGGGCTGGTGCAGTGTGGGTTCGCAGGGGCCTCGTCGCTCTGGTCGTGGCAGTCATTCTCCCCGTCGCACTCCCACTGGCGGGAGCTCAGGCAGCGCCCGTTGGCGCAGCGGAACTCGTTGGGGCCGCAGGTCGGGTACTCTGGGGGAGCAGGGGCAGGTGAGGCGGGTGGCCTGGGCGCAGCCCTTCACGTTGCGGGGCTTGGGGGTCAGGGCCTGTGTCCCCCTCCCAGCCCCGGCTCACCGCACTCGGGGGACTCGTCGGAGCCGTCGGCGCAGTCGCGGTCGTGGTCACACACGAAGTGCTTGGGGATGCACTGGCGGTTCTGGCACATGAACTCGCGGTCGTCACAGGTGCTGTTGTACACTGTGGACAGAGGTGGACACGGCCCCTCAGGCCCCCTGACCAGCCACCGACCGTCACCCCCCAGACCTCCTTGTGGCCCAAGTGGTAGGACGGGCAGAGCCCTGGACAGGGGTTCGGCACCTGAGTGGTAGATGGGGCTCTGCCACTAACCACCTGGGGGACCCCTGCCGAAGCACTTCCTCTTCTTGGCCTCATTTTCCCCTTGTGCAAAGTGGGCCTGTGCTACTTGCTGTCCACCCCGCTCCTCACTCACAGCAGCCGGCTGTGACGCTCTCATCGGCGCCGTCGGCACAGTCCTTGTCTCCGTCACAGAGCCAGCGCTCAGGGACACACACGTGGGTGCCAGGGCAGGAGAAGGAGTTGGGGCCACACGTCTTGCCTTCTGTGGAAGGAACAGGGAGCTGCGGACTCAGGAGCAGCTGGGGGCTGTCTCCGCGGCTATGCTGCCCCTCCTTGGACAGGCTGCGTGTGGGGGGTGGGGGGTCTGTCCTGCCCAGGGCACCTCCCCAGCCAGCAGCACCCGGCCCCCCTCACCGCAGTGAGCCGCCTCGTCTGAGCCGTCCCCGCAGTCATCGCTGCCGTCACACAGCCACTGCTTGGAGATGCAGCGATGGTTCTGGCACTCAAACTGGGCCTCTGAGCAGAACTTGTCTGGGGCGGTCAGGGGCCACAGTTAGATGGGGGAGGGGACGGCAGGTCACGGAGCTGGGCAGGCGGTACCACAGGGTGGATGGGACAGGGACCCACAGCACCCCTCTGTGGGGGCTCAACAGGAGCTAGGGAGACGACCTCCCTCTCTCGAGGGTCTGGGTGGGGTTCCTACGGGGAAGGCCCTGGGTGCCCTCTTCCCAGAAGCGCATTTTCTGGTGGGAGCTGAGAAGTGGGGCCTGGACAGGGTCTCAGTGGCTCTAGGGAAGCCCTGGCCCCTGGTGGGTCCTCTGGGTGCCCCGCCCAGGTGCTGGGGTGCTGTGGCCACTCACTGCAGTGGGTCTCGTCCTCTCCATGTTCACAGTCGTCCTCCTTATCACACGTCCAGCTCATGGGGATGCAGCGCCCACTGCGGCAGGCGAAGTAATTCAGGGGGCATCTGGGGCGCTTCACACCTGGGGTGAGAGAGGCGTGAGGGCGCCGCTCCCTCCGAGCACCCGCCGCCCACCGAGTCCCTGACCACCGTGGGACCTGGGCAGTCTCGCTCGTCGCTGTAGTCCCCGCAGTCGTTAGCACCGTCGCACACCCAGCTGGGTGCGTAGCAGAGCGAGGTCCGCTCACAGGGCTGGAAGCGCACGCCCTTCACCCCCAGGCGGAAGTAGCTGCTGCAGTCGGTGGCACCTGGTGAGGGGCGGGGATGAGGGGTGACACCGGTTCCCTCCAAACACCATCCCAGGCCGCTGCTGGCCACATGGGGTCTTTGTGTGTTTTGGAAAATTGAACGGTGTCCTTCAAATGGGGTGCTATCCACACCTTCCACTCACTGCCTGCCCCCCGAATCCCAGGGGAGCTCAGGCTTGGAGGAAGGGGACAGGGGTGGGAACAGGCAGGCTGTGAGGGGGCTGAGGCCACCCCTGCGGGCCAGAAGGAAGGCAGAGAGGGATGCGGGGCAGGATGGGGGAGCAGCATGGCAGGAGCCAGAGAGGCCTCGGGAAGGGGGCACGACTCACTGCAGTTCATCTCGTCGGAGGCGTCATCGCAGTCCACGAACTGGTTGCAGCGACTGGAGTTCCCAATGCAGGTGCCGTCCCGGCAGCGGAACTCACCCGCACTGCAGGCCGTCTCTAGAACAGTGCCCACCCGGCACCGTCACTCTAGGTCCTCCCGGAGGGGTCCAGGACGGCCCAGCCAGAGCGCCCCGCCCACAGCCCGCTGGAGTGCCCTGAACCAGGCCCCTCCGTGCCTGGGGCCCGAAACTCGGCCACGTGGGGGTGGGGCAGAGGTGCAGGGTCCACGGCCGGGCAGCACCCCACTCACTGTTGCAGAGAATCTCGTCGGAGCCATCCCCGCAGTCATCCACTCCATTGCACCAGAGCATGTTGGACACACAGCGTCCGTTGTTGCACTGGCGAAAAGTCTTCTTGCAGCGGCGGGAGTCTGCAGGTGGGGGGCGGGCCACAAGTCAGCAGCAGCTACAGCGGAGAGGCTGCATCTGCGTCTGATGGGACGTCATGCACTCTTTCTCTGGAGAAACTGTGTATGTAGCCCCTGCTCTGGGCCTGGCACAGGGCTCCCGATGGCTCTGCCCTCCATGAGCTCCCAGAACTCCTAGGCCATGGTGCTGGGTCATGAAGCTTTTGCTCCTTCCACTCCCATGCCCTGCCCTGCTGGCTGGAGGCCCAGGGCTGCAGGAGCTGGCTCCTTACTACAGTAGGACGGCTTCTCGTCGGACTTGTCCTTGCAGTGGGAGACACCGTCGCACGTCAGGCTGAAGTTGATGCACTCGCCGTTGGCACACTCGAACTCGTCTTGTGCTCGGCAAGAGGAATTCACCGCTAGGGAGGGAGGGGGAGGAGCTTCGTGAGCCACCACTGTGGGGTCCCAAGCGCCCCTGTCCCTCTCTCCCCATCAGAACTGAGGTCAGCCTCAATTTATACTTGGTGACAGGTTCAGGGGCTGGGCTGTTAGGGAGGAGCTGGTCCCCAGCGTGTGTCCCGCCGGTGCCCTGCTCCCTCACTGCCTGTCTCACCCCGGCAGGTGAAGTCCTCCTGGAGGATGCGGCCTCCTCGGCAGGAGCAGTTGACGTGGCCTTGGTGGGTGAGCAGACACAGGTCCTGGCAGCCCTCGTTGTTGAGGCGGCATGGGGAGAGTTCACCTGGGGCAGGGAGGGAGGACAGGGGCTAAGAGAGCTGTCTGCAGGCACAGACGGAATGCCACGCCCACTCCCGGGGCTTCGCTGAGCGTCCTGGCACTGGCTGTGACCGGCCTGTGGTGGAGGGCCAGGCTTGGGGAGTTCGGGGCGCCTGAGGCGGAGTGATACGGAATTGCAGGTGCGGCCAGTCACGTCTATGGAGCCGCCAGATCACGTGTGCAGTGAGGGGCCCAGGGCCTGTGTGAGAGGCCAAGGAAAGCTGCGGGTCTGCACAGCGGACATCCAGTCAGCCAAGCTCACTGTGGGGATGAGTCTGCACGTGACGCAGAGGGAGGTGCAGGCGAAGCCTGCTCTGCGAGTGTGGGATCAGATTCCGGGGAATACATGGTTCTGGGGGGAAGGAGGAGTGATGCAAGTGTGTGCTGAGACGTGCACAGACTCAGATGAGACCAGAGGAGGGTTGTGTCCATGTGTGTGCGCGTGCGCGCATGCTGGCAGGATGGGCAGGACAGCAAGGCTGGAGGCAGTGGCCCCACTCACAGCTGTTGGTGTCGTTGGCTACGGCGATGATGCCCATGGGCTGTTGGGGGATGTCCACGCGCAGCATCTTCATGTCGCTGCCCACGTACTTGTTGGCCCGCTGCACGGCCCGCCGCACCCAGTCCGTCCAGAAGATGTGCTCCCCGTACACGGCCAGCCCGAAGGGGTGGACTGGCTCCGACTTCAGGATCACCTGTGGAAACAGTGCCTTCACTGTCGCAGGTGTCCCTCAGACCCCTTGGTTGCCCACGCCCCCCTGCAGCTGGCTCCC
Source organism: Trachops cirrhosus (assembly GCA_028533065.1). Lineage (NCBI taxonomy): Eukaryota > Metazoa > Chordata > Mammalia > Chiroptera > Phyllostomidae > Trachops > Trachops cirrhosus. The sequence goes on along the minus strand of CM052539.1, from coordinate 48,942,069 downwards.
TGGCCTAGGCCCCTAGACCCAGTCACAGAATGGGAAGGACCTGCAGAGGCATGTTGCCATGTCTCTCACTAAATTTATGAGGAAGCTGAGCCTGGACGGGGAGAATTGCACAGGACCACACAGCTAAGTGGCAGCATCAGGGCCTGGATGGGACGCCTTGGGCTTTCCTGGTTCTTCCTGCCATGTGGCCTCCCTTCTGCCACTCTGCCTAGACGGTCTCCTTGGCCGACCCACCATCCCCAGACCCCGCCTCCCTGGTGCGGCCGCCCGCCTGCCCTGGAGACTCACATAGCGGTGGGAGCCATCATACTCGCACCGCTCGATCTTGTCCAGGGTGGCATCGGAGAAGTAGAGCTTCTCCGCACGGTGGTCGATGGCCAGGCCGTTGGGCGTGCGGATGTCCTTCTCGATGAGAGTCAGGGCGTTGGCCCCCGACAGGGCCGCTCGCATGATGCTGGGGTGCTGCTCGTTCCAGTTGGTCCAGAACATCAGGCTGGGGGAGGAGAGGGACACAAGGAACAGGGGTCAAAGCCAAGGGGTCCGAGTGGAGGGCCCAGGCCAGGGCATGCAGATGATCTGAACCCAGGGGTCAGCCAGGGTGTGAACCGGACCCCAGGTCCAAAGGCAAGCTTCCAGCCGCTAAGACCAACACAGCCCCGGCGCCTGGGCAGGGTCCGGCGGCGCCACAGTCTGTGCTCACTCGTGTTCCTCAGGGTCTGCGGAACGAGCACCCGCCTTCCCTGAGACAGCGCAGCCAAGCGGCCACGTCGGTGAGGCTCTGGGGTCCCTGTCCCGGCTCCGCCACTGGCCACCTGGGGACCCAACCTCTCGGTGCCTCGGTTTCCTCCTCTGTGATGTCGGGACACTGCTGCCCGTCCCATAGGGTAGTTTGAGGACTGAATGAGTTAGTACTCATCTCAAAGACTCCCAGTAAATGCTCTCCAACTGTTTTCTATTATTTTATTGATGCTCTCTTCTCCTTGCATTCGTGAGACCCCTGTTAAGTGTCTATTTTGTCCTAGGTCCTAGAGAGGCATGAACCCTGCCCTCAAGAAGTCTTCTGAATCACCTTCTCCATAATTTCAGGCCTTTGCGAGTTTGGGGTCTGAGCCCCAGCTCTACCCTGGAACTAGCCTCTTGGCCTGCTTTCAGGAGAGAAGGTGGTGGAGCTGGCTGGCCCTGCCCTGCTCCTCTCCGGGGAGGTAGGGCTCCAGAGATGGTGTGGATGACCTCAGGGCTGGTGAAGCACTCCAGCAGGTGTTGACAGTGTGGTCCTCACACCACCTGCATTGGATCGTGATTCCAGGTCCTCAGTCCCAGGGACTGACCCGCTTAGGCCTGGGGTGGGGCCAGGGAAACAGCGATCCCCAGGCCAGCCTCATGCCTCCTTGGACTTTGAGAACCACCAAGCTGCACAGCAGCCAGCCCTGTCTCCAGCTTGCTGAGGACCCGCCATCCTCCTCCCCCAGGGACTCTGTGCAGCTCCTCCCTATGCCCCTGTCATTCTGGCCACAGAGTTGTCTTCGGCCAGTGGGCTCGTATGGCTTGTGTTCTGGACTCCTTTGCAACCTCGGCCCAGCCTGCTGGGCCGTCCTCAGGCTTGCACCACCCACCCTGCCCCCATGGGAACGATTTCTTTTTAAGATTTTATTTATCTATTTTTAAGAGAGGGGAGAAGGGAGGTAGGAAGGAAGGGAGCAAAACATGGATGTAAGAAACAGCTGCCTTACGTATGTGTGCCAACTGGGCACTGAACCCACAACCCAGGCGTGTGCCCTAACTGGGAATCAAACTGGCAACTTTGCGTGTTGAGGCATGAAGCCCAACCAACTGAGCCACACCGGTCAGGGCCGCATTGGGATTTTTTGATCAGGTGTGGGAAGTCCCTTAAGGCCCCTCTCTGCCTGGAGCGCCCCCTCCTGTTGCTCTTTCTCAGAGCGCCCCCTGTCTGTTCTGCCCTTCCCTGGCCTTTCCACCTCTAGGCCCTGTACCAGCCCGCTGCCTGCACAATGCCTCTCAGTCATCACGACAGCCCTGAGCTGCTCATCAGCCCTTCCCATCAGTAGGGTTTCTCTCTCTGGCTGGGGGGCCTGAACAGGCCCAAGTCAAGGTCTCCACACAACAGGTGTTCAGTGAACAGCCTTTGCGTGAAGCTGGGAGTCCGAGGAATACATAGGGCTGACTGTGTGCCTCGAACATGGCTCTCTGATGAATGAATCAAACAATTAGCAAGTTAGAAGGACCTCCACAGCCCCTGTTCTGAGCCTCCCCGAGGTTCAGGCACCTGAAATATCATCATCCTCATATGACAGAGGAGGAAACCGAAGCTCAGAGAGGTCATGTAGCTGGTCCAAGTTCACATAGCAAGGAAGTGGCTGAGCTTAGGTTACAGCCAGCCAGCCTCTTCTGCACTTCCTGCCCAGGCCTGTGTGGGGCAGTTTCTGCCCCTCTGTGAGCCGCCCCCCTCATGTCCTGGAACTCACTTCTGGCACTCGTCCAGCACAAAGGCCCTTGGGTGGTCGTCTCCCGACATGGTGATGACCGTCTCCCGCTCGAAGGCCCCTGTGCGGGTCTGGTCCACCGTGTGGCGGGTGATGGTAGACGTTGTGTAGCTCGTCCAGTAGAGAGTGTCCCAGCCACGGTGATAGGCCAGGCCTTCCACGGAGCCCACATCTACGAGGAGAAAGGAAGAGCCATGAGTTGGGATAGGGCCAGAACGCCGGGCTCAGGGGCACAGCCTGGGGCACCCACGTCCCTGGCATATGTTGGAAGAGATGTGCAGGACCTGGGGAGCTGGTGGGGGCACAGCCCCTGGTGCCCCCAAACCCTGTGGGATCACCGTTTCCCACCCGAATGGCCCACGGGCCGTCTGCCCCCCACTGCCGGGCCCGCCTGATTCTACGCTGTGGTCAGACCTCCCTGCAGCTCGAGTTCTGCCATGGCGGGGTGGACTGGGCTTCAGTAAACCAAATCCTACTTGGCCTGTACTGGGGGGCTTCTTAATTTAAAAAAGACCCTGAACTAGATTGTTTTGTAGACATCTTAAACTCAGGTGAAAGAATTTAAGATTTTTTTTAAAGACTTCATTTATTTTTAGAGAAGAAGGGAGGTAGAAAGAGAGGGGAGAGAAACACTGACGTGCAATTGGTTGCCCCTCACATGCTCCCAACGGGGGACCTGGCCTGCGACCCAGGCATGTGCCCTGACCGTGAATTGAACCGGAGACCTTTTGATTCACAGGCCAGTGCTCAATCCACTGAGCCACACCAGCCAGGGCTCAGGTTAAAGAATTAAGTGCACAGTGAGAGAGAGACAGGGCACTAGTCTTTAAGAGAAAACAACTTCGGGGTCTTAGTGGCTTCACGCTGCATGACCAAGTGGCCACCAGAAGGCTGCCTTAATGGAAGCATTGTAGCCTGAACAATGGCCCGAAGGGAGGGAACGCTCTGCCAGTCTCTCCCGATCAAGCCCAGATTGCAGAGGATCGAGTTCAGTTTTGGACGCTACATTTTTACACAGACATGTGGACTGGACTACGTGAAGCAGAAAGTTTCCAGAGGAGGCTGGAAGGACAGGTCTGTTCTCATCACCACTGTGTACCCGACACCTAGTTCAGTGTCTGGCAGGTCTTTATGGATGGGGGAATGAAGAAACGAACAGACGGATAAGTGAACAAATGAGTGAGTCAAAGGACCTGGGGGTGCGTGGGGTCCCAGCCTGGAGAAGACAAGACCGTAGAGGAACAAAATACAGTTTTCAAAGAGCTGAAAGGCCGTCCTGGGACGACAGCTGTGGGGCCCACCACCCTTCATGGAATGGGCACTGCGTGTCCTGTGCCGAGCTAAGCGTCCAATCCTGCAGCCTCAGGTGTTCCTGTCCCTACACAGACAAGGAACTGAAGCCTGGGGAGCACAGGCAGCTTGCCCAGGTGACGGAAACCCTGTGCCCAAGTGAACGTGGCCCAGCTCTGCAGCCCACGCCATGAGTGCTGGGCACACAGAGGACAGGTGGGGCTATCTCTGTGCGGCCTGAAGGCGAACCAGAGGGGGATGCAGAAGGGGGCCAAGGCTGCGTCCGAAGGAGAAGAAACGTTTCAGGAACTACAGCGGCCACAGTGTGATCCGCTGGCAGCCTGTCACCGCTGGCAGAGACCCCGAGGCAGGCGGGAGTCAGATGGGGCAGGCGTGGGCTGGCCGAGGTCTGCCAGCTCTTCTGCCCTGAGCCTGTGCCGCTCCTCCCGCACCCTGCGCCCCTCCCTGGGAAGACTCAGAATCTGGGCTTACTCTCCACGATGGTGACCCGCCCTGTGCCGTCGTCGTTAATCTGCTGGATGTTCCCGAAGTGGATGTCACTGAAGAAGATGCGGTTGGGGGTGCCCGGGGAAGTGCCTGCTCGGTAGTCGAAGGCCAGGGCGATGACGTTCTTCATGTGCTCAGGGTCCTCGAAGGGCTGCACAGGAGCGTTGAGGTTGCGCTCATCCGACAGGTGGATGCTCTTGAGGATGGTGCGCTCGGAGTAGAGCAGGTAGCCGGCGTACTCGCGGCAGGATGCCCCGTCTTCCGCCAGCATCCCGTGGGCACAGGCGCAGGCCCGCTGCCCGTTGCCCCGGTACAGGCACAGCTGCTGGCACCCGCCGTTGGCCGCCGCACAGACGTTGGTGCCTGGGGGGAGGGCACAGGGGAAGGAGGGGTCACGGAGGGCAGGCCTGCCTCGGGGAAGGGCTCACTGGTGCTCTGTCATCTTGGCTGGGCGCGCCCTGCTCTGCCTCGGGATCCCCAGTTCAGACAACCCTCCGGGCCCCTGCGGCAAACACCAGGTCAGTCCTAGGGCCGCTGGAAGGTGCCCCTCTGGGTCTTATTTCTCTCCCAGCCCCCCTCACTCTGGGTTCTCTGGGGTGCATACTCAGAGGCCAGGGCCCCTCTGGGCTCTCCCGCCAAGCCTGGCCTCACCTTTCTGCCGGTCCCGGTTGAAGACCTTGATGTCTTTGAGCTGGACACCAATGCCCGTCCGCAGGGGCACAGAGTCAGTGGCATTGTCTTTGCTCCCACGTTTGATGGAGCCATTGGCGTGAGTCCTGGGGGAAAGGAGGGGCCGTGAGCGAGACCTCGGCTGGGGCCGGGAGGGAGGGGAGAGAGAGCGGAGGGGCAGGCCGGGACGGAAGCCCTCACCTGTCGCTCCAGTAGATGAAATCCTCAAACACAGACACGGAGAACATGTCCATGTTGTTGCTGGACAGAACTACCTCTCGGTTCTCTCCTGTCTCCAGGTCAATCCGCTCGATCTTGTCCGTCCGGGCGTCGCACCAGTACAGCTTCCCGTCCTACAGGCCGGAGGCACCCACCTCACTTCCAGGGCCCCAAGCCCCCACTCACTCCTCCTCCTTCCTCCACCTCCTTCCCACCCCAGACCTGCCCACTGCCAGAGTTCCCGCCAGTCCCCACTCCTGAGTGACCTTCCTCCACCATCTCTGGGCTGGCAGGAGTCCTACTCTGGATGGGGGCTGGGCCAGAAGGCCTCATGACTGCCTGTGTCCCCATCTTCCTACCCAGTGAGGAGCCACCACAGGGAGACTCACAGAGGGCGGGGCACGGGGCCAGGGGAGCCTCCGCCCAGCACACAGGGTCTACCCCTCGACTGCTGGGCCAAGCCGGTGTCCGAACCTGGTAGTCCACCGAGATGCCATTGGGCCAGCTGATGCTGACGTTAACCAGCACCACCCGCTCGGTGCCATCCAGCCGAGACCGCTCGATACGGGGGTACTGGCCCCACTCAGTCCAGAATAAGTACCTGTGGGGCGGAGGTAGACATGGGGCTCCGTCACCAGAACGTGGAGGAGAGAGACCCTTGTCAGTGTGGGCTGTGGCCAGAGTGACCGGGCCAGGCCAGAGCCAGGAATGGGGACTGGTCAGGCTGTCCAGCTCCTCACCCCTTCTCCGGGTGAACAGTGATGGCCCGGGGCTTGTCCAGACCCTGGGAGATGACCACGTAGCGGAAAGAGCCATTGAGCCGGGCGACCTCGATGACGTCGAAGCCCTGGTCGGTCCAGTAGATGTTGCCTGAGGAGGAGTAGGCGGGCACTCAGTGGATGGGGTGGGGGCGCGCACACCTGGTCCCCTTCCAGCCCCCTGCTGCCCCTGCTGCTCCCCCTCTTCTCCTGTCTGCCCCTTCTCCTCAGACCCCTCCTTCTGCACCCACTTCCCGCCATCCTCTGCCTCACCTGGGGCCCCACGCTCTGCCATGGCTCACCTGCAATCCAGTCCACCGCGATGCCCTCCACGCGCCCAATGCCATTGGTCACCACGTCCTCGCGCCACGTCTGATCTCGCTTAGCTCGGCTGATGGTGCTGAGGCCCATGTCCACCCAGTAAATGGTGTCATTTTCTGGAGGTGGGGAAGCCAACATGGGGATGCCCAATAAGGCAGGGCCAAGGTGGGGGGTCAAACTCACGTGAGGTCAGGATAGAAGTGAGAGAGTGCTAGGGGACAGAGGACTTGGAAGGGCAAGTAGAGAAGGGTGGGGACAGCTGTGTGTAAGTGCCCCCTCCAGCTGAGGTCAGGCTGCCTGACACTGGACCGGACCCCCAAGAGCACACCACCCTCAAAGGTCATGCCCTGCCATCAAATGGCTCACCAGCATGGAAGTCGATGCCGACAGCCAGGGAAGTCCCTGACACCGGGACCAGGGCGTCTGACTTGTCATTGGGATCCAGGGGGATTCCTCGGATTCCCTCATGCACGGAGTATAGGAGAAAAGAGCCCACACCTGAAACAAGAATCCTTCAGGCATGGGCCTCATTGACACCTCTTTAAACTTGGCTTCTGTCACACTCAAATCTGCATCCCTCCATTGCGTCCCCTTTGACGTCTTTCTCCCAGCTATCATTCTTCCCCTTCAACACACATACACACCCACGCCCTAGCCTGGGCAGGGCGTCAGGAAGGAACATACGCTGGGGAACTACCTGCAAGACCTCCGGTGTCCCACCAGAGGGCAGCAGAGGCCTGGCTGTCTCTCCCTGTACTCCGTCCGACCTCTGGTCCTGCCTCCCTTAATACAACCCTGCACCCCCAAAAGCATTACGGAGAATCTGGGAAGGTTTAGACAAGATAATCATACTGCAAGACTCCCAAATTTAGATTTCCACCCGAGTTTCCTCTTTGTCCTCTCCTCTAACACCTGACACTCAACATTCCCAACAGCTTGCTCCTGAGCCAGCGTCATGCTGGTTTCCCATTTCTTATGAGGCGTCATATTCACGAATCCCATAATCCTCTCTTGTCTTTATCACTTGATACAGTGTGTCCCCAAATGAATCCCCAAATGGGCCAGGTTCCTCAAGCTCCATGAAAAAAAAAAGATTCATGGTTGAGTGAGTTGGGGGAAATTCCAAACACTAGTCTTTTTTTGAAAAATGTTCAGTGCAGATGAGCATATTCAAGGCTCTCAGACATTCTACAGCAAAAAAACCCCCACAACTCTTACATTTTGTTCAGCCCCGTGTTAGTTTTTGTAACGGCCACCCACATCAAAGAGGGAGGTGCCCAGGAGTGCACTCTGGGAAACGCTGTTGGGGGTGGGCTCACACAAGTTCTTGTGAAATGTCTCCGGGTTTTGTCCCTTCTCTGCGGCCCCAGCCCAGGCCCCATCTCCTAACACCCGGGTACTCTGACAACCCCCTAACAGGTCTAACTGCCTCAGTTTCTCCCTCCCCCATTCAGCTGGCTCTGGCCGAGATCCCGTGGCCCTGCCCTCCCTCACAGCCCATCACCACGACTGCCCGCCACCCAGGTCTGGCACCTCGGGGCCCTGCACACGCCCCCTTGCTGCTCTGGACTGCATGCCTGGTACGTCAGCCCATCCCCTTTGAGCCACACACTCGAAACCCACTCGTCCGATAAAACCTAGCCCACGGCACACCCATTCTGTGTAGGCGGCCCTGGCACTGCCTTTTGACGTCTATTTCTCCAAAACCCTACTGAAATCAGAGTTACTTCGTGATCCAGTTTCATCTACATATCAGGCCCCCTTCTGGTTGAGGCTGCAGAGCACAGGGACAGGACTTTTGTCCCCCGGCTTCCCCCCGCAGCACCCAGCACAGAGGGGCTTACTTACTAATAAGCATCCAACTCAGGGGCCCTTAATAACATAAGACAAGAGCAGTCCTACTGCCAAGGTGAGGACAGGAGGGGGGCTACAGGGCAGGACCAATGGGTGCCGGGGGCCTGGGTCAAAGTGGGGGGGCAGGGGCACTGACCCTCACAGGCCTGCTGGCCACTCCGCAGGCTGTAGCCAGCTGTGCACATGCAGGAGCGGGTGGATTCCGACGTGGGCAGGCAGAGCTGGGAGCAGTCCCCGTTGTTCACACTGCAGGGGTTGGTGCTCTCGTGCCCTGGAGGGGGGGCAAGGGCAGCGTAAAAGGGTTAGCAGCCCTCCTTGGGACCTCAGTGTCAGGCTCTTGCTATGAAGGGAGATAGTCACTGTCTCACCCTGGACCTTGTGGGAGTCACCGCCCAACTCCACTGTCCCATCCCCGGCCCCAGCCCAGTGGCCAGGGTGGCTGTGAGTCTATATGGCACTTCAGTGAGAATCAGAAAGGGGAGCCCCTTTTCGAGGTGAGAGGAGCCCATCCCATTTTTGTTCCCACACACTAGCTTGCCCAGGGGTTCCTGCAACTACTGCTGGTTGCAGCCTTGACCTCTAACTCCCATCCCATACCCTCTGCCCCTTGCCCCGAGCTCACCCAGCTGGATGCTCTCGTCATAAACCTTCATGTGCATCACGAGGGTGGTGCTGTTCCGCAGAACCACGGCACCCGAGCCGTCAGCCTTGTTGCACGTGCCCATCTTCTCCGACACCTGATCCGCCCACCACAGCTTGTCCCCTGGAGCAGCAGAGGGGGATGAGACTCTGGGGAAGGTCCTCCACCCACCCCGCCCGGTTCTCTCAAAGGGCCTGGCAGGTTGAGCGGGCTGCCCTGAGGCCAGCTCCTGCCCTCCCAGCCAACCCAGCCTGGCCTGGCCTGCTCCTGTCCCTGCTCCCACCCAGCGGCCCTCACCCATGATGGCCAGCGCCGTGGCCTTGCCCAGCTGGTTCCTCATGGCGTCGATGACTTCGAGCCCACTCCCGTCCAGATTGCAGCGGTTGATGGTGTGGTTCCCAGAGCTGATCCAGTAGAGTTTGCTTTCAGGGAAGTCAATAGCCAGGCCTGGAAGAGGGTGGGTGGGGAGCATGACATCGGCCCCAGCCGCTGCTCTCCCAGGAATGCGTGCGGGGCGTGTGATTTGGGTGGGAGAGTGGCAAGGACATGCATTAAGCTGGGAGTTCGGGAGACAGAGGGGCAAGCGCATACCCACAGGGCCCTTCTGGCCGCTAAAGAGCAGGGTTCGATTGCTGCCGTCCATATTGGCCATGCTGATGTTGTCGCCGTCAGTCCAGTAGAGCTTCCTGGGGGAGGGAGGAGCATGGGGAGGGGAGGCTCAGAGTCCTCTTCTTCCCCACCCACACCTCATGCTCCCGAGCCCTGCGCCCAGAACCCACCCGCGAAGCGGGTGGACGACCACTCCGTGGGGCTGCTCCAGGCCCTGCACCACCGCATTCTTGAAGGAGCCGTCCAGCCGGGCCACGTTAATCTGCTTCTTGTTGGTGTCGTAGCTCGTCCAGAACAGGTTCCGGGACACCCAGTCCACAGCCAGCCCATGGGCATTTGGGAGGTCTAGGGGCACAGTGGGGAAGCAGTGGGTGAGGTATGCAGGGCAGAGGTTGGGAGGAGGGGGGCGCCCTGATTTCTGTGGGAACAGGGATCAGAAAACTGGGCTGGGGTGCTTCCAGGACCCAGGGGGACGGGAAGTGGGCACTCGGAGCCAGGGCTGGGAGCGAGGGCAGTGGGGGGTGGGGGGGAGGAGTGCCCTCGCCCACAGGGGCTGGCAGGGACCTGCAGAGACGACGGTCTCCACTCCCGTGCCGTTGATGAAGGCCCTCTTAATGGCCTGCGTCCGCACGTCGGACCAGTACACGCGCTGCTCGCGGGCGTCGTAGTCTAGCACGGTGACGTTGTCGATGTCGGGCACCGTGAAGGAGATGATGTAGTTGTAGTAGGGGGCATCCAGGTCCACTCCCCGGATCTCCATCTGACGTGCGTACAGCAGGAACTTCTTAAACTCTGTGGAGCACGGGCAGGTCACGGCGGGCAGCCCCTGCCTCCGTGCTTCCCACCCGGATTAGGGCCCCTCCTTCCTCCTGCTCCTTCCATTTGCTGCTGACCCTTAGCGACCAAGAAGCACCTCCCCCGGGTATAGCCTCCCTGCCGGAGCCCCAGCCTCGCCTCACAGAGTCGGTCCCTGGAGCGCCCCCATCAGGTCCATCATGACTGGACTGTCTACCTCCAGTTACAATGGGAAGCCTGGATGCTGACCCCTTCCTCTGCAGCCTCGGCCTACCCCTGGCTCTGCTGGGAGGGCCTCCTACCATAGCAGGTGGTGTTGTCCTTGTGGAGCTTCATGAGGTGGGGACAGGCACAGGAGACTGTCCGGTTGTAGTTGATAAGACACAGGTGGGAGCAGGGGCCACGGCCCCCATTGGCCTCACAGGGGTTGGGAGCTGGGTGGGAGGCGCAAGGAGAAGCGAGAACAGCCTGTGACTTCCAGGCCCCTCCCTGGCCTTTCTCATCTGAACACCGCTCCTTCACCCCTTCTCATTGTCCCTGTTGCAGTGCCACCTGCTGCCAGCCCTTCTCTGTCAGTAGGTTACCCCTCGTCCCCCTGCGCCCCTCCCCCCGTTCCAGCTCAGACCCCCACCAGTTCCCATCACCCTCTCCTTTCCTAAGGGCCTCTAACAAGGCCGTGGGCTCCTCTGGGCCCTTACCCATGGGCTGTCGGGAGGGGTGGTACACCTGCAGGTCAAAGGGCTGGGTATTGGTTCTCTGCACCACCGTGACATTGTGGCCGGTCCACTTGTTGGCCTTGGCCAGCGTGTTCGTTCGCCAGTCTGTCCAGTACACCTCCCCCCCGTACAGTGTCACTGCAAACGGGTGCGACAGGAACTCGTGTCCCCGCAGCACCTCCATGTGGCCGGAGCCGTCGTAACGTGCTGAGTAGATGGCATCTGACCTGAGAGCGTGGTCGGGGCAGAGTGAGGGTGCTGGTGGGGGCTGCAGCCTCAGGGCGCCCTGCCCAGGGCGCCCCACCCGGGCGCTGGCCCACAGCCCCCACCTCAGCCCACTGCAGCCACCCTCCTGCCAACCCTTTTGGCCAGAGAAGGCAAACAGAATGACCAAGCAGTGGGACTGTGTGGGGCCAGGTCTAGGACCCCAGCCCCCAGTCACCAACTCCCACACTCCTGGCACTTCTCCCCAGGGCAGTCATTAGCACACAGCGCTTTGGTGAAAGTTAGAAAAAGGCACCCCCTCTGCGGAGGCCAATTAGAGAAAGTTCCCCCTTTCCCCGGGCACACAGAGCCCCCCAGGAGAGTGCACAGATCCGTGAAGGCAGGAGGTTGCATTTCAGCCCTGGAGCAGCCAGACAGCTGGCCTCCACCTTCTATCGCCACTTGTCCCCTAGCCCCGCCTCTCTCTTTTCTGCAGCCCTGTAGCCCCGCCCTTGGCTGCCCTGGTTCTTGATCTAACTCCTTCAAGACTTCTTATCACCCTCCCCATGCCAGGTTCTGGGACCCCGGCCCACCCTGGCCCTGGAAGGGAGGGGCAGATGGAGGCCTCCCGGGGCTGGTGGGGGGCACTGACCTGGCATCGATCCAGAGGATGCGCTTCTCCAGGTAGTCCACAGTGAGCCCGTTGGGCCAGCCACCTGAGCCTGTCTCCCGGTGGATGGTGCGGCGCCCAGCCCCACTCATGGAGGCTGCCTCAATTCGGGGCAGGCTGGCATCCCAGTCTGTCCAAAACAGGATCCTGGGGAGTGGGGAGCAGGTCAGGAGGGCTAAGGCCAGGGGCCCGGGGGGCGGGTTGTGGTAGGATCCTAGGGAAAGGGCCGAGGGGGTCGAGTAGCATTGAGGAGATGGGTGTCCCTGGTCAGGCTGAACCAGGCTTTGGGGAGCCATGGGCCAGCACAGGGCTAGGCAGGGTCCTCACCCGTCCCGGGGATCCAGTGCGATCGCCCTTGGGTGCTCAATGTCACCAGCCAGCAGGGTGGTCCGGAGGGTACCATCCAGCTTGGCCACCTCAATCTGGTCCAGGTTACTTTCGACCCAGTAAATGTTGCCTGCAATCCAGTCTACAGCCAGGCCCTCAGGTGTGGCCAGGCCGTACTGAATCACCACCTCGAAACTGGTCAGGGCTGGAGAAGAGAGGGTTGTGGGAGGTTAGAGTCCCATGGGGTGGGCTGGGCTGAAGTCGAGACATCCTGGGGACCCTACGTGAGCCACCCTGAGCTCTCACACCTCTGTCAATACCTCTGATGAGCCGAAGATTCAACTGGGGTTCCCAGACCCCCACTCTCCTCACCCAGGCCCCCCATTCCACCAGCAGGTCAAGCAGGAGAGAAGCCTGGTTTCCAGAACTCTGGAGGAGGGGATGCGGCTACCATCTCTGCTTGCAGCTCTCTGTAAGGCTGACCCGTGGGAGGAGGTCAGAGCAGAGGGTGGAGGCTTTGGGGGACAGGCCTTGACCCAATATGAGGAGGACAGAACTTTCTAGAAGTCACTCCATAAACTGTCTTGGAGGTTTTTTTATGAAAAAAAAAATGTATTTATATGGACCTCATTATTAATAACATTTTAAAATGATTTTATTTATTTATTTTTAGAGAGAGGGGAAGGGAGAAAGAGAGGGAGAGAAACATCAATGTGTGGTTGGCTCTTACATGGCCCCCAGTGGAGACCTGGCCCATAACCCAGGCATGTGTCCTGACTGGGAATCGAACCGGCGACCCTTTAGTTTGCTGCCCATGCTCAATCCACTGAGCTATACCAGCCAGGGCTGGACCTCATTATTTTAGAAACTGTTGCAGTGTGAACACAATCCCGGCTACTTAACCATTGCTTTGTCGATGGACATTTGACATTTGAGGTGCTTCCAACTTTCCTCTACTGCAACTGACACAAACTCCTACAGTAAGATGTACTTCCTTCAAGTCTTTGCTCAGATGTCACCTTCACGGGGGGGGGGCCTTCTTTAACCATCTTATTTAAAATGTCAACCCCCATTCTCCCTACCCCCCTTGCCTCCTTTCTCTGGATCCACAGCGATACCCTCTTCTGTCCCATCCCACAGTGCACCAGCTTTTTAGAGCTGGTGTTCCCACTGGCACGGAACCTCCGTGAGGACACTGTGGCCTGATTTGATCGCTGCTGCCCCCCATGGCCCAGTGTGCGTGGCAGTGTCGACTGAATGGAAGAAGTCTGTGACAGGTCAGGCCACCTTGGGACAGAGGCATAGTTCAGGTAACCCCAACCTTCAATGACTTTTTTACTTTCAAGCCTGTAATTCTAGGATTTGGGGAGCTGAGCTCCAGGCCCTTTCAAAGAGAGGGTGATCATTTTGTTAATTATCAGGCTGGCAGCTTTGCTGACGATAATTACGGGGCATCAGGCACTGAGACCACAGCAAAATCTAACCTAATTAACGAGAGTGTGGGGGATGAGGGAGTGAAGGGCTTCTGCTTTGGGCTGAGCACTCAACTGGCCCCTGGGGAGCACTTCATCCCACATCAGTGCCGTCACCTCCATTGTCCAGCAGCTTCCCGCGGTAGATCTTGTCCTCCACCACGTCGGTCCAGTAGAGGGCGCTCTGGCTGAGGTGGAAGTCCAGGGCGATGGTGTTGCGCAGGCCGGGCACCAGGACACTGTAGTCCCCTTTGTGAAGGTCAATGCGCCGGATTTCATGGCGGTTGGAGAAGATGATGAACGGCTTGAAGGGGTCTGAGGGGGATTGAGGTAGGGGTCAGCAAAGGACTCGCTGCCTCCATGCCACCCAGTCCAGGGTGTGTACGAAAAAGGAGACACATATGAAAAACGTGGCTCGGGGAGGCCGGCCTAGAGGGCCCCCCACAGTTAGAGACGGAACTAACCACACGGGAGGGTCTGAACAGGAGATTTCCTGACTAAAGGCGAGTCATAGCAGGTAGTCACTCCCAGGCCTGCAACTTCCCTGACAAAGGTCAACCTTTACCTCATGTGAGCCTGTGTATTTTCTTTTTGCATCTAAGGTAAACAGACCCTTGAAATGTCAGAGCAATCTTTTCCAGACCCCTCAGAGCACAGCATCACACCCAGAGGGGACCACAGAGCCCCTTGGTGTTCCACGGTTCCCAGTACACCACCTATAGGTGCTATCGATTTTATAAACTGTCCTGTACTCACTGATGTAGAGAAGAAGTATGTGCCTCTCCGTTTTACTTTGTATCCAATCCCACAGATTTCCCGGCCCCCTTAACCTACCACCAGTGGAGTTCATGTAACCATCCTTATGTCTATTCCCTTGATGCTAATGCATAAAATAAGATGCAAAACTGCCATTCTCTGGAGCACTTTTCTCAATCTGTTGAGAGTCTGCTTCCTGGCAACGGTTGACGGTCTGACTCAAACTCAAAAAATTCTCTACAGGTTTGGATGTCTCTTATGACTGGAAGAGGCAGGCAGGGTCTCTGTTTGCTCTGGGGCTGGGCCTGGATGGCAACCTTAGCCTTTGGCATTCAGCCGCCCGAGCCCAGCCAACCAGCCCTCGGGAGCCTGCCGCGGCCTGCCCAGTTGCCCAGGCACCCCACCGCCCCGCCGCCCTCCAGTGCTTTACCCAGGCTGCGGCAGCTCTCGCCATCTGGCTCCAGCACCCATCCCTCGTAGCAGGAGCACTTCACGCTGAACTTGTTCTGGTCGCACTTCTGGCTGCACTTGAGGTGCTTGGCACAGTAGCTCTGGATCTGACAGGTGTGGTTGTCAGGCCCCAGCTCCATGCCCAGAGGGCATGAACAGACGATGCCTTCGCCAGGTGCCACGGAGCAGTTGTGGCTGCAGCCTCCGTTATTCAGGGAGCACTGGTCTAGGGGCCGGGATGGGGGTGGGGGCAGGATCGGGGTCAGGATCGCAGAGGAGGCAGGACCACGGCTTTGCTGGGACCCAGGTCTGGGGCAGCCCAGAAAGAACCCCGGCATCCTGCCCGAGTCATCCTTCTTTTCTGTTCCAGCCAGCCCTCTGCCCTGCTGCCTCCCAGCCTTTCTCAGGACCAGGACTGGGACCCCAGCACCCACCACGGGGAGCACCCCTCTCCCTCCCACATCACAACTGCATCTCTCTGGTCTCTACTTGTTGCTTCTTGAGCCCACGGTGAGGGCCCCAGCTTTCTGCCTCTCCCTGGGAAGGTTGGAAACCCATTCCCTTTTCCTTGATCCCTCCCGATTTGGGGTGAGGTGGAGCACGGAATGTCCCACTCTGGGTCCTGACACACCCTGGGATCTGCCAGCACTGACAGATGACCCATCAGCAGCTCCCAAGGCCTGTCCCACACCTTATCTCTCACTCCTCTCCTTTCAGGAACCCAACGCTCTGTCTGCCTGGTTCACAGGAGATAAGGCTGCTCCGCATCCCCGAGTCACACCATGTGGCCCCTGCTGACCCCCATTTCTTTTGATCTTGAAAGCACACCCTCCTCCCCCAACATCGAAAGATCTGCCCATCTTTGAGAACCCAATTAAATCCCCACCTCCTCCAGGAAGCCTGCCCTGACCATATCAACACTCAAGCTGCTGCCTTTCTCTCCAAGCCAGCTCTGCACTGCTCAGCAGCATGAGTGTGGGCGAGGGGTCTGTGCCTGTGGCAAGGTGCTGTGCTGTACTGCCTCCGCAGTACTTTGGGAGCTGGGTGACCCTGGACTAGTTATTAACCTCTCTGTACCTCAGTTTTCTCATCTGTAAAGTGGGGATAATAACAGTATCTGCCTCACAGGGCTGGTTGCTCTACATCACATGCTGTGATAGTGTGATACACTTAGCACAGCCTCTTGCTAAAGTGAGCTGTAAATCAACATGGGTTGTGGGTAACTGCTCTGGGCACTACTTGCCCCGCAGCCAGAGCTGCCCTTCCCTAGTCTCAGACCTCTTCCCACACGGCCTCCCCCCTCCCCCCGCCACCCCTCCCCGGGCCTCACCGCAGAGCTCGCCCTCGTCGGAGCCGTCACTGCAGTCGTCGTTGCCGTCACACAGCTTGTCGGGGGGCAGGCAGATGGAGGTGTTGTTGGCACAGGGGTGCGAGGGTGGCCTGCAGACCAGGGACTCACAGTTCTCCTCGTCCGAGTTATCCTCACAGTCACTGTCGCCGTCACACACCCATGCTTTGCTGATGCAGCGAGCTGAGGGGTGGGTGTGGTGTGAGGGGCCAGGTCTGGGTGGCAGGGCTCCCCACATCCTTCCCAGACTCAGCCGAGTTCTCTAATAGGCTCACGACTGCGATGCCTTGGTGTCCACTGGGGACCTTGAGGCTTTTCCTGTTAAATTCACACAGGCAACGGAGAAGGCAAGGATCTGCAGGAGGTGTTGGGGCTCAACTCTGGTGAGGGTTCTGGCTCCCAGGGCCCGTGGGGCAGGCCCTGGCCCCCCACACGTCAGGCAGAGCTTTTTCTGTGCAGCCGTTTGCCTCAGCGTCCCCACCCCCATGCCTCACAGTACAGTGGCGTGGCCCTCGCCGCCGCTCTGCTCTCAGCACGGCTTTCTCCTGTCCCCGCTGCCCTGTGCCAAGCTCTGTGCAATACTCGTTTTTACCAGAGTCCTTGCAGCCAAACTTGACGTTGGGGTCACAGACATGGGTCACTCCCTCACAGCTCTTCTCATCACTGGAGTCCATGCAGTCAGTGTCCCCGTCACAGCGCCACCGCAGGGGGATGCACAGGCCATCCAGCCGGCACTGGAACTCATCACTGTGGCAGCCACCAGGAGGTCTTGTGGCTGCAGGGGGACAGGTGCAGGGCATCGGGTGGGGGTAGGGGCTTCAGGTCAGCCGTCCCCCTGGCTGCCTTCCCAATCTCTCTCCTGCTATGCCCAGCCCGAAGCTGTGGGCAGAGACGGGGACGAGGAGCTCTGGGCACCACCGACACTCCTTGGAAGCACTAACTGAGAGTCAGTGATGTTCCACCTTCCAGGACCCCAAAGACCATCTCATCTATCCTCCCTATTTTACACTCGAGAGCGCGATTGGATAAGCAATTTGGTAGGCCAGAACTCAAATGCCCCCCACCTTAGCCTAGCCGCTGTTTCATTCATTCACTCCACAGACACTTATTGGTCGCCTACTGTGTGCCAGGCACTGTTTTCCAGCATGAGCCAGACAAAGTCCTCGTTCTCATGGAACTGAAATTCTAGTGGGGAAGACGGACAATGAAAAAGTGGCACAGACATCCAGCATGGAACTGCAGGTCATGACCAGAGCTATGGACACAAAGCCAGGTCATGGCCAGAGAGGGATGGACATGCTACTTTACATGGGACAGTCAGGGAAGGCCTCTGAGCAAGAGGTGTCTGAGCAGAGGCCTGGGTGGCATGAACCACGAGAACACCTGGAAATGTATTCCAGGCAGAGGGAACGGCTAGTGCAAAGTCGGACAAGGAGTACCCAGGGCACATGGGAAAAACGCCCAGGGCACATCGGAGGCTGCCCCGCCGGAGCGGAGTGAGGGACACGAGAGGCAGGAGCCCAGTCAGAGGGGTGAGGGGGGCCTTGCAGGCCACGGAGTGACATTTGGTATTAATTCTAAGTATGCAGGGAGCCAGTGCAGGCTTCAGGGCAGGGCTGGGGCGTAGTCTGACTTAGGCTCTGTGGGATCACACAGGCTGCTGCACCGAGATCTGACTCAGGAGGCCAGGAAGGGGCAGGGACAGCGCCTGCTGAGGGCACACCAGTCTGACCCTATACGCTGCTGCTGCTGCTGCTGCTGCTGCAGGCCCTGAGTCCCCACCTGTCTAGCCATGAACACGGCCGAGGCTCTCATCTTGTGCCTGGACTTCAGCAGCAGACTCCAAGCTGAGTTTCCTTCCTCAGGGCCCCTGAACCTATTTCTACCCTAATCTCCTTCCAGGATTATCTTCCAAAAGACCTCCTATATCATGTCACCCTCCAGCTTCGAAATCCTTTGAAGGCCCCCCATGCCTGCCTTTCACCTGCTGTAATCTGCCCCCTCTGAGCCAGCCTCATTCCTCGCTGGCCCCTCGGGTCTGAAGGGCCCCACCTAGCCTCATTCGCCCCTGAGAGAGTGCCCAGTTTCACCCTCTAAGCCTTACTGCTGGGTTCTCCAGGCCACCCCACCCCCATGCTGCAGACCCTCCTGCTTGTCCACTTACCCACAGTCTAATCCCTCATCAGGGCCCAGTTCAAATCCCACCTCCTCCTCGATGGCCCCAGACCGTTTCAGCTCACAACCACGGCTGACAACCGCTACCAATCATGACACGCCTGTGCCCATGTGCCAGGCCCCACACCGTCTCTTCCCATCTCCTGGAGTGGGAAGCCGAGGCTTAGGGGAAGCAACTTGCCCAAGTTCGCCCAGTTTGTAAGGGCGGGACTTGGAAGCCCTTCCCACCAGACCAGCCTCAGGTCTCCAGGGGCCCCTTCTCAGAATCCCAAGGCACTGCTACCCATTCTGCTCACCCCGCCATTGTCAGTGGTGGCCCTGGAGACTCAGTGACTGCCTCCGGGGCCTGGGCGAGTCTCCCCACCCACCCTCTCAGAGCCCGCCCGTTGTGAGTGCTCAGGGCTCAGTACTGTTCCCACTGTGTGTGCCTCAATCGGCAAGGCAGGGGCTGTGAGCCGGTGGCCCGGGGCCACTGGGGCCTGTGAAAACATTCTGGCTTTCAAAACTCTTCAAACCGAGTGCCGGTTGTTATGGTTTGATTTGTGTTCCCTGAAAAAGATGCCGAAGTCCTAACTCACAGTACCTGGGAAGGTGGCCTTATTTGGAAATAGGTCTTTACCAGTGGCCGATTTCAGAGGAAGCGTTAGGGTGGGCCCCCTCCAACATGACTGTGTCCGCAATGAAGCTGAAGTGCGGGCACAGGCAGACACGCACGCAGGGAGAGCGCCTCGTGGAGGTGAAGGCAGCTGTCCGGGCGCCGCGAGGACCAGCTGAGGAACGCCAGAGGCCGCCAGCGAGCCCCAGAGGCGAGGAGACAGGCCGGAGTACATTCTCCCTGACCATGCCTCAAGGCACCGACATTGCTGACTTAGGTCTCGAACTTCTAGCCCCCAGAACTGTGAGAACTGTTGTGACAGCTCTAGGACACTAATGCATGTATTTAAAAATGGGCAGACTTCACATGAAAGTCCGCATTGCTGACTTCTTTTGAAGTCAGGGCGATCCTGGGTCTGCATTCTTCCGTAGTAACGATCGGCCAGAGCGGAGACACCAACATCCCTTGAGAATCTCCATGTCCGCCGGTGAACTCAGCCCCTCTGCCCTCTGGCTGTGTCCTGGAGGCCGGGGCACTGGGACCCTCACAGAGCCAACCCCCTCCTTTGGTTCCCACTGGACTCATTCACCCCTACACCTCCCGAGCATCCCTTCTCCAAGCAACTGGGTCCCAAACACGAGCTCTGTGCTGAGTGCTTTTCTGTGCGTGATCTCACTGAACCCCCACATCAGCGCCGGCGCCATTATTACCCCCACTTTGCAGATGAAATGCACAGAGGCCATCGAGATTAAGTAACTTGCTCAAGGCCACCCAGAGAGGAAGTAGCAGAGCCGGAGCTCAAACCCAAGGCCACCCAGCTGCAAAGCCTGTGATCTTAACAGTGTGTGACAATGAGTTGTCGGCAATCTCCCTCTCCCACGGGCATGGAAACTCCTGCAGGATAAGAGCCGCGTCTGGGCTATCTCTGGCTCCCAGGTGGCGCTGACATGCAGGGAGGAGGACAGACAGATGGACGGCTGAGTGACTGGCATGCAGACAATCTCCCCCACCCTGCTGGCCCAGGCGCCTACCCTGGTTGGTGCAGTTGGCGTGCGTCTCATCGCTGTAGTCCCCACAGTCGTTGTCCCCATCGCAGGTCCAGTGCTCTGGGATGCAGCGCCCGCTGTTGCACTTGAACTGGGTGCTGGAGCAGGAGTGGCTGCAGCCGGCCTCGTCACTGTTGTCCCCACAGTCATTGTCTGGTGGGGAGGCAAGAAGGGGAGAAGCAAGGAGCAGGTCAGCAAGCAGTTTTCTCTGTGACCCCAGCTTGGGGCCCCCACTCCCACCTCCTCCTCATTCCCACCCCGGCCCCCCCGGCCCCCCACTGAGAAAAAAACAAACGGAAAAGACACAGAAACTGCATAGACTGCAGCATGCACCATGGCCCACACGTGGGGAGGGGGCGGGCGGGGGCTCCAGGAGGGTTCTTCCCTGAGTCCCGGGAGGCTGGCGGGGAGGACACAGGACATGTTCCTTTGGTTTGGGCAGGGTGTGGGAACAGGGGTCTGTTCGCTTTGGGGAAGGGTGGGGATTTCCCTGGTTTTGGAGGGGGAGAGATGGGTGGAGTGCAGGTGAGGCCTCTCTGCTGGAAAGGGAAGGGCTCACTCAGGCCCCACAATGAGCTTGGGCATTGCTGAGACCCATGCGCCCAGCTCACTGCGGGCACTGCCCACAGCTGGGAAGGGTCGGGGCCATCGGGAGGCACCTGGCGAGACAGAATGATGTCCTATGATCCAGGTCCCGAGGATGGGGGCTTGTGGACGTCCCTCCACACTTCCAGGACGATCGGGAAACCTGGGGTTTGGCTCTTCCCTTCGGTAATGTTCCTGCCTCTTTTCCACCTGGATCTGCGTCTCTAGTTCTCTCCTCCCCCTCTTTCGTGGTCTCCTTGTCCCCTCCTCTCTGTCGTCTCCTCTCCTCCGAGAGGTTCCCTTTGCCCACTCTGCTTCTTTCCTCTCCACTGTTTGCTTTCTCTTTCTGTTGCCTCCTCTCTCTCACTCCTCTCCTTAGCTTTTCCTTCACGCCCTAGGAGCTCTGGGCGGGGAGCTGCCTAGGAGTCCTGAGAGGTGGCCAGAGGCCAGCTGGGCTCTGGGGGTGATGGTGCATGTGCTTCTATGCACTGACCGGCAGGCTCAGGACAGGTCTTTTCGTCAGAGCCGTCCCCACAATCCTTCTCTGAAACACAGAAACCGCCAGGGCAACCATTGGCACACGAGACACGGCAAAGACGAGGGGTAACACGGCGCTGACCCAGTCCAACCTCTCACATGTGAGCCAGGGCTGGAGCCACTGGTACAACACGTCACAACACACAGACACAAGCAGAACCCCGAGACAGCGTACACACGATGATCCACGGGCTCCTGTGGCTCAGGGCTGACATCGCCTGGTCCCTGGCTGACCGCCAGGCGGGCTCCTGAGCCTGGAGCTGGAGCCTGGAGGGCTCACCCAGGATTTCAGGAGATGGGGTTTGCAGGGAGAAGGGAGTCAGGCACTGGGCTCTTGTTGCTCTGCACCCACCCTGGCCTCCGCCCCTCCCCCCAGCCCTCCTTGCTTATCTGTCCCCGGGCCCTGAGCTCTGCTGCACGACAGACAGCTCAGGCCCTTCCTGAGAAGGAACAAGGCAGATAGCCAATGGGCAGGGTACCCCTCAGCCCATCTTGGTTCTCTCACACATTTCTGGCTCATCCTCCTCCCTCCCGGCCAAGCCGGTGGGGCTTCAATGAACTGGAGGGAGGCCCCAGCTTGATTCTCAAACCCTTTGGGCCTCACAGCCCCGGGGCCTGGCTGCAGCTTCTAGCTTTCCTGGGAATCAGGGCAGGTGAAGGGGGGCAGGCTCTTACCATTGTCACATCGCCAGTTGATGTTGATGCATCTGCCGTTGTTGCAGGTAAACTGAGTCAGGGGGAAGCAGGTGGGATAGGCTGTCAGGGAGAAAGTGTGACTGAGTCGGGCCCTGAAGATTACACGGCATCACAGCACCGAATGCAGGTAGGTGCGGGGGCCTCCTGTAACCAGGAGCCCTTCGCGCAGCCAGACGGGGGAGGAGGCTGAGCAGCAGTGCCTCAGCCTGAAACTCTGCCCATGGATCCCTACCTCTCTGAGCATCCTTTTCATTTATTTATCTTTATTTGGAGAGTATGTTTATTAAAGGGCTTCGGATAGGAGAAGCCAGAGGAGAGAGGCCAGGTGGGGCTGCTGTGGCTCTCTAGAAATGTGTGGGAAAGGAGTGGGCCCAGGCGGGGCTGCTGTCAGCTCACTGGGGAGTCAGAGAAAAGGGGGCCTTGGGGCAGGGTCAGGGGGCAGCACGGGACGAGCTGCTGCTGCCCACTGCTCCCCTGGTTGCAAGTCTCGTGCCAACCCTTAGAGTTGAGGAAACGCACGTCTATGGGGGAAGAGGAGAAGGAGGGGAGAGGTGTGGGTGTGGTCCCAGGGGGGAGCTCGCTGAGTATCCTCTTTGAAAGCTAGCAGTTACCAAACAAGGGCCCTGTGCAGAGTGTTTTCCATGTGTGGTCTCACTGAACCCCCACGTCGGCGCTGTGAGATAGGTGCTATTATTACCCCCGCTCGGCAGAGGAAAACGCACAGAGGCCACGGGGATTAAGTAACTTGCTCAAGACCACATAGTGCTAACTGGCGGGGTCTTTCTAGCCCCCCTGCCCCCTGGGATGTTCTCATGGGTCACCTCCTTCGTGCCAGCCTGGCCTTCCTGTTGTCCCTCTTACCACACGAGGCTGACTCGTCAGAGCGGTCCCCGCAGTCATCGTCCAGGTCACACGTCCAGGAGATGGGGATGCAGCGGCCGCTGGCACAGGAGAACTGGTTGGGTGGGCAGGTGCGGGCTGGGGACAGGAATGGGTGTGAGTGCTGAGTCCTGGCCCCCTTTCTTACTTTTCCTTTCCTTTTCTGTTATTCTCTGTGTAATAGGAAGTCTTCCCAAGGGTTTCAAAGCCATTTCTCTTAGAGAAATTCAAAACCACCTGTGTGGTCTTGCGGTGGCTGCGTCACCTCACCTCTCGAGGGGCCTCTGTTACCTTCCAGAAGATCCACCCTGCCTTGCTCTTACCTCCCACCCACAGCCGAGCTCTGTTCCCTGCTGGCTCAGTCCTCTCAGCCAACCGTGTCCTTCAGTGGCAGGGGACAGCACCCCTCTCCCACTGCTCGGGGCTCCACCCTCTCTGCCCTGACTCTCTTCTCCTCTCTGCACTCTCTTCTTCCCCCTCAGGCCCCTCTGCCTTCCGGAGCCTGGCTCCCGCTGTCCAGCCTCCCTGACTGAGGCGTGCCCGGTGGGGTCCGCCCCGCTGTTCCACACCTGAACAAGTGGCATTGGACTCGTCTTCGCTGTTCCCGCAGTCGTTGTCGCCGTCACAGAGCCAGCGGTTGGGGATGCACCGGTTGTTCTCGCACTTGAAGCGGTCTGAGGGGCAGGTGTGCTGATCTGGGAGAGACAGGTCAGAGGTCACGGAGATGCTGGGGCCCTGCTCTCCCACCTGGAGGCCCCCAGGCCCACCTCCCGACAGAGGGGGCGGGGACTCACGGCAGAGGGCGGGGGCCTCGTCGCTGTTGTCCAGGCAGTCGTTGTCGCCGTCACACTTCCAGCGCTCCTGGATGCAGCGGCTGTTGGCGCAGGCAAACTCGCCCGGCTGGCACTGGGGTGGGGGCACGTAGGACGGGTTCGCTGTGGGCACCACAGGGGCGTAGGGGGGAAGTCAGGCCCAGATCATGGGTTGGGGCTAAGCCCCCTGTATTTTGCTTGTTTTCTTATTTAAAAAAATACACAGGGTGAAATTTCCTAGTATGTCATTCTTTTTTTCAAATATTTTATTTATTTTTAGACAGAGGGGAAGGGAGGGAGAAAGAGAGGGAAACATCAATGTGTGGTTGTCTCTCACGTGCCCCCACTGGGGGGACCTGGCCTGAGACCCAGGCATGTGCCCTGACTGGGAATCGAACCAGTGACCCTTTGGTTCACAGGCCGGCGCTCAATCCACGGAGCCACACCAGCCAGGGCCTAGTATGTAATTCTTTATGAACAAATTATCTGGGTGGAAACCACAACTACCTCAAGCCACAGGGTGATGTTTACTCTAACACGTCCCATACTTTAGCACGGCCTGAGAATAAGCAGCTGCTGCGAGAATGCAGAGCCCCCCATACTTTGGTCCCTGCTGAGCAGACCCCTCCCCCCTCCCTGCCATTTCTATAAACTGTCCGTTGAAAGGTGTCTCCGGGACCTTCAGGGCCCTGCCCTGGTCCCTGGACTTCTTCCTTCACAGATGCATCCGCTGCACCAGCAGGAGTGCAAACAGGCCCCAGACCCCTGCAGGCTCCAGGCTTCTGCTCCCCGCACTCACCCCCCACACCGCTGTCTCTGGGCCCTTAGAAGGAAAGTCCCGAGTCCTTCCTGCCCCTGTCAGCGATCTCATGCAGCCCAGGACGCCCACATCAGACTGGTCCTGGGCCTTCCGGCTCTGTGCACCCCCTTCTGACCCATCTCTCACCCTCACTCTACGCCTTGAACCTCCCCATGCACCCCGTGGGTGGCTATTTTCTCTCCCACGGCCCATGGACCACTGGGCCTGGAGGTGTCCGCCTTGCTTCTCGCTACCGTCCCCACTCTTCTCCCTCCCTCCTTTCTGAAATACCCGTGTTGACTCTCATGCGATCAGATCATCGTCCCAACCCCAATGCCTACAGGCCCCCAGCCACTCCCTGTCATCCTGAAGGGTTTTTAGATCTGACTCAGCGTCCCTTTCTCCGAAATCACTCTTGCTTTAATTCTTAGTGATTTCAACGACCATGTAGAGGACCTTTCCATTACCCTGGCCACTCAGTTCCTCTCTCCGCCAGTGCTCTTGCCTCCACCTGGCCTCAGCCACTCACTCCTAGCTGGGCACCAAGGCCTCACTGACCCACGTGCGCTTCTGGGATTCTGTTGTAAGGAACCCAGCCAGAATATGGGAAGGCATGAAGCTGTGAGAAATAGCAGAGATGGGATCTAGCCCTGACTGCCATGGCTCAGCTGGCTGAGTCTTGTCCTGCAAAGCGAAAGGTCGCTGGTTCGATTCCTAGTCAGGGCACATGCTTGGGTTGTGGGCTAGGTCCCTGGTTAGGGCACGCACTAGAGGCAACCAATGGATATTTTTTTCTGTCTCCCCCTTTGTCTAAAAATAAAATAAAATCTTTAAAAGAAAAAAAGAGAAAGAAATGGGATCTAGCCCTGACTGGTGTAGCTCAGTGGGTTGGGCATCGTCCCGCCAACAGAAAGGCTGCTGGTTCAATTCCTGGTCAGCCCACATGGCTGGGTTGCAGGTTTGGCCCCCGGATGGAGCACATACGAGAACAATCAGTGTATCTCTCACATACCGATGTTTCTCTCCCTCTCTCTCACCCTCCCTTCCCCTCTCTCTAAAAATAAAGAAATAAAATATTTTTTAAAATTCTGCTTATGTATTCATGACATCCTGTCATTCGACAAAAGGAGGAAACAGAACAGGGCGTGCGGCGTGCTTCCATGTACGAGAGGTGAACACGTGGAGAAATGTTCGGGAGGGTGGTCCCTCAGGTGGTAACGGTGGTATCAATGGGTGGGGGTGTTTGGGTGACTTGCTCTTTCTCCGTTTTCTATAATGTTTATTTATTTCTTTTTGTAATGAGCAATCCTACTTTTATTTTTAAAATGAGGCTATTTAAAATAATGTAAGAATAACACAGAAAATGCTATGACACATGCAAACTCATGAAGGCAGAAGACGTTTTGCATGCAGTGTATGACAGCTCTGTGAAATCCACCTGTGCAGCCCACCCGGCATGCTGACAGCACAGTGGGGCTTGTGGGTCAGATCTGGGCTTTTTTTTCTCTTTAATTTCTAATACTTAGAACTAGTGCTACATTACTTTAACAATAGGGAAATAAATGTGAAAGACTATTTTCTTCTTTCCATAGCTGCCCTGCTCATCACTCGGTCTGCCCTCATCGGTGTGCCCCTCCCCCCCCCGCCATCCCCAGAGCCTTCTCTTGCCCCATTCCTCTCCTCCTATTGCCCCAACATCTCTGATTGCCTCCTTCATCTCTGAGTGGCCCCTGTGGCCCACTCCTGTTGGGCCCGGCCTGCCTGCCTCCCACCCCAGCTGGGCCCCTCGTACCCAAGCAGGTGACACCGTCTGTGTCCAACACCTGGTCCTCGGCGCAGGCGCACTGGCGGCTCCCAGGGGTGGCCAGGCACAGGCTGCTGCAGCCGCCGTTGTTCACCCGGCATTTGTTGGTGCCCACTGTGACGGAGGGCCGCAGAGGGGTCGGGGGAGGAGGGGGAGGATGGGGATGAGGGAGAATGAGGACACAGGGGAGATGCATTGCAGTGAGGAGACGGATAGGGAAGAACATCGAGAGGACCATGAGCGTGTTGAAGAAAAGCAGACGCAGGCATGGGGCAGGGCAGGAGATAAGGAAGGAAGGGCAGGAAGGTGCGGATGAGGTCAAACGAGCTGCTGGTAGACCTCATAGGACACTAGGCCTGATAAGGAATGTGGGTCTCACTCTAAGGGCAAGGGTTGGGGGTCTCTCTTTTTGAGAGCCTCTAAAGTCAGAGCCTGGGACCCCAAGGAGAGTGCCTTCACCCTCCTGGGAGCCTCACCCCCCACCTAGGTCCCACCCCGACATCAGCCCGAGCCCCAAGGGGTACCTTGCTGCTGCTGGGCATCATACATTCGGATCTCAAAGATGGGGGGTCGCTCACTACGCAGGAGGGTCACGGTGGGGGGTGCACCTCCTGCACCCCGTTCCAAGCGGTAGACACTGCCACTCCGGTACTCGGTCCAGAAGAGGTAGTTGCCATGGTGACACAGGCCAAAGGCATGATTCAGCTCAGGACCCTCATACACGATCTAGCAATGGAGGGGAAGTTACTAAGGGGCTAGAGCAGGGGTGTCAAACTCATTTTCACTGGGGGCCACATCAGCCCTGAAGTTGCCCTCAAAGGGCCAAATATAATTTTAGGACTGTATAAATGTAACTGCTCCTTAACAGTTAAGCGAGAGCTCGGCGCTGCTGCCAGGTAGAAACAAGGTGCCAGGCTGGATTCGGCCCACAGGCCTTGTGTTTGCCACCTGTGGGCTAGAGACAAACAGGGGAACTCGGGGAAGGTCCAGAGAGATCACCGATTTGTTTCCTCTTTATCTAGATCCTGGGTGTGTGGGTCGTTTTCCTCCCTTAGCCTGGAAGCCCCTAAGGCTGAGGACAGCTTTGCATGGAGTGAGGTGCCAGATCCTAAACCCAGCAGGAGGCTAACGGCGAGCTTGTCCACGTGGCCTTCTCTTGGGCCCATGCACATCCTTCACATCCCTCCAACACGCACGCGCACACGCACACGCACACAATACTGAGCAGACAGCCAGAGCTCATCTGCTCATTTCCTCGTCCAACAGATACTTGCCAGGATTTACTGAAGGCCAACCTGTGGTAGGCACTAAGAAATGAAAAAGACAGGGTAATCAGGGTGGAAGAGGGGACGGAAGACCACATGCCAGAGGCGGTGGCCCCGAGCAGCATGCCGTGTGCGGAGGGGCCGGGGCGGAGGCAGAAAGAACTGCGTGAGAAGAACACAGAGACGTGCTGGGAATGACAAGCTGGGGTCGAGCCCTCGGACAGCACGCAGTCACGGAGACGCCCTGACAGGCAATCCTCTAACAACACAACGCCTACGACACACAAGCACACAGCTGGACACATCCATGGGACAGAGGCAAACACACAGGAAGCCCGCAGGCCGAGCCGCACACAGATGCCCACACAGTCACACACACAGGGCCTCGTCCGCACACACAAGCGATCCGGCGATGCACTTAGGAACACCCACACACAGGTGCACGCCTGCCCACCTTCCGGTCTGTGCCATTGAGCAGTATGGTCTCAATGCGGTCATAGAAGGCATCCACCCAGTAGAGGCGCCCGGCTGGGATGTCCAGGCTCAGCCCATTGGGCCACAGCACAGTTTTGGAGGTGACAAAGATGTCTCGGTGTGAGCCGTCCATCCAGGCCCTCTCCAGCCTCCCTCGCCGACTGTCCTTAGGGTCCTCCTCCCAGTCTGTCCAGTACATCCACCTGTGGGCAGTGACGGGTCAGCACCCCATGAGGTGCCACCAACAGCCTCCCTGTGATCCCAATCCACATGTGTTGTCCCAGAGCCCACCACAGGGGGTCTGATGGGCCTTCCTGCCCTGCTCGACCCTGGCCCACACATTTCATTCATTCATTCTTCCACTCAACAAATGTTTGATGAGTGCCTCCTCCAGTTGGGCACAGTCTGGCACTTGGGGACCAGACCAGGCCGAGGTAGCTCCTTTTCTTCTGAGGCTCGTGTCCCACCCAAGTCAGCCAACAAGGTCTCACACACTGGAGAATGATGAAAGCCAGGAGGAGCCAGGAAGAACACGAGCAGGTGACCGCACGGAGAAGGACCAGGCAGCAGGTGAGGGAGGCCGCTCTAGGAGGCGGCCTGTGAGCTGAGGTGTGAATGCTGGGAAGGAGCTAGATCTGCCATTGCTCGGGAATTCCAGGCAGGGGTGCTGCCAGAGCAGACGCCCTGAGGCAGAAACAGCTGGGGTGTCTGTCTGAGGCACAGACAGGGGGCAGTGAAAACAGAACTTCCAAGGGCAGGGGGTGAGGTGCAGATGAGGTCAAAAGAGCTGCAGGCAGACCCCGTGGGACCCCGGGCCTGATAAGGAATGTGGATCTCACTCTACGGGCAAGGGAGCCAGGGGAGGGCTCTGAGCTGGGAGTGATAGGATCAGATTTCTCTGTCTGCATTCAAGACAGACAGGGACTCATCCCCTTTCAGTTTCCTGTTCCTGCCTAAGCCTCCCACCTGGCTGCCCTCCCCTGTTTACTCTCTGTCTCACCTGCCACTGCTGAGACCCACAGGGTACCCAGCCCACCCAATACAAGGCCCTGGGAGGACTCACCCATTCAGTGGATCCACCACAATGGCCCTGGGGTGTGTCATTTTGCCCTCGATCAGGGTCTTTCGGGTCTGAGCAGCCTTCTCCAGCCTGGCCACGCTGATGGTCTTCTTGGGCCCATCATCCGTCCAGTACAAATTGTCCCCCATCCAGTCCACAGCCACACCCTCCACATTGTGGATGCCTGCAGGGAGTGAAGGGGGCAGTGATGGAGAGCCTCGGAAGAAGCTCCAAACTACCTGCCCCTGCCCCTCGGGAAGCCTGCACCTTCGAGCGTAGGGAGGGCTGGGTGCCTTTTGTGCGCAAGACAGTGGGGGTAATGGGGATGGGAGGTTGGAGGAAGGAGCTGGAAGATCATTTGTGTTGCCAATCTGTGTTGAGGCACCAAACCTCTCAAAACTGCACATGGGCAGCCAGCACACCTTGGGGCAGATGTGGCTCTCAGGTGAGGGCGTGCCTAGGCCTCAGCTGGCGGGGCAGCTGAAGCCACGTGCTCTGGGCGCAAGTGTGACGCCACACCCCAAGGCCTGAAAGTCCTGAGCTAACAAAATGAATAAATTAGGAAGTGATTTTTTACTTAGCTAAAGACTTCATCTCCAGTGTCCTTTAAATAGCAGTTCCCCTGGCATAGGGAACCCTAATGTTTTTCCTGATGAGGAGTTACTTTTGATTTCTCCAAAGTCTTATGATTGCTGACTGCCGATGTTCTCTGACCCGGGGTGGGGGTGGGGGTGGGGGAAGCAGGACAAAAGGTGGTAGCTGGTGTCAGCCAGACCGATCAGGCAGGGAGCCCTACCCTGGGGGCCTGAGTGTAGGTGTGGGAATTCCTAACACCAGCAGGGAAGGGGAGAGCTCAGCTCAGGGCCTCCATGCAGATGGACATTCAGAAGTCACTGCACCGCCCTGGCCGGTGTGGTTCAGAGGACTGAGTGCCAGCCTGCGAACTGAAAGGTTGCTGTTTCGATTCCCGGTCAGGGCACATGCCTGGGTGGCAGGCCAGGTCCCCAGCTGGGGGTGTGGGAGAGGCGACCAATCCATATTTCTCTTGCATATCGTTGATGTTTCTCTCCCTTTCTCTCTCCCTCCCTTCCTGTCTCTCTAAACATAAATAAATAAAATCTTTTTAAAAATCCCCACGATTTTCTCAGAATTTGTAAGAATGCAGCTTTTGGTGGCACAGACCCGGCGTGTGTACACGGGTGCTGGCGTGCCCGCTCTGATTCGAGGCCTCGGGCCTCTCCCAGGTCGTGTGCTATACACAGCTCCAGGGCTAGCAGCCAATGGCTGAGAGACCCTGAGTTTTCCCCAGGGCTGGCAAGGACGGCCCACGCTGCCTAATCTATCCATCTTCCTGCCTCTTGTTGGCTCAGCCAAGAAGGGGTCGCACAGGGGTCAATCCGTCATCCTCTCATCTCCATGCCAACCAGCCGGGCCAGCCGGTCAGCAGGACTGTCCATGCTGAGAGGGCACCAGGAAAGAAAGGCCTAAGCCCCAGGTCGCTTCCCATCCCAGGTGGGCGACGTCCCTTGGGAGTCTTATGCTCACGCCCCCCCATTCCGGGGCTCTCACCATCCTTCAAGATGGTCTCCCGCTCAGTGCCATCAATCTTCTGGCGGCCAATGAGGTAGCTGGTGGTGTCGGCAAAGTAGATGAAGCCGGTCTCAGCGTGGAAGTCCAGTGCCCGGGGGTTCATGAGGTTCTCGATGGGGATCATGTGCTCGTCTGGAACCTTGGCCCCCATGTCCATCCCCCGGATGATGCCTGGCCGGCCCTTGCCGTACACAAGGAACAGCTCGTGTTCTGGCTCTAGGGCAGGCACAGACAGAGGCGCAGAGTCAGACACGCATGTGCGCGCACACATGGCCACCACCCAGCCTCGGGGGCAGTGGCCCAACGGCTGCGATGCCCCAGCTATCCTGGAGCAGGGGCTGTGGGAATAGCAGAGGCTCTTGGCCACGTGGACAGACACACACACATATAAGGTCCAGGGGACGACGCCGGGGGGTGGGGTTTACGTGTCCTCTAGCGGTGGGAAATGGGGCAAGTGTAGCAAAGAGTGTGTTTTCAGTTAAGTGAACTGCTCAGTAGCAAAATTAGTGGCCCAGAGGGAGGACCTTCAAAATATGCCGGAATCTGATCACTTTTGACTACTTCCTCTACTATCACCCTAATCTAAGCCACATCACTTACTGCCTGCACCACAGAAACGGCCTCCTGCCACACCCCTGCTGCCTGTCCTCCATCCACCTAGCAGCCAGCATGAAGTTTTTACAAACGTGAATCAAATCATGTTGCTTCTCTGCTTGAAAGTCACCAAACTCACACTGGCCTCAGAGCCTTGGCACTGTCGTTTCCTTTTGCCAGACATGCTCTTCCTTCAGGGAGCTCCTCCTCTGCACTTCACAGATTGCTAGGTGCAAATTTCATCTCTGCAGAGAAGCCTTCCCTGACTGCTCTGTCTCAGCTGGAGCCCTCGTGTCCTCGCTAACTACTCTCCATTTATTTTCTTCCTAACACCTACCAACACCTGGAGTTTTATATTTACTTGTTTATCTGTCTCCCTTGCCAAAGTGTACGCCTCTGGAGGTCAGAGATGACATCTACCTGTTCGCTGCTGAATTCTTATTTTAGGACAGTGCCAGACACATAGTAGATGCTCAGTACTTACTTGTGGAAGGAAGGAAGGAAGGAAGGGAGGGAGGGAGGGAGAGAAGGAAGGGAGGAAAGGGCCAGTTTACAGTTTTCAATGGAGCTGGAGAAGGATAGTGGGGAAAGCCTTGTTTTCAGATGTGGGTTCAAGTTCTGTCACTGCCCCTTACTAGTGGTGAAACTTTGGGTAAGTTCCTTCACCTCTCTGAATCTCAGACAGAAGTGGCAGGGGTATGGGAGGCAGATAAGGACGCCCTCCCACCCCACCCCAGCAGGCACGCACGACCTGCTCCGTCACTCACTCTTGCAGGACTTCCCATCACTTCCCAGGCTGAAGCCGGAGCGGCAGCGGCAGGTCCGCGCCTTGTGGCTGTTGGCCAGCAAGCAGATGTCGGAGCAGCCACCCGGCTTCCCGTACTGGTCGTTCTCACAGGCGTGGCTCCTCACTAGGGGCCGAGTGGAGAGCTGGTCAGGACCCCTCAGAGCCCCTGTGCCTCAGCCTTGAGAAGGCTTCCTGAAGTCTGCCCACACTCCCTCCCGCTGTGGTCTCTGCACCTATAGTCCCATTTGAGGATTTAGAAGCCACAGGACTGGAACTCCCCTGCCCCACCACAACCTAGCCGCTCAGGTGGGGGCTGCTGTGGTCAGGGAGAATCACACAGTTGCCCATGGACAGGTGCTTCTCCTCTAGACCAGCCAGAGGACTGAGAGGGGCCGGCACTCTGTGTCCTTAATGGGCAGGGGAAAGGGCTCCCTGGGGGTGGGATCTGGAGGCTGAGCGGCAGGGAGGGGCTGGCAGAGAAGCTGAGGGGCCAGAGGACATAGAGTCTGGGGTGGATGGTTGGGAGAAGCCGTCTTGCTGCGAGAGAACCTGGGGTTCCTGCAGGAGGGCCCCTGGAAGGGCCGTGGAGCCCTGCTCACCTTGGGGCTGACGCCGCTGGTGGTAGATGTGGAGGGCGCCACCCTTGTCCACGCGGGTGACGACCTGGTAGTCAGTGCTGTTGAAGCGGTTCACGCGGATCACGCTCGTCTTCTGCTGGGCGTTGGCGTTGTCTGAGTTGGTGGCATAGAGGTAGTTCTCAAATACGGTCAGGCCATAGAGATGCTCAATCTGAGATGGGTGGGAGGAATGGTCAACACGAGAGAAAAAAATCCTCCCTCCGCCGAGGAAGAGCCCCCCACCTTCCCATCTGAACTCCACTGGTTGCATTCCCCAATTCACTCCATAGCTGCCTAACTTCATGCTTTTCTCCCTCTCCTCTGGTTGGACTATCCTGTGCTTGTGATCTTTGCCTGTCGAAATCCCATTCATCCTTCACACAGCATCTCTTTGAAGAGCTTCTGGAATCTTCTAACCAGACATGGTTTCTCCTTCCACACTCCATCTGTCTGGCTGTTGTGCCCTGTTTGTGGACTGGCTCCACCTACTCTGCGCAAGCCCCTCGAGGGCAGGAACCACACTCCCCACAGGATCAGACACACAGTAGGTGACTGCATGATTCTGGACTAAACTGGACTTGGGACCTAAACACTGTCCACAGAGAGTGTTGGAAACTGCCCTGCTTGGTTTCAGAAGCTGTAATCCCCCGTGGCTAAGGCTGAGTAAAGGACCTTGGGACCATAAGCCACTTAGGAGACAAAGTTTATCTTCCCTGTAGGCGCACCACCTCTGCCCCCTTTCTCTTCACCCTGCTTGGCCCCGGGCAGATGACCAGTTAGCCAATGACGGGTAAGATTCCTCAAAAGAGGGACAACCTAAGACAGGCATGGTCAGGAAGGGGCCCTCAGGGAAGGACTTGGGGGGCTATAGAGAAAGGGAGTGATGGACCCTCGCCCCTCGGCTTTGACATAGCCTGAGTACTCATTCTGTCTTCAAGAAGTCTCCTAATCTCTTGGTTGCCTTACTTCCCCTGCCTGACTTAAGCCTGAAACGATGCCTTAAACCTGAAACAATGCTGGAGGTGGGTGCAGCCCTGTGCTGGAAAGGGCGGGTTCCCTAGGGTAATCAGGCCTAAGAAAGAACGCATAAAATCCTATGAAACCTACTTTGCTAGTACCCTCAGTTTAAATGATAAGGGTCCAAGCAGGAAGTGAGTTTGTTCCCCAAAGTTTTCTGGCCCTTTAACTATCTGACCCTGACTCAGAATAAGCCCTCAGAGTTCTTTGAATGTTATCTATTGTTTAATCGTTTCTGACTGACAATGATCGATGAGCTTTATTCCTGTGCAAATTGAACCCAATAAAAGCTTGTCAAGGCAAGGGTCGAGGCTCTCCTCTTGAGAGAGAAGCCGTGCCGTCCCTTTTCCTCCACAGGACTCGGTAGTCCGTGTGAATTTGTCTCGTCTCATCCATAACGCCACGGACCCCAGGAGCCGGGATCCATGTCAAGAGAGCACACTTAGCCCAACTCCAGCCCCAGCTTTGGGAGTGTGGAGAGGACAGACTGGCCCTAAGCAAGCCCTGCAACAGCCCCCACTGCCCACATAACTAACTCATCTAAGGTAACTGACTGCCCCAGTTTGCCCGAGTCTAATGGGTCTGCCAGTTCGTTGGTCTTTCTGGGCTAACACTAGCACAGTCCCAGGCAAACCAAAATGGCTGGTCGCCCTTTGTCCCAGAATGGAGTGCTATCTCTGAGCTGGTGGGGCTTCTAGACTTCGGTGCTATTTCCTAGCTGTGTCACCTCAGGCAGATCACTTAACCTCTTGAACCTTGATATTTCATCTGCCAAAAGGGAACTGAGTCACCTGCCTGCTCATCACCGAGGGGTTGTTGTAAGGATCAAATGAGAAAAAGGAAGTAAAAGGTGTCTCCAAAATGACTGTTCCCATCAGGGTGGAAGCCATATCCCGTCCTTTTCCCTAAGTGCTCTGACCACCCCTCTGCAGACCCCCGGAGGGCTCAGGGCCACCCAGGCACCACACTGCCCTCCCCAGGGACTCCCCTGTGAAGGCGTCCCCCTCACCAGGATGCCCTGGATGATGGTCTGCCGGCCCTTGCCCTCATAGTCCACCACTTCAATGTAGTCCAGGTAGGCGTCAGCCCAGTAGACGAGGCGGCTGACCAGGTCCAGCGTGATGCCATGAGGAAACACAATCTTGCTATCGACCAGCTTGGTGCGGTTCTGCCCATCCATGTCGCAGCGCTCCACCTTCGGGATCTGCCCGTAGTCAGTGAAGAACACTTTCCTACAGGCAGACAGCACGTTAAAAGGGTTCTGGACGTTGGGCACCCACCCTTCCACCATAGTCTCTGCCTCCCTGCTTCTAGGACAGAGCCCCTGCCTGCCCCTCTTACCCCATGGCAGGGTCCAGTGCAATGCCCTTGGGGTTGTAGAGCTCCAGGTCTAGCAAAGTGACACAGGTGTCTCCGTTTCGGTTGCAGACGAAGATCCTATCATCAATGTCATCCACGAAGTAGAAGTTGCCCGTCAGCCAGTCAATGGCCATCTGCTCTACGTCTGGAGAGTGCAAATGGAAGAGCTTTGGGGGGCGGTCCTCCCACACACATGCCCATCCTTTGCTGGTGCAGAACCCACTGCTGGACGACGCCCACTTCCTCTGGGGCACCCTCCTTCACCGCCCAGGCTCCGGCCGTCTCTCTTCCCTGAGCTCTTATGGGAGTTACCAGCAGTGGCACATTTTGCCTTGTGATCTTTGCCATCTTTCCACCTACCTGATCTCTCCAAGGAGAGGTCTCTGAGTATCTTCCCGCACAGCCCCACTCCCCATGCCGAGTCAGGGTAGGCACTCGGGGGGTCCTGGGTAAGTGTTGGCTGGTGGGTTGATTGACAAGCTTCCCTAACTCCAGCCCCTCTTTGAAGCCCATCTTGGAGTCCCCAAAAACAGTGAGGACAGGTTCACTAGCTCATTTTAGTTTTTTTTTTTTTTTTTAAATCTGCTTTTACTAGAGATAAGAGCCGTCAGGCTAATTAAAGCATCACATGTCTTTATTTTTGGCTGGACTTTCATATATGCTAAGTTGAGTTAGCCCATGCTAGCCAGAGGACTGACTAGAAGCTGTTACTTGTTGCGTGACTTTTAAAAATGGAAAAGCAAGGCAATTATCAATAAATCCAAGCTGAGAAAAAAGAATGCCAAAATATGGGGTCCAGATGGATGGAAAAAGGAAGGCCCATGGTGGCCAAAGGGTGGAACCAGTGACACGGGCCAACTTCCTCTGTTCACCCCTGTTCCCATTTCGTCCATGTCCCTATTGCTCAGTTTCCACAGGGAGGGCCGGAGGGGAGAGAGCACATAAGAGGGGCCGTCAAAGGAAGGGCTCTGAAGGCAAAGAGGGGCATGGCTGAACCAGAGAGGGACCTTCAGAAGGGTGGGCGTGTGGGAGGAGGATGGAGATCAGGTGCCCCCTCAGTCCCAGAGGCACAGGCCAAAAAGAGCCGAGGACAGGAGGGGTGGGATGAGGGCAGCTGGAAGTCTAGAAGGCAGGAAGTCTTCTTGCAGGGACCCTGCAGGCCTCCTCTGGGCCCCTCCTCTCCAGGACCCACTGGCTCTGGTCCACCTCTGCCTCCTCCAACTACCACCCTCAGTAGTGCTGTCTCTTGCAAACTGGGAAATTCCCAAAACAGGGACTCCCTGGGACCTCTGCCTTGTGTTCCACCTACATCGATTTCCCCGACAGGAAAAGAAATCTCTGGATGACCTGCCTGTGGCTGAAACGTACCCCCACTTCTCACACTCTTCACAGTGGGGATTATTCTGCCCCCACGAAGCTGTAAGTGTGATGACTGGGCATTCAGCTCAAGCCCTCCGTAAACCTTCCCCTCCCCACAGGGACTCAGGGTCTGTTTCCTAACAGTGGGTGGGGGTGGGGGGCAAAGGGAACAGGCACATGGCTCCCAAGGAACTTGGCTGGGCCCCGACACTGACTCACGGTCACAGGACTTAGGCTGAGCCGGGCGGGTGGGGCAGAGGAGGGGAGGTTGGGGAGGAAGAGCCAATTTAAGGCTCCCATCAAACTAGTTTCCTCTTCAGGTCCCTCCTGTTGAACCTCACTCCAAGGTGACTAGGGAAGGTCACATGCAAGAGCTACCTCTGTCAGTGCTGATGCACCCCAGCCCAGCCACTCTCTCCTCTGCACCCAGAGCCGACATGGAAGGACAGAGGCATAGAGCAGCCCGGGGACATGGGTCCCAGGCCAAGTGGGAACAGGACCCAGTGCAGGGGTAAGGTGATCAAAATGCCCCACACACACTGTTACCACAGAGAAAACAGATTAAAATGAACGCTGATGGGCCACCTCCAGAGGAAACCAAAGTCCCAAAGGGGAGGGACCTGCCCACAGCCCCAGGCAGCTAACAGGGTAGTTGAAAGGCAAACAGGGCTGTGTGCCCTTTACTTGGTGGGCACGGTGGGGGTCAGGGGGCTGCTGGTGTGTGGATAAACTCCATCATTTGAAGCTGTTTTCCCAGTACCAGCTGGTGCAGTGGTGTCTTCCTCTCCAACTTCCTGAGGCTTGCCTGAGTCGCTGCCCAGCTCCAGGGCTGGCAACACCCTGCCCTGCTCCCCACCCGCCCTTCACTCAGCCTAGAGGGGAGGAGGGAGAAACCTGAACAGATCTAATGCCAGCCCCCCCATCCAGAGGCAGGTCCACAATCATTTCCCCCCACCCCCAGCCTCAGGAGGTGACCGACCTTCGGGCCTCCCTCCTGGCCTGAGTCTCCTCCCAGTTCCAGGAAGAAAGGCACAGGGACCATCCTGCTCTCAGATATTTATCCTTGGCTGGTCTCTCCTTCCACCTCCCAAAGGCCAGGCAGAGCCCCACTCAGCAGGCCAGTAAGGAGTTGGCAAGAACTAGAGTCCCCAGCCCGGCCTGGCCTCCCCTTTGGTATTTTTGCAGCTGGAGACTATTAGTTGCAAGCAAAAATCCTTTGTTATCCAACCCCCTCCACCACATTATTTTCCTCTCCCCTGAAGTCCAGATTCCGCTGCCCGCCCCACCACACATATGCGCACGTTCACGTGCGCACACACACGCTTGGCCACTCGCACCATTCCAAGGCCAGCACAGAGATGGGCTCAGACTGGGAGAGGGCGCCTTCTGTCCCAGGCTTCCCCACGGGCAGTGTCTGGGCCACTTCCCTCTGCCCCTGGCATGGGGGGTGGGGGGCAGGCAGAGGCCCGGAGTTGGGCCCGCAGGACCTGAGCATTCTGGCCTCACGAGCCCAGAGGGTAGCTGCTTCTTCATGGTCCAGCCTTCTCCAGGCTGACTCACCCCAGCGCACACTCCAGAGGGGCTCTGGCCAAAGGCCCCAAATCCTGAGGACCGGAGAGTCTCAGGTAAACCCAGGTGGAGAGAGGCTGTGTTGAGGGCGGAGTCTGGGGGTGGTCTGGAGCCCTAGGAGTTAGGGACTCCAGCATAGAGGAGGCTGCTCCTATAGGGAGCTGGGAGGGAGATGAGACAGTCGGAGGAGGGACCGCAGCCTGCCTGTGATGTCGCAAAGGACTTTCAGTTCCAGGCCCCAAAATAGACCCGGAGTGTGTGTTTGTAAGGGCTGAGCCCTCCTTGCACCCCAACCCCGATACTCAGCACTCTGCGCTTCCCACAACTTCAGTTTTTTGCAACTTCTCCATCATTCATAATGTTCGAGGCATTTTCCCAAGTAGTGGCTGCTTTTCCAAAAACAACAGGCTCCCCATTCCCAAGAAGACCCCAGCTTTGGCTGCAGGATTCCAGTCACTCTCCCTAAAATAAATCTGGGGAAGAAAGGGAGCCCCTGTGCTCTGAGGAAATATCCCCAACACATTCACACACCCAAATACTGTGGGACAGGGTGCAAGGACCCTGAGTGAGGAAGAAGAATCTCAGTAACCATAACCATAACCTCAGGGAACACACTGCATCTGGCCCTTATTTCAGGAACCTCCCCACCTCACACTTCACTCTGCTCTTCCCTAGGGTCAGCCTGGGTTTGAATCATTGTTGTATCACCTTCTCCAGGACTACGGGCAAGTTACTTAATGGCTCTGAGTCTCAGTTTGCTCATCTGTAAAATGGAATGGTGTGTGAGCAGCACACAGCACAGGGCCTGGCAGGCAATAAACAAGTCACAAAGCGGAGCCGCGGTTTGTACCGTGGTCCTCCTTCACCTCCACCCTACCGGTCCCTACCTTCTCCACCCAGCTACCGTCTGCCTTCAGCCAGAGCCCTGCGGCTTCCTGATTAAAGGCGGCCCCTCCAGGCGGGCAGCTCACAGGCCCCCACAGCCCCAGCAGTTCCTTTTATCACAGCCTGTTCACCTGACTACAGATACGGAGAGGCCGGCGCACTGTCTTCCATCTGTGTCCCCGGCTCCCGACACACATGCACTGATTCATTCAACAAATATTTGTTGAGTGCTGAGTCCTCACTTGGTTGTCCTAGCGTCGGGACATCACTTTTTCCCTTCCCTTTTACTGCCAGACTCCTCCTTCTCTGGCGTCTGGATGCCCAAGTTGGTGGGAGAAGACATCTGTCTGGTAATTGTCCTGCTTGGGAGGGCGGGGAGAGGGCTGGGCAGATGATCGGGGCGTCCAGGGCCTGGCAGGGACGCTGTTCAGTGTCATGGCCTCGTGCTCCTCTTCCCTGCCAGGGCCTGACTTCGCCTCTTCTTGTTCCACCAACAAGTTTGGGGCTCAGCCACACAGTGCTGCCTCTGTCCCTGGGCCCCCCTTCCTTCCCCTGCCTGGCCCAGGTCCACAAAGTATTCAGTCCTGGTCCCAGGGATGAGATGCCTGGATTCTGCAGCTCTGACTCAGAATCAGAACCAGGGTCTCTCCTGCTGTGGAGAAATCCTTGCTGGGCTCTAAAACACATCTCTCTTGCATAAGTTACTTCCTTTGGCTTGAAAACAGTGTATGTGTGTGTGGCAGTGGGGGTTGGGGGTTGGGGGGTGCTTGAGAGCAGACTGGGTGGAGAGGCAACTTCAAGGAGACAGCAAGGGAGAGGAGGACGGGGCTGGAGCTGTGCCAGAGACACAGGGCTGTCCCTGGCCTGGGAGAGGAGAGAAAGACTGTTAAAGGATTAGAAAATTCAGAACCAGAATGGGAAGCCAAAGCACCAGGGTGCAGAGGGCCCGAGGCCAGAGCGAGGTGTGGCTAGAGACCCTCAATATTCTGACACCCTGTGGGTAGGAAAGGCCAAGGAAGGGGGTGGCTGGCTTTAATACATCAAGTCTGTAGGTGTTCTGTAGGCATGGGATGGGAGGCTGAGAGGGCTGGGGGTACCCAGTTCAGTAGGAAGACAGCTCCCCTTCCGGCTGCCCCAGCCGGGGTTTATCACAGATTCAGAGGAGCTGCTCTTTGCCCCCTCTTTGCCCTCCCTGTAGACAAATCCCTACCCCATTTCCTGTTGTGATTTTAACTGTGAGCACACACACACACACAAGAGGGAGGGAAAGGAAAAGTGAAGCTGGCCAGCTGGAATTGGGGACCCATTTCGCAACCTTGCTGCCTGCAGCCTAGGGGGCCTTTTCTGTGCCTCCCCACCCACCTCTTTCTTCCCCATGCAGCACCCTGTGGGGGGGAAGCCCTAGGACCCCCGAGGGCCCCTCCAGAGCATCCTCTCACACACAGTCAGAAACAAAGTGACTTCAGCAAACCTTGTTTCCTTCAAGGCCTCTATTTACAACCTCAGAACCTCTCCTCACTGCCCCCGCCCCCCGCGCCCCGCCTCCCACGCCTTCTCAGGACCGCACTCCCGCAGTCTGGCCTCATTTTTTTCTACAGTGGAAATATCCTCAAAGCTGAAGGGAGGACAGGTCGGAGAAGCGTGGCTTAGGCAATGCAGGGCTGGGGGTAGAGTGGGAGACTTGACCTCCAGCCCAGCCCGGTGGCAGCCCTGCAGGGGTATAGACATGGTCTAAGGTTCCTCAGGTGGGCGGTAGGATGGGTGGGCCAGGCCTGGCTCTGGTGCTTCCAAGCTTGTTGACCCCTCTGGGCCTCAGGTTCCAGAACTTCAGTCTTGTGTATCATTTTCAAAATGCTCACCATGTTTATGTACAGTTGTACTACTACTTACGTACTATTTCTTTAAATCAACTTACTTTGCCTCATCTTAAACAATCTACAAAATCATAGATTTGAACCCTGATTGGTGTGGCTCGGTTGGTTGGGTGTCATCCCACAAACTGAAAGGTCACAAGTTCGATTCCCCGTCAGGGCACAAGCGTGGGTTGTGGGTTCAGTCCCCGGTTGGGGTGTGTGAGAGGTAACTGATTAATGTTTCTCTCACACATTAATGTTTCTCTCCCTTTCTTTCTACCTCCCTACCCCTCTCTCTAAAAATAAATAAAACCTTTAAAAATAATCATAGGTTTGCTATGCTAGTTACAGGAGTTTCCTAATGAGTATTAAAAACATTACTATACTTCCTGACTGATGTGGCTCAGTGGATTGAGCGTCAGCTTTCAAGCCGAAGGGTCACCGGTTCAATTCCCTATCAGGGCACACGCCTGGGTTGGGGGCCAGGTCCCCAGTAGGGGGCATGTAAGAAGCAACCATTTTATGTTTCTCTCCCTCTCTTTCTGCCTCCCTTCCTCTCTGTCTAAAAATTAAATAAATAAAATCTTTTAAAAACTACTACAATAATTTTTTTAAAAGGCACATCTAGTGCAACCTGAAATCCAGGCATCCCTATTTTGGGAAAGGCAATATTAAAATCCGAGGTGCAGGCCCTGGGCCTCTCTAAGAGTCTGAGTTCTGAGGCACTCACCGTCATGTTCTCCGTCATGGAGTCAGATTCCTCAGGGACCTCCCGTCCTGCCGGGACACTGGCAGAGGGGAGGATGGGCCCTGGGGACACATCCCAGGAGGGTGGGGGAGGGATCACCCCAATCTAGGGCACTGAAGGCACTGGGGCTGGGGGAGGAGGGCCAGCAGCCTGGGCTTGGGTAAGGGAAGAAAGTGCACTCGCACACCTTTCAGGATGCTGGGGGTGTCGGTCAGTGGATGCCCCCCACGCCTGAGCACAAAGGGAAAGAGCTGGGGGTCCAGACAGGAAAAAGCAGGAGCTTCGGTCCTGAGCCTATTCCACAAGCCTCTTCGAGAAGCTGCACCAGCCACCCCAGGGCCTTGGAGGGGCCTCTAGGGCTCTCAGGACTCTGAGCAGGTCTGGCTCACACACACCCGGGACCCATGTGAAACAGGCTCATTTCCTGGCCTCCTTCCTTCTTTCTATTCTATTTCTGTACCCAGAGTTTTCTTTGGGGCAGGCTCCCCCTTCTCACACCAGCAGATGGGCTTCTCTTGGCCTCTGGGCTCCAGCACCCCTCAATTGTCAGGCTCCTCCCTCCTGCGTGGGGCTAAGCTCAGGGGTCTGATGGAGGTCACAGTCATAGCCAAGAAAGGGATGATTGCAGGGATGGCTCCCCCAGAGGGCAGAGAGAAAGCAGGAGAAAGCAGCAACCTTTCTTCTTCATCCCCGTTGGGAAGCTAATTACAGGCCAGCAGCCCACTGCACAGGTGAATGCCTGGGACCAGCCACCCTGCACACCAGGGCAGGCCATTCAGTCTCCCCTGCCTGGGAAGGGGGTATAAACTGGGGATGTGGGGAGGGCGCTAGGGGAGAGACGCTTCCTACATCCTCAGCTCAGGGCCCATAATTAGTTTGTGGGATAAGAGCAAAACAACCATCCTCAGGGTGACAGCCAGACATTTAGGCGGCATGGGGTGTGGGGTCGGCGCAGGGAGGAAAGCACAGAGGCTGGGGCAAGAGGAACCCACTTCTTTACCCCACTAGCATTTCTCCCCAGAACCTTGATTTCTTCTGGACTCTTGAACTCTGCCCCTAGGGGCCCAATGAATCTAGCAGACTGGGAGGCAAGACTATGTTTGCCAAGGGAGGGATACTCACCTGAGGTTATTTCCTGCTTCTCTTGGGGAGGAGAGGGGCCAGGCCAGAGCAAAAGGTAAGAAGGTTCCCATCAAGGCACCAGGGTCTGGCCTCAGGGCCAGGGAAGGAAGTGTTGGAGCTGTTTGCCCAGACAGGCCTGCTGGGTGGGGCCATCCACAAGGGGCAGGGAGAGGGCAGATGTCTCATGGGGTCTTGCCCCAATCCTGCCCTGT
This sequence comes from Trachops cirrhosus, assembly GCA_028533065.1. NCBI lineage: Eukaryota > Metazoa > Chordata > Mammalia > Chiroptera > Phyllostomidae > Trachops > Trachops cirrhosus. Next base: position 48,899,524 of record CM052539.1, on the reverse strand, counting down.
CTGCCATGGGGCTCCCTGAGCTGCCCACCCCCAAGAGCTCAGCCAACCATGTGGGGTAGCCCTCAGCCAGGCACTCCAAGGAGGACATATGTCTGATCACAGGGGAGCCTGGGTCACCAACAGCCCAAGGACACCATGAGGATGCTCTGGAGAAGCTGGAGCTGAGGTATGGACCGTATGATGAGGCCACAGAGGCTAAGGGCTCTCAGAAGGACCCCTGCTGCCCCCAGAACTACACCCTGTGTCCTCCCAGGTCTCTGTCTTCTGTGGGGATCATCACACTGGAACCCAATGAAGGAACTTCAAGATCCAGACAGGCCCAGGGGTCACAATCCTAAATCTCTTGTGCGCCATCCTCCAGTCATCTCTGGCTTTCACTACCAGTTATCTGATCCGATCAGACAACCTCAAACCCATTTTGCAGATTAGAAACCAAGCAGAGACAGGGAATTCTGGTTTACTCAGGGTCACAGATCAAGTTACTCTCCCAGGGGGGTCAGATCAACCACAGGCCCTATCTTTCCCTCAGCCCTGTGGTGCATTTCCTGGGAATGAGATGATGCCAGATGTTTTATTTGTTTTTATAACAGCATCTGAGCCAAGCAGGACTGCTCCAAACAGTGTGTCTGTGCCCTGGTCCCATCCCCAGTGACACCCCTCCCTTCTCTACTCCTAACACAGTAAAGTACAGCCTAGGGAGGGAGGCCAAATGGGAACATCCAGGGTATCCTAAAACATTCAGGTGGCCCCAGCATTCACCGCTCCTCCTTTGGTCTCATCCATTGCCACAAAGTCCCCCAGAAAGAGCCCCAGGATCCCTACACCCATGCTGCAACAGGAGGTCTATTTTGGTGACATCCCCAAGGGAAATGATGGGACATGAAGACAGACCCAGCCAGGCCCTGGCTGCTTTGACCTCGGCCACAGCCTAGCAAGGCTCCTCTGGCCGTAGGCCCCTCTTTCCCTTGCAATGCCTCCCACTTTGGGAGATCCCCTTGCTGGTCTAATCAACACCTCCTCTCTCTGAGGAGAGACGGTCCCTGGTCTCTGGAGATTGACCAGCCATTTCTCCTCTGAGAGCTTCCTCAGATCTGAACCAGAAAAGCACAGCCCTTGCCCCAAACAGGCGTCAGCCTGTGCAACCCCCTGCTCCAGCCTCCACCAGGGGCTTCTTGTTTAGCCTCCCGCTCCAGACAAGGGGTCGTCCTATCTGACTCTGCCTCTGTCGTAGACAGGCCCCACCTCCCCTGCCCACCACCCCCGCGCCCTTCAAGACAGGTACAGGAAACTCACGGTGCAGGCTAAGGGAGATGTTGATGGTATGCTCATCCACGAAGCCCTTCAGGCCAGGCATTCGGGCGCATTTGAGCTGCGTCTGGGCAGCACTGTCCCCAACGTGCACCCAGCACACAGTCTCATTGGCGTAGCTGAAGTCCATGGCTGTGGTCTGCCGCGTGCTGGTGGGTGTGATGGTAGACACCTGGGCCCCATTCAGGTACGTGGCCAGGATGTTCTGAGAGTTGGCAATCAGCAGCACAGGGGGCCGGTCCACCGGCTCTGCAGATGGAGGAGAGGAAGGTCAACGCCTCAAGGGATTCTAGGACCTCACGAGCCATTCTCCATCGGGGAGCAGCACAGGGGGTCCCCAGCATGAAGGCCACACGTGACCCCACCCACCATTCTTGGCCTTGCAGGAGCGGTTGTCTGGCTGCAGCAGGTAGCCTTCCACGCAGCCGCACGTGAAGGAGCCGTCTGTGTTGGTGCAGAGCTGGCTGCAGGTGCCGTACACTGAGCACTCGTCGAAGTCTGCGGGGAAAAGGGCGAGGATACGTTCATTTCCAGGTAACGAGGGTCGGGAAGAGTGTGCCCTCAGATGCCACCCCTGGGTGTGTCCCTCCCTAAAGCTACTTCAGGGGACAACTTGACAGAATCTATTAACAAGAAATGTGCAAAGTCACTCAGCAAGTCCAGACTTGGAATCTACCCTAGAGAGATATCCACCTATGTGCTCATCATCCATTCATTCAGAAAATATTTGTTTAGTGCCTACTAGGTGCCAGTACTGTCTCAGGCACTGGGGATGCACCAGTGAATAAAATAATTTCCAACTGCTGCCCTCGTAAAGCTTAAAATTCTGATAATAAATGAAATACTGCTTACTACAATAATAAACACAACACAGAGATAAATTCTATTTTTTGAGGTGCTAGTGCACTGGAAAGTGACTGGTACCACAGAAAAATATTAAGCAGAGAGGGGGGAAAGAGAATGCGGGTGATGGGGGTGGGATTTTAGAGCGGCCAGGCGTGGCCTCACTGAGAAGGTGGCATTTGTGCAAAGATTCGAGGGAGGCAAATTTAAAACAGAAAAGTTTGCACTGTTTGTAATGGAGGGAAATTGGGAGCATCCTACTCATCAGTAGGTGACAGCCAAGTAAACTGTGGTAACAGTCAGACATCACAGCGGTTTTTAAAAGAACGAGGTAGATCTGTCTCTACGCATCAACATGGAAAAACCTCTAGGACCTACTGAGTGAAAAAACTGAAAATGGACACGTACGGGATAATTTCACGTCAGAAAGAGCGCAGGCACACACACAGCACGCTCACTGCGACCTTCCCGAATACAAGCACACGGGCAGACAGAGCAGCCAGGACAGGGACAGCAAACAGATAACAGAGCCAGCCTCCACGGAGATGAGAAGGGGCCAGAGAAGCAGAGGATTTATCAAAGTGGATTTCAGTTTTGGGTTTTTTTTTTAAGATTTTATTTCTTTATTTTTAGAGAGAGGGGAAGGGAGAAAGAGGAGAGAAATATCAATGTGTGGTTGCCTCTTGCAGGCCCCCTACTGCAGGCCAGCAACCCAGCCATGTGCCCTGACTGGGAATCCAACCACCGACCTTTCAGTTCTCAGGCCAGTGTTCAATCCACTGAGCCACACTAGGCAGGGCAAAGTTTTACCTGTAGTGCTGTAATTTTTTTTATTAGAAAACTCACATAAGAGCTATATAATTTGAAGATGAATTTTTAAAAGTCTGGTAAAATCAAGTGGGCTCACAGTCACGCCGGGAGGTGATACAGAACGCATAGCCATGCCTCCTCTCTGGGACCTTCCATCTAACTGTCTCCTACTCCAGCCAGGCCCACCGGCCCTGCCTCCCTCATCCCCAGCAGCATACAGGTGCATGTGCTCACTTACCTTTGCAGGTCTTGCCATCTGCCTGCAGCTGGAAGCTGCTGTTGCAGTAGCAGGTGGGCCCGCCGAGTGTGGGGACACAGTGGTGCTGGCATTCCAGCTGAGAACAGTTGCTTAGCAGCTCTGTGAGAGGGCGGGAGACACACATTCAGTCCTCCGGCCTGGCAGCCACCCCCAGACTGTAACTTTTACCCCATTCCCGTCAACCCTTCAGAAACCACATTCAAGGCCTGCAGTGTCAGAGATGAAAGGGACTTAGGAAGCATGTACTATATTTTGCAAGTGGGGAAAATGAGATCAGAGAGGGTATAAGACAGGCCCAAGGTCACATTACCCATTACAGCTTAACCATCTTCCAGCTCTGGCTACCCTAGCCTCCCTCTGTCTCCATGGAGAGAGGTGTGGCGGTTTGTTGGGCTCAAAGGGAATGTGGACAGTGAGTCTTATTCCCTTCACATGCCTGTTGTTTGTGCTACCTGGGGACTACGGTGTGGGCTCCAGGGCTGAGGGTGAAGAGCAGACCTGGAATCGAGTCCATCCCCACAGGATCCCAGCTCTGGCTTGCAAGCACCCCTCAAACCTGTCCCGTAAGCCCCAGAGGCCTCTGAGAGAAGGTGAAGTGAAGCCCAGGTGGAGGACAGCAGGAGGAGAAAAACTGGTTCCCTCAGGATCCTTCTCTAATCTTTTTCCTGCCACTGACCCACTTCCACAGGGGAGACAGAAGGGAGTGAAAAAGGAAGGGGGAGAGGTAGGAACAGCTGCCCCCACCAAACCAGCGACCCAATTAATGGCCTTGCGTGGGGCCAGGAGGCCTACCACAAAGACCCCTTTGTCCAGCTGCTTCATGCCCCCACCTAGGAGCGAGGGCTGCCCCAGATGCTAAGACGTTCAGAAGCTCTAAGCCTGCCAGGACGGAGCTGGGATGGGGGGTCAGACCCCAGTTCTTCTGTCTCCACCCCACCTCCACCCGTGAGCCCAAACGTGCCACCTGGCCAGCAACTATTGGCCATGAAGGCAGTAAGTATTGTTAGTTCTGGAAAATCTAGAACAGAGTTCCTCTTCTTGATATGAGGGTGGGGAGGATGAGGAGAATCAAATTCTGTAATATCAGAGAAGGAAGTTCAGTCCCTAGGTTTTTGAGGTTCTTTGTTGCTTTTGAAGCTGAAAAGGTATTCAAGGTATTCAAAAGGAAGTAAACTCGAACATGCACCATCTAATAAGATGGGATCTGCGTGGTAATTGAAATCAACTGCTGGGCCCACACTCTGCATCGCATCCCAGGAGCTTCAGACAAAAACATGCAAAATCAGCCAAAGGAGAGGATAAAAATCTCCTGCAAAGCCCCCTGCTGCACACGCCCTGCTCTCAGGGAGCAACATGCAGATGTGTCTCCTCCCACAGGCCCGAGAAGCAGGTGAGCATAACTCCAGACCTCCCACTTTCATCACGGCACCTGCTCTTCTCTGTCCACATTCATGTTTCAGGTAAGAAACCATTTGGAGAAAGAACCCCACAACTGACCAAAAAAAATATGAAAACACTGATCTACTGTAAAGCTTTCGTTTCACAGGCGGGAAACTGGGGTCTGAGGTGGGGCGGTGACTTCTCCAAGCACACACAGAGAGAAGTGCCCGGGCCAGAGCCCGTGCTGGCAGCTCGCTGACCGAGCTCCAAGCCCGAAGGGCCCATGGATTTGGGCCACTGTCTGGTGGCAATTCTCTCCAAGGGCAGAGGACAAGGCCTTATCTCCACCGGAGGTTCAAGGACAGTCCTTGGGTGGCGGGGCTCCAAACCCGTCAGGTGCCCCACCTGCTGAGAACTCACTTCACCCACCTGGGATAGGAGAGATAGAGGAGCCCTTACCTCGGCAGTGGGGCCCCTCGTCCGAACCATCCAAGCAGTCCTGGACCCCATTGCAGAGGCGGGACATGGGAACACACAGCTCAGTGCCCAGGCAATTGTGTTCGTTCGGCTGACATCGTTGGGCCTTGCTCTGGGGGCCTGGGGGCAGATGGAAAGGTCAGCATGACCAATTGGGTTACAGCAGCTGTCTGACCAGCTGCTCACCGGGAGAGGGGGTGAGAAACTGAGACTTGTATTTTAGACATCTGCATTTTTCAGATCTGAGGAGGCCTCAGGGGTGGGTTAGACGCTTCCACGTAGATCTACTCTTCTTCACCATTCCCAACGGGAGTCACACACCTGGGAGCAGTCAGGTGGAGGGAAGAGCTAGGCTTTCAGCTAAGAGCCCATTGTCCAGATGCCCATGCCTGCTACGGACCCAATGCCGCCACATTCTATACTCAGGAGACAGCTGAGGTTAGAAGTGAAAGGTTTGGGTGAGCTAAGGAAAACAGAGTCCAGGGCAGAGAAGCTCAAATGCTAAAGAAGATCTCCTTCCCACAGCTTCCGGGGCCACAGAGCAGGGCTGAGCATCAGACCAGGTCTCCTGAACCTGCACTGTCCAGTATGCAGCATCGGGCACAGGCAGCGGCTGAGCACGTAACTGTGACTCATTCAAAGTCTAAGTATAAAACACACTGGCTTTTGAAGACTTACTAGCACACACACAAAAAACAATGTGAAAGATTTCATTAACACTTTGTATGGATATTATACTGAAATGATAAAAATTTGGATACGTTGAGTAAAATGAAATTAAAATTAATTTCACCTGGTTATTTTTCCTTCTTATTTTTTAGAAAGCTTTTTTTTTTCCTATTCCTCACTCAAGGACATGCTCATTGATTTCAGAGAGAGGGGACGGTGGGGAAGAGAACGGGAGAAACATTGATGTGGGAAACACTGATGGGTTGCCTCTCGCATGCACCCTGACAGGGACTGAACCTGCAGCCCAGGCGTGTGCCCTGACTGGGACTCAAAGCTGGGACCTTTCGGTTTTAGGGGATGACACTTCAACCAACTGAGCCACACAGGCCAGCGCTATTTTTTCCTTTTTAAATGTGGCTACTAGAAAATTCTGAATTACTGACGTGGCTTGCATTGTATTTCTATTGGACAGCACTATTCTAGGCCCCAAGCCCCAGAGCAGCTTGCCTGAGAGAAGGGTTTGTTTGGGAAGAGTCAAAAGTGACGGCCCGCTGGTGGCGTCTCTGGCACTTCCTTTGTTGCCCAGGAAGATGGGTTTGGGGTGGGGGCACAGCTCCTCAGGGGATGCTCAGGACACCACGCAGGCTAGGAGGCCGGCTGAGCCCATGAGCTGAAAGACAGACTACTGCCACTGGCTCCCAAACCTGGACAGGGTGTGTGAGCGAGCGACCTATCTCGCGGGCCTGGGCAGGAGTCTGCACGTACAGGTGAGGGAAGTGAGTGGTGTCAGTGCGGGTGTTTCTGTGTGTCTCTATGTGCAGTGGTGCTCTGCCTCAGACGTGCATTTCCACATACTTTGGGGAGTGAATCTGGGCCTGTGTGTGTGTCTGGGGACACTGGTCTGTATACGGGTTGTGCTTCTGCATCCCCCATTCGAGTGTTGAATCCGTGTTGCTGTAAGAACATGTCTGCCCAGGTGTCTGCTTCGGTATATGTCGGGGCGGGGGGCGAGTGAGTGCCCAGGAGGGGCTGCGTGTGATGGGTCTGGGACCGTGTAAGAGTGGGGATGCATATAATGTGGGGTTTGCATCAAAGGATGAATGGATAAATAGAGCCAGATCCGGGCCCTCTGCAAGGCTTTCTTAACCCTTAACACCAAGCACCAGGTCAGAAATGTGGGGCGTAAGGGTGGCATCAGACAAGAAGACGCTCCAGGCTGAACCCCGCCCCCCCATACAAACACTTGCTGAATGTCCCCGGCCCCCACTCCTCCAGGGCAGGGTATGGGGGTGAGACCGAGAGAACCGGTGGCTCCCTTTCCGGCCCTAAAATTACCCCTGATAATTATGGGTGAGAGTGTGGGGAAAGCTGGACGGGGCTGGAACAGGATAAACCCGGGAGAGAAAACAGAGACAGACCAAAGAATACATGGGCACCTAGACCCTGGCCCAGATTAGACCCTGGCGGCAGAGAGGCAGAAGGTGGAGACCCCAGCACTCTGCCAGCTGCCCAGGACTCTGGGGTCCAGCCAGCAAGTCCTCCACACCCTGCCCCCCTCGCACGCACACTGGCAGGGTAAAGACTGGGCGGGGACCTTTCTCCCAGTTTAAACAGCTGCCTCTGATTACACCACTTACTGGGGGCAGGGAAGGCGGGGGTGGTGGGAAACGCACAGGGGTGGGACTTATGGTACAGTGACTGAGCAAGAGTTGGTGGCCTTTGGCCTGGGAGTCTGAGGACAGAGAGGGGACCTGGCTAGACCTGTGAGCATTTAGCAAGGGTCAGGAGGCTCTAAGGTGGGAAGTAGAGGGACCAGCAAGAGAAAAGGGAGATTGGGGCTTCTCCTCCCAGCAAAGCCGTCAGTGCAGAGAGCACAGTCTCTGGCAGGTTTGGGATGCAGCAGCTGAGAGAGCAATCCGATGTGCCATTTCTAAGCACATCAGGCACCATGCCGGGCACACTGAAGGGAGAGGACAGTTTTAGCTGCATCATGAACAAATCATCACAGAGCAAGGTCTACCCCAGGCTAGAGATCAGCTGTCCTCATCCCAAACTGCCTGGGCCAAAAGGAAAAAAAGACAAGGCAGGGGTTTGGGAGGAGAGACCCAGAAAAGGACTTACAAATCTCAGGGGCCTCATCGGATCCATCCGGACAGTCCCTCTCACCATCACACCTCCAGCCCTTCGAGATACAGGTGATCTGGTCTCTGCAGGCGAACTGCTTGGGGCTGCAAGTCTTGGGGACTAAGGGTGAGAAAAGAAAACAAGATGAAGGCTGGAAGCCAATTCTATGGCACTGAAGACCCCCCCATATGGCTCCTCCTCCTTCCCCAGCATCAGTTCCCCTTCAGCCCAGACCCTCTGAGCCACAGTGCATGAGCCAGGGGTGGGGGCGGGGGAGGACGATGGCGGGTGGGGGGGCAGGTGGCTGTGCGTCACTCCTGGAACACTATGTACCTGTCATGGGGGGAGGGGGAGGATACAGGAAGCATATTTTACTGCCCCCCACCCCACCCCCCAGTCTGCCTGTCCAGAGCGCCCCTCCTCCAGCCCTCAGGGTCAAAGCCTTCGCTGTCTCGTTTATTCTGGCCACGCACCAACACCTCTGGTTTTGCTGACTGAGAGTGAAGGATGGGGCATTTAGGGGGCATTGACATGTTTTCTCTTTATCTTCCTCTCCCTCCCACTAGCAGCCCAGAGCTGGTCTTTTCTAACCTCTCTGCTCCTCTGCCCTCTGGGACACTGCTGGTCCTTGGAACCCATCGCCCCGCCCACCTCCAACTCCTAAGTAATCACCAGGCTCACAAATGCGAAGTGTGTGTGGAGGGTGCCCTTGGTACAAAAGTTGGAGATGGTATCAGCAGAGGTACTGGAGGTCAAGGCTGTGCAAGGGGCCAGGGAGGGGCAAGGCAGAGAGCCCACCTCCACCTCCGTCCTCTGAAGACACAGCTTCCCTTGAGGCTAGACCTCAGGGAGGACTTCCATTCTGAGATGTCCCCAGAAGTAAGAGGCACCTAAAGATCGCTCAGGATGATGGAACTGGGAAGCCAAGGCAGGAGGATGGCCGGGGTGACCGGTGGGAGCGGATTTCGGCCCAGCCACCTAGTGAAGTCACCACACCCAGGGTCTCTCTGCCCTGTCCCTTAACCCCCACCAGCCTCCCTCTGCTCCACGCCATTCTCTTACCTCATGGTCTAAGGAGGAATTAAAAACGGTAACACTAACTCTTATTGTGGGCTCAGTATGAGCTAGGAACTGTGGTAAACCAGTTCTTTCCATGTAATACCTTATTAATCCTCTCTACACTATGACAAAGTAGGTACACTACAATACCACCATTTTAGAGGTGAGGAAGACAAGCCTCACAGAGGGCGGGGTCACAGGGTAGGCAACGGACGGAACCAGGGATCACTCAGCTTCGAGCTGACTTCAAGCTTCTAACCGGTGTGGTCTCTGCCAGTCTTCCCCATTCCCACTGAGATGCTCAGGAGCTGTTCCTCCAACCCCATCGCCAAGCCCTCCATGGGAAGAAGAGGGCCCTCTCTCCTTCACCTCCTCCCCCCAGGGCTGGGTTCTCAGTCTCCCGGCTCTTTATCGGCTTTTCCTCGGCTTGTATCGATTCCATTTCTATTCAGCCGGCATGCGCTGGAGACCAGCTCTGTGCCAGGAACTGCACCAGGCGCTGGGGTGCCGAGGAGGAGCAAAATGCCCCCTCAGGAGACTCGGCCTCCTGGGAAGACAGCTGCACACCACTGCCTCGATGCGGGGCAGAGTGAGCTCAGGGCTGGGATGGAGTATAAGTACAGTATGTCAGGGCTCTGAGCAAGGGGGGCAGAGTCTGGGGGAGCCACATGGAGAAGTCCTCCCTCCCTCATCTCCATCTCTGGCAGAGGGGACCACACTCAGGCCCCTGGCCAGGATGAGAGCTGAGTTCAGGAAACATATCCAGGATGGCTGGGCCAGCCCCCGCCCCCAACCCCCCTTCATTACCCCCCACCCCGAGCAGGGAATAAAGGCCCCTTGAGGAGGTGGATAATGCGGAGTTCATTGCCCCACTGGGCCAGCTGTGAGGTCTTCCCGGAGAAACAGCCCGCCAGCCTAGTTAGCATGCCGGATAATGGTCCTCTTCCACTGGCCAGCCAGAGACTGTCTGTGGTGGGGGCACAGGGGGCTGGAATGGGACTCAGAGGCAGATGGGCTGTTTGGAGCTCAGAAATGGCCCCTGTGCCACCCCCATGCCCCCCCCCACCTGGACTTAGTCCACACCCCCACGCCTCCTGGGCCAGAACTCACAGCCCCGGGCCTGAGGTCACTGGTTGGTCAGTCCAACCTCCCCTCCATTCTGCGTCCCAGCCACAATCCCCCCTCCTTTGGCCCTTACTTTGTCCCCCTTGCTGTCCCCCACCCCCATTTTTGGCCTGAACTCGACAGAGGAAACAGCAGCTGGCAAACTCGGAAAGCAGGAATGAGAGAGATTCACAAACCAGATGTGCTCTTGCAGAGGGGGGAGTGGGGGATGGGAGAGTGAAAGAAGAGGAGCCTTCAGGGCCTCTGTTCCTCAGCAGCATCTCTTCAGGCCCAGGGATGGGGGGACGGGGTGCACATCACCCAAGAGCCAGGGCAGCCCAAGGATCGTGGAGAGATAAGTGAAAGAACTTCCTGTCAGGGGATGGTGTAGAAAGCCCCAGGAATCTGGAGTTTGAAGGCCGAGGCCTGTCTTTGATTTCCTTCAGGGAGAGAGGGGAGAACAGAAACAACCTGCTTTGGGGCAGTCTACACAGCCAGGGGAAGCCCTGCTCTGAGGTGGGAGGGAGCCGCAGTGGGGGTGGGGTGGGGAACCGGGGATCTGCTTGGAGCCTCCAGCCAACCCCGAGTCCCTCTGCCGATCCTTCTGCATCTGACACCAGCACCCCGAAAACCCATTTTGGTGGCCTGCAGCGTAGGTGAGGGAACACCATGGCCCTAAATTCAGCCCTCAATTTGGGATTAACTACCATCTTCCCTTGCCTCCTGCCCCTGGTGAGAAGTGGGGCTTCTTAATGATAAGGGCTGACACTTCACGACAGGGTCACTATGAATTAGCCACCAACCGATCTTAAACCTTCACACCTCTGTGAGGTGGGTCTGTTGCAATCCCCATCATACAGATGAAGAAACTGAGGCACAGAGAGATTAGTAACTGAACAGGTGGTTTCCTCATTGGCCATGACAATCGAGCTGGATGGAGAAGGATGAAGAAATGAAATGGCAGAGGAATATTTTGGTCCTCGAAGCTGGGAGTGAGGAGCAGGATCTTAGGGGGAGTGGTGTCAGAGAGGAGGGGAGGAGAGGAGAGGAGAGGGACAAGAACAGAACAGAAGAGGGAAGAGAGAGGAGGGAGACGAAGGAGGAGAGGACTAAAAAGGGAGGAGAGCGGGTGAGGTTGCAGAGAGAACACCAGGACACAGGGGCCGTCTGTTCTCGGCTTCGCCTGGAGATGAATGTGACCGCCATGCTAACTCTGGCCAACACCCCTGCCTCCCCTCACATCCAGGCACCCGGCCCAGCCATGGCCCCCAGGGCCACCAAGCTGGAGCCGGGACAGGAGGTGCAGGGTTGGCTGTGTGTCCGCACACAACGTGGACCACACTCCCCTGCCGGAGCCCTGGCGGTCAGCTGTCATGCTCTCCTCTCTCGTTCTGGGACCTTGAGGGTGGGTGGGGAGGGAGGATAAGAGTGTCTGGCCAGAGAAGAGAGGGTGAGGACAGTACAGGCCCTGCGGGAGTCTTCTCCAGAGGAGGGGACCCATTCGCTGATCCCCTTGGGAGCAGTGAGGGAGAGGAGAGGTGAGACCTCAGAGGGTGCTTCTTTCTGAAGGGCCAGGAGACCTGAGACAGGAAACTCATGAAAGACCCTTGGGGCCCTTTCCAAGAGCAGAAGAGCAGAGGGAGATGTACAGACTGTGTGCGGAGGGATGTTTTCTAAAGGGAACTACACGATATATCTAAGGGAATGGAGGGGCCAGGGGCAGCCAAGGGGTGGGGGGCAGAGCCTGCGGGAATCTAAACTTTCAAACATATGGGGGTGGGGCAGCAAGGGCCTCCCAAACCCAAACCGAGAGCTTTTCATCGAATTTTATGTATTTTGGGTGTTACCCGGTGGCTCTTTCCCGCAGCTCAGTGAGGCTCAGATACATTTTTGTCATTCCTGAGTCTGGGCCTTTGCTTTGTGGCCTGGACAGACAGACAGACAGGATGGCCTGGACTGCTAGAGGAGGGGAAGGGACTCCCCCTCCATCTTGAGTCAATATTGACTCAGCAGAACATTAGCCTGACAAGTGACCTCCCCACCATCTTTTCCTTTCCCCACAAGTAAAATTCGGACCCTTCACATGTCTCCAGAGGTCATCCTATCTCTCACCAGGCCTTCATAAGCCCTCCTCGCCTACCCCCCAGCACACACACAGGGCTTATCCACAGCAGAAGTAAGAGCTCTAAGCTCCTGACCCATTCCCCACACCTTTCTCTAGTTCTCAGGGCATGAGGAAGTTCTGCCAGAAGTCTAACCTCCCTCCTTCCTTCTGAAATACCTCCTTTCTCCCACTTACTCAGCCCACAAAGGGTATCAAGTTCCCTTCTTACAGAAACATTCTCTCCAAAATCCATCTCCAAAATTAGTGGAGGAGAGGAACTTGAAGGAAAGTGGGGAAGAACTTTCACTGCAGTACTGGGTATTCCCAGTCTGGCCTGGGAGGGGAAGAATGACTACAAAGTGTTGAGGTGGGAGCTAAGGAGCACGTGAGAAAGCCCAGGACACATGCCTGCTCCAGGCTAGCTCTCAGGATACCCAGAGGCCTGGATGGAGGCAGATGGGGACAGGCAGAGATAAAGCAAGCAACAGAGACTGAGAGAGACGGGACAGAGAATGCCACGAAGGATGGGCAATAAGAGTGATGAATCGAGAGGATGAGGGACCGTTTCTCAAAGGCTAAGAGGGCACACACCAATGACAGACAGACAGAGGCAAAAAAGAGGACGGGGCCTCAGCCCAGAGTCACCAAGACAATGGCACACTAATCTCGGGATGAACATGGAAAATAAACGCCCCTGAGACTCAGGGCAGGGTAGGGGCAGCGTGTTTCCTGATTTAGGGGGACAGAGTCCCTGCCTTAGCAATGTCTGACCCCAGAGAAACCCCGAATAAGGACTACTGCCTCCCATAGGATTGGGAGAGTGGGAGGAAGGGAGAGAAGGCTCTTCGAATGGGGAAGCCAAGGCCTGGGGAGACTCGTCTCCACAGGAGGAGCAAGAGAGCCAAATGCCTCTCCCCCACCGCCCCTCACCTCTCTCCCAGGGAACTTGGACATTGGTGCTGGGGCCACCACATGGGAAGCACTCCAGAGCCAACTGCTTCCTTTTCCAAACAATGCAGTATCCTGCTAACTGGGCTGGAATCTGGGACTGAACACAGTGGGGTGGGACGAGATTCTCCAAATGCTCACCCGCCTCGGTTAGCTCCACCAGGTCAGCGACCCTGGTGCAGTCCCACTCCCCTGGGCGATGAGCGCCCCTGTCCGGAGCTGGAGGGCTTGAAGGCTGGAGAGTCTGTGAATTGGCCAGGGGGTGGGGGCAGGGGGCTGAAAAGAGACTACTGAGGGGGAATAAGCTGGGTTTGGGGTTCTGATGTGCAAGGCCGAGACTGCGGCAAGAGGAAAGGAAGTTCGACTTGGGTAACGAAGGAAGAAGCTGTGAAGAGTTGGAGCATTTGGACAAGATCTGGCTCTGGCCAGGGCCCTGACTGACATCCTGAGGAGGCCCCAGCGATGGGGAAGATGTTGGGGACAAAATACTGTGGAGGAAATGGAGGAAGGAGGAGCAAGATTAGAAGAAAAGGAAGTCTTGTGAAGCAGCCTCAAACACCAAAATATCTCTTCTGCATCCAAAAATCAATGTCTCACGTGTCCCTGCTTTGAAGGATGGGGGGGGGGAGGTTGCGTTCAAGGACCTGGGTCTGACTGGGGGAGAAAGGATCTTGGAACCTTCTTTCAGAGACCCAAGGGAAACACCTCAGCTTCGTAACTGGTTTCGACTGTCCAGCTTGTCTGGTAACTCACGGGTGTGTGTAGAGAGGGGTAGGAGAGAGGGAAGCAGCCTTCTTCTGAGCCGGATCTGCCTGGGGTTGCGCTTCCCACTACAAAATGTTCTTTTTTCCCCCTTTTTAAAGATTTTATTTTATTTATTTTTACAGAGGGCAAGGAAGGGAGAAAGAGAAGGAGAAAAACATCAATGTGCCAGAGATACCATTGATCATAGCCTCTCTCAAGGGATCCTGGCCAGCAAGTGAGGCATGTGCCCTGACTGGGAATCGAACCCGCAACCTTTTGGTTCACAGGCCGGCACTCAGTCCACTGAGCCACACCAGCCACTACAAAATGTTCTTAATCTCAGCAGGATCCTCAGCAGCCCTTCTTACCATTCCCACTCTATCTGTTTCCCCATCTGCTCTGTAGCAAGTAAACTCAATTCTATCTACTAGCAGGGAGTTACACTGCTCCCCAAAGAGAAGGGGACCCTGGGGTGTGCTCAGGCATAGCAGAGAAGGCAGAAGAAGTGGGGAAGACCCCAGGGCTGTTCCCTTGCAGGAAGAGCAGCAAGGCCTGTGAGAGCAGCGAGAAGGAAGGTTAGACCCTAAATTGGGTAAACTGGGACGGGGAGGTTTCCTTAATCTCGAAGGAGGAAGTTCTGTGTCTGGAAATGAGGGCAAAGGTAGGGATAAGAGGATGCCTTAGGCTGCCTGGATAGTGCTGGCCCTATTGGCCTGTGCAATGTCCCTATTTGACCCAGAGTGAGTGGGACCCATGATTCATATTCCCATTCCCAAGGTAAGAACAGCAGTGTTTTGGGGAGGGGTCCTTTCCCTGGGACTTAGGATATAGTTCGGTTAGAGCTGGGGTTACCACTGAGGACTGAGTGAAAATGTTAAGAATGGGTAGGGAGACAGTTAGGGAGAACTTGTCCAGTCTCCCTCTCCCACTCACCACCACCAGCCAACTCGGTGTGGCACGCAGAACTGCTCTAGAGGTCTGGGGCCGACGCTGCCTGGGACGTTCCTGCCTGGGCCAGGGAACTTTTCTGCTCTTCACAGAGACCCACCCTTTGCTTCTAACACCATCCAGCCTCCAGCGTGAGGCTCCTGATGGTCTCTCGCTCTCTTAAATTGTTTTTTCTATCCCCCCCAGAAACTGCTACACACAAACTTCTCTGCCTCAGTCCCCCCGCTCAAGGGGGATGACGGAGGAAAGAAGATGTATGAGTGAGTGGAAGCAATGGGCAAGGTTTGCTGTGAAGACTGGTCTGGAGGATATCAGGGTAGATCCTCTTCACTCCTCCTGGACAGAGATAACTGAGGGAGCTGGGGGTGAGGGCGGAGGAGCATACAGAGGGTCCCCACAATGGCATAATTGAGGGCCACTGAATGTACTGTTTTCTGGGCACAGCTACTTCCTGACCCCCTAACCTCCCTCTCCCAACTGAAGCAATTTGGGGTAGAAGAGGAGAGGGAGAGATAATCTGGTTTCAGAGAAAAACTTTCCCAATCCCAATCTGGCAAAATTTAGAAGATGGAGGAGGGGTGCGTAATGGTATTGGGCCCAGTGTTTTCCAGATGACAGGGCTAAAATGACGGGAAGCGGTAAGACCCCACCCCTTCTCAAATCAGGGGCCCAGCCCAACCCCGTAACCCCAGCTCAAAACTTGGGCAAGACTTGAACCAGTGATTCACAAGTAACTGAAAAAAAAATAGCTGACATATAAAGGGGAGGGGCACCCCATTCCCCCAAAAGGACATAGTTCTAGCCCAAGCCTAGCTGCAATATATAAAGTGTCTGTATATAGTGGTGTGTGCGTGGGGCGGGGGTGTGGGGGATGGAAAGGAAACGGTGGAGAGAAATAAACACATTTACCAAAGAAGCAGGTAATTTGGGAGTGGGGGCATAGCCATAACCCACATCCAACCTCCAACTCTCCTTCTAGTCCAAACTGCGATCGAGCCAGTAGTCAGAAAGAAAGCAGCCTTCTTCCATCCTCCCACCTCAGCATTCCAGGCCATTCTCCAGTCCCCTTCCCCAACTATGACATCTGACATTTTTCCTTTCAAAGCTCCCAGGAATTAAGAAGGAAAATTCAAAGTCATATAGCATCGCCTGCTTCTCCTCTGCCCCCCAATACAGCCCTATCCAGACTACTGACAGAGGCCCTGAGAGGGGGAAGTGCTCACTTCGGAACCCAGGCTGGCAGCTGGTTGGATCCTGGACCCAGGCCTCCAAGCCTGGTCTCCCAGGCCCAAATTCCACACCCAAACAGGGGGCCTTTCAGTGGCCCTCCCTCTCCACCCACAGCCATCTCAGGCCTGCATGCCCTCTGCTCAGCAGGGAACCCCAGTCCCTGCTCACCCTTCCAGATAGAGTGGCCACTGCAAAAGCCCCCAGCCTCTTTTGCAGCCCTATATTGCAAATCCAGATTCCTTCACAATTCAGATGAGGGTTGAGGGGTGGAAGATGTAGGGGAGGTGGAGGCCCTCCCCAACCAGACATAGGAAGAGAAGGCCTCTGGATCCTGGGATCAGAAAAAGGGGGAACCCTCCTCTC
This sequence comes from Trachops cirrhosus, assembly GCA_028533065.1. Taxonomy (NCBI): domain Eukaryota; kingdom Metazoa; phylum Chordata; class Mammalia; order Chiroptera; family Phyllostomidae; genus Trachops; species Trachops cirrhosus. The sequence continues at coordinate 48,883,154 of CM052539.1, read as the reverse complement.
TCTTCCCAGGCCTCTGGCCTTTGTTTGGGCTGGTGCCCCCCCCAGAAGCATCATTTGCCCAGGGCCACATCCTCCAAATCGGACCCCCATTCCCACCCCCAGTAGGGCCGTTGCTGTGTCAGCTGGACTGGGATAACAAAAGGCACCCCCTCCCGCATCTCCCGTCCCCATCCGAACGCAGGAGTGGGGGCTGGGGAGTGAGTGTCCCCAGGGATCCAAGGGGGCCGCGGAATCTCACTTACCGTCGATAGCGGCGGCGACCAGAACTGAGAGCAGGGGCAGCAACAGCAGCTGCGTCGGGGTCAGCATGGTGTGGGCTGATGCAAGCAGCAGCCCCCTACTCTCTGGTCCTGCTACTTCTCGCCGTCGCCCCCCCCCAATTGGGGGGTGCCCCTTTTTCCTCCTTTCCTCTTCTATTCTTATCCTATCTTTCGGCAACGCACCAGGGGCGTAGGTGAAGAGGCAGGGTTCGGAGCCCCTTGTAAAGGGTCTGCTGACGGGGGTACGCCCCCTGCACCCAAATCCAAACCCTTCACCCCCTGCTTTTCTCTTTGCTCCTCTTTCCCCCTTCCTAGCTCACAGCCCCATCTCCAAGCCGCCTCCGGCTGCAAAAATGCACAATTGGGAGGAGGCGGGGTGGGGGGTGGGGGCGTGGACCGGGTTGGGGAGCCCTTGGAAGGGGCCTGATGGAGCTCTGCGGGCTCCCCACGTTTCAGCCTCCTTAGTGCACGGGCCTAGAGCTCGCACCACTGTTCCCCGGACTGAGGTGCCGCGGGGCGGGCTGAAGGGAAGAGAGGGAGGGGAAGGGGAGAGGAGGGAGGGAGAGAAGGGGCGGGGAAAGAAAAAAAAGGGGGGGGGGGACGAGCTACGCGGCAGTCCTGTGACTGCGCATGCGCCGATTTGGCGCGCTGCCCTGGGGTGGGGGGAATCAGGGCAGCTAGGAGATTTGGAGCTCTGGTCAGAGGTTCGAGAGTGGGGGTCCCGTGGCTTCGTGGCTGGTTTGGGGCCGGGAGCGTCCTCTCCCGTGACCCGGCCTTTCTCCCCCTCGCCGCAAATTGCTGAGCGGTCTAGGGGTGATTGGGCAGTGGGCGAGGAGAGCGGAGCGGCTTCTTTCTGAAACTCGGTGTCAATGTCCTAGGATTTCGGGACGGGTCTGGGTATCCAAGACCCGGAGGTCTGGGCAGAGGCCTGATTTCCTCGAGGTACCCTGACTGTGCCTCGCCTGCCTGGAGTGGGGGCAGGGCCAGTCCTCCGGGAAGATACGGGGAAAGGCTGAGCTTTGATTGCGAGACTGTGTAAGACTGGGACCAGGGCTGGGGCCTGTGGCGGTAGGGGGGCGGGGTGGGGGAGGGACCGTGATGGCCCGCCCCCACCTCGCTCCAGGGCTCGGAGTAAACAGGGACACCCGCGGGGACACGCCAGTGCTTGTCCGCCCGCCTGGGGCTTGGGGATGGAGCCCACCTTAGTACCCGCCCCGCCCTACTCGCTTGGCACCGGGCGCGGGAGGGACAGGCTCTGGTTTGGAGGGAGGTGAGTCACCAGCGGGTGGGGCCACCCCCTTCGCCCCAAGAGTTCGGGGCTCATTTATTTTTTTTTGTTTGGTGTTTTGTTTTTTTATACCTTCTGACTGGGCTTCCCACCAAGTTAGGGTTTTAGATTTGGAACAAGATGAGGGACTCGAATTTTAAGGAGGTGTCTGCTGAGTGCTGGACCTTTGTCCAGGCCCTGAGCTGGTACAGGAATGCTGCTTTGAATCCAGAAGGCTCTGGGGCAGTTTCCAGAGCCCCTTGAATGTGCTTCTGGCCACTGCCCCCTTCTGGGCGGTGTTTAAAGGCTGTGCCCTGGGTGTCTGATTTTCTGGTGTCTGGAATTCAGAGTTCAGGGAGACAGCAGGCGGCTTTGACTGCCAGAAATTGACGTTAGAGATGAGAGAGGATTTCACCACACTTATCCCTTTTAAAATTCTAGTCAAGGAAGAGCCCTAAGTCCTCCAGTCTGTCCCTGGCAAAAAGCAGAGCAGCATGGAGGACTTGTCTGTTGCTGGCAGTGAGAGCAACGGAAGAATCCAGAGGGAACTAGACCTTTCCCCCAAACCAGAGCTCCTTCTGGGCTAGGTTTGCTCCAGTCCAAGGCCACCTACATTTAGTCTCCCAGGCTAGAAATCTCATACTCTCGGCCAGATTATGTCTAATCTGTGCTCAAGGCCTGTCTTTCTTCTTCTTCTTTGAATTAAAGCTCAGATTTCTTCCATTTCCACCGTGACAGGTTCCTCACACTGAAGTGGGATCGTATTCATCCTATGTAACCCTCATGGGCTAACACAATGACAGGCACATGGCAGGGACACACTCAATGTTTTTGTGAATGCCTACTAGATTCCTTCCTCTCTTAGGATCCTCTACCAATATTACATCCAAGTGAAATCAGATTGAAATGGATTTCAGACCTCTTTGAAAGGAAAAAGCTAGATGGAGTGACCATATATAGCTTGTGAGAGGGCTGTCTCATTCCTCTCCCTGCCAGCTGCCTTATTACACAGGTGAATCTTTCCAAGTCTGCTTTCCCTGTTTAGTCGCTCCCTGGCTGGGAAACCTCTGCTGGGTGACTGTAGACAACTAAATCACACATGAACTCTTCTCCCCGTCATGGACTTCCAAAGTCTGGCCTCAGCCAGAGTGCCAGCACTTCTTATTTGCTATCTCCCAACACCTATTAACTCCTGAATGTGAATGTATATTTATTGTTAGCTTTATATTATAAAAATGGTAATATATAGTGGTTTAAAAAACTCAGAGTATAGGAAGGTACATGGTGAAAAGTAAGCTTGCTGTTCTCCATACTCCCTTTCCTCAGTCCCACCCTCAGAATAACCACTACTGAGAGTTTTGTGGGTCTCCTTTCAAGAGGTTTGTTTGTTTGTTTGTTTGTTTTTAAAGATAAACAGGTATACATAAACATCCTTTAAAACCACAAATGAGCTCATGTAATATATACTATTTTATAACTTGCTTTTTTCAATTAGCTTATCTTGAACCCTTTCCACACTGTACACACTTCTAGTCCTCTTTTTACATTGGCTATTTGGAATCTCCTTGCTTGGATTCTCCACAATCTGTTGGGGTTGCCGGATACTTGGGTTATTTCCAGTATGTGAACTGCTGAGTTTGTCTCTGTAAGATGAGAGAATGCATATTTCTACCTGAGCCTTTAATTATCTGTTCTCCTAGCTCCTCCCTACCCTCCTCAGAAAAGCTCTCCTGTTATTCTTCCTTGGCTCATCTCTCCTGTTCCAAACTTGTGCTCAAGATAGCCTCAGTATCTAGATATTAACACTTAATTTGGAGGATTCTATATCTACCACCAGACCATAAACTCCTTAAGGGCAAGGATGTGTTTTATTTCTTTGTATCCACCCACTGTTAGGAGCTATTGATTGATTGATGGGATGCCTGTGCTGGTGGAGGAGACAATCATAATTAATTCCTTTCTAATGGATGTGGCTGTAAGCATCCTCTCTGCTTTTCTCCTATAGCACTCATTATGCAATCCCTCTCTGCCTTAGCTTTTTCTCCTCTCCCCACTTCTATTTTTAAGGAGCGCTTTCCATTTTCAAATCCTTGGGTTGGAATTATAACCAAAATAGTGGGAAATCAAACTGGAATTTTCTGCAGTCCATAATCAGGATACATAGAATGGTGACAGTAGGCAAAGAAGTTGGTATGAGAGAGGATATCTTCTTTTTTGGATCTCCCAACAAATCATTAATCATCTTTTCCTGTCTGAGTGTAACAGGAACTGGGATTGGGGCTTTCGGGGGGCTGCCCTGAGAATGAATGTCAGGCCAGAGACTGACACCACCTAGTGGTCAGCTAAAGAAGTGTAAATAGGAAGGGTGTTTGTGAAGGGTCTGGAGGAAGGTGGGAAGAGAGCCAAGATTTATTGAGCTAGTGCTTACCATGTACCAAGTCACACAGTGGATTTTACATGGATTAGCTCACTTGAGACTCATAACCACCTTGTGGCATAGGTCTTATTGCCAGTTTGTAGATATAGAAAGAGGATCAAAGAGATTAAGGAAAATTTCCCCAAATCACAATGCAGATTGGAGCCCAGTTTTCATACATTTAACGGACATGTATTAGGTACCTCATATGTGCTGAGCACATTGGTAGGCACTAGGGACAAGAGATGGAAACACATAGCATCAGTTTTCAGGAAGCATACAGATGAGTGGGTTTGTGCAACAAGATGATTGATAGTTATAACACAGTACCTTAATGTCTATGATAAAGGAAAGTGCAGAGGGCCATGGGAACCAGGGCAGGATGCTTATTCCGTATAAGGGGGTCAAAGCACATCAGTGTAGATGATGCCAGGCTACATGTTGAAAGAGAAGAAGAAAACGACAGGCGATGACAGGAGGAAAGTGTGTTTTAGGCTTGTGGGCAGGCAAAGGCATGGGAGAGTGAGGAAGTTTAAAACACTCGAGGAAGGTTTCTGATCTGCCATCTGTGGTGTACCTGCTGCCAAGATGCAGATTTTTGTGAAAACCCTTATGAGGAAGACCATCACTCTCAAGGATGAACCCTTGGATACAATAGAAAATGTAACGGCCAAGATTCAGGATAAGGAAGGAATTCCTTGTGGTCAGCAAAGACTGACCTTTGCTGGCAAGCACCTGGAAGGTAGGACATACTGTGTCTGACTACGACATTCAAAAGGAGACCACTCTTCATCTTGCGTTGAGACTTTGCGGTGGTGCTAAGAAAAGGAAGTCTTATACCACTCCCAAGAAGAATAAGCGAAGAGAAAGAAGCTTAAACTGACTGTTCTGAAATAGTATAAGGCGGATGAGAAAGGCAAAATCCGTTGTCTTCCTCCGGAGGCCCTTCGGGTGAATGCGGCGCTGGAGTTTTTGTGGCCAGCTGCCGTGACAGGCATTGTTGTGGCAGATGTCAGACCTACTGCTTCAACAAACCGAAATACAAGTAATTGCATGTGGGTTAATAACAGACATGACCTAACAGTTAAAAAAAATTTTGAGGAATGACTAATATGATATGGCTGAAGTTTAAGGTACTTGTTAGGAAGGGTGATGGATGAAATATTAGGGAGCCTTACCACAAAGTGTGATTTTAGCCACATTAGGGACAGACTTTTTTTTTCTAGAAGTAGTGGGGAGTCGGGTGAAGATGATGAAGTCTTTAATGCATCAAAGTTAAAGAGGAAGAGGATTTCAGACTAAGGAGTTAGGATCAAGTTTACTAATTACTTTATCATGTCTCCCTAGAGGACAGGGGCAGAGGAAACTGGGTCTGGAAACTTTGGTTCATATTAGAATATTCTCAGAGTTCTCCAATTTGGGCAGCACACTAGAATCACCTGGGGGGAGCTTTTAAAATCTCAATGCTAAGGAAAACTGGAAGACTTACACTACTTTGCTTTAAGATTTGTAGGTTACAGTCATCAAGTGTGGTACTACCACAAGGATCAACAAACAGACTCATGGAACAGAACAGGGGATCAGCAACTGACTCACACTTAGAAGTTGCTTGATTTTTTTTAAAGACTTTATTTATTTATTTATTTTTAGAGAGGGGAAGGGAAAGAGAAAGAGGGTGAGGGAAACATCAGTGTGTGGCCACCTCTCGCACACCCCTCACTGGGGACCTGGCCTGCAACCCAGGCATGTGCCCTGACTGGGAATCAAACAAGCAACCCCCTGATTTGCAGGCCGGCACTCAACCACTGAGCTACACCTGCCAGGGCAAAAATCACTTGATTTTTGACAATGGCATCAAAGTGATACACTGGGGAAAGGGTATGTCTTTTCAACAAATGGTGCTAGAACAACTGAATATCCATATGGGAGAAATAAGTGAACTTGACCTCCTACCTCACACCATATACAAAAATTCATTCAAAATGGATCATAGATCTAAGCTATTAAAGCTAAAGTCATATACCTTTTAGGTGGAAACAATATTTTCATGACTGGGAGGTAGGCAAAAATTTCTTAAGTCACATAAAGCAATAATCACAAAAGAAAAAAAATTGATAAAAGAAACATCAAAACTTAAAACTTTTACTCATCAAAAGACACCATTAAGAACAAGGACTGGCATCCAGAGAATGTGTCTGTATGTCTGTGTGTGCGTGTATATATATCCACATATATATATATTTCCTATAACACAGTAATAAAAAGATTCAAATTTTTAAAAACAAATGGACAAAAGACCTGAACAGATACTTCACAAAAGAACATATATTAATAACCAATAAACCTATAAAGAGTATTCAATATTTTTAGTCATCAAGAGAATGCAAATTAAGCGCTGACCCTCGTGGCTCAGAAGGTTGGGCATCCTCTTGCAAAGTGAAAGGTCGCCGGGTTCAATTCCTCACTGGGTGCATGCCTGGGTGAGGTTTGATCCCCATCGGGGCATGTTCGAGAGGCAGTCAACCGATGTTTCTCTCTCACATTGATGTTTCTCTCCCTCTCATTCTCCCTCCGTTCCCCTCTGTCTAAAAAATAAATATTAAAAAAAGAAAATGCAAGTTAAGACCACAATGAACTAATTATTCACACTCACTAGAATGGTTAAACTTTAAATAACTGACAACACCAAAAGTTAGTAAAAATGTAGGGCAACTGGAACTTTCATACAGTGTTGGGAATGTAAAATGTACTCTCTATTTAGAACAACATGTAGAAGTTTCTTCTAAAACTAAGCATACACCTACCTTATTACCCAGCAATTATACTCCTAGTTATTCAAGAGAAATGAAAACATATTCACACAAAGATTGGAAGAAGAATGTCCATAGCAGTTTTCTTCATAATAGTCAGAAACTAGCTACAGCCCTGGTGTCTATAATTAAGAGAAAAAAGAAAAAGGATAAAGAAATTGTGGTATATCTCTACAATGGAATACTACTTAGTAATAAAAATGGACAAACCATGGATACATACAATGCGGATGAATCTCAAAACACAATGAGTAAAAGAAGCCAGACATAAAAGCACATCTTTTTATTCTATTTGTATGAATTCTCAGACAAAACTAATTAATGGTGGGAAAAAATCAGAACAGTGGTTCTCTTGGGGTGGGGATAGCTGGCGAAGATAATGATCTTTATCTTGGTAGGGATTTGGATGTCATACGTTAACCAAATGGTAGGGCAGGGATTTGAACCTGGTGACCTGACCCCAGAGGCCATGGTTTTAAGCACCATATTACATTTCTTTGCCCCCAGGATGCTGCAGCCTTGGGTCTGGAAGAGATTACACAGGAAGAGTCGTCTGTGAAGACAGCAGACTGAGAAGGAGCACCCAGAGAGGAAGGAGGAAGATCAGGAGAAAGGGATCATAAAAACCAATAGCAGTAGAGCTTACTCAAGAGCAACTAACAGTGTGGAATACTGCTGAGAGTCCAGTGGGGGAAGGGCAGGGGCAGGCCATTGTCCTTGACCTTAGGAGGGTATGTGTGACATAGGCCAGAACAGTTTCATTGGGCTGGTAGAGACAATGGCCAGCTGGCAGTGTACCGAGGAGGTGAGGGAGGGAAGACAGTATGAATAACTTTCCCAAGAACCTTGGCTGTACAGGGGAAGAGAAGACTGGGGGGCGAGGAGGGAAGACAGTAATTACAGTGCAAGTTAGAACTCTGGAATTTCCTTGCAGAAGCTCAATCCTGACCACAGCCCGCTCCATTCAGAGATGTTTGACTTTGCCCACCCACCAGGGCTGCTACTTGCCCTTCTGGGAGGTGAAGGCCTGTTGGCCACAGCAAGCCTCTGACAGCCCAGGGCCTCATTTGGAACCTTGAGATCAGCTGACCCTGCCATTGCTCACATCCTGTCATCCTTGGCAGGCCTCACTGGGCGTCTACCCCTCTCTACTCAGCCCAGAGCTTCCTCTTCCTGACCACCCTTGTATTGCTCCCTACCCTTATCCTTGCACAAAGCCTTGGGCCACCTTTGGCTCACACTGTCCTCACTCTTCTTTGCTTGTCTGAGGATGCTCTTCCTTTGAAGAGGTATCACTTATTCTTCCAAGTGTACAAAATGAGTGATGTTGGGAGCTGGGGCAATCAGCCCACTCTGGGCTCTCAATTTCCTACAGTTAGTATGGCTCGACCAAGAGCTCAGTTAGGGATGCATCTAGCAGCAAGTAACAGAAGACCTGATTAAAGCAGATTGAACGATGAGGAAGATCAGAGCAGGTTGTAGGCTGGTTAATTCTTGGAGAATGTTTTACCTCTTTGCACTGCTACTCTCTCCTCAATATTGATAGTATCTCTCTTCACAGTTACAACATGGTTGCAGCTGTTCCAGTCTCATATATGGACTTGGCATTAAAGAAGAACAAAATCTTTCTAAAGAGCCCCTTATGGTCCTATTGGCCAGGGAAATGGATATACTATGATTGGTTAGACCAATGAGATTCATCCCCTGAACTCAGGGAAGGAACACCTGTACAAAATCCAGACTTTGCCTGCAAGGGAGAAAGGCTTGCTGCTGAGTAGGCACCACCAGTGTTTGCCCTGATAGTCATATAAATTCCTCTTCCTTTATAAGGACCAGCTATTTTACATTCCATTGAGAAAATATGTAGCGTGAAGCTTAAGGGCACAGTGATTATGTTAGATTAACTGGATTCAAATCCCAGTTTACTTGCCAGATCTTTGGCCTTGGGTGGGTTACTTAACATCTTCATACTGCAATCTACTCATCATAAAATGAGGACTATCAATGCACTATGCAATAGAACCTTCTGTGAAGATGGAAGTGTCCTGCATCTGTGCTAATATAGTAGCCATTAGCCATATGTGACTATTGATCATTTGAAATGTGGCTAGTGCATCTGAGAAATTGAATTTTTAAATTAAAATTAAATAGCCATATATGGTTAGTGGCTACCATGTTGGGCATATAGTTCTATCTCATAGTATTGTAGGATAAAATGTACAGAGCTTAGATGTTTTTAAAGTAGGAATTGAAGTAATACATAAAGCCTCACTAAATCTTCCTTATTATTTTTGCTGTCACCCACTGATGTCTGGGCCACTTTCCCACATCCCTTGAGGACTTTGGCATCGGACTCACTGTTTTCCTGTCTACCTTCAGGTCTTTTGCAAAGCCAGATAGCTTCAGTGTTCATGCAGGTAGTCCAGTAGCCCCTTGACCTCTTGGTTTCTTGCCTTTCTCAACTCTAATGACTCACCTCCACGTTGCCATAGCCACTCACTCCGGGAGCCACAGCCTGCACCTCCCAGGAGAGCTGGACTGAAATCTCAGCCCCTTGTCTCTGACCACAGCATTCCAGCCCTCAAGCTCTTTCTCTCTCTTGCTCCCAGGCAGGCTGGTCTTTAGGTCTATTGAGACTTCCAGTTCCTTGACTCTATTCTTTCCCTACTCACCGGCTCCTCATGTCTTTACTTCTCTTTGTAAACCAGCCTCAATTCCACGCTGCTTCACCTCTACTCCTTCACTAAATGGTCTCCTCCATCTGAACTGTTCTCCTGGCTTCCGACTTATACCTTAAATTCTTCCTCTGAACTACAACTAGGGTGGTCTCTCTACTAAATCTCATGATATTACTCACCAGCCCTAAATCTTCTAGTGCTCCCATTGCCAACTACTACCCATTTCCAGAAGGTACCATAATCCCATGGTATACATGCTTTTGCACATACTAGATCCTCTTTCTAGTTTAGCTCTTCTTTTGTTCTCTTGTTCTCTTTGCCTAAATAATTCCTATTTTTCCTTCAAGATTGAGTTTGGGCATCATCTCCTCCAGGAAGACCTCCCTGGTCTCCCCTATCTTCTACCTAGTCTACATACCTCTTATATGTACTCCCATGGCATCCTGTGCTTCACTGGAACCATCACCCCAATTATCCTGTAGTATCATTTTTTGTTAACTAGTCAGGCTTCTCCTCTCAGCTGTGAGAGCCTAAAAACAGACACCCAACACATTTTTGTGGAATTAACTGGACATAGATTCTGGGCAGATTGGTTTTGTTTGATATCAGCTTGACTTCACTCTTTTAAAGGTGGGAGAGATTTGAACATGTTTAAATGCTGAAGTTTAAGAGCTGTAGTAATTAGAAATGAGAGGTTGCAGATCTGGGGCATCAAGGGCATAATAAATGGAACAGTGCCTGGGGAAGCAGAAGGGAGGGGCCCTGAGCACAGGTGGAGGAACAGACCGTGGGTAGGGGCAGAGACACAGACATCCTCTCCTCTGAGCCTGACGGGGAGGGCACAGGTGAGGATGAATATGTCTGTTGGTAGGGAGCAGGAAACTAGAAGTTTACTAGAAGTAAACTGGGGAGCTTACAACTGAGGGCCTCTTTTCCCTCTAATCTAGGTGGTGGGTGGGTTGGTGTCAAGGTGGATGGAAATTTTGGGACAATGGCAAAGGTCTGAGAGACAAAATTGGCTAGGGCCCACAGCTTCTTCCCACACTTCTGTGACCTTTCCCTTTTATCCCTCAACCGTCCACAAATCCCAGCTCGCTGCCTAGTGCTCCTGAACATGGACCACTCATCTCGTCTCTTGTCTGTGAAATGTACTGAGCTCCTGCCGTCAATGGATCTCTAAGTTTAGTGTATGTGAAACATATAGCCCAGCCCTGGCTTGTGTGGCTCCGTGGATTGAGCCCTGGCCTGTGAACCGAAGGGTCACCAGTTTGATTCCCGATCAGGGCACATGCCTGGGTTTTGGACCAGGTCCCCGGTTGAGGGGTGTGTGTGAGACAACCGACGATGTGTCTCTCACATATTGATGTTTCTCTCCCTCTCTTTCTCCCTCCCTTCCCCTATCTATGAAAATAAATACATAAAATCTTAAAAAAAACATTTAGCCCAGTGTCAGGTACACAGTAAACACGCAGTAAATGGTAGTTCTTGTACTTACTAGCAAGAAAAAAAAATGTTGTCTTTCCTAGCCACACAGCAGCGTTTACAGGATGATATGATTCCCTGTCCTCCGGGAGCTTATATTCTTGTCGCAGTGATTTATGATGTTAACCAACATCCAAATGATACTTTAAAAAATCACAAACCTGCCCTGGCTGGTGTAGCTCAGTGGATTGAGCACAGGCCTGTGAACCAAAGAGTCACCAGTTCGATTCCCTGTCAGGGCACATGCCTGGGTTGTGGGCCAGGTCCCCAGTATGGGGCTCATGAGAGGCAACCACACATTGATGTTTCTCTCCCTCTCTTTCTCCTTCCCTTCCCCTCTCTCTAAAAATAAATAAAATCTTAAAAAAAATCACAAACCTGCACTAAAATGTCTTTTGCATTAAGACCTAGAACTCGGGCACTACTTATCCTTACTTCTTTGTGTGATGCCTTCTGGTATTTTCTATTCTATTCTATTCTATTCTATTCTATTCTATTCTATTCTATTCTACTTTGTTTTTAAAAAGTGGCAATCGCCCTGGCTGGTGTGGCTCAGGTGGTTGAGGCGTAGTTCCATATGCCAAGAAGTGGGAGGTTTGATTCCCAGTCAGGACACATACCTAGGTTGTAGGTTCAGTTCCCAGTCAGGACATGTATGGGAGGCAACAAATCGATGATTCTCTCTTTCTCTCTCTCTCTCTCTCTCAAATCAATAAATATATAAAATAAAAAAATAAAGAAGTGATGATCAATGTTCAGTTATGGGTTGAACTGTGTTTCTTGAACATTCATATACTAATATGTTGAATTCTTATGTCTCTCAAAAGTTCACATTTATATGAGGTACCCGCAGCACATCAGAATGTGACCTTATTTGGAGATAGGGTCTTTACAGAGGTAATCAAGTTAAAATGAGGTCGTTAGGTTGGGCCCTAATCCAATCGGACTGGTGCCCTTAGAAAAAAGGGGGAAATTTGGAGATAGGCTCACCCACAGGGAGCGCACCGTGTGAGCATGAAGACAGCCATCTACAAGCCAAGGAGAGTGGCCTGGGGCAGATTCTGTCTCACAGCCCTTTGACGAGACCATCCCTGCCAACACTTTGATCTTGAACATCTAGCCTTTAGTACTGTGAGACAATAAATTTCTTTTGCTTAAGCCACCCAGCTTGTGGTGCTCTGTTATGGCAGCCCTAGCAAACAAATACACTCACCAAATTGATTTTGTGACTCAGTTGGGTTACAACCTGCAGTGGGGTTCTTTTCCCTATGCTTTCTTTTGCGCAACCTTAACAGCCACTTGGTGGGATGGTAGGACCTGGAAGAGGGCGAGGCAATCATGGCACTCACTCACAGGGCCATGCAAGGGGGGTGTCGTTACTCAAAGTCTAGCTAACCCTGCAATTTCACAGCCTGAAGATGAGTACCTCCATAAGTTTTGCACCCTAGATACCTCCCCAGCCTAGGCTGTGTAAAGTACTTTGTCTCCATTTAAAGGGGTGGACAAAAAGGGAATGAGACCCAAGCCAGATTTGCCTATAAATTTTGGGCTCTTTCCATGACATTGTAACATCCCCATTGGTGCAATCAGTTGGAGAGGATGACAATAAATACTGTTTTCCTACCAGTATTTGTTCCTTACCTACCTACCCCTAAAAGGAGGCAAAATTTGAGACTGCATTCACTCCTCCCCTTCTCTTGCAAAAGTTCAGGGGAACTTGGACCTTCTGAGACCCTTAGATGATGAAGGCCGAATTTGGCCACTGTGAATGCCTGTGGGCAACGTGGGCACCTGGGAGCACACACCAACTGTGTGTGTTGTGAGTACTTGTATGCATGCACCACAATCCTAGGACAGATTCCCTGCTGGCCATCTCCACCCCTGCTTTCCCTCCTCATCTATTCCCTACCTTCCAGACATAGTAAAGGCATAAACACACGTACCTCTAATAGGTTTTGTCTTAGTGGGGCTAACACTACCCCCAAAACCTGGGATTCCTATGTAGAATGGAGGCTCTTCTGCCTTCCTTATTTCTGGTTTATTCTGGGCCATAAAAATAGTGCCTAGTGTTTACTATGTGCCAGGCACCATTCTAAGCCTTCATATGTATTATCACATTTTACTCACAAAACCTTACTTAAGACTATTATTTGTTCCATTTTACAGATGACAAAACTAAAGCACGAAGAATAAATTGCCCAGATCATGCAGTTAGTAGTGTTGACAGGATCTGAATCCAAGCAACCTGTCTCCAGAGTCCCAGTTCTTAACTACTACCCTCTGTTGTCTGGCTGGGCCCACACATCCGTGCATTCTTGCACACACAGGCCCATCCACGTGGGGGGAAGGGGGAGGATCTGGGTTCTGGGAATTGGTCTAGGCACCAGGGGGCAGCATAGGCCTAACTTTGGCCCCCTCAGCCCTGCCCTGTTTAGGAAACCAAGAGGGGAGTAGAAACCTCCTCCCACCTCCCCCTTCCCCCAGGAACCACCCTTCCCACACACCAGGTCTCTCAGGTTTGGGGGTATGAAGGTCTCTCCGGGTCTCTAGGCTTCCTCCAGAAAAAGCTGCAGAAACTATCCATTAATTATGATGATAACTTAGAAGGCAAGCAAGCCTTGTATGTGTGTGTGTGTCTCCTTGTGGCCGCATGCAGCTCTGAGTGCTGACATGTCTGTGAGCCTGCCTGCACATGTGTAAGTATGTTTGTGTGTGTGTGTGTGTGTGTGTGGTCTTGTGGCTGGGGAAGTTGTGCATGTGTGTTTGTTTCTGGGTGTGTCTCAGTGTTTACCCCAGAAACAGGAACTTCACCAAGGTTGCACGGCAGATTCGTATTCCAACTTGTCCCTTGGGAATCTGCAGGCAGAAACTCCAGTGGGTGCCCACTCCCACAGGCTCTGACAGACCCTGCAGTCTTTCAGAATTCCGAGCCTGGAATCCCCTCCCTCCTCTCCCTCCCATCAGTGGTCACGAGATCTCTAAGGCGTTCCCTACCAAGAAGGGAGGGGAACCTAGGCATTCCAGAGGGCATCAGCTCCCCAGCTACTTTTCAGGGTCCTCCACTGGAGGGAGTGCGGAGCCCAGAGGGATTTGCTTTCCTAGAGCTACCAAGGAGCCCGGGCCCTCGTGAGCCCAAATGCTGGGACCTCTGTGAAAACTTGAGTATGGGAGAGGCAGTATGGGACTGCACGTCTCTCTTGGCAATAGGTGACTTTCCAGAGGAAAGTTTATCACTTTGGGGGAAAAGAGTAGGTGGGGATCAATCTCCCCTCCATCCAGGCCCCAGAGCCCTGAGCCCCAGTCCTGTCTCCCCAACACTTGGCACAGGAGACACACTTTCTTCCTCTTCCTCCTCCAGCCTACTTTCTCTTCTCTGTGTCGTCAGAGCTCCAGGGAGGGACCTGGGTAGACAGAGAAGCCGGAAACAGCGGGCTGGGGCAGCGACTGCTTACACTGAGGAGGAAGGACAGGGAGAGGATTGTGTGTATGTGTGTGTACTTTTTCTTTTTGGTGGTGGTGGTGTTGGAGGGCGGGTGCTGGCAAGGCCAGCCCTGAACTCGCTGGACAGAGCTACAAGCCCATGGCCTTGCAGTGCCTGCTGAAAGAGGGAGAAGACAGCAGAGGGGTTGCCAAGGTGAGGGGATACCTCCGAGGATGGGAGGGTGGGGGCCTTCTGACTAACAGTGTGTGTGTGTCACGGGTGCGGGGCGGGGGATTAGCCCGGGGCCTCTCAGGATCCTCCCAATGGTGGGGCAGATGGCCCCCCAGAAACTGTTTCAACTGGTGTTGATAGCTGGTCGTACTGATTTTTGGCAGTTTCGAATCTTAGGGGAATCGGGGATGGGTACAGGCCCAGCACTACCATCTCCCCTCCTTGGGTCACTTTTTCCACACCGCCGTCCCCCCCAGTGACCCTAAAGACTGGGGAAGGAGGGCTAGGTGGGTGTTGTGTCAGGGGAAGTGGCTGCCCCTCCCTAGAAGGTTGCTGCCAGAGGCTAAGTGGGTCGACAAACCCCTATCCTTTTCTCCCGTGAAGGTTCCTGGTCAGGAACTGAGGGATGAGCGAGCTCCAGATGTAGACCTCATGGTGCCCCAGAAGAGGGGGAATTTCCCCCTCAAAACTGCTCCACGCTTGGCTGCTGTAGACGCCGAGATTTCCCGGCGGCCCGGGGTTAACCCTCCGCGTGCCGCTGGCTCCGCCTCCCCGCGCCCCTTCCCGCCCCCACTGCCACACACACGCACACATTGGGCAACTCTGAGAAGCTCTTTTGACTTTTGATCCTGTGGTCCCACGGTCAGAGGACTCGGGAATGGAGGGGCTGAGGAGATCAGGTTTAGGCCCCGAAGCAGGTGATGAGAACTCTGGGCATTGGGTTTTTTCTTCCCGGGAGGGAAGGGAGCACTGGCCCCACCCCCTCACGCGGCGCTCCTGTGTCCCCGCCAGTCTTTAGAGTGCTTTCTGCAGATAGTGCTCCTGTACTGACAAGCCGATCAACCAGCTTTGTCGTTGGGATGGGGGGTGGGGGAAAGTGTGGCCTCCTGATGTCTGGGGACCGAGCAGGGGAAGCGGTTCGAAACCAGGGACCGGCCAGGAGGCTGGTCACGCAGCACGGGGTTATAGACTAAGGGGGCCTGCCTATGACTTAGGAATAGCCTCAGTTCTCAGTAGGATAGGGGTTGGGGGTCAAATTCTTAGCTCCATAAGAAACAAGAGAGGAAGAGAGAAGGAATGGAGTCCTCCCTTGAATTTGAAACACAGACCCAGATGTGTCCCACCGCAAAGTGGGGTTTAAAAAGGCCTATTGGAGGACACTGAGCAGAAGAGGGGAGGATTCTGCTTTTGGGAGAAAATAGCTGGGGATGGGGGCAGGGTTAGGGGCAAGATGATTCTATTTTGGGAGAAAAGGACTGGGGTGGGGGCACTGGGACTGGCGGGGCGGGGGTGGGGTGGGGGGGCGGTGGTCTTGAAGCAGGAGTCTCCAGAGAAGGGGCCCCTCTGTTCTCTATCCCTTTGGGAGTCCCAGCAGGAAGGAGAAGCTAAAAGCCCAACAGGAGGATTTGGGGTTACTGAGTTGGGGGAGACCCAGGGAGTTTCCATTCCTTCCTCTCCCTCATCTTTGGGAAAGGTACATGACCAGAAACATGAACTGAGAGACCCCTGGGAAACCACTAGTTTACTTATCCCACTCTGCAGTCCGCTCAGAAATGGGGTCATAACCTTCTCCCCTACTTCTCCCATCTCCTCCTTTCCCCTCTCCCTATTTTCTTCTCTGTCCTTGACCTTGTACTCAAGCCTCTGTCTTCCTCTCCTCCTCTTCTAGACTCTTTGCTCCAGGCTTATCAGCCCCAATTTCCCCCCATTCTCTTACCTTCTTCCTGAGCACAGTGTGGTGGTTAATCCCCACTTGGAGTCAAATCCTGGTTTCTGAACTTGCTTGCTGAGTGGCCTTGGCAAGTTAGAGAACCCCCCTGAGACTCGGTTTCTTCATCTCTTAAAGAAGATAATGATTTATTTAAAACATTGTTGTGAGGCTTTAATGAGATCATGAGCTTCGTGTAACGCCTCATACATAGTAAGTGCTCAATAAATGGTAGCTGTTATTGCTCTACCAGCCTCTTCTTCACCATCTAGCTGGCTAGTTTTCAAATTATTTCATGTGACCCTGGAATTTTGAGAGATTTCTCAGGGACACCTATGGGGTCAGAAGGTGGGGAGAGGCAAGTTGAAGCAGTAGAGTTCCAGGCCTACCACACTAGCTTTCAACAGAGAAACTCCAATTTTATACCTGTTATATAATTGGGATTCCACAGATTAACACTATTGCTTTAAAAGGTTTAGAAAGTTATCCTGACCAGTGTGGCTCAGTTGGTTGGACATCATCTTACAAAGTGAAAGGTCAGCGGTTCTATTCCTCGTCAGGGCACATGCCTGGCTTGCAGGTTTGGTCTCTGGTTGGGGTGTGTACTAGAGGTGACCTAACAGTTTTTCTCACATGGCTGTTTCTCTCCTTTTCTTTCTCCTTCCACCCCTTCTCTTTAAATATAAATAAATAAATATATTTTTTAGATTTTATTTATTTATTTATTTTTAGAGAGGGGAAGAGAGGGAGAAAAACATCAATGAGTGGTTGCCTCTCATGTGCCCCCTATTGGGGACCTGGCTGGCAACCCAGGCATGTGCCCTAAGTGGGAATCGAACCAGCGACCCTGTTGTTTGCAGGCCAGCACTCAATCCACTGAGCTACACCAGCCAGAGCTAAAATCTTTTTAAATAAATACATAAGTAAATACATAACTAACTAACTAACTAACTAAATAAATAAATAGTTGGGAAATTTCTGCCCCTCTCTAAGCATCATATTTTATAGATGAAAAGATTGAGGTCCACAGAGGGGAGGTTCCTTGCCCACAGAACCAGAGCCAGGTCTAAAGCTACAATCCAAGTCCTCTGCCTTTTTCCAGAGAGCTTTCCCTAGTGCCCCACCTCCCCTGCCTCCCCATTCCTCTGGCTGCAGCTCCGCTCTTCACACCCTGTTACCCTTGTGTCTACCACTGAAGGGTTCACTTTGTTTCAGGCACTGACCCAAAATGTCCCTGGTGTGACCCAAAATGTCCCTGGTGGTCTGGCTGCGCGTGGTGGGGACGGTCTCTGGGAGGACTGTCCTCAGGAGGTCACTGGCTGCCCCAGAACATAGGCCACCTTTCTTGAGCACCTCTCAGAGTGGCCTGTTCCTTTCCTCCAGATACCCTCCAAGCCCCAGATCATGTCTCTGTGGGGGTTGGTCTCCCAGATGCCCCCAGAAAAACTGCAGCGGCTCTATGTTGACTTTCCCCATCACCTGCGGCATCTCCTGGGTGACTGGCTGGAGAACCAGCCCTGGTGAGTTCCCGCTGCCCCATGTTAATCCCCCAGGTCCTTCTCCACCCACTTCCCCTTTAATTAGATGTTCTCTGTACCATTTCAGGACTTGGGACCCATTACATGACATGCAGTAGCCTAGATTTAGCAGAGAGTCTGTGCCACATTAACCAGACTATTGCATGTTGACACATGGAGTCCCCTATCCTTTAGAAGGCTGAACCAGAGAGGAGGGAGGTCAGGGCTGGGGCAAGGGCACTTCCCATCACAGTTGGAAGATTGGTGAACAAGGGGCAAGATGAGGGCTGCAGAGGACCTGGATGGAGAGTAATAGAGGAAGGAGCCACTGAGCTGTTTACTGTGGGGTGAAGAGTTACTAGAGCTGATGAAACCCTCACCCAAAGCCGCCTCATCCTGATTTTCCCACAGGGAGTTCCTGGTTGGCTCAGATGCCTTCTGCTGCAACATGGCCAGCACCCTACTTTCTGCCACTGTCCAGCACCTTCAGGCCTCAGCCAGGAAGCCAGGGGAGGGGAGCACCATCTTGCAGCACATCAACACCCTGGAGGTGGGGGCAGGAGGCGAGGGGACAAGGCTGGAGTGGGGCTAGAGTGGAGCTGGAGTGAGCGTTGGATGCTGTAAGAAAATTGGTTGGGCACTGGAAACAAATTGGTGTTCCTGTGGTTAGCTGTTAGCTAGCATGCAAATTAGATTTTAAAAGCATGCAAATGCATGAAAACTTCTGGAGTCTACAGTTGTGTTGCCTTTCAGTGTGTGCGTGTGAACTGAGGCCTGGTCGGGGGCGTAGGTTTGGAGGGGGAGACTGACGTGGGTAAGAGCCATGCTAACTCTGCCTATCATCCTTCATTTCTGTAGAGCATATATCAGAGGGACCCCCTGAAGCTGGTAGCCATTTTCAGACAAATACTTCAAGGGGAGAAAAAAGCTGTTATGGAGCAGGTACTGTGATATTCCACCTCCCACTCCAACTCAATTCTCTGGAACTTTAGCCTGAGCCATGAGAAACTGGAAGGAATTTGAACTTCAGGAAAGCCTCAGTGTTCTAGGCTCAGGATGACTAAAGTGATTCCCATGGTCATAGTGAACCCCAAGACAAGCTCAGGGAAGCTTCAAATGAGGGACTGGGTGTAGTGAGGCCTGGGGAGAAAAGCAGGGAGTAGGGAGCTGAGTCTGCTTATCTTTGGGAGATTCCAAAAGGTGAGAAAGAACTGTCAAAGGGGAGACAAGTGAAGTGGCCTGTGTCCTTTTCTGCAGAGCGTGGCAGCCGGCACCCCTTTAGGGTGTGGAGGCCGAGTAGAGAGGAATGGGCAGTGTTACAACTCTTCATGTCTGTCCCTCCTGTGCAGTTCCGCCACTTGCCAATGTCCTTCCACTGGAAACAGGAGGAACTCAAGTTTAACACAGCCCTGCAGAGGCTACGACACCGAGTGGGGGAAAGCCGCCTTCTCCGAGAAACGTTGCAGCAGAAGGCCGAGGCTGGCCAAGGTGGGGACATGCGCCTGGGGCCCTAAGAGGTTTCTGGGTAGTAAATGGGAGTGATCCGCTCTTGGATTTCACACTTGACTAAACCTCAAATCTTTCTTCACTTCTGATTTCTGCTCCAACCCTCAGTGTCTCTGCACAGCTTGATAGAAACTCCTGCCAATGGAACTGGGTCAAGTGAGGTGAGTAATGGACTGAGAGGTGGAGACTGAGCTGAAAATGCATCTTTGAGGGATCTAAAATCTAATCTCTGTGATGGAGATTAGATCTCAGAGAGACAGACTGAGGTGCGGTAAGGGAATGCCAGAGAGGTGAGAGACAGTGCTATCCTCAGGACCTGGGTGAGGAGGCAGTGTATGGCCCCGGCTCAGGCCTTCCCTGCCCGCAGGCCCTGGCCACGTTGCTGCAGGAGACTGTTGGAGAGCTGGAGGCAGCCCAGGCCCTGGTGCTGA
This sequence comes from Trachops cirrhosus, assembly GCA_028533065.1. Classification (NCBI taxonomy): domain Eukaryota; kingdom Metazoa; phylum Chordata; class Mammalia; order Chiroptera; family Phyllostomidae; genus Trachops; species Trachops cirrhosus. Next base: position 48,863,427 of record CM052539.1, on the reverse strand, counting down.
AGAGGATCCAGATTTGGAAACGGCAGCAGCAGCTGGCAGGGAATGGCGCACCGTTTGATGAGAACCTGACCCAACTACAGGAGAGGTTGGGGCAGGGCTGACAGGGAAGGGAGTGGGCTGGGAGTCAGCACCCACTGTTTCTGCTGGAGGACCCACAGGAATGAGAGAGAAAAAGCTAGGCAAGAGGGCCTTGGAGTGGGCCAGGATTCAGAAGCCAGTACTAGCAGAGCTACATGAGCCGTTGTTCAGGTCGTGTCCTGTGCAAGCACGCCTGGCCAAGGGGGCACAAGTGGGAGTTTGTCCAACCCACGCTTTTCTCTGCAAACCCCACGCCCAGAGGAATGGGAATCTGTTTTCTATTTGACTCGTTGGGCAGAACACCATTTAATCTGAGCAAAAGCATCATGCATGCTGGCAGCTGACCTGGGTGTCAGAGTCCTGGGGAAGAGGCAGCTGGGTTTCCATAGGGACTGCAGGCACTGAGAAGGAACCTCCCATCCAGAGCCAAGGAATGTCCCAGAGCCTTTTCAGCCCAGGTGCCTTGCAGCCACACCCACTGCCCATCCCACCCTTCCACACACACTGTCCTGTTTTCTTCCTGGGTTTAGGGGCAGGGTGTCTGGGCTAGAGCAGGTAGCCTGAATCCTGTGCTTCCTGACCACTGTCTTGTCCCCAGGTGTGAAAGTCTGGTGGACATTTATTTCCAGCTGCAGCAGGAGGTGGGGGCAGCTGGTGGGGAGCTTGAGCCCAAGACCCGGGCAACCCTGATTAGCCGGCTCGATGAAGTCCTGCAAACCCTCGTCACAAGGTATGCCCTGTGAGCCCCCAGCCTGGCCTGGAGCAGACCTCAAGGGAGGAAGAGGGTTAGAGTCGTGAGGAGGGCACTAGGAGGGACCCAGCCACTAATTCCCCTGTGTTTTCCTCACTCGCAGCTCTTTCCTGGTGGAGAAGCAGCCTCCCCAGGTTCTGAAAACTCAAACCAAGTTTCAGGCAGGAGTTCGATTCCTGCTGGGCCCACGATTCCTGGGGACCCCAGCCAAGTTTCCACTGGTCAGGGCTGACATGGTGACCGAGAAGCAGGCGAGGGAGCTGAGCAGTCCCCAGGGACCTGGGGCTGGAGTGTAAGCTGGGGCTGGAGAAGGCCTCTTGGGGTGGTGAAGGCCAAAGAAGCCTGGGGGACTGACCACCTTCAGGAGGGAGGGAGGGCCATGCGATGCATGATCAAGGCAGAGAAGGGGAGGCTCCCATCTGCGTTGGAGTGGGCAGGACATCTTGATCTGGCCAAGATGGGGTGCCTCTCCTAAGAACCCAGCAGGGAAAGTGGAGATGGAGATGTGGAGCCAGACGTCCACGCCACTGACCCGTGGACTCGCGCTCCTCCCCACACCTGGTCCGGCGCACTCACTGTCTGACCTCCCCTGGCAGAGAAAGCACTGGGGAAATCACCAACAACACTGTGCCCTTTGAAAACATGGGCTCCGGGAACTGCTGCTCCGCCCTGTTCAAGAACCTGGTGAGGGATTCGGGGAGCACTGGGGAGGAGGGAGCGGTCCTTAGACTGCGGGACTCTCCTTGGAAAGGGTGTTGGGAGCCCAGGGCTTTCAGTCGTCACTCCTGCTCTCCCTCACCCTACCCTGCAGCTTCTGAAGAAAATCAAGCGGTGTGAGCGGAAGGGCACCGAATCGGTCACTGAGGAGAAGTGTGCTGTGCTCTTCTCTACCACCTTCATGCTCGGCCCCAACAAACTCCCCATCCAGCTGCAGGTGAACCAAGGCCCCAGCTCCGCCCAGTCTGGGACCCCAGGGCCTCCCCATGCCACACACCGGGCCCTGGGTCCTCCCTCCTTCCTGACGGCTCCACACCCCCTGTGCCTGGCACTCATGCCAGGATGAGCAGGGAGGAGCAAGAGCAAGAGTGCACATGGCAGGGACTAACGGGGCAGTAGCAACTAGCACCTTTTTATAGGCCAGGGCACGGTTTTATTTATTTTTTTAAATTTTTTAAAAATATATTTTATTTATTTATTTTTTTAGATAGGGGAAGGGAGGGAGAAAGAGAGGGATAGAAACATCAGTGTGTGGTTGCCTCTCACGCACCACCTACTGGGGACCTGGCCCACAACCCAGGCATGTGCCCTGAGTGGGAATCGAACCAACAATCCTTTGATTTGCAGGCTGGTGCTCAACCACTGAGCCACACCAGCCAGGGTTGAGTTTTGTATTTATTTTTATTAGAGAAAGAGAGAGACAGAGAAACATCAGTTTGTTGTACCACTTATTTATACATTCATTGGTTGAGTCTTATGTGTGCCCTGACCAGGGATCGAACCCACAACCTTAGCTTATTGGGACGATGCTCTAACCAACTGAGCTACCTGGCCAGGGCACTGTTTTAAGTGACACACAGTTCTCACAATAACATATGAGAAGGGTATTATTACTAGCCTCATTTTACAGGTGAGGACATTGAGCAATTTGCCCAGGTCACACAGCTGCTGAGTGTTGGAGCTGGCATTTGAAACCTGGAGGTCTGCTCCATAGCACTGACTCATAAACGCTTTCCTCCATTAAGGCCCCAGTTGAGCTTTAGAAAGCATTTGATAACATACCATGAGCTTTTAACTATATTGTGTGAGTCCAGTAGTTTCCCCCTCAGAGTCAGCCCCCTAAAGAAGCCCTTTGCTGCACTAAGAAGAACCTCCACTCCTCACCCCCTTTAGGCTCTATCTCTGCCCCTGGTGGTCATCGTCCATGGCAACCAAGACAACAATGCCAAAGCCACCATCTTGTGGGACAATGCCTTCTCTGAGATGGTGAGAAAGACTTGGAATCAGGGGCAGGCAGGGTGGGCTCTAACATGGGGGGTGAGGGACAGGCTGGTGGGTTAACAGGTATGTTCAAATGGAATAACCTTACCTTCTTCTCATGGACCTGCTCTCGTACTTCTGCTCTCTTTTTATACCAGTCTTGACTATCATGTTGTAGCACCTTAAATTGTTGGAGAAGCACCATCTTTGTGAGCAAGCTCTGGGGGACCATGTCTAGGAGGGGCAGCCTTGGGGAGGTGGGAAGAATAAAGGCCCCTCCTGAGGGAGAATGGGGGTGATAGTGTGAGGCACCTTTTCCTTTCCCCTTCCCCCCAGGACCGTGTGCCCTTTGTGGTGGCTGAGCGGGTGCCTTGGGAGAAGATGTGTGAGACTCTGAACCTCAAGTTCATGGCTGAGGTGGGCACCAACCAGGGGCTACTACCAGAGCACTTCCTCTTCCTGGCCCAGAAGATCTTCAATGACAACAGCCTCAGCATAGAGGCCTTCCAGCACCGTTCTGTGTCCTGGTCACAGTTCAACAAGGTCATTCCCCTGCCCTTTGGACCGCCTACCCTCAAGCTGTTCATCCCTGGGGCACTCAGGGACTCCTCACTCTCTGCCCAGGGACTGACTGCTGGGATCTGTGCCATGCCCCATCATGTCCATCAGGAAGGCCTTGTCATGGCCCAGGCAGGAAAGCCCCTCAGCTCAGGGGTCAGCCCAAGGGATGCATTCTCTGGCATCTCTCAGGTTTTGGTATGGGGGCCTCTGTCTTCCCTCTTTACCAGTGACTTGCATGACTCACCCAGATTGTGTGTAAACACAGCTCGAAATAACTTTGGGAAAATAGTTCCTATTGCAAAACCCAGAGTGAGCCCTGGCCAGTGTGGCTCAGTTGGTTGGAGTGTCATCCCACAGACTAAAAGGTTGTGGGTTCGATTCCCAGTCAGGGCACATGCCTAGGTTGTGGGTCTGGTCCCTGGTTGGGGTGAAGTTTTTCTCCCTGTCTCTCTCCCTCCCTTTCCCTCTCTCTAAAATCATGAGCATGTCCTCAGGTGAAGAGGAAAAATAAAAACCGGGATGACATCCCGCAAGGACATGTGATAATAATATCAGCACCCATATATGGATAGGTTACTATGTGTGAGGCACTGTGCTTAGCACTTTACATATTTACCTCATTTATTCCTCCCAACATCCAAGGTGGGTATTATTATTATTCTTGCTTTGTAGACCAGGAACCTGATGCTCAGAGGGGTTAAGTACTTTGTCTAAGGCCTCCCAGCAGGTGAGTGTCACAGCTGGGATGGAACCCCATATTTCTGACTCTTGCTCTAAGCTACTATATTTTACGCCATTCAAAATAAGATGGCTCGGAAGTGAGTGTGTTAAAAGAACAGGGAAAAAGATCGGGTGTTTTGGTTGACCACCAGCTAGGTAAATGCAGTCATGTACCACTCTCTTAGGAAGAAAGAAAAGCCCACACGACCAGAGGATGTGTTAGCAAAGGGAACAGGACATTCACACCTGGCAGCCACCTTCTCTGGACTCCTCCTCCACCAGGCCTCAGGCCTCACTGGGGCAGGTGGGGTGCGCGGCGGGCGGAGCATAGTGGTGTGAGGGGCTCCAGCCCAGACTTCTTGAGCAAAATCCCAGCTTTGCCTCTCACCAGCTGTGTGGACCTGGGAAACTTATTTGACCTTTTTGGGCTTCCATTCTTTATCTGTAAGGTGGGATAATTGTAAGACCTACCTCTGTAGCCTTGTGAAGTTCAGATAAATTCATTTATGGAAAGGGCTTAGAATAATGCCTGGCACATAGTAAATGAGTGTTGGCTATTATCATTGGTGGGGTCTCAGGTCCAGTGTGGTCCCTCTGCCCTGTGACTCTGTCATGTGGGTACTCACAGCCCAGTGCTTGCCCCATCCGGGCTTCAGCTCTGGCCCTTTCATACTCATACCAGCTCCCCCTCCCCGACAGGAGATCCTGCTGGGTCGTGGCTTCACCTTTTGGCAGTGGTTCGATGGTGTCCTGGACCTCACCAAACGCTGTCTCAAGAGTTACTGGTCAGACAGGTGAGTCCCTGCCCCAGGTGGCCTGAATAGCTGTACCTCCAGCTCCCTTGCCACATCCAATGCCTCCATCCCCATCCTCTCCTTCATCCTGGCTAGGCTGATCATTGGCTTCATCAGCAAACAGTACGTCACCAACCTTCTTCTCAACGAGCCTGATGGAACATTCCTTCTTCGCTTCAGCGACTCGGAGATCGGAGGCATCACTATTGCCCACGTCATCCGGGGCCAGGATGGTGAGTCCACCCCAGTCAGTGTTCCGACTGCGTCTGTGCCCTCTGAGGTTTCTTTTGGGAAGGAGATATTCTGGCTTCCTTGATGCCACCTCTGATCTTCAGAAAGTTCTTTCTTAGGTCTAACTTTTCCCTTCTGTGGTATAAACTTCCACTTTCTCACTGTGAGCTCTGTGGGGATGGAGACTAGTGGGTCCCCCTCCCCAGGACCCCACCTGAGGTCCTCTCCTCCTTGCTTGGTAGATTGAGAATGAGTTCTGTGTGGGGGTTGGGACAGGGAAAGAACATCTGGATGGGCATCTGGACAGAGGGGACCCAGGGTCTCATTCCTGTTGTAGGCTCCCCACAGATAGAGAACATCCAGCCGTTTTCTGCCAAAGACCTGTCCATTCGCTCACTTGGGGACCGTATCCGGGACCTTGCTCAGCTCAAAAACCTCTACCCCAAGAAACCCAAGGATGAGGCTTTCCGGAGCCACTACAAGCGTGAGCTGGAGCTGGCCATTCTGACTCCTTCCTGCTGCCCACCTCCTCCCTGCTGGTCCCCGTTGCTCCCTCCCTGCCCACTGTGTGCCATCCCCATCTTCTCCCCCCATTTTTGTAGCCCCACTTCTCCTACTTGCCATGCTTACTTTTCCCACCTCCCCTCCTCCCTCACCCTGGACCACTCCATAGCTCTCCTTTCTTCCCCACAACAGATGAACAGATAGGTAAGGATGGCAGGGGTTACGTCCCAGCTACCATCAAGATGACTGTGGAAAGGTGAGTGTGGTGAGGATGACGGGTGAGGCCTGGTACTTACTTGCAGACAGGGGTGGTGGCATCAATGATCAGTCAGTCACACATACCTCCTTCCCTCCTCCAGGGACCAGCCACTTTCCACCCCAGAGCCCCAAATGCCTACCATGGTGCCCTCCTACGACCTTAGAATGGCCCCTGACTCTATGAACATGCAGCTCAGCCCAGATATGGTGTAAGGAGCATGGGAGACAGACATGGGAATGGTCTGCGCAGGCGGGCTTTCAGCATGGGCAGCTGGGAGAGCTGGCGCTGGGGGCTGAAAGAGGGAATTTTCCTTTCCATGAAAGGAAGTCCTCATTCTTAGGCAGGGGGTGGGGGTGTCCAGGAGAAGGGCTGGCATCAGAGGGTTCTGCTTTCTTTCCCCAGGCCCCAGGTGTACCCACCACACTCTCACTCCATCCCCTCATTTCAAGGCCTCCCTCGGGAAGAATCAGTCAACGTGTTGCCAGCCTTCCAAGAGTAAGTGAAGAACCTCTTGGGAATGGGGTGGGAATGCCGACCTGCAAGGGGCGTGGGCATTCAGATTTGTTAGGAGAGCCTCTACAGTGAGAAATGGGCAGCAAAAAGCTTTCTTTGTCTCTTTTGTTCACTTCATTGAGGCTCAGGGGTTAAGACCCAGACTTCCCTGGGCTCAGCTTCCAGCTCTGCTACTTAACTGACTTAGGGCAAGTTACTTAACTCTGGTGCCTCATCTATGAAATGGAGAAGAAGAATGATACCTTCCTCATAGGATTGTTGTGAAGGCTAAATTAGTTAATAATATGTGTAAAGCTGAGCAAAGTCCCTGGCTTATAGCAAGAGCTATGTATGTAAGGATCAGTATTCTCTCTCCTGCCCCTGGTATCCACAGTCACTTACCTGCTGTCTTCATTTTCATTTATTCTTCTGTTTCGGCCTTGAAGTGATCTAGACACTTTTGTTTCCCAGGTAACACTCGAGCGCTTATTAACTCTTAGTCCAGGCATGACATCTCCCTTCCAGGAGTTGAGGTGGGGGACTTAGAGCCACCAAAGTTCAGAGTCCAAGTAAACATCAGAAATTAGCTAATCCAGTCTCCATCCTTCCCAGTCCCCAACACACACTTTACCGATAGAAGACCGAGCTCACGATGTAGGCATGGCTTGTGCTAGGCTATGAATCAAGACGAGTAGCTGAAAGTTCTGTTCCCTTGTTCAGTGGTCTTGACTTTGCAACACCCAGATCTTGCTCAGCCTTCGTTTCTTTGACTGCCTTCCTTTTCGCTTGCAGACCTCGCCTGCCGATGTCCTCCAGCCTGAACCAGATGAGCCTGTCCTTTGACCAACCTCACCCACAGTGAGTGGCATTCCCCATCCTGACCCCCGAGGCCCTGCTCACTCCCAGCTTTACCCCTACCCACCAACATCTTATTTGCTTTCCTGGTCCCAGCAGGGGCCTGCTGCTGTGCCAGTCTCAGGAGCATGCCATATCCAGCCCCGAGCCCCTGATCTGCCCTGATGTGACAATGGAGGACAGCTGCTTGAGCCAGCAAGTGGGAGGGTTCCCTCAAGGCACCTGGTGAGTGGTGGCCTAGGGGTAGCAGTTGAGGGTGGGCTACAGGGGTAGCTGGGTTACAGAGCTGGCTCTGGGTGCCCAGCCTATATCCCACGGCGTCCCTCCTTCCTCCTGGCAGGGTCGGTGAAGACATGTTTCCGCCTTTGCTGCCTCCCACTGAACAGGACCTCACTAAGCTTATCCTGGAGGGGCAGGTGGAATCAGGAAGAGAGTCTTTGGGAGCCCAGCCCCTCCCACAACCCTCCCCCTATGGGCAGTCTGTGATCTCAATGTCCCATCTGGACCTAAGGCCGAACCCCAGTTGGTAATCCCAGCTGGAGAGGGAGCTCAGCAAGTCAGCTTTTCTACCCCAATGGACCTGCTCTGGACCCTGCCCATGCTGCCGCCAAGCAGCAGTTGGGGAGGGTGTCCTGCTACCCCCACCTACTCCCTGGTGAAGAGGAAGACTTTGCCAGGAGAAGGCACAGTGGGTGGAGCCTATCCACTCCTTCCCTCCTGCCACACACCCCTGCCCTCTCCCTTCCAATACTGGAAGAGAAATTCGGGTTCCAAAGTGAGACACGCCCCAGCATGCCTGAACACGCAGAATGCACACATAGCTCTCCCTGAGAGATGGGGCTGAGAAGGAAGGGGGCTGGACAAGAGCACAGGTTAAGGCATGGAGGGCTTAAGGCTTCTCCTCCCACTCCCAGCCAGGACCCATGACGCACATGTAGAGAAAGCCAGACATGTGCACCCACTTGCATTAGAGGCTGGGGATGGGGAAGCGGATGGGTTGGGTCCTAGCCTGGGGGGACGAGGAAGCAGTTCAGGAGACCCTGGGTGGGAGGAGAGGGGCTTGTACATTTAGTTACTGATGTGGGTTTTGCCTAGATTAAAAAACAAATCCCAAACATCACCAGGTCCCTGACAGTCAGATGGAGGCTTCCGATTGTGCATGATGGTGCTGCAGCACATGGGCTGAGCGTCTGGGTGTACAGCTCTGTTAGTGTACTTGAGACTTGTTAGCGTACAGACGTCACACATTAGTCATATAGCCACATAGAACATTATCTGATTTTGCCTATGACCATTCAAATTTTGAAGTGTGAGACACTGCACAAAAGGCACTGGTGAGCATGCTGGCCGCTGATGCATGCCAACCCAGGTGTGCTCAGGTAGGCCTATGTGGCTGTGACAACACTGCCAATCCTGCTGGGAGCCGGGGTGAGTCTGGAGCCAGGCCCAGGTGTGTGGTCCTTTCCGTGTATTAGGGACCCTCCCCACTGCTTCGTTTCTATCTCCCAGCCATCGACAGTTTCCCTCCACCCCCATACCACCCTTTCTCCCTCTTGGTGGGGGGTCATAGATCATAAGCCATAAAATAAATTTTATTCCAAAATAACAAAATAAATAATCTACTGTACACGATCTGAAAAGAAAAATGCTCTAACTGCTTAGACAGGTGCTATGGGCCAGCCCCTAGCTTAGGGAGACACTGGGTCCAACCCAGGGCTCCCACGGGGGCTGGTGAAAGGGTCCCCACATCCACCACCACACCTGCCAGACAGGGCAGGGCAGGAAGACTTGGGGGAAAGATGGGGATGAGTGGGGAAACTGCAGCACTTGTTAAATTAAAGAAACAAACTAGAAGCACAAAAATGGGGGAATGGAGGAGTGGAGGAGCAGGTCCAGTGTCCCTGGGCCCCGTTTCTGGGGGCAATGTTTCCATGTTAGCTGCTGGACCTTCCCAGGGAAGTCTCCCTTTCCCCCATGTCCAAACCAAGTCCAACTGCTCACACCACTGGTTCAAACCAGAGAATGGGCATACCCTTGCCCACGTGTGTCCTGTAAGGGAGGGGAGAACCCCAGATGCCCTGGAAGCAGCATCCTTGCCCCCGGGGCCGTGGGCAAGGGTGAGGGGCAGCACGCACCCTCCTTGTGTCCTCTCGCCAGGCCCCTCCTCATTATTGCTTGAAGCCCCATAGTTCTATGCCCATGGAGCAGATGGGGAGGCAGGAGAAGAGCAGAGGAAGGATCCAGGGTTGTGACCCGATGCCAGGTACGGAGAGTGTAGGGATCTGTGGAAGCCGGAAGTCCAGGGGCCTGGGTGTGAGGATACCAGTCCGTCCCTCACTGCCGGCTGGCCTCAGCCTCCACTTTCACACTGCTCCTTCGACCTTCCACCAGAGCCGGATGGGATCCTGGGGCAGGACATCGGTCCAGCAGCCCTTCCTCGAACTCTGTTGGGAGAAGGAATAGGTTAGGAGGCTGTGGGGTAGGTGCTGTGGAGAGAAGTGGTTGAGAACAGAGGCAGGGCTAGAAAAAGCTGCAAAGATGAACCTGATGTATTGTGTCACTGCCTCCTGCCCACCACGTGTACATGGGAAGCTCCATATCCAAGTGTGTGCACCCCCTCCTCTTTCTGGCTGTGTGTAGCTCCCTGTCTCTGTGTGTGTGTCTCTCTTTCTCTGTCTCTCCCGCCTCTGCTCTGCTGGAATTTCTGGTTCTGTCAGGAGCTGTGGGGGCGGCTTGGCTCTGACCTCTCCCCCTCCCCCCTTCCCAGACTCTGCAGCCCCTACTCTTCTGTGGCTCGCCCCCCAGGTGGCCCCACCCACCCAACTATGCCCCCCAAGTTTCTTAGAAGTCAAGTCAGCGGGAACACAGGAAGCCAACCTCCCAGATCCTTCCCCAAGAAGAGCCCCTCTTCCAGTCCCTTCCCCCACTTCCCACCCACACACAGTTTAAAAATACCAAGCTAGGGTTGGTGGCTTTGTCTGCTGCGTCACTCTCAGCCCAGCCGCTGCCCAGCCCTTTGCTGGTCTACTCCCCCTTCCCCCATCCACACACAAAGCGTCCCCCTTTGGGCTCTTCCACTTCTGGGCTGGGCAGCCCCATCCTAAATGCTAGCTTGCTCCACCCTTCTGCATTGGTGTTAAGTTCTCTCCAAGCCTCCCTTCCTAGTGATCCTCCTTCTGCTCCCCTTCATCCTCCACTCTCTGTCTCCCTGCTTCCCCTAGTCTCTTCACGGACCTCCATCAGGCTAAGACCCTCCCAAGTGGGATAAACCTGCAGTGTCCTCCTCTTCTCAAGCCAAGGCCTGGTTGGCTGGATCCCCAACCATCCTACTTACTGCCCTCTCTGGTGACTACATCCCTCTTCCTCCCACCTGGCCCCAGGACACCAGGATTGCTTACATGGGGCCTGGGTGGAAGTGTGCTTGGGGACAGCACTGCTGGCTGCCTCACCTGCGAGAGGTGGCTTTGCAGGCACACAGGGGCTGAGGCGGCCCACGCGGTCATGGGAGACGAGGCGGGCTAGCCGCAGCCCCTCATCCATCAGTGTCTGCTGCAGGATGTGGCGGCTCCACAGCCCATGGGCTGGCAATGCCAGAGGCAGGTCAGCAGGGGGCGGCGTCAGCCTTGGGCATGAACCCACAGCTGTGGGCATGGGCACTGGTCAGGTAAGGGACTATAGTCAACAGAACCCCCACCCTCAACCACAAAGCCAGACCCATAGGTTCAGGCCCTTCTGACCCCATCCAGCCAGGCCTCCCAACTCTGTTCCAGGCAGTTGCCTCCTGGGTCCCTTCTCCCACACCTTCCACCCTCCCCCCAGAGGAGAGAAGTGTTCTGATGCATACTCACCCTGCAAGTGTCCATCTAGACTTTCCCCAGACAGGCTGGCGCTGTCTTCCTCCAGGCTGGGGCGGTATGGGGGCACATAGGACTCAGGGCCTGGGGGAGGCTGCTGGATTTCAGAGTGACTTTGCTCTCCAACCTGTGGATGTCCCAAATGGGGAAATGAGAACTTGGCAGGGGAGGGTGTTGGGGAAGTCTGCCTTAACGCCCTACGCGCAGCCTGGAAAATGTACCTCCTGTTTCAGCTTCTTCAGTGGGGGGCCTCCCAATTCTTCAGGGTGGAGCCTGCAAAGATGGAGAGACAGGAGATGAGGCTGGGGAGGCACAGGTGATGGGCAGGGCACAGAGTCCCGTGAGGGGCATGCATTAGTTCAAGGTCCTGAAGAAGACCTAGCTGAGCCGGAATCCTAGCTGTGGCATTACCGTTGTTGGGGGTTGGAGGGCACCTGAGATAGATGGGGAAGGACCAGACCTCAGACAAGTGGACTTCGTCAACGACAGGGCATGCGGGTTGGTGGCAAGCAGGTCTGGAGGCGCCTCAAGTGGAGGTTAAGATGTGACCCAGCTCTTTGGCAGGATTCTAATCTAGGAAGGACTTGGAGAAGGGATCTCACCTGGAGCCCTTCAAGGAGGACAGATAGGTGCTCTCTCGGGCCACTTGGCGTGATAAGGAGAAGAGTTCTACCCTCCGCAGTAGGAGCGTGTTGTCCCTCATGCAGAACTGGGCAGCAGCCTCGTTGATGGTCAGCTGTAGAGACAACAGCCAGAACAGTCAGGATCCTAACTCCCTACTGCTTTGCCCACAGCTCCTCACAGGCCTTCACCATCAGACAAATGAGGCCCACCCCTCAGATATTTGCTTCAGTTTTGACACTACCCAGAAGTTTTCTGAAGAAAGACCTAGGTCAGCACCCATAGCTTCCTAGGAATGCCCCAGGCTTCCTCCACTCCTTTGAAGTCTCAAGGAGAATGAAGCTGGACAGCTGGGCTCTCACCTGTGTCTCTACTTCCCCCTCAGCTAAGGAGGGAAGCACCGCAGCAGCTGGAACTGGGGCAGGGGGAGAGGGAATCAGGGCCTGGAATCCTGGTCAAGGGGCAATGAAACGGACTTGAGGAGCATGAGGATTCTCAGAGGTGAGCAGGTTGAGGCCGGGGAGCCAAGAGCAATCTGGGGAGACTGGGGTCCTCACCTCATGCAAGCTAAGCTGCTTGCCCTCCCGCCGCTTAGAGTCAAAGCGGCCGTAGATGATGCTGTATTTGCGGATCTCCTCCTCCTTCTGGCTGTCGTTATCATCCATCTCAAAGATGTGCCCCACGCTCCGTGCCAGCTTCTTGTTCAGCTTCAGCAGGGAAGTCACCTCCCCAGCATCCCCCCTCGGGAAGCTCCGGAAGATCCTCTCCACACTCTCCACCACCATGCGCACCATCTCTGGCTCCAGTCTATCAGGAGCACCCCCAGCCCCAGCTGCTGCCAGACCTCCAGCCCCAGTTCCCTCAGGGACTCCTCCCCCTGCAGGTGGGGAAAAAGGGGGTGAACCAGCCTCCTCTTCTCCTCCCGCCCCAATATCAGACTCTGGAGTGCTCCGGCCTGGCCAAATTCGGGCGTCTCCTGCCCCTGGTCCCCCAGGCACTGGTGACAGCTTCTCTCCAAGTTCAAGGGGACTCTTAGGGCTAAAACTTCGAGCACTGCCAGCCTTTTCCCCTGGACTGCCATGACCGTTGCTCATGCTCCCTTTCCGGGAGCCCGCAGTCTCAGAGATCTTGAAAAGCGGAATGCTGGATACCGGCACAGCAGGCACAGGCTGGCTGAAGAGCCCTGGATTGGTGGCCCACTCTCTCAGTGCCTTCTGTAGGCGTCGGACATGGAGGGGCTTGGTGGCCATGCCCACAAGTGCCATGATCTCCAGGAACTCCTCCTCACCCGCCTCGCACAGCTGCTGCACGTCGTCCCCTCCCTGCTGGATGAAGGTCTCATAGTAGGAAAGAAGATTGGCGCGCTGCAGGACCCGGTACAGCTGCAGCTCCCCCAGTGTCCGAGGCAGTGCCATGACTCGGGCACTAGGCCTGAAGAGGAGGCACACATGAGAAAGAGGGGAGCAGTCAGTCCAAGTCCCCTCCCGCCCCCCACTGAGTACCAACCCACACTCTTAATTGTCCTCTCTTTCCTGCCTGCTTCTCTTCTCTCTCTCTTGAATGCTCTCCCTGCTCAATACCCAGGCCTGGGCACAGACTACAAGAATCAGATGCTGCTCAGAGACACCGAAATGCCACGGCTATCCCACACTAGCTGAAAGTACCAAAAGCCAGCCCAGTTGCTGCAGAAGTCTAATGCTCTTAGCTCCCATCCTCAGCTTTTACCTTTCTGTTTTGGGACACCGGGACCTTGAGCGCTGAAGCTAGCCAGCACACCCTGGGATGGCTAGATGTCCCTCTTCTCCAGAACATGGTCCTCACCCTCCACCGTAAGCACTAGCAGTCTCACCCTTACTCAAGGTGACATCCCACAATGAGGTGAATATAGAACCCCCTGTATTCCAATAGCAGATACCTGGGACCACTTGCCGGTCAGCTTTACTCCCTGGTGGCATCCTACCCCTACCGCTGAGATGGAGACATGTGGCCCCTTCCACGCCCTTCTCCCACTCCGTGAGCCAGGTGGACCTCTGCTCTGCCACCCAAAGCTTTCCCAACAGATGAAGCATTTTTAGCACACTCTTGCTGTCTTCCCCCCAGGACCACCCCTTCCCTCCAGACTGCTCAGTATGGCCAGCTGGCCCCTCTCCCAGCAATGACCTTCGACACCTGCTCGGTAGGCAGGCCTGGCCCTTCAACTCAGGCACAGAAAAGGAAAGGAGTGCCTCAATTGTTCTGCTCTGGGTCTGTTCTGCCCACACACACTCCCACAGTGGTAGCGACTGCAGGCGAAAACCGCCTAGAGGCTCCCGCCTACCCTCTCATTTTCCACCCACATCTCAAGTGGGGTGGGGGAGCGGCTCAAGACCTCCTGAGGGAGGGGCTGCGCTCCGAAACTCCTCTCCCCACGCTGTAAATAAAGCTACAGAAATGAGAAGTGGCCCCTAAATGCATTCCTTGCTACACAGAGCCTCTTATGCTCCCTGGGCTCAAAGGCTCCGTCTTCTACCGGACCCGGGGCCGCCTGCTCAGTACCAAAGACAAACTGAGCCGACTGAACGCCCCGCGTCACCTCCCCACCTCAACCCCGCACCGTTGCCAGCTAGAGCTCCAGGGCTTCCCCTGGCGCTTGGGGGCCCCCATATTCTCTGCAGGGGGCTCACGTGCCAGGTCATGCCCACAAAGTAAACGGGTGATGGACAATTGGGTACTATTCTTTTGTATCCGGATTCATCAGATTCCTGACTGATCCCAGGGCCCCCTAATTCCATCAGTCTCCACCCTCCACCCCGTCCCACTTCCCCTGGACCTCACGACGACCTACGCCCTGTGGACCCCTTCCCGGAGTCCAGCTCCACCCATTTCCACTCCCCGCCGATTCCCTTTTCCCACTAACTTGAGTCTGGGCTGCGGGGTCCGGCGGGAGCAGTCCCCTCCGCCCGGCGGCTGCTCGGTAGTGGGGGAGGGCGCTCTGTGCATGGACGGCGGGAGACCACCGCGGGGTGCCCCTCTAGGTGCCGGCGCTCTGCGCCTGGTGCGCGCTGCGCTCTTCCCGGCGCGCGAGGCCGTGTCCGCCGCTGTCCGGGCTCCGTCCCTCCCTCTACGTCTCCTCTCTCCTCTCCAAGCCTCCGCGACTCTGTCTGTGCCTCTGCCCCCCACCCCCTTCCCCGGCTGCGCTTACCGCCTCTCCGCGCCTCCGCCCCCGCAGGACGCACGGGAGCGAGGCCCCGCGCAGCGCTGGCTGCCTGGCGGGCGGAGGGCGTGGGCAGAGCCGGGGGCGGAGGCCGGGGGTGGGGGGCGGGAGCCCGGGCCTCACGGCCCTTGGTGGTGACACTCCAGCGGAGAGACTGAGAGAGGCGGAGACTGAGATACTCGGAGCCAGGGTGCCAAAGTGGGGACTAGGGTGACCCAAGCCGGGCTGGGGAGGCGGGCTTGGGGACCCAGCGGGCGGGGCGAGGTCGCTCAATGCCGCCCACGCCGGATGCACAGCCAGCCTTCTCCGCGCCCACGTACCCACGTGAGCGCCCAGCCGGCGACATTCCTTCCCCGCCACCCCCCGCCACCCCTCCCGTGCGGAGAACGGAGTTTCACAACCACGCGCAGGTACACAAAGACGCTGAGAAGCGCACGGATGTGCAGGCGCGCCTAAACAACTACGCGGACGCCCGTTTGCCCACACTCAGGCCTCCCGGTGGTGGACGTGTGAATGTTAGGAGTGAGCCAAGAAAAGTTGGCGGCTTCTCGGCTCCTTTGTGTGTGCATTAATGGCAGGTCTCTGCAGGAATCCCAGCGCTCTTCTCCAACCCCAAAAGGAGTAATTTGCAGAGGCCACTGGGAAGCTCAGGCCTCCTCCATACCTGCCCTCCAGTGCGTGCTGAAGTTTAGGGAACAGGAACGGGAGCATTAGGGTAGAAGCTACCACTTGGACGCGTTGGGTTTTGTTAGCTCAGAGGTCAGGGAGAGATGGGAGGGGTCCCCCGCCTTCCTCCAATCGTCGCATCCTATTTGTTGAGGATGGGGACCTCTTCCTGGGAAATTCTGTGTGGCAAAGCTGGGATATGGAGGACACCCTTTCTGGAGACGTCTATTAGGGGTCTTCATCCGAGAGGCTAGTGGAATATGGGCGGGAGACCAGGAGGATACCACGCGAATCTCTAAGGAGTTGGAGGGAGGAGCTCCTTCAAGGAGCCTAACCCCACTCCACATCTCACCGCCCCTCCCCCACTTTATTTCTCCAGCCCCATCTGGTTCTCATTACACTCCCGCCCACGTCTGGGAGGGACTGTGGAGGGGCGGGTGGACAGGCGGGGGATCTGAGCTCCCGGCCTTGCGGCTACAGGCCCGGAGGAAATGAAGGGGTGGGGGGGTGAGGCGGGAAAAGAACGGAGTGGCCAGAGGCAAAGTTACCCCTAGTCCAAAACCTCAGCCGCGCCCGGCCATTCTGCACTTCTGAGTGGCCCGCCTGGGCGTGGGCGGCATGGGCGGGGGCTGAGTCTACAGTCGGGTCTGGCCAGGGAACCTTTCTGACTTCGCTGGAGGCGGGAGCGTGGGGGTGCATCACTGAGAGGAGGGGGCATTTCAGTAGCTGGGATTCTTTTCCCCGTCCCCTATCCCGCGACTGGAGGCGTGGCTAGACAGGCTCCCCGGGAGGGCACTCTCCGAGCCCCTCTGATTTGTGTGGGTGCCCACTCCCCCATTCCCCTCTAGTTATTTCGGGGCCTGGGCTGCCAGCCACTGGCCGCGGGTTTCCACGTGCCTCCTCCCTCCGTCTGCCCACGCTCCCCGTGACGCACATCCTCCGCCCACGCAGCCCCTGCTGGAGGCGCCCCCCTCCCTCCCACCAACCCCCTTGGGGCGGTGCTGAGCCCCTGGTTCCGGAGGGACACACTGGACCCGGGAAGAGGGCGGAGTAGGGCGTGAAGCAAAGGGGCAGTTACCAACTGGGCGCGGGACGCCTGAGTTCCCGCCCTGGAAAGACGGCGAGGGAGGAGCCGATTCCACTCCTCGGGACTGGGATGGATCAACTGGGCCCCAGAGGGAGGAGGGAGGAAAAAATCACACGGACCGGGACTGCCCACTCCCCTAGGGGACTCTGAAGGGGTCTGTCTGGTGCGAACCTGAGTGTGAGAGTGAGACACTCGAGCGTTTCTGTCTTGTTTTTTAGGGTTGTTAAGGTTGTAATGAGAGGACGTTTATACAAACTCTGTAAAATGCTAAGCAAATTTAAGGTGCTATTGCCAGTTTGTGCCTTTGTACCCCGAGATTATGTATTTATGTGTTTTTTAACATCCACTTGTGTATCTGTGTTTCTGTCTTTAGGTTTGTTTGTAAGTCGCTATATGTGGATTTAAAAATATGTACATTAAAAAAAATCACTGACTTGTCAAGCCCTGCCAGAGGCCGACAGAGCCCCAGCAGCCAGGCAGCCCGAGCTGCTGAGATGTCTGTTCTTTGCTTCCCTCCCACTCCTACCACCCCCAACTCCCCTCCTACTCCCTTCCGTTGAGAACAAGGAATTTCCAGTCTTTAGCAAAAGGAGAGACAAAGAGCCAGGCTAAGACTATGAGAAGCAGTAGAAAAACAAAGATAAGGGCCAGGGGGTGGGAAAGATGACAGAAGATGTAGGACAAATACAAGCATCTTCATTTCTTCTGTTTCTCCATGGGCCCCGTTTCCCCCAGGGTAGCTCAGGGCCACTTCCCTACCCAACTCACCTGCTCCCCCCACCCCACCTCAAGAGTTCTCAAGAGGCGAGCAGAGCTGCTATCGATTTAATTAATTGATTATCTATAAATAATTTATTAATAATCAGCTAGTTATTTATCAGTCATTCCTAGGCATATGTAGATTTTCATCTAGCAGACTGCACTGCCCCCTTCCCCCTACCCCCCTTCCGTTTTTCACCTGGCCAAATCAAGCTCACTCAGCAAGGCCTGGCTCAAATGTTGCCTTCCCGGACCCTCTCCTTCTTGCACACAGTCTAGGCAGAATTAATCCTTTCCACTCCTTAGTGGCCCCCTGGCCCTCTGTACACATTTCAATTATAGTTGCCTGTTTCATCCTCAGCCTAGGACATCCTCTGGGTAGGTCTGGCATCTGGTAGGCCCTCTGAAATGAATGGGTTGAGATGGTATTTCCAGGTCTGAGTGACTGTGAAAAGGGCAGTTGACACAGATTTTACCCCAAAAGGAGCTGAATCTGGGCCAAACTGTTTAAGTGGGAGCTATGTGTTTTCCATGTCTCCTTCCTTACGTTTCCAGTGAGTCTCACAAGTCTGGCTCCTTGGTTTTCTAAAATGTCCACTGGTGAATTAATTCATGCCCAGCTGCTAAAGCTAGAAGATTGGAATCCTTGCTGGTAATAGAAAGATATAAAGTAATGATACTCCTTTTTTCCTCTTTCATTAACATGTTAGAATTGTAATTTAAGGAATGTTGTCCTTCAATTTAGTCACCTTACAAGAGATGCTTCATCCCTCAGACAAAGGAACTACCTTTAAGGAGTTCATAGAGTAGTAGGGAAGATATATAAATAATTACAGCGTAGAGCTATAATAGGGGCACAAACAATGATAGAAAGATAGGGTACAAATAATCTATTTTGCCTGGGGTTGTGGGGCACAAGTTTAGGCAGGCATCCAAAGGAGGTGATGATGGTGCAGCCTAGCATTTTGAATTCTGAATAGATTTCTAGGAGGAAGAGACCCTCAAGTCAGAGACAACAGGATGTAAACTTACACAGAGGTATGAAACAAAATGATATGTTTGAGAAACTAAAAATTATTCACTATTTCTGGATGGGGGGTGGTGGTAAAAAAAAAATGGAGCCCATGGAGGTATACAAGTCCTTTTCATGAAGATTATAGCTAGGGCTTCCCAAACTGTGGTAATGGACCAGTTTTCAAAAATTTCAATATGCCCTGGCTGGTATGGCTCAGTGGATTGAGCGCTGGCCTGCAAACCAAAGGGTCATTGGTTTGATTCTCAGTAAGGGCACATGTCTGGGTTGTGGGCCAAGTTCCCAGTAGGGGGCGCACAAGAGGCAACCACACATTGATGTTTCTCTCCCTCTCTTTCTCCCTCCCTTTCCCTCTCTCTAAAGATAAAGAAATAAAATCTTAAAAAAATGAAAATGTCAATCTATTATTTATTTATTGTTGTCTTAGCCACTACTTCTATTAAATTAAAAAATGAGTTATTAGAAAAATGAATTAAAATCCCCATTTTATTAGATTCAATAAATATAAAATTTCTGTCAAATTACTACAAAAGTTTCTAAATGCTCACATTTAAATTTGAAATTGTTTCATTATGGATTGGTAACACACTTTGATAGCACTGCTGCAGTTGTATCTTCACATCTACCTTTTGGATCATACTAAGGACCCTGGACTTCATCACAGAAGATGCTGTGGGACCATAAAGACTTTGTAATAAGGGAGTTACAAGTTCAGATCTGCATTTAGGAGTAGTGTGGAGGAAGGCTTTTATGGCTGCAAAAACAGCAGGGAGGTCAGCTTGGAGGAAACTAAAGTGATTTAAGTGAGAGATCACAAGGTGCTAGACTTGACAGAGAGAAAAGGACAGATTTCAAAGGATTCAAATCAATAAGACCCAGTCAGTAATTGAGTAGCTGAGGGGTTGGGGAAAGAGAGAAAGGGTTAGGATGACTCGGGCTTCTGGCTTGGAAGATGCAGTAAATAGAATGGAATGCTCCTTCTCAAAACGTTGGGAATTGTCTTCATCAATTATTCATTGTATGCAATCCTTTTCCTAACTTAAAAAATTATAAAAACCAAACTCATTTGATGACAAAACCTAATTTGATCTGAACTTACTTTGTGGAAAACCTGACCTAAACTTAGATGAGGTTATTTATAGTTTTTGTTTATCACACTCAGATTTGTCACAGTGTGAATATTCATATATCTCATTGCAGAAATATTAATTCGTTCAATTACAGGATACCGTTCTAAACCCTGTTGGAATTGTTTTTTATATTGTATATGCACCATATTACCTTTCTAAAATTCAAAAAATTTTGAAACACATTTGCTACCCAGATTTCCCACCCCATTTACTCATCAGTCTTAGTTTGAGTTCTTTTGGTTATTTGCATAAATCAAACCCACCTGCAGATAATGAATATTCATCGCAATGTATGCTATAGACTCTGAAGATGATTCTCAAAGTGTTTTGAGCAATGTCTTAATTATTAAAACAAAGCTAAAAGCATCTTGAGTGATTACTGTGAAGTGAGAGAATTCATTTGGATGGTAAGGGGTGCTGTGTTTATGGAAAACCAGTCACATTATTGTACACTTCATTTTCACATTTTAGCAATCAGTGGCTAGTGATCTTCTGGAATTGGTTCCCAAACTTGAAATTAGTTCCCCAGTTCTCTGGTCTTCAGTCAAAACCAAAGCATGAGCTCTGAATCATGAGAATTTGGGAACTGGTAGAAAATGAAGAGTGTATGTGTATATACACAAATTATTTTTTAAACACTTTTAGGTTTACAAAAAAATTGAGAAGATAATACAGAGAGTTTCCATATACCCCATGCCCAATTTTCACTATTATTATATTAGTGTGGTATATTTCTCACTATTAATGAATCAGCATTGATACACTGTCATTAACTAGAAATCTATAGTTTATTCAAATTTCCTTAGTTTTTACTACTTTTTTTTTTCTGTTTCAGGGTCCCATACATGCTACCAAATTACATTTGGTTCTCACATCTCCTTAGGCTCCTCTTGGCTGTTACAGTTTCTCAGATTTTCCTTGTTTTTGATGACCTTGACAGTTTTGAGGAGTACTTGTCAGGTATATTTTTTAAGGTTTTATTTATTTTTTAGAGAGAGGGGAAGGGAGGGAGAAAAAAGAAGAAGGAAAAGATCAGTTGGTTGCCTCTCTGACGCCCCCAAATGGGGACCAGGTCCGAATTCCAGGCACGTGTCCTGACCGGGAATCAAAGTGGCAACCTTTCAGTTTGCAAGGAGGATGCCAACCCACTGAATCACACCAGTCAGGGCTTGTCAGGTATTTTGTAGGATGCTCTCTGTTGGAATTTTTAAACTATTTTTCTTGTGGCTATATTAGTTTTATGGGTTTGAGGGAGGAAAACCACAAAGATAAAAATGGCATTTTCATCACATGCTATCAAGGCTATATAATATCAATGTGATTTATTACTGTTGATATTGACCTCTCTAGATAAGCCAAGGGACTCTGTGTGTGTGTGTGTGTGTGTGTGTGTGTGTGTGTGTGTGTGTGTGACATAGGATTACCATTGTCTCAAGGGTGGCCTAAACTGTTCTTTATGAGGATAAAATTTCTTCTTTTGTCCATGGCTCAGCCCCATTTTGACTTTAAAAAATTCCTTATTTCTGCCCTGACCGGTGTGGCTCAGGTGTTTGGGCATCGTCCCACAAACTGAAAGGTCACTGGTTGGATTCCCAGTCAGGGCACATGCCTGGGTTGCAGGTTCTGTCGCGTAGGAGAAGCAACCAACCCGATTGATGTTTTTCTGACATCAATGTTGCCCTGCCTCTCTCTCTCCCTTCCTTCCCCTTTCTCTAAAAAATAATTTAAAAAAATTCCTTGTTTCTGAAAGATTGAACCTTCTCCAGCAGTTACCTCCTTCTCTGAATTTCTCAACTCATTAGGTTCCATCATGGCCAGTGTTCCTACCCACCACTAGCACATCCTCTTAAAAAAATTAGATGTTTCAACTTCTGCTAACATTTACCAAACACTTGTTTCGTACCAGGCACTCTGCTAAGCCTGCACTGTGTGAAACCATTTAATGGGAAGCAGCTTGATGCATGGAAAGATCTCAGGCTTTGTAGTGGTAAGACTTGGATTGGAACCATAGTCCAGCCCAACTAACTATGCAGTCTTGGTCAGTTTCTTTTGCCTTTCCTAGCCTTGGCTTCCTAAGTGAAGATAATATTTGTTTCACAAGATGTTATGAGGAATAAAAAACTCTCTTAATCCTCATATTCATTTAGCTTCCAAAAATATTCCTATGACTACATTTTAAATAATTTAGGGCTTACTTTAAAAAATTGTTCAGTCAGGACCGAACTTATAAAGAGCTCTCAATGATGAGTTTTCCATAACAGAAAGATGTGATAAAAAGGAAAGAAGGAAAACGGGAGCTTGAAAGAGTGTCCATAGAAATACCAAGTTTAGTCAAGGAGGCCTCGCCCATCCTGATTTTCTATTGGCTAAACTTACCATCAATCGCACCAGTTGTAAATAAACTGGAGACGGAAGCTTGTTGTTAGGGGGTGGAATCTTCCTGTCTCCATCTCTAAGATAAGAGCTGTTTTGTAATAGGCTGAAACTGGGCTCCCGCCCTCCCGCATCAGTTGCTAAGAGGAGGGATTTTAGGGTACACTGGGGACTGCTTGCTTGAAGCTCCGCCCATCCAGTTGGTTGTTGTTGGGGGAGGGTCTTGTAGCGGATAGGCTGCTGGCCCTGCCTGTTCGGGATTAGTTGTTGGGGAGAGACACGTGAGGAGGCGGTGTCTTGAGACGACTATGGCGGGAGGAATAAAAGTGGCGGTCTCTCCTGCAGTTGGTTCCGGGCCCTGGGTCTGGGGGGCCGGGTGCGGTGGGACAATGCGGCTTCTCCTGGTTTTCTCCGGCTGCTTGGTCTGTGGCTCAGGTACCGCCCCGGCAGCATCCACCAAGGGGGCGGGTGCCGAGGGGGTTACATTTAGGAAAGTGGGGAGCGTTCCCGCGCGCGGCCAGTTAATTTGCGGAGTGGCACGGGTGTGCGGGGACGAAGAAGCTTCATTGTCGGGGGAATGGGCGTCGACACTGAGGGGTCAGGGCCTGGGACGGCGTGGCGGAGCTGCCCAGAGTGGGGAGGAGCCGGGATCCTTTGGCGGAGACAGGAAGGGAGGCCTGGACTGGGTGAGAATCGGTCCTGGTGACTGCTTCGTGCTGTACCGACCTCGAGTTTCCTGGTTAAAAGGAAGGAGACCCGAGGATTGTTCCGGGCGGTCAGGGCTGTCACTTGGAAAGGGGGCATCCCATTTACTCAGCAAATTAGGAACACCCTCTGAGTGTTATTTTTTTCAGGACTCGGGGAGTGGGTGGCTGAAATGCAGTAATCTCTAGCTAATACCTTATGCTGTTCTAAGATCCTGGCCCTTGCCAGCGCTGTAGAACGGATCTGGAGCTTGGGGTCCTTAACTTGCCATTTTAAAAAAAAGAGATACAAGTGCCATTCAATCAACAACGAATAGGTTTCTTTTGGAAATCAAACTTGATACTACTGGATAATTGGCTTTGGACTGGATTTAAACTTTTCCTTTTCTACTCTAATCCAGAAAGCCTAGAGTGTTTGTAAGAATCCCGATCTACCCCTCTTGTTGTTAAATGCACAACAGAAAAATAAGTGGTTTCCAAACTTTCACTGAAGGGAGTTGAAACTCACAGGGTTAAAAATAATTGTATCTTGTAAACACATACTGTGCTTTGTTTGCTGCCTGTCTCGTGTTGTCACTTTTGATCATCCTTAGCTGCAACTTTAAGGTCTCAGGATCCTTAGATCTAGTTCCAAAGTGCAGCATCCTTCTGAAAAAAGTTTTTTTAATTTTATTTATTTTTAGAGGGGAAGGGAGGGAGGAAGAGAGGGAGAGAAACATCAATGCGTGGTTGTCTCTCACCTGGCCCTCAAGGGGGACCTGGCCCCTAACCCACGCATGTGCCCTGACTGGGAAGCAAACTGGCGATCCTGTGGTTCGTGCCGGTGCTCAATCCACTGAGCAACAACATTCACAGCAAAACTTTTTTTTTTTTAATTTAAAGGGAGAGGGAGTTAGTATCCACGAAGGTGCTTTTGTAGAGGCAAGGCTCAGAGTAACATTTATTTAAAGAGCTGTTTGTGATGTGAATGAACTTGGCTGAGATGGTTAACCTCTAAAATGTGAATGTGGATTGTAGGGATAAAAGAGAAAATACATAGAAGAATGTTACATAGAGCTCAATCAGCAGTTTCTTAAGTTTCATTAGTGAGGAGAGAAACCCGTATATCTGCTTTGAGAAGGATAAACTTGAGGGATGATATTCTGCGTGCCCTGATAAGTCATGTGGGTGGAGGCTGCAAAGTGATGGTCATGTAAAGAGAACCTTTCTAAGAGTCAGAAGTACTTAGAGACAGAGTGGAGCACCTCAGGGGCAGGGAGTTCTTTCTCATTGGAAGGTTTCTAACAACTTGATTACAAAAATGATGTGAATTTATTTTATACTACTTGGCAAGTACAATTAAGTATAAAGAAGTAGAAAACAACCTCACTATTCCATTCAGAGGCAGCCCTTTTTAGCACACTTCTGGTATTTTTACACGTTTTTAATTTCAAAAAAACTCACATTGATGATACATTCATATTCCTGTCAGCAATCCAGTTCTCTTCCATAGAGACCGCCAATTATTACCAGAGATAATTTTTTCATTGGATTTGGTAGCATAAGCATTTTCCTATGTCATTTAAAATTCTTTTTTTAAAAGATTTTCCTTATTTAATTTTAGAGGGGAAGGGAGAGAAACATCAATTGATTACCTCTTACACTCCCCAACCAGGGACCTGGCCTGCAACCCAGGCATGTGCCCTGACTGGGAATCGTACCAGTGACCTTTTGGTTCTCAGGCTGGCACTCAATCCACTGCCACACCAGCCAGGGCAGAAATTCTTCATAAATGTATTTTTTTCTTCAGTGGACAGATCATTTATTTAATGTTTCTGAATTAAATGTTTGGTTGTATATTTGTCATGTTTACACTGTTGGTTGATATTTGTGGTATTTCTAGTTTTTAATTGTATATAACAATTTGTGTATCTTTGTGTATAACTTTTATTGCATTTGGATTTTTCTTAAGGATAGATTTCTCAGAAATGGGTTTACTACATCAATAGCTAAAATATATTTAAGACCCTTGAAACATTTTGCTAAATACTTTCCTGAAAAGGTGTGCCAGTTTACACCACTATCAACAATATTTGCATGTGACCTTTGACAGCATTAGATATTCTAGACTGTGACACCTTTGCTAATTTGATGGATCCAGAGTGATATCTTAATGTGCTTTGTATTTTTTGCACTATTTGTGAGGGAGCATCATTCAACTGTTTATTAGCTACTTAATTTTCTATTTCAACTTTTGAGTTTTTTGGAGTGTGTTTTTGGCCTATTATTTATTGTGATTTCTATTTATTGGGATTTTTGTGGACTTTTAAAATCAGTTTGTATAAACATTTTTGTACATTAAGGATATATATATATATTTACAAGCTATTTATTACAGAAGTTTGTTTGCTCCACCCCTTTTAAATAGAAGATATGTATTTTTATATGGTCACTTAATTTTATTATTTAGATTTAGTTCCCTTTAATGATTAACGAGTCCTTCAGAATTGAATTGATACTATTTTTTTGTGTGGTACAACTTATTTTTTTTTTCATTTTACTTTTAATCTATAATTGATGTTAGTCTTTGGTGTGAGGTGAGGGTCTACATCGATTTTAATTTCCATATAACCAGTCAGTTGTCCCAGCATCCCATTGAGTAATCTTTTGCTAAGCCCATTGACTTAAAATGCTATTTTTAAGGAGGCTTTTAAGTGTGAGTTGGATTACTTCTTACAGAAATTAATAAAGGCTATTTAAGAATTAGAAGAACTTGTTTTTCATAACTTTTTAGGATTTGTTCCAGTCCTCACATACAATGAATCATTTTCATTACCTTCTTCCTAGAGATGTTAGTTGATCAGTGTTGTTGATTGAAGACTAAGTTCATGATGATCAAAAGTAAATATGAAGTTATTAACTTTTGAATAGCTGTTTTATGGGTAAATAAAATAAGTTTTGATTCACTAAATTCCAAGAAGGCCTTTTTTTTCTGAGAAGAAATGGGTCTTTGGGCTCAGAAAGCATTTTCCTGAATATTTAATTCATTGTGCTTTTTAACATTCTGGTTAACAGCCTATTTTAGGAAGGAAAAGAAAGGTGGTATATGTCCTTTTGCTATGAGAAGCACAAGGTTCTAACATGAACATTTGTATATGTTTAAGGTCATTTGGTCTAGTTCTGTGTTTCTAACAATTTAAGCTATAGCTGGAGTGGTGATTGTTTCCACAGATTATTCTTTTAGGCTGAATTGGTCTGTTTGATCTCTCATTGAATGTCCAAGATGTGGCTGGCCAAGGTGCTGATTTGCGTAGGAGGGTGCTATTAGAGAGGTTGGTTTGTTACTTGTTTATTTACAGTTCTTTTCCTTAAATAGTGTGGAACTTGGAAAAAGGAAGGACTAGATTTTAAGACATGTTGCTTTTTATATGACAGTTTCATTTCTTTAGGAAATGACATTGGAAAATTTTAGAGTTAGTTTAAAAACACCTTTGCCTTTTCTTGACAAGTGTTTCAAGTAGCTTGTGTTATTGACAGTTATTTGTATCTTACTACCCTCCTGAAAATAATAATGGGCGTAAACAAGTATTATATTACTTGGTTTTGGGGGAAAGAAGGGGCTAGTGATTATGAATCTTGTTCTTTTCAAAATTTGTAAATACAGTGGTTTTAAGCTTCATATATAACCTTACTCTCTTACAGTCCCCAGAAGGAAATAAACTCCTGATCCATATTTGGATTAAGTGAGTGAATATTCTTTTAGTATATTAGTTAGACAGATGTCAATAGGACTTTGAAAAGGTTTTACGAAAGATTGGCTTGGAGGAAATTCAAGTGCGCATTGGATAAAATCCTAGTGAGAAATTGGTAGACAAGGATGCAGGACATGCTATCCGAAAATATAGCACCTTGGCATATTGAATATTTTAAACTGAGGGAATTTGAGAAAACAACATAAGCAGGAAGGTCCCTGGGACCTGTCCCAGTTTGCCCTTTTTTCCTGACACAGGCCATAAAATCTTCATGTGGGAGACGCCCTCCCTACACCTGGAGGAAAGGAGCATCCTTATCTCTGAAGACAAAGGGCCACCAAGAAGAATCCTAACACACAGGCCTTACTCAGCCACTCCTAGTTTACCTCATTTACCTTATACTCCTTAACCTGTCACGTTCCTCCAGGACTGTCCTCTCTTCATCAAACCCAGCATAAAAGTATGTTGGTTTCACGGTTTCTTTAGGTCCTCATTTCCTTATGAAGAAGGCCTTCGTGTCATGTAAACACTAAATAAATTTGTATACTTTTCTGTCTTTGTTAGTTTAATGTTCAGACCCAGCCAAGGACCCTAAGAGAGTCTAGGAAAACTTTTCCCTCTACTACAATGTCAAGATTGACTTAAAAAAAAAGTAGAGCTATAATTCGCATACCATAAAATCCACCCTTCCAGTGGTTTTCAGTTGTATATTCACAAGGTTGTGTAACCATCACCACTGACGCATTCTAGAATATTTTCACCCATCCCAAATGAGGCCCCCATACATCTTAAGCATTCTCTTTCCATCTCCCTTTCTTCCCAGCCCTCGCAGCCACTAATCTATTTCCTCTTTCTGGATTTGCCTATTCTAGACATTTCATATAAATGGAATCGTTCATATGTAGCCTTTGTTTTGGTCTGGATTTTTTCCATTCATTATAGTGTTTTCAAGATTTATCCATATTATATTGTAGTATGTATCAGTACTTTTTTTTTTAATCCTCATCTGAGGATACGTTTATTGATTTTAGAGAGAGAGGAAAGGAGAGAGAAAAAGAAATGTTGATGTGACATGGATCAGTTGCCTCCTGTTCTCACCCCAACCAGGGATCAAACCTGCAACCTCGATATGTGCCCCGACCTGGGATTGAACCCGCAACCTTTTGGTACATGGGACAATGTTTGAACCAACTGAGCCACCTGGCCAGGGCTTAGTACTTCTTTGTGTGGCTGAATAATATTCCATTGTATGCATGTACCTCATTGTGTTTATCCATTCATCAGATGATAGGCATTGGGGTTGTTTCTAGTTTTTGGTTGTTGTGAATATTGCTGCATGAACATTTTTGTGTAGAAGTTTTTGTGTGAACATTATGTTTTCAGTTCTCTTGGGTACATACATAGAAGTGGAGTTGCTGGGTCATATAATAACTCTATGTTTAACTTTTTGAGGAACTGCCAAACTCTTTTTCAAAGAAGCGGCACTGTTCCGCATCCTTACTAGCAATGTCTGAGGGTTCCAGTTTCTCTGCATCCTCACTAACACTTATGTCCTCATTTTGATTATAGTCATCATAGTGAGTGTGAGGAGGTGGTTTTGATTTATATTTCCTTAGTGACTAATGATGTTGAGCCTCTTACCATGTGCTTATTGGTCATTTTTTCTTTCAATTTTATTTTACATTGGTTTCAGGTGTTCAGCTTAGTAGTTAGACAAACATATGTTTACATAATGTTCTCAATATTTCTAGTACTGCAACTGGCACTGAACATAGTTATCGTAATATTATTGACTATATTTCCTATGCTTTTCTTACATCCCAATGACTATTTTCTAACTACCAGTTTGTACTTCTTAATGCCTTCACCACTGTTACCTGGTTCCCCAACCTCCCTCCCTTCTGGCAACTACCAGTTTGCTCTCTGTATCTGAGTCTGTTTTAGTTTTGTTTATTCATTTATTTTGTTCTTTAGATTCCACGTGTAAGTCAAATCATATCGTATTTGTCTTTGACTGACTTATTTCACTAAGCGTAATACCCTCTAGGTCTATTCATGCTGTCACAAATAAGATTTCATTCTTTTTTATGGCTCAGTAATATTCCATTGTAGATATTATATGTACCACAGCTTTAAAAATTTTTTTAAAGATTTTATTTATTTATTTTTAGAGAAAGGGGAAGGGAGGGAGAAAAAGAGGGAGAGAAACATCAGTGTGTGGTTACCTCTCACGTGCCCCCAACTGGAGACCTGGCCTGCAACTCAGGCCTGTGCCCTAACGCGGAATCGAACCTGTGACCCTTTAGCTTGCAGGCTGGCACTCAATCCACTGAACCACAGCAGCCAGGGCTGTACCACAGGTTTTTTATCCACTTGTCTATTGATGGGCACTTGGGATGCTTCCCTATCTTAGCTATTGTAAATAATGCTGCAATTAACATAGGGATGCATATATTTTTTTGAATTAGTGTTTTGGGTTTCTTTGGATAAATCCCTAAAAGTGGAATTGCTGGATTATAAGGCAGACTTTGAAGTTTTTGAGGAAACTCCATACTTTTTCCATAGCGTCTGTACCAATCTGACTTCCCACCAAGAGTACACAGGGTTCCCTTTTCTCCACATTCTTGCCACAGTGTATCTTCTTTGGAGAAATGTCTATTTAAGTCCTTTGCCCATTAAAAAAATGGGGTGTTTCCCTTTTTATTGTTGAGTTGTGGTAGTTTGTTATGTGTTCCAAATACTAGACCCTTATCAAATATACGAGGTCTGTCCGGAAAAAAGTCCAGCCATTGTTAATATAATGAGAACAGTTTGCCCAACATCAGTGTAACCTGGCAGCCAAGGAGAGTGGACTAGAATGCACACGTGTGAACAATGACGACTTCACTGTACTAGTCAGTGGGGGTGGTAGACACCATTAGTGAGCATGCGTACTGTGTGGCCATCACATTCAAAATGACCGAGCGAATATAGCAATGAATCTGCATCAAATTTTGCATTAAGCTTGAACATTCCTCCATGGAAACTATTGGGTGATTCAGAAGGCTGCAGCTATGGGCAACTGGTGATTGGCAGCTTCATCACAACAATGTGCCCGCTCATGCATGCATCTGGTGCAGAGATTTTTGGCAAAACATGAAATCACCCAGGTGACTCAGCACCCTCCAGCCCAGATTTGGTGCCCTGTGACTTCTGGCTTTTTCCAAAATCCCCTTTGAAAGGGAACAGATTTCGGTCAGATTGTCGATGAGATTCAGGAAAATCCAGTGGGGCAGCTGATGGCGACTGGGAGAACTGTGTGAGGTCCCAAGGTGCCTACATTGCAGGGGACTGAGGTGTCATTGTCCTATGTACAATGTTTCTTATATCTTGTATCTTCTTCAATAAATGTCTCTTTTTCATATTATATGGCTGAATACCTTCTGGACAGATTTGTAAATATTTTCTCCCATTTTGTGGATTGTCTTTACTATCTTGATAGTGTTCTTTGAAACACAAAACTTTTAAATTTTTATGAAGTCTGATTTCTTTTTTTTGTTTGTTTTTTGGTTGCTATGCTTTACTGTCATATCTAAGAAACCATTGCCTAATCCAAGGTCACGAAGATTTACACCTGTGTTATTTTCTAATCAGTTTTATAGTTTTTGCTCTTACATTTAGGTTTAAGACTGAATTTAACTTCAAAATTAGTCTTAGAAACAGTTTTGGATCAGTAGGCATCATTGCCTTTTGTGTGCATGTAACTTTTGTCTTCCCAAGGATTTGTTGAGGTTTTTGTGTTTTTATGGGTTTTGGTGTGTTTGTTTTTAGTTTATTTGGATCTACCCACTTTTATATTAAGACCCAGAGACATAACTACATTTCCACTTAAAGTAGCACTTAATAAACTGTTAAGTACGATATAGAACTCAAGGAAGAAGTTATTAAATGTTTTGTGGTAAAGAAGGTAGCTTGCACAGTTTGAGTGGGAAGAGAAAAGAATGGTCACTTAAAAAAGAAAAGATTTTCTTTATTTTCAGAGAGAGGAGGGAGGGAGAAAGAGAGGGAGAGAAACATCGATGTGTGAGAGAAACAATTGGTTGCCTCTTGTTCACCCCCAAATGGGGATCTGCCTGCAACCCAGGCATGTGCCTGGATGGGGAATTGAACCGGCAACCTTTCAGTTTGCAGGCCAGAGCTCAGTTCGCTGAGCCACACCAGCCAGGGTAACAGTGTCCACTTTTAGACCTTAAATTAGTTGAGATTGAATACAAAACTCCTGAGGGGGAGAGTGTTCTGTTTTGGTAAAATCAAAGGGAGTGCATATATATTCATTGACTGTTCTTAAAACTTGAAATGAAACAAAACAGCAGGAAACAAGTAACTTTGTGATCTTTTAGTATCTACTTCAAGTACTATACACATGTAATCACCATTGCCAATTCTGTTCATCCTAATCAGGAAAGGGATAGAGAAAAATCACCAGATGGGGCTACTTTAGCTGTGCCTTTTTAAGGGAAACAGGACCTGGCTATGACTCTATTAAATAGTCAAGCTACTTAATAACTGTGTGACTTTGGGCAAATCATCCTTCTTAAATATGTTTCCTCATCTGTGCAATAGGGATTTGAGAGTGCCTACCTCATAACATTGTTGGGAGGGTTAATGAGACAGCATGCTGTCTGTCTGAGTAGACATTTATTAGTAGCTTTTATTGCTTTCTGGGTTAACGACTGTAATACTTTAATAATTTGACAGAAATAAAACTGCCTTACTTCTTTTCTCTTCTCAGTTATCTTCTAGTTTCTCAGTCAGTGACATTTTAACCCCAATTTTAAGAAAGTGGTCAGTTTAAATCTTTTCATGAAATGAGTTCTAGTTATTAGCTTGTTCTATTTATATTTAATTCTTATTTCCTTTCTTTGCATAAAGCTAAAATTGATGTACAAGTGGCCATGCTTCAGGAATCCCGAGTTTATAATAAGACTACGGGGCAACAGTTCTGTTATGAAAATGTGCTTGTCCCAAAGTGGCATGATATATGGACGCGGATACAGGTAATGGTTTGGGCCCTGGGAGGGCAGCTTCTCTGACTGTCTGTGTTAGTGTGAACTTTGACACTCTTTGCTCTGACACACAATTAAAAAAACAAGTAGTATTAACAACTTTGGTAGAGTTGAGATTATTCTGAATTGCATTTTTGCCAGTAAGCATTCATGCCTACTTTATGTTCCTCTCTCTGCTCATTTAAGTAGCTTACAAGACTTGACCCTGAGGTAAACTAACTTCCTCCTCTTCCAGAAGAAACTTCTTCTTTCTCTTGCCCTCTCTCCTTTACACACACACCCTCCACGCCCCTGTCTTTTTAAAGGCCTTATGCCTTCCTTGACCTGGAAACTGTTGTGTGTCTCTCAGCATGTAAACTCTTTTGCCTTGCTGCTCCTGTTTTGATTCTACACAAGATGTTTCATAAACCTTCTGAAGTTTCCTCTCGATAGAATGACTTTGATCTCATTTATTTCATAACACCATGAAACTGGCTGGTAGAGCAGCAATGTCTGGTCGTAATAAAGATTGAACAAAATGAGCCCTTTTGAAAATGTTGCTACTGCTTCGGGCATAGTTACTGACAAGGGCATTTGTTCATATCAAAAACATAAGGGTGGGCTTGTGTTTTTTTTTAATTCTCTCTTTTTATTGTTTGATATAAAGATCATATTCCATCTGGGGCAAATTATAACCAACATTTACCATAGTCAGTGATTTGTGACAAAGGATTAAACTTCTCAGCCTGTCATTATGGGAAACATTTTCAGGGCTGTTTATGCCTGGCAATTTTCTTAATATTCTAGACCCTTGCTTTGTATGATCTCTTGTAAGTAACTGTATTGTGGGAGTCTTTTCCTCCCTATGTTCTGGCCTAATGGTAGATTCAGATCATGTTGACAAGACATTCTAACAGCTGCCGCTCTGTACCATGTGCACTGTTTTAGCCACTGCATCTCTATATTTTTCTCATAAGCCTGGATAACTAGTGCCATTTCTGATTTAGATATTTACTCTAAAGTTTGTTTGTTTTTTTTCATTGTATTTGTGAAAAACTCACCTTGATATTATTTGTGTTACAGATCCGGGTGAATAGTTCCAAAGTGGTACGAGTCACCCAGGTGGAGAACGAGGAGAAACTGAAGGAGCTAGAGCAGTTTAGTATCTGGAACTTTTTTTCCTCCTTTCTAAAAGAGAAATTGAATGACACCTATGTTAACGTGGGTCTATACAGCACAAAAACCTGCCTCAAAGTTGAGATTATAGAGCAAGACACCGAGTACAGTGTCACTGTGACCCGCAGTAAGTCTTACCTGTGTTTTTCCCGTGGATTCTATGATGAGAAGGGACTGGACCCTGGAGGGTGTGATTAGTGAGACAGAGAAGTCAGCCCGAGATAGTTCCATTTTGGTTCTGATTATAACCTGAGTTCACCACAGCTCCCAATAGTTTAGAGAGACTCCACCCCACATTAAACCCTTTAGGCCTAGAATTGAGACTTCACTTTAGATCGTTCTGAGTACCTCCTTACCTAGAATAGTGAAGACACGCATTAGGAACACTTCCAGTGTCACTGACCTAGTATCCAGCATTGTCTAGAGTAAGAGAGCTGTGCTCCTGCCCTCTGGACACTCCTAGACCAGGACAGATGTCCTGAAGTGCATGGGTCTGTGTTTGAAGACATGAATGGTTCAACAATAAAAGCTGAAGAAAGGTAGAACTGAATATTAATACTTCACAGGTAAAAATATTTGTGCAGTGATAAATATGAAGATCACTGCAATTTAAGGTTTATTCAGTGGAACTGGGAGTTTTCCCTTCTCTAAATGTCTGAGGAAGTTTCACAGAGGCGGCAGATCATTATCCTCTTGAATTCTCTGAGTTGCCTCTCCTTTTTCACCACCCAGGGTCCTGGATTGTCGTGAGTAGTAGAAATGTTCCTGGGCCCTGGCTGGCGTAGCTCAGTGGATTGAGCGCGGGCTGCAAGCCAAAGCATTGCAGGTTCGATTCCCAGTCAGGGCACATGCCTAGGTTGCGGGCCAAGTCCCCAGTGGGGACCACATGAGAAGCAACCACACACTGATGTTTCTCTCTCTCCCTTCTCCCTCCCTTCCCCTCTCTAAAAATAAATAAATAAATAAATTCTTTAAAAAAAGAAAAGAAATGTTCCTGGGCTTTGCTACACAATGTTTTGTGCCCTTCTAACTGTCCTCGAGTTCCACAGTTCTTTGGTTGTATAGGATTGGCCTGGTTGGGTTTTTCTTTTTTTGGTATTCCTTTTACATTTGCTGATCCTTCTTGCTCCCATTCTGTTTGTGGACCTCCCCAAGACTCAGAGCTCTTAAATGTGAAGGCTGTGGGGGTGTCTGTTACAGCACCAAGGGCCCTCTGCTTGGGCTCCCTGGTCCTGGGTGAGATGTATCTTAGTGTAGGTTCTTCCAGCACAGTGGTTGTGTAGCAAAGGGAAGTAAATGGTGGTGTTGGGCAAGAAAAACAGCCAGTTAGAGAACAACAGAGGGCCCTGACCCAAAGTTCTAGGCTAGTGTGTTCAGTTCCAGCCTGTGAGTGACCTAAGGCTTGAAAGCCTGAGTGGTGGAGACCCCTTGTGGGTGATAGCATGAAGTGCTGAGGGCACTATGCCTGGTTCTGTGCAGAGCAAAGCTTGGTTTCTTTTAGCCTTGGTACAGGTAGCCAAAATAAGGGTAGATCTTCAGGAAAGTTCAGGTTAGACAGAGACCTAACTACACTTTGTCTTTGGAAGGGTGCCCAGGCTTTGTGTGGAATTTATAATGTTGTTTTGGTGGGCTGTTAGCATTTATTTTATTAGCTGGCCAACATTACCATTTATTCTATACAGTAATTCCCCTTTATCCATGGTTTCACTTTCTGTGGTTT
Source organism: Trachops cirrhosus (assembly GCA_028533065.1). Lineage (NCBI taxonomy): Eukaryota > Metazoa > Chordata > Mammalia > Chiroptera > Phyllostomidae > Trachops > Trachops cirrhosus. The sequence continues at coordinate 48,829,134 of CM052539.1, read as the reverse complement.
CAGTTACCTGTGGCCAACCTCAGTTGAAAATATTAAATGGGAAATTTCAGAAATAAAAATATTCAATAAACAATTCATAAATTCCAAATTGTGTGCCATTTTGGGTAACATGATGAAATCTCGCACCGTCCCATCTGGACACAAATCACCCCTTTGTCCAGTGTATCCACGTCGCATATGCTGCCCTCCCGTCGGCTGCTCATCGGCTGCTCGGTAGCAGTCTGGGTTAGCAGATCGATTGTTGCAGCTGACTGTCCTGGTACGGCAGTGCTTGCATTCAGGTCACCCTTCATTTACTTAGTAATGGCCCCAAAGCACAAGAGTAGTGATGTTGACGACTGTGATGTGCCCAAGAGAAGCTGTAAAGTGCTTCCTTTAAGTGAAAAGGTGAAAGTTACTGACTTAAGGGAAAAAAAATTGTATGCTGAGGTTGCTAAGAAAAATGGTGAGAGCGAATCTTCTATTTGTGAAATTGTGAAGAAGGAAAAAGAATTCCATGCTAGTTTTGCTGTCACACCTCAAACTGAAGAAGTTATAGCCACAGAGCATGTTAAGTGCTTAGTTAAGATGAAAAAGGCATTAAATTTGTGGGTAGAAGACCTGAACAGAAAAGGTGTTTCTATTGATGGAAGTGTGTAACTCCAGAAAATATTGAACCTGTATGAAGACTTCAGCTAGGGATCCCTGAAACGAATGACCACATTCACTTATGTAGTAACTTTTAATACAGTCCATTGTTATAATTATTCTATTTAATTATTAGTTATTATTGTTAATCTCTTAGTGTGCCTATTTTTTAAAAGATTTTATTTATTTTTAGAGAAAGGGAGAGAGAAAGAGAGGGAGAGAAACATCAATGCGTGGTTGCCTCTCACACTCCCCTCCCCCCATCCTGCACTGGGGACCTGGCCCGCAACCCAAGTCATATGCCCTGACTGGGGATCAAACCAGTGACCCTTTGGTTCTCAGGCCGGCACTCAATCCACTGAGCCACACCAGCCAGGGTTACTGTGCCTATTTTATAAATTAAACTTTCTCATATGTGTATGTGTGTAAGAAAATACAGTATACGTAAGGTTCATTACCATTCACTGTTTCAGGCATCCACTGGGGGTCCTGGAACGGATACCCCACAGATGAGGGAGGGCTAATATAATGTCTTAAACTGTTTGGTTCTCCTATTAAGCAGAAGTCTCTCTTTATTTCAGGATTTGACCCCAAACTCTTTCTAGTTTTCCTCCTTGGACTTATGTTATTTTTTTGTGGAGACTTGCTGAGCAGGTAAGTTCCAAGGCTAGAGTGCGGAGTGACGAGGCTCAGACCCACCTTGCCTGGTTTTTACCGTAAAATCTTTAAGTGCTGCCATTTCCTTTTCCAGGACCTTTATGGCTAGACTATTGCCTGCTTGGGTAATTTTAAAAAATATTTTATATGTGTGTTACAATTTTGGGTTTTTTTTTCTTGTATTGAAGAAGATTGGCAATAATGAAATCCCCCTATTAGGCTGACCCATCTTGTGATGAGATTTAGCCAGTACATCAAATCACTCTTTCCATCATTAGAAAAGAAATAATGTGTTAAGCCCTTCTTTTATTTTTAAATTTTTGTTTATTGATTTTAAGGAGAGAAGGAGAGAGAGAGACATCAATTTGTTGTCTCACTTACTCATGCATTCATTGGTTGCTTCTTGTATGTGCCCTGACTGGGGATCAAATCCACAACCTTGACTTATTGAGATGATGCTCTAACCAACTGTGCTACCTGGCTAGGGCCAAACCCTTGTTTTCACTGGGCTATGTGCTGATATGTTTCATGCCATTCAGAGGTGAAAAAACAAACACTAACCACTTGCTCATTTCCTGCCTTTAGGAACCTACTACCTAAACTAGGTGAATTTGATACGTGCAAATGTAAAGAAAACATATAGATAACTAAACAAACATTGAACAAAGGTAGAACCAACATTAACTCTGTACACAAGTAAAAAGAATACTTATGGAATAGTGAATGACAGATTAACAGTTGTTCAAAGTTGGGCTGGAGTGAGGTTGGGGGGAGTTGTTCCTTCTTTTGGGGATTCTGAGAGAAACTCACCAAGGGAGGAGTGACTGATAGAAAGAGCCTGGATAAGAGTAAGGAGCTCTCTGTTCCAGGCCCTGTGTGTGGTTTATCCTCTTGGGTAATCAGTTTAGTTCCGGTTTCCGAAAGGGACAATGTATCTGTTCCTTTCTTCTCCCCAGAAAAGCGGGTAGAGTTCCTCAGAAGAAAGATTCTTACTAAAATTTGAATTGGGAGAGGGGCTGGGATGGGAGTGGGAGACTAAGTAGAGTCTTATTATTGGGATGTACTTGAGGGACCTCCTTGATGCTAATCCTCATAGTCTGGTAGTAACTGTATTGTTCCAGTCTCTTCAGTTTTCTGACCTCAAGTTTTGGGCAAAAACTGCTCTAATCTTGTACCTTTTCCCCTTTGGCTGGGATAGTTGTCCTAGTTGGAACAATGCCATGTATGAAGAATATATATTCTTTCCGCAGAAGCCAAATCTTCTACTATTCCACTGGGATGAGTGTGGGGATTGTGGCCTCTCTGCTAATCATCATTTTTGTCCTGTCCAAGTTTATTCCCAAGGTGAGTAGCAGAATATTCATGTGGTTAAGATGAGCTTGGATAATTGAAGGATGGGTTTTCTTGGATAATCTTCGAGCACTGTGAATTTGCTTTGATGGCTAAGTCAATGTCCTACTCTTTCTTGATTCAGAAATGTACTTTCTGTGAGGAAACTTGGAGACTGATTACATACAAACTCTCCCTTTTTATTTAAAATTCTTTGCTAAGTGGGGGATTAAAATCTCCTTCCTGTTTGCTTATTACATAGTCAGGCTTTTAAGTTATTTAGCATCTCATTTTCCCAGTGTTCTTTGTAGACTGTACATTTTAAATATAAAAGAAATCTTTGTAAGAGATGTTTTTCAGTAGTTTTTTTTTTAACTGTAGTTCTATTTTGCTTTTATGTATGGAAAGCCTTTTGTAACTTGTTGCTTTCACTTCTACTCTGTCTTAGAAAAGTCCCATTTACATCATCCTGGTGGGAGGCTGGTCATTTTCGCTGTACCTCATTCAACTAGTTTTTAAAAACTTACAAGAGATCTGGAGGTGTTATTGGCAGTATCTCTTAAGTAAGTGTGGTCAGTTTTGGTTTCTTTTTTATATATTTATAGGCTATTTTAGTTAATTTGATCATGAAATTAACTTTTAGGAGTTTAAAGTCCATGCCATTGTATTAATTTTTAAGTCATAGTTCTTCACTTCTAAGAGTTGTTAGCTTCTCTTCAATTAAAATGATTCTGCTCAGGAGAAGACTTGAACTTGTTGTTGACGAGTACACCTTTCTTTACACGATAGACATCTTTCTGAAAAACTATAACTTGACTTATATTTGATTTATATTTTAAATACAATTACATTAAGAAATAACTGGTGAATCTTATCTATAAAGCAAGAATCCTTTGTACAGATAATAACTCTCAACTACCCTTTGAGAGGTGATTAACCTGGATTTGCATATATTGGGTTTTTTCAACAAACTCTTCTGTTAGAGTTGTTCAGTGTGTAGCAATGCTCCATCTGAACCAAGTAAATTTGGAACAAGGAAAGGTAGAACTTAAAGAGATAAATATATCTGAGTAATGAAAAAGTATGAATAATTGAATAAAGATCTTATCCATTTTCCTGGTTTAATCGGTGCTATGTAGTGAATTTACTGCTCCTCCCCACACACATTATTTTACTAATTATAGATGAAAAAGAATGTCTTCTGATAACCCCTCTCATAGGCTATGTCGTCACAGTCGGGTTCATGAGTTTTGCAGTCTGTTACAAGTATGGGCCCTTGGAGAATGAGCGAAGTATCAACCTGCTGACCTGGACCTTGCAGCTGATTGGCCTGTGTTTCATGTACTTGGGTATCCAGATCCCACACATTGCCCTTGCCATTGTCATCATTGCACTGTGTACCAAGAACGTGGAGTATCCTCTTCGGTGGCTGTACATCACCTACAGGTGACTGAGAGGCAAAGTAACTATTGAAATGTGCAGTGTGTGATGCAGTTGCAGCAAGAGGATACAGAGGTGTTGACCTCAGAGCCTATTTTCTGGTGGATATTTGTTGTATTATTGCTTCTGTTTTTGTTCTTCCTCAGTCTCTTTCTTTAGACTCTATAGGCATTTTTATCATTTCTAGTCATTTTATATAAAACAAGTATACAATAAAGGCGTCATGTGTTCCTATTACCACTAGGTGGTGCAAAAGATATTACTTTTCTATCAAATGTGTCAGATTACCTGGTTTCAGATTATTTCACACTGGCTCACAGATTGCTCTGGGAGTCCTAGTCTTAACATAAGGGTGATTCATAGCATGTTATCACCTCACACAGTGAGTATGGAATGACCTGAAGCTGTCAGTGGTGGTTCTGTTCCAGAGAGTCAAGGCGATACCTGCAGTTTGGGGAACCAAGTTTCTGGGCCACAATCTTACACCATCATCTTTTGGTCATTTTCCTTATTTTTGGAAAATAAATACTTTATGGTTTATTGGCAAGTATGTGAGTTTATGTATATTAGTGAATACTGCTGCCTATCCTGACTGGTCACGCATAGTCTGACTCATCAAGAGTACATCATGTAAAGGCATCTGTGGCAGAAGGGTGGGAGCCATGGCTCTTAAAAGTTCGGGCTCTCTGCTGTGTGCTTGGTCCACTGAAGGGAGCTAGAGCTAAGGGTGCGAGTAGATTACTGATTAATGATTCATGGTGTTATTTTGGTGAGCACAGAAAGATGTATAAGGCAACAGAAAAGATTGCTCCCCCTCGTCTCCTGACAGAAGAAGAGTATCGGATACAAGGAGAGGTGGAGACCCGAAAGGCTTTGGAGGAGCTTCGAGAATATTGTAACAGTCCAGACTGCTCTGCTTGGAAGACTGTTTCTCGAATCCAGTCCCCAAAGAGGTAAACTCCTGGCCAGATATGCCAAGCATTTGTCAGGGTAGTCGTGACCTTGAGTTTTGACAAAGATCATACTTCTAGGTAATCATTCTGTATTTGCGGCTTTATCCTTTTTCCTGTTCATGTGTGGGCAGTCCAGAGGAGGGTATGTGTATCATCATGTGTTAAATAGTAGCCTGTTTTTTGGTTCCTCAAGGAACCATCTTCTCTGGCTTTGATCGAAGCATTGAGATGAGAAGGCTCTACTACCATATCAGGACTTCCCTCTGATAGTATTGCATTGCTCTTTGAGGGGTGTTTTTTCTCTTTGTTTGCAGGGGAGAGGGGTGGGATTTTTTTTTCCTCTTTATTTGGGAGCAGCTCCACCAATGAGTATATGAAGCTTTAATTTGGAATCCTGATGGCATAAAGTTTATAGGACCATAAACATGAACGAATGTGTGATGACCCTTAATCGTTTCTTATCAGGATTACAGATGACTAAGGAACCTTGGCACTTCCATAACTAAAAAGGATAGAATGCTGCTTATTAAGCAGGGCAGAGTTTCAAGGGAAGTTGGCCTATGACCCCAGCTTTCCTTTACTCCTTGTTTCTTGCTTTAGTCTACTTAACTGCCAGAGTAAGGACAGGGGAGGTTGTCTAGACTCAGTTTAATTTGAGCATATCAAGTGTTTCAATTTATTCTTATTTTGAAATAAAACCAGAAAGGACAGAAGGTTTCTAATGAATATTATCTTCTCTTTTCCAGATTTGCTGACTTCGTGGAGGGCTCTTTTCACCTCACACCGAATGAGATTTCTGTTCATGAGCAGGAGTATGGATTAGGGAGCATCATTGCCCAGGATGAAATCGATGAAGAAACATCCTCCGAGGAGGGGGACTCAGATTCTTGGCACCCCACTATCACACAGAACAGCTTTTTGAGTTAGGTAGTAGTCAGTTACTTGTACGTGGACTGGCTTGGTGCCTCGAAGGCCCGGGTCACGTGTGTTGCTGTGCAGTTGCTTCTCAACTCTTTGAGATGGAGTGAGGCCGTGCAAAAACTCCCTCACTGAAGCTAGAGGCCTGAGTAGGCCTCCCTCTGAAAATGATCTTGGTGGTCTCTGTGGGACCCCTGAGGAGGGAGAGTGGATAAAGCATGAATGCTTCCCATTGGTTAAGCTATCAGTTCACCTTCTGTGTTCCCAAAGGCAAGAGATGGGCACAGCTAGGACAGCATTCTCTCTCCTGACCGAAAGCTGAGTCAGCCGTGGCGTTTAGGGCTGAGAACTGTCACTTGGGCTTATGTTCCATGGAGAAATCCACAAATTCGAGCCTCCTTCACTTCTGGTTTTATTTCAGAATAATCCTTGTTTTAAGAGAAAAATGGATTTTCATTTGCTTATCTTGTTTTTTATATATATATATATAATTTTAATTTCTTAAAATGTAGGGAACTCATGTTCTAGAACCAGCAGATGCTCCAGAGTGACAAGCCCCATAGGCCCGTACATACTTTTTAATATGGATTACCCATCAAAGCCCAGAAGCTGTTGTGTTGAGTTTTGAATTAGTTCTCGTATATGCAATATTCTAAGTCCTGCTTGCTTTTAGGAACATGCCTGTGGGCTCTTCTGTAGGGGAGGCCCATTGGGCTTTTTATTATAGTTGACTTTCAATTCCATCTTAAAAACAAATTTGCATTCTTCCCTTCCCGTTCCTCCTAGCTCCCTTTGCCTTTTCAAGAGGGGGCCTGTTTCCATACCTGTGAAGTTATGTACAATTCAGAGTTTGTTTCATTTCTCATATTCTCTTCCCCTTGGAAGCATTATTTTTGCTATTTAGAAGTGATCTTATTTAGGGGATTTAAGTGGTTTTTACAGGTTCTCCATTTTTCTTGTCAGTGAGTCACATGTCTCTGAGTGGCTGTGGAAGCAGGAAGCTACCTCCTTTTCCTTTGCTTCCTTTGTCTGCCCTTTCTTCCTATTCCCTTCTGTCTTTCCTGACCGTCCATACCCTTCCCCCAAGAAATCTGGCTAATTTTGTAAGCTCTGAAACTGTGAAGTTTCTTGATAAAACATACAAGTTGTAGCTATGTAGCTGCCACAGTTTGCATTGCCAGGAAGTAGACCTCCAGGGAATCTTCATGCCTTTGGGTGCTCATTTAGCTATCAGGGTTTAGACACATTTTTCTGTGAATTTGTTACACTTATTTGCAATTCCATTTCTGACCAGAGATTCATGCTACCTTTCATTACAGTGGCATTAATTTCAGATTCTTTTGCCATTGGAAACTATCCTTGTAAACCAGCAATGCCATTTATGAGGGAGCAGATTTCCAAGTCTCTGTCATTAGTGGGTTCTGTCTTTGTGATCTTCACCCTCATACCTTGAAAAAAGCTATAATTACTCTGGCTGGGAAGATAGACACTGATGGTAAGAGCACAGCATTAGGCTGCTGGATCACCATGATCAGAGACGATTTTTAAAAAGTCTTAATGACTCCTTCAGACCAGCCATTTAGCAGATAGTTCTGAAAGGCCCTGGGCTCCATTACTGACTTCCAGCATGTGGCCAGTGGATTATTTCCAACCGTGTTTCCCATAGCTTTAAACTGTCCTAAAGTGACAACTACCTCAATTGGCAGCAAATAGACATACAGTGGAAAGTGAAAAATGAGCAGTTTTGGGGCAGATGCTAGATATGGGTTAAAGTTACAGAGTAAGGGAGCTTTATATTGGGAAGCCTTTATTCCTTTGTGAGTTGTGTACACGGTAAAATGTTATCTCTCTAAAAAGAACTGTTAAGACCTCTGGAATATACAATTTTTGTCCTCATTTACAGAAATTGAGACCTAGGGTATGTGAGTGTAAGTTGATTTGAAAAAGTAATGCAGCTGTACAAGTACTCTCAGATTCCCTGGAGACTTCGGTGCCTTCCCCCAAACAGCCACTGAGGGAAGGCGGTAGCTTGCCCCCAGGGGGATTTTTCCTGACTCATGTCTTTTTATTTCAATGAGACAGTGATATGAGTTAGGGAAAGATTTTTCTCTTTTTATGTTTAGTAAATTCCTTGTGAAATAAAGTTTCCATCTCAAGACCAGTTTTTTCACTGTGTTTGAGTTTGGGGTGAGTAAAATCAAACTCAGTTCATTACTTCCTGTCTGGAAGCTGGAGACTGAGCTGTAGGCAGTGGAGATGACAATGGGTCCCCAAGCCTGAGAGCTGCTCTCAGACAGTGAAGGCCGGTGCCTCTGGTGTGCTGTGCGTCCTTGCCCTGCCTGCCTGTGTGGCTCTGCCCTGGATGCATCAGAGCCTCCATGTGCTCAGAGACTGCCTAACCTAGTAAACCTTTAGAAGCTGCTCTTGTCTCCCTCTTGTCCACTTAGACTCTGGCTCAGTCACTACTTGAAGCCCCCGTTTAATTTTCTCTGGCAGTTATAGCTTTTGCAATTTCAGCAGTCTCATCTCTCAGACTGACCTCATCAGGAACTATTGAAGGGATAAATATGGAGTGAGCTGGACATGGAGCCACGTCTGCTGCCATGTCAGCATCTTACTCTGCAAATGTGAAGCTGTCAATTGGCGCAAGGGCCTAGGGATTCATCGGCATTGGGAATCTATTGCCTCTAGTCGGCCTGACTGAGTTGTGTAGGGCATGTCTCTCATTAATGGGAACACGAGAACCGACTGGCCCAAAACATTTCCCCTTCACTTTCCCACTCAGATGGCTTTCATGAGACCAATGATCAAAAATAAGGAAATCAAAGAAACTTGGACATTTTCTGACAAATTTCTATCAGCCACTTCATCTCACCAAAACTAGTTAATTTCTACCCCCAAATTCATGACTTTTATGTCTAGTATAAAGGAGATTTTGCTTATAATACTTCCATTATAGTTCCAGTGTTGCACTTTGTGCTAATACATCCCACTCCAGGGCCTAGCCCTCTCTGCATTAACTGTGTTCCTTCTGTCTGATTTCCACTGGGCACGTACGACAGGATTTGAGGAATGAAAGGACCTAAATAGACCAGATAGTCCCTCCAGGTCCAGACAAAAGGCTTGGGGCTGGATTATGCAATTGCCCTCAATCTTTCTGTTGTTCCAAAATAAGGGGGATAGTGGGTTCAGATGGATGCTTGAGTAAAAATGGTTCCTAGCTGTGTACTCATAACTTTTTCTCTGAATTGAGTAGTGAAAGTTGAAGTAGGAAGAAAGGAAATTAAATGTCCTTCTTGTATTCCTTTGGTATGACATATGAGATAATAACCTATATTGAAATGCCAAGAATTTTATCTGAACCAAGGAGAGGACAATTTGACAGATCTGTTATGCCTTCCTGTTACATAGGCCCTGGAACCAAGTAATGAACATAAAAGTAGCCATTTACGGAGGCAAATGCACCTAAAACCTTTTGCTTCTGTTTTGGTGTAGCAGAAATTATTTTCTTAGGGAAACCTATGCAATTGTGACCCAGTGGTATCTCTTGCTGACTTAGCTTCTGGATTCAGTTACTGTTGAGTTGGGTTCTAAGGGTGTTTGGTGCCTTATGTGATGGGAGCCAGAGCCTGCTGGGAATAGACAACGCAGATTCACGTGAAAGTCAGTGCACAGCCTTAGTGAGGACGGGGATGGCACACAGCCTCCCAAAATGTGGGGCCTCGGGTTCCCACACCCCAACCCTCGTGTGTCGTCTTCCTGTTCCCACTTTTTTCTTTATGATCTGTACACTTTTATTAAAACCAAGTGGCTTAAAAAGTGAATTTTATAATGGCTTTAAAGTTCATGAAATGCTTCTCTGTCAGCCAAAGTATTCAACAACGCAGTTCTCTCTCCCTGCTGTGACGTGAGCGCTCCCTCTTCGGTGTGTGCACAAAGTTTCCCAACTTCCTCCACACTCTTGACGATAACTTGAAAATGATGAAATCACTGTCTCTGAATTTTACTAGGGTATGGGCGACATCTGTATCAGGTTAACATAGTGGAAAACTTACAATGTATTAGCACTCTTACGGCCTGCAATCGCCAGTTTCCCATGGTGGTGAAATAGCAGGGGTAAGGAATTACTGGGTAAGTCAGCATGTGGGTAATGCCTTAGTGTTATTTAAAAATATTTAAAAATTTTTTTCATTTATATTTAAAATAAATGTTCTTGAATGTTTGAAAGGAACAAAATGATCAGGGATGGCTCTTTGCCCTGGGTCTCATTTTTACTCTTTTCTGTAAGTAAAAATATCAATGTCTTATATATTTTTTTATTTTTACTGTACAAGTTTGTGAGTAATCCCAATTTTAATAAAGTTTATAGACTATATAGTGGTTTCTCTTAATGAACATGCACTTTTCTTGTTTGGATTTCTTGTTTGCAGATAATCGGTGCTTAGCTCCTCACTTTTACCTTTTCAGTGGCGTGCCTCGCATGCTATCTGCCTGCCCTCACCTCTGCTGCCCACCTGGGTCTGTCTGATGCCACTTCCAGCCTGCACCGGGTGGTTTCCCAGCATGCCACATCTCTAAGTGTTGTAGTTTTTTTTTTTTTTAATTTACTTGCGAGAGGTTGATTGATTGATTGATAGAGATTGATTTGTTGTTCCACTCATTTATGCATTCATTGGTTGCTTCTTGTATGTGCCCTCACTGGGGACTGAATCCAAAGCCTTGGTGTATCAAGATGGCCCTCTAACCAACTGAGCTACACAGCCGAGGCCTCTAAGGTGTTTTTTACAGAGGTAGCAGGTTGTACCATTGTGTTGTCTCATAGAAAAACCATGTATAGGTTACTCCTGGTCCAGGGAGCCACTCTGTACTTTAGTTCTTTAACATCTTATTAATGATAGAAAGTGTTTGTTTTATTTCTGCACGGGGGTGAGGGGAAGACTCGGGCATCCAGCTGTGAAACGCCCGCCCAAAACTGTAGGGTGGAGGAGGGAACACTGCTGTAGTGGGCATTAGGGGTGTGGAATAAAACCTTCAGTTATGTCTAGGCCCAGCTTCTGTAGTAGGAATCTGGTACCTTCTATTTTTCATACTTTGCCTTTTTTTTTCCTTCTTTGGAAATTTGTTACAGTATTTGCATTCTGTACCTATCTCCTCCTTTCATAGTTATTTCGATTACATGCAGATTCATTGTTCATTTTTCAAAGACGATGAAAGACAAAGAAAATTGGGTGCAGACCATATGTAAATTTATGTAGATTAATGCACACCAATAGCATCTGTTTTTTTCTGTCTCTATAACTATACTAGGTAAATAAGAGGCATAGGTGATCATTAATGGCTGAATTAATAAAACTTAAAGCATTACTGCCAGGTGTGCTACATCATAGGGTTTTAGGGAGGATTTTTAAAAAAGGTAAGTTGTTTAAACCAATTCTTCTCACACTTTAACATGCGTCGGAAACAGCTGGGGAGCTTGTTAAAACGCAGACTGCTGATTCAGTAAGTCTGGGTTAGGGTCCAAGATTCTGCATTTCTAATAAGCTTCCAGGTGATTCAGATGCTGCTGGTCTGTGGGCCTCCCTTTGAATGGCAAGAACAGAAAGCACCTCCCGTGTCGCTTGACACATCATAAGTACTTGATCAATGTTACTGATCAACCCCAGATAATTTGTGAGAGACAAGAAGACCCTCTACCACCAAATGAACTCACCGTATCTGAAAACTGTGTTTTTATTGTGTAACATCTTTTAAAAAGTGAATATCCGAGACTTCTGGCCAAGATGGAGGCGTAGGTAGACACTCTGTGCCTCCTCGCACAACCAAGATAGGGACAACAACGATATAGAAACAAAATAACAACCAGAACTGACAGGAAATTGAAATGCATGGAAGTCAGACAACCAAGGAGTTAAAATAGACACGTTCATCCAACCAGTAGAAGGGATGGAGTCGGGCAGCTGGGCAGAGAGGGGTCACAGCACAAAGAGCGGTGAGACCAGGTGCGCAAGGCATCCTGGGAGTGCAAAACCACAGCGGTCAGACCCTAGCCACAGGGTGGCAATGGCAGACTCAGCAAGGCAGCAATTGCGAAGCAAGGCACTGCACGTAACCGAGGGTCCCAGCTCCAGGAAATAGAGTCTCGGGGCACTGATTAAAAACACCTGTGGGGGTTGAGGTGCAGGGAGAGACTCCCAGCCTCACAAGAGAATTCATTGGAGAGACCCACAGGTTCTTGAATGTGCACAAGCCCACCCACACAGGAATCAGCACCAGAAAGGCCCAATTTGCTTGGGGGAAGTGGCAGATGGGACTGCAGTCTGACGGAGAGTGGAGCAAGCGCCATTGTTCCCTCTCAGACCCTACCCCCATATACAGCATCACAACCCAGCAACTGGGTTGTCCTGCCCTGGTGAACACCTAAGGCTCCATCCCTCATAACAGGCGCAACAAGACAAGAAAATGGCTCAAATGGAAGAACAGATCAAAGCTCCACAGCAAATACAACTAAGCGACTTTATGAGATAGCCAGCCTATCATATGCACAGTTCAAAGCACTGGTGATCAGGATGCTCAGAGAATGAATTTGGTCACAAATTAGATGAAAAAATGAAGGCTACGCTAAGTGAAATGAAGGAAAATGCACAGGGAACCAACATTGATGGGAAGAAAACTGGGACTCAGATCAATGGAGTGGACCAGAAGGAAGAAAGAAACAACCAGACAAAAGAATGAAGCAACAAGAATTCAAAAAAATGAGGAGAGACTTAGGAACCTCCAGGACATCTTTAAACATTCCAACATCTGAATTTTAGGGGTACCAGAAGGAGAAGAGGAAGAGCAACAAGTAGAAAACTTACTTGAACAAATAATGAAGGAGAACTTCCCCAATCTGGCAAAGGAAATAGACTTCCAGGAAGTCCAGGAAGCTCAGAGAGTCCCAAAGAACTTGGACCCAAGGAGGAACACACCAAGGCACATCATAATTACATTAGCCAAGGTAAAATGAAGGAGAGAATCCTAGAAGCAGCAAGAGATAAGGGGACAGTAACCTACAAAGGAGTTCCCAT
>CM052539.1:48788105-48815643 GCA_028533065.1 Trachops cirrhosus | reverse complement strand
GGGCAAGAATAGTATGGGAAATGTAGAAGCTAAAGAACTTATGACACATGGACATGAACTAAAGGGGGGAATGGGAGTGGGAGAGGGTGTTCAGGGTGGAGGGGAATGAAGGGGGGATAATAGGACAGCTGTAATAGCATTATCAATAAAATATATTTTTTAAAAAAGTGAATATCCCTGGGAGGGCTAATAAATGTGAATTGGTTTGATCAGATTGCTGGCCTTCACACTCTGAGAAATCAGCACTAAAGGAATGAGAAGTTTCTTTCTTTTTTCTTTTTTTATTTTGCCAGCTCTATTGAAATATAATTTATATAAAATAAAATTCACCAATTTTAATTTTTGCTGAGTTCTGGCTAGTGGAAATAGTTGTGTAACCATCTGCACTATCATGATACAGAGCATTTCCATCGCCCCCAGTAATTCCTTCATGCCCTACACAGACTGGAAACTTTCACTGGGGGGAGAGGAAGGTGAATTTGGCGTCTGATGGAGGAAGACCAGTAAGCTCCAGTTGCTTCAGTTTTGTCTGGGAAATGGGAGAGCACAGCTCCCCATGTGTCCCCTTCGCCTTGGGAGTGCTTTGACAGACCTTAAAACCCTAGCTGACTTGGAGGTGCATTTTATACCTTGTTAACTTAAAGTGACTCATTTGTCCCAGTTTGCCTAGAACTTTCCTAGTTTTAGCCCACAGATTTCCATGTCCAGAGAACTCATCTTAGGTCCCAGACAAACCAAGATGGGCACCCTAGCTTGTTTCTAAGGTGAAGGTTGCCATCTCATCTTGCAGTCACTTCCCGCCCTGGTAGTGTGGCTCGGTTGGAGCATTGTCCCTAAAAAGTTTGGGGGTTTGATTTCTAGTCAGGGCACATACCTAGGTTGCATGTTCCAGGTCCAGACATGTAAGGGAAGGAACTGATCAATGTTTCTCTCCCTTCTCCCTTTCTCTAAAAAACAATGAGAAAATATCCTTGGGTGAGAATATTTAAAAAAGGTCACTTCTCTTGTGAGCCCACAGTAGGCACTCAGTAAATGAGTGAATGGGTGGACGCACAGATAATGGTGGCTGCAAATTCCTGGCTTGGAAAACAGGAGACCTGGGTTCCGGCCCCACCTCGGCCAAGTCTGCAGTGGTAGGGCAAGTGCTTTCTCACCGCAGGTCTGCTCAGCTGTGCCTCCGCTGTGACCGAGCGGATCTTCAGTCATTTTTACCTCTGACACTGGTACTGCTCTACCTTTCCCCCTCTTTGTATATGTATATATATATATATATATATATATATATATATATATATATATATATATATATATAACCAATAAATTATGAAAGGGCAGGTTGATAATGGAACTGCTGATGGGCCAGGCTTACACAGAGTGCTTCTGCAAAGCAATAGTGTTTAGAACTTGAACCAAGCAGCTGTGACTGCAAGTTGGAGAATCAAGTCTCTTTCTTCAGCTAAGTGACAGTAATAACCTAATTGCTCCTTGTGCATGCCTCCCGACAAGGAGAACAGTGGACAGAGGGAGACTGCTGTTCAGGGATTTTCCTGGGTGGGTGAGGGGATACCCTGGAAAATTGGATTTTATAAGCTTATCAGTTGGAGGCAGATATTTTCAGCTGGGCAAATGCCCAGGAAACTACCTCAGGGTCTTACTCAGTATCCTAGCACAGAGGATTAAAATTAGAAAGACCAGGACTAGGCCTGGACCCTGACTTAGGGTCGGGAAGCAGCGTTCTGTTCCTGGTTCTGTCTGTGGAACTACGGGCACATTGTGTAACCTCTCTGAGCCTCCGTGTTTGCCTCTGGTTTTCTTTTTCAATGGAGTGTCTGTACTGCCTACCTTACAGGGTGGCATGGTTCAGTGTGATGATGCAGGCGGGCGTCAGCGAACTTGATGTCTTATACAAATGCCAGGTGTTATTGTTAACTTTAGTTTTTATATCTGTATAATGGGGCTTGATTCATGGTGGGGTGTGTGGAAAGGGATTGGGAGATTTTGTCTGTTTAGTTCCCCAAGCAATGTCATTGACACCCCCTGACTTTCAGGAAGACAGAAAGGGTAGGTTTGAGGGAGGTGCTGATGCTTTGTTAGGAAGACACCCAAGCCTATCTTCCTCCTTGAAAAAATTTTTACTTTTTGGAAAAGCTCGTCCTTGGCTGTAAGTGCCACTCCTCTCATTTCCAAATTTTGGGGACAATGGCACAAGATGTCTACTTGAGCTGCTCAGCTAAGGCCAGCCAGGTGCCCTTTCCTACCAGAGGCACTGTGACTGTCTCCCTCCAGAGCTCAGGCCTGTGAAGGGTTAAGTGAGCCACACCCGCAGCAGGAACAGCCTCGGACTTTGTGCTGAGCAGCCGGCTCTGGCTTCTGGTTTGACTGACAGAGAGCCCTTGCTGGAGGAGACAGCACAGAGGAAGGTCAGAAGGAAGAGTGGACACTGGCAAAAGGAGGGCAGCCTCTTTCCTGGTCTCCTGACACCATGGACAGCTCCCGTTAACAAAGGCGCCTCTCCACTCTTGGGTCTGGACATCCTATTCCCCCTTCCTGCCAGATTGGGATTTCATCCACCATCCTCCAAGGGACAGTGAAGTTACACCCTAGTTCCCGTGTTGGGTGAGTCTAGTCTTGACCTGTCACTGCTCTTTTTCGTCTCGGGGCACCCATCTAGGGGCTGCTTCCTTTGCCCCTTCCCTCCCCACAACCAGTCGTATTTCCACTACCCTCAAATCCAAATTCAAAGAAGATGCCTTCTCCCAGCCCTGCTTCAGCTTCTCACCCTTCCCTGCCAAGTTACTTAATGACTTAACTTTTTTTTAAACCTGGAAAATCTGAGATAAAAATAGTACTGAGTTCACGGGGATGTTGTAAGTATCAATGAATGAATGTATGTATAGTATTTAGAACCCTACCAGGCCCATAGTAATCACTACATGATTGCTAGGGACTGCTACCACCAGTGTTCTTACCGCCCCCTTCACTGTGTCCTTCCAGGAAGTGACAAGCGCTCTTATTTTCCTGGAGCTTGGGGAAAGCAGAGTGAAGGGAGAAGGCAGTCTGCGTTCCCTTCTCGTTCCATCTTCTGTTCCTGCTTCCTTCCCCTCCCCCACACAGGTCAGCACGCAGGAGAGGAGGAGGATATGGCTCTTTAACTCCTGTAGGGAGTGGCATTGACCATTGTACTAATAATTCTGTCCTGTACCAGGCCACCCCGCCTACTCAGCCCCACAGGAAAAGCTGAGGAGGGCTGGGCTTTCTCAGGGAACACCTGCCGTATGCCCACAGTGTGGGCCCAGGAAGTAGGCTGAGATTCCCTGTGTCTCCAACTCTGCTCCTCCGTGCTTATTCCCATCAGCTGCTAAAAAGCTGGATGTGCCCCTCTGAAGTCTAGGCCAGGTTATAGGAATCCATGTAAAAGCTGGAAATAGAAAAATAGGGACAGAAGTGTAGGGATAACAGGCATAGCCACCGCCACCGGTCCTGACAGCTCCTTGCTTGTCGGGGAAACAAAGCTTACTGTATTTTCCTCAGGGTATTCCAGTCTTTCACAGAGGGACACCTGCCTCTGTCCTCAAACTCACTGCCTCATCTGGTCCCCATTTCAAAAATGACTGTCACTGTAGCAAGGAGAGGTGGGGAGAGACCTTTGGAAGAACTTTTGAAATGGACATGGGTGGGTTGGGTGACTGAAACGGACTGTGGGAGGTAAGGGGGAGAGGAGGAGAACTGGGGACAACGGTCAGAGAGTCTAGACCCTGGCCAGGGCATCAGTGCAGAGGGAGAGAGCTGTGGCACAAAGCTCTGCTTGTCCTGTCCTCCCCAACCCTCTCTCTTGCAGGTGCAACTGTGGTTCCCCAGTTGCCATCTATGGTGCCTCCCCTACCCTGGTGGTCAGGGGCAGGTGGTCCCATCCCATACCCGCCCTGTTCCCACCAACCCTGACCAGGGAGCAGAGGATTCCCCCACCTCCTGCCAAGTTTTCTGCAGCCTCCCACAGTTATCCTGGGCTAGTCCAGAGGCCTCTCTGGGCTGGGGTCTCTCTGGGGCCGGACCTGGGGTGGGGAGGGGAGGAAGGCTCTCTCAGGCCCTTCTGCCTCCCTCCTCTCACTTGTCCCTGAAGCTGAGAAGACATCAGCAAACTGCCCCCCTTACTCCCAGGATCCATAGGCCCTCTGGACATGACTCTCCTGGAAGGTTCCGTAGGGGTGGAGGACCTTGTACTCCTGGAACCCCTGGAGCAAGAGTCTCTGCTCAAGAACCTCCAGTTGCGCTATAAAAACAAAGAGATTTATGTGAGTGCATGTGGTTGCCCCGACTGTGGCTGTGGGTGTGTGGCTGAGGACCTCACATGCTCCCCTCCCCCACCTCCTCACTTTCTTCACCTTCTCCCCTGGCTCCAGACCTACATTGGTAACGTGCTGGTTTCAGTGAATCCCTACCAGCAGCTGCCCATCTATGGCCCAGAGTTCATTGACAAATACCAGGACTATACCTTCTATGAGCTGAAGCCCCATATGTGAGTAGAGAGAGGGACCAAGGGAAGGTGACTCATGTTCCTGGTGATGAGACATCCTAATTTCCTCTATCCTTCCTCCTGAAGGAGGTTCTCCAGCTGTCCCTTCTTCCCCTGGCTCTCTGGAGGCCCCTTCCTAGACCTGTCACTTGCCTCAGAATTGGAGGGTAGATGACTTTGGAGGCTGGGGATCGAGACAAAGATAGTTTCTTGGACTGGCCCCACATTAGTCATTACCCACTTCTTCCCCCCAAGCTATGCATTGGCAAATGTGGCGTACCAGTCACTGCGGTTCCGGGACCAAGACCAGTGTATCCTCATCACGGGCGAGAGTGGAGCCGGGAAGACTGGTGAGGCGCCTGGCGGGGGGAATCACCATTGGAACTACCCCCATCTCTTTCCAAGTCATGCCTAGTCCTGCCCCTCTCCCACCTCCAAAATTCCCTCTTGGTTTTTCTAACTCTGGAGGGTGTGAGGTGCTGGCATGAGAGACATTAAGGAGGGTAGCGTGGGGATCCACATAAGGGTTTCTCTTGCACAGAGGCTAGTAAGCTGGTGATGTCTTACGTGGCTGCCGTCTGTGGGAAAGGGGAGCAGGTGAACTCTGTGAAGGAGCAACTGCTTCAGTCAAACCCAGTGCTGGAGGGTGAGAATCCAGGCTCTGCCCTGTACCCCACCCTGTCACCCCCAGAGTCACTCAGCCCCAGACCCTCTTCCCCGTCGTTCCACAACCACTGTTCTCATTCAGCCTGAAAAATCTGAGGTGGCACGGTGACCGGAAGGCCTTCCTCCTTTTCCTTCTCTAGAGTCCCTCTTCTCCCCTCAGCCACCTCACTGCCCCTCTCCTCATCTCTGCAGCTTTCGGCAATGCCAAGACCATCCGCAACAACAACTCCTCTCGATTTGTGAGTGGCCACCTGTCTCCCCAGTCTGGGAGGAAGGGTGTGGAGGATTGAGGGGGAGGAATGTGCCACCGGTCCTCTCTGGACAGAGGGGTGACAAGGGAGGAAACAAAGTCTCTCTCTCTGGTCTCTGAAGGGAAAATACATGGATATTGAGTTTGACTTCAAGGGATCCCCCCTTGGTGGAGTCATCACAAACTGTACGTAGCTCCCCATTCTGCTTACCGCCTCTTACTTCCACTGGCCCCACAGTGTCCCTTCCTGCTAATCCGCTGCTGTAGGTCGGCGGCATATTAGCCTGCCAGGCTCCCCAACCACCAGGGACCCCAGGGAAGGGGGCAGGATTAGAGGGAAGCTGAGGTATCTCCCAGACCCTCAGGACATTACTTTCTAATTCTCCGCCAGATCTGCTTGAGAAATCCCGAGTGGTGAAGCAGCTCAAAGGAGAAAGGAACTTCCACATCTTCTATCAGCTACTGGCTGGAGCAGATGCACAGCTGCTGAGTATGTGCCCGCCCCAGACATCCCCAGCTGCCACCCAGTCCCCTCTGGGCCTCGAAGCGTCTTTCCCCGGAGCCCCTCAGATTTCTCCTTCCTGCATTCATCACCTAAATCTCACCCACCACTGTTGAGAACAAATCCCGTGACCTCTGTGCTCTCTTCCTTAAGCGTTCTTGCCTCTTCACTTCTCATATTCCTCTGTCCTGCCTGGGTTCCTCTTTCTCCAAGCTGGCTTCAAAAAATGGAACACTCGTTTGTATCTACTATCCTTTCCTATCTTCAGTTAAAAAGGATTTTATTGATAGTTCAACAGGAAATTAAGCAGGATGTTGCAAGTGTTCAAGAGCTTCTGATGAGTTTAGTTGAAATGGTCCTGGGTCTGCACCAGCCTCACCCAGGACCCTGTCCTTGAGTTCTTCTTCTTAGAGCTACACAGGTTCCGTTCATTCACTCATCAAACATCTCATGAACATTTGCTGTGACTGAACACTAAGGATATAGAGTTGAGTAAGACGCGGATCCTGTCCCCTGAGGAACTTACAGTCTCCCAGGGATGGCAGGCGCGGGAACAGACCCACTGCAACTGGTGCGGCCGTGCCTGCAGACCTGTGCCGACAGCTCCGGGAGCAGAAGGTGTGGGGCACACCGCCTTGTCCTGGAGCAGAGCCCACCCCGGCCTGAGTGCTGCACTGGCCCGAGGTGGCTCTGGGCGGGCATCACTGCAGGGTCTGGGGAGACCGAAGGCCCTGTCAGAGTTTGCCTCCCAGTGCCCCCTCTAGCTGTCAGCCCAGTGGGTGTCTGGCCCCTGAGGATCTGTCCCTTTGGTTTCTGGTTCTGTGCTGGGTCTGTGCCTGTGTCTTCTTTCCTTGTGGCAGATCTCTGTGGTTCAGGAGCCCCCACAGGTCTCATCCTCTCCTGGCTTAATAGTCTCGGTTGTGTTTGAGGTGTCCGAGTCACAGGCACCAGTGTCTTGTCCTGGCTGATTCTGTCACTCACTGGTTCAAGCTGGGTCCAGGCAAGGCCTCCCTAGTTCCATCAGCCCAGGGCCTTTCTGACTCATTTTCTGTTCAGACGTCCCTCTTTAGCAAGCTTTGCTTTCAAAACTGTGTCTGGGGAGAAGCCGCCATTAAATTACAGTTTGATAGATACTCGCTGAATCTCAGATCATTTGAATAGCAGGTCACTGATGTCCCTAAAACCTTGACTAACCCGCTCCTTGCCAGCTCAGGTAAATAGCTTTGATCATCCCCTTGATTCACTTATTTAAAAGAAAAAAGTTCCTGCATGTCAGCCAGGTATACAGAATATGGAGGTGTTGTCCATCTGTGGGGGAGAAAACAAAACCCAGCGCATGTGGTAGGAGCTGGGACAGAGATTCATGGCAGGGGAACACCAGAGAGCCACTGGGCTGGGCCACACCAGGGAATACCCTCCAGCAGAGGGGTCAGGGTCGGGAGGTAGAACCTGCCACTTTGTCGGTGCTTAGTGAAAAAATAATGAAGGCACCCACAGGGGAGAGAGGTTCTTCAGCCTGCGGCAGGTGAGAGAGAGGTAGCGCTCCCCCGGTCTTTCCTTACCTTCATCCTCCGGAGTCACTGGGACCAGAGCTGTGGGGGAGGGGCGGTTTGTTTGTTTTCATTGTTTAGAACGCTGAGGGTAGGAACGAAAATAAAATGAAGCTTTTCTTTCATAAAAGGTGGGAGAAAACCCAGTAATTGCCAACACCTAAATCCTAAATACCACTTAAAAATTTAGTCTGTTATAGGAATTAATGATTCTAAAACAAAGGAGGCAAGGAAAGAAACTAAAACAAAAATTCTTTGAATAAGTGAGTGAACCAACCCAGGGCAAGGCTGGAGGGCTCTAGAGAGCCACACCCTAACTCTCTCCCTGCGCACTGGCCCTCCCAGAGGCCCTGAAGCTTGAGCGGGATACGAGTGGCTATGCCTATCTGAACGGGGAAGTGTCCAGAGTGGATGGCATGGACGACGCCTCCAACTTCAAGGCTATGCAGGTGGGTGTCCAGGGTGGGGTAGGCTTGGGCCCTTAGGCCACCCCCTGAGCCCTGGCTCTGGCTTTGAGAAGGGAGGCACTGGAGCAGCACCGCAGTTCAGTTCTGATTTTCACTTTCTCCCTAAGAGTGCCATGACTGTGATTGGGTTCTCGGAGGAGGAGATGCGATGGGTGCTAGAGGTGACGGCCCTGGTGCTGAAGCTGGGGAACGTGGAGCTGTCAAACGAGTGCCAGGCCGATGGGATACCAGCAAGTGGCATCTGTGATGAGAGAGGTCAGCAGCCTCCTGCTGAAGTCCCAGCCCAGCTCCCTGAATCTCCTGCTGTCCTTCTGCCCTCTTGAGCATAATTAACTTCACTCTGATTTAGTTCCACTCGGCCTGCTCCTGAGTTCTACCCCAAACATACTCATTGAGAACTCCCAGTAAGGCGTTTGGGAATGAGGTTTCGAAGTTTGATAGATGTAGGTTCTGAGACCTATCTGAGTCTCAGCTGATTTTTGCAGAATGGAGACAATTACACCTATTTCAGGAGAGTCTCAAAGGAGATAAGGAATACAAAGTTCCCAGATTTCCCCTTCCTCCTCCTCCTCCTTCCCAGACCTTCTTCAGGTCCATGTTCTGAGTTAGCTGCAGGGACTTCTCCAGCAGGACTCGGGGACACCAATCTCCCAGCAATGTCACTTACCGACCTTTCCCCCTCCCCGGGAGAAAGCCCTCTCTCAGGCCATGTGGTATTGCCCCATCACCCTAGGTGTTCAGGAGATTGGGGAAATTGCAGGTTTGAATTCAGAGGAACTAGAGAGAGCTTTGTGCTCAAGAACCATGGAAACCGCTAAAGAAAAGGTGGTCACTGCACTGAATGCCGTCCAGGTAAGAGGCCCTATGGAAGGGGCTGATTCTGAGGCTGCTCTGCGGCTGCCACACTAACCAACTTGGCCCTGCCCTGCAGGCTCAGTACGCTCGGGATGCTCTGGCTAAGAACATCTATAGCCGCCTCTTCAACTGGATAGTGAATCGAATCAATGAGAGTATCAAGGTGAGAGACCTCCCTCGTCCCTCAGCGCTCCCCTGCCTGGTCACCAGCCCCGGTCACCAGCCCCGTGCCTTGGGGTCTGAGATGAATAGAGTGAGGACAGTGAGGAGCAGTGTACAGTTTTTTCTGGTAGTGTGTTGTGGAAACATCGCTGGCTTTGGAGTCTGACTAGCTTGATAGGCTACTTACGAGCTGTGTGGCCTTTCAATCTCACAAAGATTCTGAGCCTCAGTTTCCTGATTTGTAAAATGGGACGTTAATGCCTACCTGCTTCACAGGTTTAGTGAGGATCAGATAAGACGATATGCATGGTTACCACGTAACCAACAATTCCACTCAGGTATCTATCTGAGCAAACAGAAAACAGACATACAGGGTTCGGCACAAATAACGCCCTCTTTTTATTACACAATCTTTTATTATAGAATCATAAGCATGTAATTCTGTAACATAACAATATCACACTCAAGCACACCATATGATATCTTAGGTGAAATGTTCAAATTAAAACCTTAATTCATTTCACCCATATTATTACCCTATCAGCCACACTCAGCAGGCGTTACTTCTGCTGGACCCTCTATGTGAAGTTCACAGAAGCATTATTCTTAAGAGGCAAAATGTGGAAACAACCCCAATGTCCATCAACCGATGAATGGATGGATAAATGTGGTATATCCATATGCAATAGGGTGTTATTTGACCTTAAAAAGAATAAAACACATATATTCTCAACATGGATGAATCTTGAAAATATGTTGAGCACAAGAAGCCAGACACAAAGGCCACATTTTGTGTGACCTTCTTTATATGAAATTTCCAGGCTAGGCAAATCCTTAGTCATGGGAAGTAGATCAGTGGTTACAGGGGCTGGAGTGGGCAGAGAGAGGGGAATGGGAAGTAATTGCTGATGGGTATGGGTACAAGGTTTCTTTGGAAGGACGATGAAGTGCCCTGGAATTGGGTAGTGGTGGTGAATATACTTTAAAAGCCCGCTGAATTATATACCTTTAAAGGGTAAATTTTCTGGCCCTGGCTGGTGTGGCTCAGTGGATTGAGTGCTGGCTTGTGAACTGAAATATCACCAGTTCGATTCCCAGTCAGGGCACATGCCTGGGTTGCAGGCCAGGTTCCCAGCCAGGGACTTGTGAGAGGTAACAATAGATGTTTGTTAGGCACATCAATGTTTCTCTTCCTCTCTTCCCTTCTCTCTGTAAAATAAATAAATAAGATCTAAAAAAAAAAAAGAATAAATTTTCTGGTATGTGAATTAGATCAAAATAGAGCTTTATAAAAAATTATGTACATGAAAATACCATCAATTTAGGTGCTATTACTGGAAGGCATGGGGCAAAATGGGATTTTAACCTAGGTTTGGTAAATGCTAAGCCCTTTTGAAATTTGATTTTTTTACCTGTAAAGTGGGAATAATCACACCTTATAGGGTTATGATGTGATTAATGAAATAAGAACCTAAAATTTTTTACAAAATGCTCAACAAACATAAGAGATGGTTATTCTCCTGAGAGGACTTTGATGTCTTTTTACCTCACACCATGGGAGCACCATCCGGGAATCTATTGGCGTCTTCCTTCTCCTCCTTTCTTCCCTCTTTGCTGGTCGTCCAGCCTACAGAAGAGGAGGGGGGGTAAACTCACGGCAGTTCCTTCACAGCTGGCCAGGCTCACCTGAGTTCTGTGTGCCCCTTGCTCCCGTCACATCCACACAGGGAACCTGTGCTCAGATTTACTTTTCCTCCTCTCCAGGTGGGCACTGGGGAGAGGAAGAAGGTAATGGGGGTCCTGGATATTTACGGCTTTGAAATACTAGAGGTAAGAGAACTCCGCCCACCCTGGGTACCCTGCTTCCCTCATCAGGGGCAGATGGGCTCAGAGGGGCGTGTAGGAGGGGAGAGAGGGCTGAAAGGAGGCAAGCATCTTGGCTTGAGCTGGGTTCTCCCTTTAACCTGTGTGCCTTCCCTTAGGACAATAGCTTCGAGCAATTTGTGATCAACTACTGCAACGAGAAGCTGCAGCAGGTGTTCATCGAGATAACACTAAAAGAGGAGCAAGAGGAATATAAGAGAGAGGTAATCTAAGTCTCCTCCTCACTACTCTCTTAAGTGACTCCAGGCGCATGCCGGGTCTGCCTTTCTCCTTGATGGCAGTTTCCTCTCGGTAGCTCCCAGGCGGGAACACAAAGGACAGTGCATTTCCTCTGCACAACTCAACACTCCAGCTTCACCGAGAAGCCCTCATTTTCTGCTTTCCATCCCCCCAGTGTTCGATCCTCCCACTCCAGGCCAGGCAAGGAAGGGGGCGGATTGATAGAAGGGTGTTGAGGGGATGGAGGGGGGCCGTCACGACAAGAGCAAAGTGACAGCTGTGCTTGGCCTAGGGCGTACTGTGAGCCCAGTTTGGAAGCGACATTTCTCCTGGGCTTGGCACCCCCCCACATCCCACTCCCATCCCTTTCTGTGCTCTCCTCTGACGCCTCAGCACCTTTGTCTCCTCCAGGCCCCCGCTGACCCTCCTTCCCCTCAGCCCCCTTCCCCTCTGTAGCGCCCTCATCCAGACTTCCTCACCAGAAGGGCCCTGGCTCAGAATTTCCACACCCCTCCCCTGCCCTCCGGCTGGGTGTTGGAACAGCTCTCTGATGGAGCTAATCCACTCCGAAGTGTGAATGGCCGAGTCTCAGTCTCAATCAAAACCCTCCCAGGGATGCTCCCTGTGAGCTCTCAGGGATCTGTCCTGCCAGGATTTCAGGCAGTGTGGTAACAATGTATGAAGAAGTTTTTAAAGTATTTTGCATGTTTTTATTTTAAAATTTTAAATGATCAAGTAGATAATACATTTCCATGCTTCAAAACTCAAAAAGCTTAAAAAGGTGTGTAAAGAAAGGCCTCAGTCTCACCCCGTCCCCAGTCTCCTCCGTCTCCTTCCCCATCTAGAGGCTCCTAAAGCGGCTTCCTTCCGGGGAGGGGTCCTTGATGTGTGATCAGACAAGTCTGTAAATGCATTTTCCCACAATATTTATTTAATGTTGTGACTACACTCTCTTCTATACCTTGCTTTCATATGTTCACAAGAGATCTTTCTGTAGCAGTATATAAAGATGCTTTTTTCACAGTTACATAGGATTATAAGAACATCATAATTCCTTTAATTAGTCAGGGAAGGCATTTTTGGAATGAAGTAGCCTCAATGCCACACTGCAGTCCCTGAAGACCTGGAGGGGGGAGGGAGAGAAAGGCTTGTGTTCCCCAGGCTCACCTGGAAATGGCCTGAACTGCAGGGCCTGGCCCTTGGGTGGGGTCAGAAGCTCTCCTGCCTGCAGGCCTGATGCCCAGCAAATCCTAAAGCAGAGAAAGATTGTCTTTGGGTCTTCTGCTTCTGTACCATTCTTGGGTTTTTATTTTTTGTTTTTTGAAAAGGATACTGTCCGGGCGTGTCTTGTAGATCAGTGGCTCAGCTGAGGTCCTGGGTCAGCACCCCTGGGAACATGGTAGAATGCAGGCTCCCAGGGCCCGTCCCAGACCTGTGGAATCCGAAACTTGGGGGGCGGGGGCAGCAGTCTGTACTTTAACAAGCCATCCAGGTAGTTGCGATGCCTCTGAATACTGAGAATCACTGAAGTAGATCTTTGAAGATGCGTCAAATTAGCTTTGTTGTTTGGTGATAAACTCCCTCCCGAGCTTTCGTTCTGTAGTTTGTTGGCAGAGCAGTGCGGCCTTGGCTCTCCACGTACACAATCCCCATCCCCACAGCGGGGTTCCCCTACCCTGAGTTCCCCCAGCATCTCACACTTCCCTCTCTGTCCATGGCTCCTACAGGGCTCTCTCCATCGACTCCCCTCACTGCTGCTCTGGGTCTTCCCATGTGTCTCTCCACTCGTACCACAAACTCGCCGTCAGCCTCGGAGGAGTGGGGAGGTCAACAGAAACCTCACCAAGGGCCCCTCTGAACCATAGGGCTTTCTGAGGCCCTTTGTGGGGTGGATGAAAGGGGGCCTGGATCCGGTGAGCTCTTTGAAAACTTGCCTTGGACCTGCTCCCTGTAATGTTCCATGTCTCCCCTTGCCAGGGCATCCCGTGGGAAAAAGTGGACTACTTTGATAATGGCACCATCTGTAACCTTATTGAGCATGTGAGTTCTCCTCCTCTGACCTTTGGGACCCCGCCTGAGCATCCTTCCCCTGCCCCTGTCATCCCCCTCCCCTCAGCCTACTTGGTAAGGATGGCAAAGAGGGCAAAGCATGAGTGAGTGGGCAGAAGGTCCCGACACCCTGGAGGACCAGGTCTAGGTTGCGCTGATCTTGTTCCCTGGCCAGAATCAGCGCGGTATCCTGGCCATGCTGGATGAGGAGTGCCTGCGGCCTGGGGTGGTCAGCGATTCCACCTTCCTAGCGAAGCTGAACCAGCTCTATTCCAAGCATGGTTACTACGAGAGCAAAGTCACCCAGAACGCCCAGCGCCAGTATGACCACACCATGGGCCTCAGCTGCTTTCGCATCTGCCACTATGCGGGCAAGGTGATAAGGCAGGGCTGGAGGGTCAAGACTGGGGCCTGAGTACAGGCTGAAGGCAATGGGGGAGGAACTGGGAAGGGAGATGAGAACTAGGGATACTTCATAACGAGAATGGGAGGGCCAAGTGCTGGGACAAGGTCATGGGCTTTCCAGACCAATAGCTGTTCCTCTACAGGTGACATATAACGTGAACAGCTTCATTGACAAGAATAACGACCTACTCTTCCGGGACTTGTCCCAGGCCATGTGGAAGGCCCGGCACCCTCTCCTTCAGTCCCTGTTCCCTGAGGGCGATCCTAAGCAGGCATCTCGCAAACGCCCCCCAACTGCTGGAGCCCAGTTTAAGAGCTCTGTGGCCATACTCATGAAGAACCTGTATTCCAAGAACCCCAACTACATCAGGTAACATACTGGGCACACAGGAGAACATGCTACATGTGTGATAGCATGTGCATGGTGCATGTACTGTAGAACAGGTCCATGGCTGGGGGGGGCAGGTCTCTGGAATAAGGGTATCAGAGGTCATTTCCTCATGAAAACAGCCAAATGAGTCACTGAGGGTCTTGTAGCCAGGAGAGCATCATATTTGGGTCGGGACCATACCATAGTGAGTGAAACTGGAAAGGCCAGTGTGTCCACTTCCTCCGAAACATTTCCCCTCGGGGGAATGTGTACAGGATTGGGATGTAGAGACCAGGATGGGTTTCACTGGCAAAGGTGAAGTTCCTGAAGCCTGTGCCTTGCCCTACCTCCCACCAGGTGTATAAAGCCCAATGAACATCAGCAGCAAGGTCAGTTCTCCTGGGAGCTGGTGGCAACCCAGGCCCAGTACCTGGGACTGCTAGAGAATGTGCGGGTGCGACGGGCAGGTTATGCCTTCCGCCAGGCGTACGGGCCCTTCCTGCAGAGGTACCGACTGCTGAGCCAGAGCACTTGGCCTCGCTGGAGTGGGGGAGACCGGTAAGACTCAGTGGGGAGCAGAGAAGGGCAGAAGGGCAGTGCAGGGAACGTCTGGGCGGGGGGGAAGAGACTCTGGAGTCTTTGGTTCAAGCTCTGATGTCTTCTCCCAGGGCAAAGGGATTGGGGGAAAGGTGGAGAAAACCCTCTCCTGAGTTGCCCTCAGCAGCTTTCCCTGTTTGCTCCTGTAGGGAGGGGGTTGAGAAGATCCTGGGGGAGCTGAGTGTGTCCTCAAAAGAGGTGACCTTTGGGAAGACAAAGATCTTCATTAAAAGTCCCAAGACTGTGAGTTGGAGATTGCACTTGCATTTGGTGGGGGCGGCAGGCAAAAATTGGAGAGCTTATCTGAGGGAGAGGCTGGGTGGGGAAGGGAGCGTCTATAACCCAGAATGGGTAGTGGATGAGGAGCTGTCTCTTCGGGGGCTGAATCCTCGGGTTCCCACCCTACCCGGTGAGCCCTAGGAGTCAAGGGTGCTTACTTACATGGACCACTCTGAGAGTGTCCAGCTGAAGCGGGGTTCCTTGAGGGACTGGGTGATGAGTCACTCGTGTCTGAGTTTCCACATTTAGCATAGTGCCTGCTACAGAGTGAGAGTTCATGTAGATGTTTGTTAAATGAATGAATGAATGAATGACTCAACTGAGAAGACAAAGGAATGAGCGAGTAAAACTCTGGCTGGGAAGCCTCTGGTGCTGTGGGGTACAGGAAGAGAGTGCGGTTCCCTAGGCCAGCCTCTCTTCCACCCTTTCGTCGCTCCACAGCTTTTCTGCCTGGAGGAGCAGAGGCGCCTTAGAATCCAGCAGCTGGCCACACTCATACAGAAGATGTACCGAGGCTGGCGCTGCCGCACCCACTACCAGCAGATGCGCAAGAGTCAGATCCTCATTTCTTCCTGGTTTCGGGGCAACAGGGTACTAATTACCCCAAAAGTCCCATCCCCTCACTCTAATAGGAGAGTGGGAAGTGGGAAAGGTGATTCAGGGGGTGGAGTTTTTCTAACAGGCCCATAATTTTCTGCAGCAAAAGAAACGCTATGGAAAGATAAAGGTGTCAGTATTACTGATCCAGGCTTTTGTGAGAGGTTGGAAGGTAATGAAAAGGGGAGAAGGGTTCCCTCACACATGGGGTTCCTTCCCCCACATGGTTCCTTCTGCATTGTCCCAGCTGCAGTGGGGGCGGTGAGGGGGGGCAGGAGCAGCGGGAAGCGAGCCCTGCCCGAACCGCAGGCATCCCTCTGCGCAGTGGCCTGTCTGTGTCCGGGACTGTTTGAGTGTGTGTTCGTGTCCGGGAGTGTGGGTGTGTGCCGGGAAGATCTGCATGTGCGCAGGGCTCTGCCTTCTGCTTTGAGTGTCCTCCTCGTTGCCGATTTGTCTGGCTTTACTCTTTGCAGCCACAGTCTCAGCTCTTTATCTTCCTCTGTTCTTTGTGTGGCTGAAAAACAGTAGAATCTCTTCAAGGTCTATCTTCTGTCTTCTAGGTCTGACTATCTTGTACTTTCGCTCCTTTCTTGTATGTCCCTGTCAGGCCCGCAAGGATTATCGAAAATACTTCCGGTCTGGGGCCACTCTCACCTTGGCAGATTTCATCTACAAAAGCATGGTAAGAGAGGGGTGCTGAGGGTGGAAGTGGGGGTTGAGGAGGGAGGGACAGGTTTGATAGAGAAAGATGTGGGGTTTGAGAGGAGGTGACTCAAAGCTTTCTCCCCAAGAGCTTCCTTGACCAGCATGCCTCAGGGCCCAGGGGCAAAATCAGGGCACATTTGGGGTTGAGTGGACACAGTAGGCCACCTCATGGTAGGAAGGGGTCCCAGCACACCCCAGAAGAGACTGGGGCTGGATGGTTCACAACAGTTGTACAGCTGAGCCTCATTGCAAACCAGGGTGAGGACATGTAGGGTTAGCTGATACAAACTTCCGAGGTCCATTTTATAGTTGGGGTCAAGGTGGAGGAATTATATTTTCCTTCTATCTCTTTTGAAACTATAGTGGGCAAGTCTGAAATTAAGCCTCAGGAAGCATCTTAACTCTGGAGGACTGAGGTCAGAGTGGGCAGGAAGAAGCCAGGAGCAGGCCTGGGCATTCAAACTATGGGCAGTTTCCAGTGAGAGGAAAACAGGGCAGAGAAGGGTGATAGACAGAAGGGAAGCAGACGGGGAGGGGGCAGCACTTCCAGTGAAACCTTGCAAAAGGCCAGAGAGTAGGAGGAAGAACGGGGTCTTAGACAGAGGGCTGGGTAAGTTGGAACTGCCCTCCACTGATTGGATTTTTGATGATTGTTAGGACTCTTACTAACTGCTCATTCAGACATGAGACACATTCACTGCAACTCTTTGTTGCGGGAGAAGCTGGATGCCTGGGCCGAGTGGAGGAATGGGGGCTCTGAGCCTTCATTGTGTCCCCCTCCCCGCGCCCCACGGAGGCACCTCCTCCGTTTCCCTGGCCTTTTCAGTCTCCTGGTCTCTCCTCACAGGCTCCAGGGTGTCTGCTTTCTCAGAGTTCCTGCTCTTGCTGCATAACTGCATTCCTGAGACCAGTAATCTGGTTTTGCTCTTATCTCAGGACTTGCTCCTCTTCTGCCTTGTCTTTCTTTTTGTTCTTTTACTTTTTAAAAAATTTATTTATTTATTTTTAGAGAAAGGAGAAGGGAGGGAGAAAGAGAGGGAGAGAAATCTTGATTGGTTGCTTAACGCCCCCATCTGGGGACCTGGCCCACAACCCAGGCATGTGCCCTGACTGGGAATCAAACCCATGACCTTTCGGTTCACAGGCTGGTGCTCAATCCACTGAGCCACACCAGTCAGGACTGCTCTTTTATTGTTTATTTATCTCTTTTTAAAAGTTCTTCTACCTGTATATTATCAGACATCTGCTGACCATCACCTCAGGAGCTGTTGGGTTTAGATCGGTATTTCACCAAGTTGCACCTTGTACAGAAGAGTGTGTGTGGGGAGCCGCTAGGCGTCCATTCCCACAGTGTTTCTGACTAGTCTCTGTTTTGCGATTGCCTTGCCTATAACTAATAGGAATAGTACTACTAATACTAATACCAATACCAATACTAAGACCTACTATGTCTTGAACACTTACTTATCTGTGCACTAAGCCCTTTAGGTGCATTAACTCTAATGCTATCAACAACCCTGAGAGGTAGGCCATTTTACAGGTAAAAAAAACTGAGGCCCAGAGAGATTGAATAACTTGCTAGGAGCCCCTACAGTTGGTAAATGGCATAGCTGGGATACAAACTATTCGACTCCAGAGTTTTAACCACTGTGTAAAGCTACTTGCCCCTCTTCCCCCAGTAGAGGCCTGGGCAACTCAGGCCTACACAGCCTTGGGTAGACCTGGGGATGGGAGGGCTGCATAGGGAAAGGCAGAACTTTCTAGATCTATAAAAAAACAATAAAAAAAGAAAACCAGCAGAGACTCCACATGAACTGGAACATGGGGGATTCTGGGAGATGCTTAGGAATGTTTATTGAGTTAAATCAAACCAGACCAAGGACTAGAGACTCCAGGGTGATGAGACCAAACCCACCAGCTCTTTGTAGTGGAAGATACAAAGAGCTTGGATAGTTCCTGGAGCAATATACTGTGTACTGTGCTTTTTTCTGTTTTAATTTTTTAAACCTAATGTCTTAGTAAAAAGTTTTCATTAAAATTCCCCAAATTTGGAAGTGCTCAAGATCAAGTCATTTTCTTTTTTCTTCTTTTTTTAAAGATTGTATTTGTTTACTTTTAGAGAAGGGGGAAGGGAGAGAGAAAGAGAGGGAGGAAAATGTCATTGTGTGAGAGTTGTCAATTACCTCTCAGAAGGCCCCCAACCAGGTATCTGGCCTGCAACCCAGGAACGTGCCCTGACTGGAGACTGAGCTGGTGACCTTTCAGTTCCCAGGCCAGCGCTCAATCTGCTGAGTCACAGCATCCAGGCCTCCAGCCATTTTCTACACCTTCAGTAACTCTATCCCATAAACAAAAGGGTGCTGGGTACTCCCTGAAATGCAGAGACTTATGAGTGCTGGTTCTAGATTGGGGGAAACTGAACAGTTAAACGCCACAGGTGAAACCTGATTGGATCCTGGAACAAGAAAAATAAAAACAAGGCTAAAAAAGACATTTTTAGAAGTTTATAAAGGACATTAGAAGAAATCTGAGTATGTACTCCTGTTAGATGAGTAAATCTAATTAACGTTAATTTTCTTAGGTGTAGTGATGGAATTATGATTATGCAAGTGAATGGCCCAGTTGTTGGGAGATGTGTGCTTAAGTTTTAGGGGGAGATGTTATAATACCTGTTACCTACTGCAGGATGATGAAGATTTGTGTGTGTGTGTGCATTCTCTGCATTTGTGTGTGTGCATATGTTAGAGAGAGAGTGCAGGTAGGGCAAGATGTTAACGTTATCAGTTGGTGAGTTTAGGTGGGGGTATATGGTATACAGATGTTCATTGTAATGTTTTCTTCAGCTTTTAAGCAAATTTTAAAAACTTTCAAAATAAGAAAATAGATTGCATTAAATTTTTTTAAGCCTTAAGTCAAATTATGTCATGCCTCCCCTTAAAGCCCTCTAGTGGTGTTCTGTTTCACTCCTAGTAAAAGCCAGTGTCCTTACCACAGCCCATAAGGCCCTGCATGATCTGTCCTTGACCAGCCATCCCTCTGGCCTGCTCTCCACTTACTCAATTCAGTTCACTCACATGGTTTTCTTTCTGTTTCTGGAATACACCACCACTCATTCCTGTCTCGGACCTGGTTTTTTGTGTCATAGCATATATAATTAACTGGCATCACATTATATGTGTTTATTTGCTGTGGGCAGTCTCCTTCCCCAGCCCCAGTAGAACAAAACCTTGATGAGAATAAAGAGCTTTGTTTGCTCTGCTCGTTGCTGTGGCTCCTCACCTAGGCACAGAGCAGACACTCAGTAAATGCTGAATGGTAAAAAAAAACTCCAGACCTGGGAGGCTGACTCCCAAGGACTCACTGTCTAGAGGGGGAGATTTGCACACAAATAACAGCAGCACAGAAACAGAAGCATAGACAAACTGCTAGGGGCTCCAAAGCAAGGAGAGGCCCCATGGACTGCGTCGAAAGGAGGGGTAGAACGTGGGCTGGCGATGTGAAGCTGAGAGCAGCGGGAGCTACCACGGCTCAGAGTGGCGCTGCGTGGGCTGGGCGGAGGGCAAGGCAAGGAGTGCCGGGCTGGTGCGCCAGGCTAACGCAGGGGGTCCTGTGATGAGCTAGGGCTCCAAGGAAAAGACTTTGAACGTCAGGTGAGGTGTTGGGCTTGACTGATCAGAAAGGAGGGAGGACTTGGTCGTGCAGACAGTAGCAGTGAGCTGAAGGCAACAGTCAGCTGAGAGAATAGGAAGCTACAGGCACAACATATGACGGCCAGTTTTCACATTGGTTCCTCCCACCTCACTTCCCTGGGTAGTGGGTCTCGGCTTGAAACTAATCCTCTCTTCCTTCAAACTCCCATTCGCGCTCTTCCTGCCCAGCCCCAAGCCTCTGCTGCACCCTGGAAGAGATCCAGGAGATGACACCCTTCCATCTCCTCAGCTCCACTCGCTGGTTCTCACTCTGGGTGGGCTTCCTCCATTTAAGTGGCAGGATCTGGGTGTGAGTGAGCCTATTGGGGTCTGTCTTCTCATCATTGCACTGTCAATTCCACCACTTTCAGGTGCAGAAATTCCTACTGAGGCTGAAGGACAATTTGCCATCTACCAATGTCTTGGACAAAAAGTGGCCAGCTGCCCCTTACAAGTGCTTCAACGCAGCTAATCGGGAGCTGCAGCAGCTCTTCTACCAATGGAAGGTAAGTGGGGCCTGCGCGCCTCCCCCTCATTTGCCTTTTTTTCCTCTTGCCTCTGTTTTTTTCATCTTCCTCTTTCTTCACCTCTTTCTCTTTCTTTCTTTTAAGATTTTACTTACTTTATTTTTAGAGAGAGGGGAAGGGAGGGAGAGAGTGGGAGAGAAACATCAATGTGCACTTGCCTCTCGTGCACCCCCTACTGGGGACCTGACCTGCAATCCAGGCATGTGCCCTGACTGGGAATTGAACTGGCGACGCTTTGGTTTGTAGGCCAGTACTCAATCCGCTAAGCCACACCAGCCAGGGCTCAAGTCTTTTTCTTTCTTAAAAAAAAAAAAACTGTGGTAAAATATACATAACAAAATTTACCATTTTAACCATTTTGAAGTATTCTGTTTGGTGGCATTGGGCACATTTACATCGCTGTGCAATCATCACTGCCATCAATCTCCATACTTTTTTTTAATCCTCACCCAAGGATATGTTTAGACAGGAAGAGGTGAGAGGAGGAGGAGAGAGAGAGAGAAAGATGGATGTGAGAGAGAAACATCGATCAGTTGCCTTCCGTATGTGACCCAACTAGGGATCGAACCAGAAACATTTTGGTGTATGGGATGGCACTCCAACCAACTGAGCCGCCTGGCCAGGGCCATCTCCATACTCTTCCATCATCCCAAACTGAGACTCTGTACCCACTAAGCAGTAACTCCCTGTTCTTCCCTCCCCCCGCCTACTTTCTGTCTCTAGGAATTTGACCATAGTCATATGCTGCCTAACGATGGGGATACATTATGAGAAATGCATCACTAGGTGAATTTTGTTGTGCAAATATCATATGTGCACTTACACAAACCTAGATGGTACATCCTACTACACGCCTGGTCATGTGGTACAGCCTGTTGCTTGTAGGCTACAAGCCTGTACAGCATGTTACTGCACAAAACAACATGAGATTAAATCAAGCACAATAGAAAATGACTCAAGCAATAGACTCAGTGACCTGGCCAGGTGGCTCAGCTGGTTGAGCATCATCCCATGCAGCAAAAGATTGTCAGTTCGATTCCCTGTCAGGGCACATACCTGGGTTGTGGGTTCAATCCCCAGTCAGGGCACGAACAGGAGGCAACCGATTGGTGTGTCTCTTCACATTGATGTTTCTCTCTCTCTCCCTCCCTTCCTCTCTCTCTAAAATCAGATCCTCGGCTGAGGATTAAAAAAAGAGAGATACGGTAAACAAACAGGAGATGTGTGGGGCTGCCGCTGGCACAGTGTGGCGTACTGTTTGTAACAAAGTTTTTAAAATATGTAAGCAGAGTGCACTCTAAAACAGTGATCAAAAGAGTAGTGTAGAAATACATAAACCAGCAACATAGTCATTTATTATCATTATCAACATTATGTACATGATTGTACGTGCTGCACTTTATGTGACTGTCAGTGCAATACGTTTGCTCACACCAGCACCACCACAAACACATGAGTAATGCGTGCGCTGCGTTACTGCGGCTGCGATGTCATTAGCTGACAGGAGTTTTTCAACTCTGTTATGATCTTATGGGACCACCACGGTGCATGCAGTTTGCTATTGACTGAAATGTCGTTATGTGGCGCCTGCCTGCCACATATTTTAGGTGCCTCATATAAGTGGAATCATACAGTATTTGTCCTTTTGTGTTTGGCTTATTTCACTTAGCACAGTGCTCTTCTATTCAGGAAGCGCATGTCTGGGGCCGGGCCTTGTGCTGTTTTCTGGGCTTACAGCCCCCATGGGGCTTGTATTTTATTGCTTCTCACCCCCACCCCAGCATCCCTCAGTCACCATCCCCTCCCCGATGCTTCTCCAACCTCTTTCCTCTCTGAAGTCCTTTTTCCCTCTGTCCTTTTCCCTCTGTCTTTATTCTGTAGTCCCTGTTCCACTCCTGCCATGTCTCAGTGTTCTCCCCACCCCCTTCCCAGCCCTCTCCTCTTCCTCCATGATCATAGCTTCTGCTCCAACCCACCCACAGTGCAAGAAATTCCGGGATCAGCTGTCCCCAAAGCAGGTAGAGATGCTGAGGGAGAAGCTCTGTGCCAGTGAACTGTTTAAGGGCAAGAAGGCCGCATACCCCCAGAGGTGAGGACCTCTCAGACCCTGCCTGTCAGTTTCGTCACAAGGAAGAAGAATATCCCCCAGGTGGGATGGAGCAGTGGGTCCAAACTGCAGTACATCAGAGTCACCTAGCAAGCTTGTTGACGCCCAGATGGTTGCATCATCACTCTCAGAGTTTCTGATTCAGCAGGTCTGGGGTAGGGCCCGAGAATCTACCTTTCTGACAGGTTCCCAGGGGATACTGATGTTGGCCCCAGACCACACTCTGAGAACCACTGAGAGAGAGGGTGTGGTGGGGGATGCGGAAAGGGGCACTGCAGGGCGAAGATGGGAACTTAGGGGGAGGTGCAGGGCCTGGGGGTCGGTGGTAAGGACTTTGTCTCCACTGCATACTTCTCATGTGTCCTCAGTGTTCCCATTCCGTTCCGTGGCGACTACATTGGGCTGCAAGGGAACCCCAAGCTGCAGAAGCTGAAGAGCAGGGAGGAGGGGTCTGTTCTGGTGGCAGAGACTGTGAAGAAGGTCAATCGTAGCAATGGCAAGGTGAAGGCCAGCATCCCAACTCCTTCCCACAGCCTGTTCCAGGTCCCAGGCTGGTAGATGGGAGGATGAGAGTTGACCCCACCTTTCCTCACCCTTTCTATTCCATCCCTAGACTTCCTCTCGAATTCTTCTCCTGACCAAAGGGCATGTGATTCTCACAGACACCAAGAAGTCCCAAGCCCAAACTGTCATTGGGCTGGAAAGTGTGACTGGGGTGTCAGTCTCCCCCTTCAAGGATGGGCTTTTTGGCTTGCACCTGAGTGAGGTATCAGACTGGTTGGGGGCAGGGCCTCAGGCTGGAGAATGTAGGGGGCATCGCAGGGCTGGGGAGGGCTGGAGGTGATGGGGACTGAACCTCTTCCTCTGGGCCTTGGATGTCTCTTGGGCTGCTCCTGAGAAGAAAAAAATTAATCCCTTCCGGGCTATTTTTTTCCCTCCCTAAGATATCATCAGTGGGTTCCAAGGGGGACTTCCTGTTGGTCAGCGAGCATGTGGTTGAACTGCTGACCAGAATGCACCGGGCTGTGCTGGACACCACGCAGAGGCAGCTTCCAGTCTCCGTGACTGAGCAGTAAGGCCATGAGCTGGGCCGAGGGATGGATTGGGGCAGATGATGAAGTTGTTGGTCATTGTAACCGGGATAATTCGTGCAGTCAGAAAGCAAAGCGTATAGTGTCAGAGTAGGGCTCGAAAGAGCTTCGTGGTCTCCCCACCCAAGTTCTCTGGAGTCTTGACTCCTCTGGTGGCCGGAGGGGTGGGGTGTATTTGCCTCAGGAAAAGGAGGGGAAACCCATCATGAAAGTATGGGCATAGACAATGAGGGCACTAGCTTCGCCTTTCTGTCTATTCTCCCTCCAGGTTTTCCGTGAGATTCAAGGAGAGTGATGTGACTGTCAAGGTCGTCCAGGGGCCTCGGAGTGATGGGAGTGATGAGAACGGCAAGCTAAGGTGCAAGAAGAAGGGGAGCCATAGCCTGGAAGTGACTGTGTTGTGAGGCGGTGGGGGCCTAATGTCGAGATGGCGGTCCCTTCTTCCTGGACTGGCACCCACCCTGCCACCCAGCTCTGTGGGAGGGTCTCACGTCTCAGCCCTCTGATCACGGGCTGGTGCTCGGAGACTGAAGAACCCTTGAGGAGGACCATTCTTCCCCCAAACCACCTGTCTTTTCTCCAAACTTAGCTTCCTTCCACCCTCAGCTTCTTTGCCCACTAATAAAACTAATGACTTCCCTAAGGTTTGGTCAGTTGTGCTCACCGTTCCCCATATTTTCACTGACTTGTACTCAGACCCCACCTCCTCCTCCCTTCCCCTTCCCCTCCCTCAGGCTCCTTGGAGCCCGCTAATGCAGATAATAAGAATGGAAAAGAAGGGAAATTGTCTCTGGGTCCTTGACCGGCTGAGCTCTGGGGGGAGGGTTGGAGAGCCTGGGGTGGGGGCAGGGTGGGGGCAGGGTGGTTGGGAATGGGACTGAGGTCGCAGGTGGCCAATGGGCTGATTCATTAAGTATGTCCCTGGAGGGAAGTGAGGGTCCATGTCTTGACGAAAACTGGGATCCTTTGGAGATTCAGCCTCTTTTCGCGCTGGGCTTCATCACACCTGCCCCACCCCGGCACCCCCTTCCTTTCCGTACACCAGAAATGCCAGGCTGCTGCCAACAGTTGTCTTGCTAATCACTGTCTGCAGCTGAGGCCTGCAGCTGGTGGCATTTGACAGGGGAGGCTCCCCCACCCAGACTCTCCCATCCTGACAACTGGCCCCTTCCCTCTCGGCTTCATTATTTCCCCTGTGTTATCGTCATTTTTTTTTCTCGGTTTCCAGCTGTCTCACACCATCTCGTTGTCCTCATTTCTGTGGGCTCTGACTAATATTAATACATAATCTTCTCTATAATGCCTTTTTTTTAAAGAATTCATTTGGTTTTTTAAAATTTATTTTTAGAGAGAGAGAGGAAGAGGGGGAGAGAGAAACATCAATTTGTTGTCCCACTTATTTGCACATGCCCTGGTTGATTCTTGTATGTGTCCTGACTGGGATTGAACCCACAACCTTGGCCAATGAGAATGATTCTCTAACCAACTGAGCTACCCAGCCAGGGCTGTATAATGCTTAACATATGCCCCCCATTCATATGTATTTCTTCATAGACTCTCTTGTCTCAGCCTCTCCCACCCCAGTGTCTGCCTTCAAGGAACAAGCAGCTCCTATTTTTGCAGTAAACTTTAGATCTGTGCTCCGTGAGAGTTGTGCAGATGGCTGCCTTTGTTTCTGTCTCTGGATATCTCTCTGCCCTTTCACAGTCTCTGCCTTTCCTGCCTCTTCCCTGTCTCCACCACTGAGCTCACTGCGTCTTAAAGCTGGGGTCTCCCTCCACCCTGCTTCCGCCCATCTGCAGGCAGCTCACGGCTCCAGGTAATCATGCTGTGGGAGACCTGATTAACTTCTCTTCTTGCCTGCAGATTAATCTTGCTCTTTGAGCACAAGCCCCGTATTCTAGCTCAACCTGCACTGAGCTGAGATAGGACCCAGGGAGTCAGTTCTTTCTAGGCGGGTAAGGGGCTAGAGTTGTTGCGGTGAGCTGTGTCCTAAATTGGGGGTACCTTAGGCTCTGGCCAATTTTCTGCCACCCACGGCAGCTCCCCCATCCCTGACTTCTCAGAATCAGCCCGGGAGGTTCTGTCAGACTGAGAGGGGGCAGTGCAGAGCCTGACCTCCCCCGCTCCCTGTCTCATCTCCTGCTCCCAGGGCCCAAATAGTCGTCACTTTTCTACTTTAGTGTCTGGTCATTTTCTGAAGCACTTTCAGAAGAATATGCTGCTGCTGCTCCCAACCCTGCTTTTCCTTTCCCAGCACCGAAGGCACTCTCAGCCTTCTGGGCTGGATGGGGATGGTGGGAATGGGGGTGGGCCGGGGTCCCAGCCCTCCCTCCTGTCTTCTCCCTGGGTCATTTGGGTGGATGCCAGTTTGAGGGAGGGCAGGGGTTCCTCTCCTTCTCCACTTTCCAGCTCTCTCTTCCTCTCTTCTGTCTCTGCCTCTCTTCTTTCCAGGAGCCTTGGAGTGTGTGTTTTCCTCCTCTGAGGCCTAAGGGGCTCTGTGTCCCCACTGTGTCCTAGGGCTTGAATTTGCTCCATCGGGGTGGGAGAAGCTGGGGATCTGCTGCCCTGAACTCACCCCACTCAGCCTGTCCAGCCTGCTCAGTCTGGGTTGTTTGAGCTTCTGAGGGGCACTGACTACCCTGGAGCCCTCTAACCCCCACAAGGAGCCGCTCCAGTGTCTCACTGCTCACGCCAGCTCTAGCTCAGCCCGTCCGGCTCCTCCATTTCTTCCCACGCTCTGAGGGACAATTTGACTTTCTTGCTCTGTGGGTTGTCCCCAGCTGTCTCCTGGCTGTAGGACTTGGCAGAACGCAGAAGCTGCCATGCTTCTGTTCTTCACAGGTGTCTCTAGCTGGTGTCATGTATGGCCCTGGTCTCTCCTCCCCACCTGAAGCACCCCTCCAGCATGTTGCACCCAAATGGTGCATGTGGTGGACACATGCAGGTCATTTGTGTGTACAAGCATGTGCCGAGTTGGCCTTCACCCCTGCCCACTGGGAACAGCTGACTAACCTGTCTCATCTCGGCTCAACTGTACACATGCCTTTTCCTGGCCTCACCCTCAACCTTCCCAGCAAAGGGGGGGAAACTCCAGAGGGAGGATCTGCTAAGGACCCTGCCCCTCTGGGCCAGTGACAGCATCTGAGCTGTGGCTCAAAGTATGGGTGTTCACAGGAAAAAAACACCTAGGTGCTCTGTAGCCACACCACTCACTTTATAAGCCATTTGTATATGATTTGTGGGCAAAATGAAACCTGGACTGCACTAGCCATCTGAGGAAAGAGTGAAGAAACACAATGAAGTCACCATAGCCAAGTTAACAAAGTTACTTAAATCGAAATGGGCTGGCCCTGGCTCAGTTGGTTGGGTGTGATTCCACAAACTGAAAGGTTTCAGGTTCGATTCCCAGTCAGGCACATGCCTGGGTTCAGTCCCAGGTTGGGGTGCTTACAGAGCAACCAATCAATATTTCTCTCCTCTTTCTCCCTCTCTTCCCCTCTCTCTAAAATTAAAAAAAATAAAATTTTTGAAAATGAGCTGAAACGAGGAATAGATTTGATTTTGACTAGCTTAAGAACTTAAATTTTTCAGTTGTGCATCAATGCCTGGAAATATACAAATTCCTATAGATAACACTCTGAAGAGCTTAGGAAAGAATGTTCACATGTCCAGACCACCTGATATCCATTATCTAGACCACCAGACATCTGGAAGATGAACATCTCGGACCAATCTGGAAGCTAAGAATGCAAGACTGATTTTTCTCAAGAATGTAATTTTACTATAAGAACCCTCAACTCTTTTCTTCAGAATGCTCTGTTAACCTGGAATGTTCTGTTTTTGTTTTTCAAATTTACTGATCTTAAGAACCTTTAATAAAACTTTGTGACTTAATTCTAGCAAAACCCCCTGATTCATTTTTGTTTGTTGGACACCTCCAAAGCCTCCCTCCTTCACCACCTCTGACTTAGTTTAACCTCAGCTCTTTCAAGTCTTTGCTAATCCCAGAGATCAAGGGGCAATCAGTTCTTCCTGCCATTCCCGTGCTCCC
>CM052539.1:48751503-48787605 GCA_028533065.1 Trachops cirrhosus | reverse complement strand
CCCCCCCCCCCCCCCCCCCCCCCCCCCCCGCCCTTGGCTGCTGCCATACTTTGTGAGATGCCACATCATCAAAGGACATTATTCATGGTGAACCTTTGCTGAAGCCGCTTCCCTGGTGCCAAAGCTTGGGAACAGGATGGATGGGCTGGTGGGGGGAGGGAGGCCCATGCAGAGATGGGACCCTGAAGCTTTAGTCTTTAGGCTTCAGTCTAACACATTCCCCCTCCTGCATCCCCGACTCCCTCCAGCCTGCCAAGCTTGGACCTCCTCCAGATGGGCGGCAGGGAGGAGGTGGGAGATAGCTAGGTCCAATTAGAGCAGCCCCTGAGCTTTTCAAAGAAATGAGCTGCTCATGTCATTTATGTATAAACAG
The DNA here is from genome assembly GCA_028533065.1 of Trachops cirrhosus. Classification (NCBI taxonomy): domain Eukaryota; kingdom Metazoa; phylum Chordata; class Mammalia; order Chiroptera; family Phyllostomidae; genus Trachops; species Trachops cirrhosus. The sequence continues at coordinate 48,787,232 of CM052539.1, read as the reverse complement.
CCTCCCACTTCTATTCCTCAGCCCACCGAAGGCTCCCAACCTTGGGTCCTAGCCCTGTCATTAGGTGGATAATGGGAAGCTTTTGATGAGGTGTCATTAGCCTTTCACATAATAAAGGGGCCTTGAGACCCAGCTGCTGCCCTCACTCAGGGTGAGCTTAGGTGGAGCCCTGTGTGGCCAGGGTGGCTTCTTTTGGTATGACCCAAGTCCCAGAGCAGGTGGGGTGCTGGGAGTGTGGCTCAGGGAGACACGCGGTTCAGGACCCTAACTGCACTGGGGAGGCTCTGTGGAGGGTCTACACTGTGGGTTGCAACAAGAAAAGCTGGGCTCAGGCTTTCTTTTTTTTGTTTCATAAATAAATTTTTATTGAGCACCTATTATATGCCAAACACCATAGAGCTAGGGATCCAATAGCAAACAAAATGGACAAAAGTCCTTGCTCTTGTGCTGACATTCTGCTGGGGGTGGGGTAGTCAGTCTGGAAGTAAAATACTTAGCATGTTGCTTGTAGTACATGTATGAGGGGAAGAAACAGGCTTCGGGTGCGGAGTATGAAACGGTAGTGATTTTAAATAGGGTGTTTGGGGAAGGGGTTGGTGAGCAGAGGCACTGTGGTATGTACACACACAGCAGGGCAAGGTTCTCCCCCCAATCACAAGATGTAGAAGAGTCCAAAGTCCCAAATCTGCAAGTCCCTTGGAGAGGTGGGTCACCACTTCCTCTGAGAGAGTCAGCTATTCAATTGCTGGTCAAAGCTCATACCAGTGCAATAAAATGATGGGAAAGTTTAGAGTGACAAAATCTGAATTTGAGGCGGTTCTGCAGTAGCTGTCTGTCCTGGAGCACGTGACCGAACTTTCTGAGGCTCAGTTTCCTCATCTGAAACATGGGAATATTTCCTGCTCCCATGATGGTGGTGACCTTGCACCCGTTAGAAATGATGGAAGTGACTAGTTGCTGTGAAACGACTCTCACTTTGCCTCTCGCTTTACGTTTTCTCTCCAGGTCTTCTTTCCCTGTCCTGACTGTGACTCCGCCTCTCCCCTGGGGCTCTGCATTGGAGGTGAGATGAACAGCATAAGTCCTCTCAACAGTGTGGGCCAGGAACAAGAGGTTTGAAAGGTCGTGTGGTGCGGGGGCAGTGCTTGAGCTACAGGAAGACAGATAAGAGTGGGGAAAAGTGTAACCATGAGGAAAAAAAGAAGCAATTAAGAGACCAGTGCTGGGGGTGGGGCAAAGTAGGAGAAGAGCTCAGCTGCAGTGTTTTGATCTTCCTTTCTGAGATTATAGCAGGACTAGAGTTTAGAACTCTATGATGATGCAACTAAGTCAAGCTGATTCCTGGGTCCAGAGGCGTGAGCGGGGAGGCCGAGGGGAGAGGCATTGGCACGGGGAGGTGGCCGGTGGAGCTGGACACTGATGAGATCTCTGCATTCAATGGCAGGGAGAAGTACTGACTCCCAGTTGATCTGAGGACCAAGGTGATAGGTCCACTCCAGCTGAGAGAACAGAGGGTACCATGAGGGCTAGAAAGGATGCCAGGGTCACCTCCTCATCCTCAAGGGCCTGCACTTGGCTGTCCCGGTTGTCTTGGTGGTGGGAGGGCCAGAGAAACACCGGCCTGGAATTGTTCTGGCCTGGCAATTTAAAGGGCAAGGAGCTGGGGGGTGTGAATAAGGAGGAGAAAGAGGCCCAGGGACCACGCATATTGAGTTAGACTCAGCAGGCAAATTTTGTGACAAATAACACACAAATTATTCCCAGCTGAAGGACTCTTAGAAAGTGGGCTGCTGGATAACCCCAGCTCACTGCTGGGCGTGTGTGTGTGTGTGTGTGTGTGTGTGTGTGTGTGTGTGTGTGTGTGTCTGCATTCTGTACCCTCCTAACCACCAGCCTTCCCCCTCCCCTCCAGCCATCCTGGGATTGGCGATTCTCAGCCCCTCCCCCGGCTCCCCCAGACCCTCCCAGAGCCTTTATCAGGGAGCTGGGCTGGAGATCCTCCACATTCCCAGATCCTCCCCATTCCCTGATTCCCTCTTCACAGCAGCACCAGCAGCACCAGCAGCACCAGCTTTCGTGGGGAGCAGGGCAGAAATCCCGGCCGGCTCCCTGATTCTTCTACTAGACCACCCAGCTGTAGGCTCAGAGCTGCTCCAAAGGTAGGTGTGGATGGGAGAACATTGGAAGGACTGAAGCTAGAAGCAAAGGACAGGGGCCAGAGTCAGGAGAAATAAAAGAAGTGGCAGCTTTTGATCGGGGAGTGGGGTGTTGATTGGGAAGTGAGCAGAAAGCAGAAAGAAAGGGGTTGAGAGCTAGTCATGTTTGGAGCTTGTGGGTGCAGATGGATTTTTCCACATTAGAAAGTTTTTGCCTAAGTCTTGGGGTTGCCTAGTGCTGAAAAATAGCACCCTGGACCCCTCCTCAAGCCAACTAAGGAAAAAGACCCTCGCATGTCCTATAAACCTGTCATCTTCCTTTGGCACCTACCGTCCCCGGCACTGTTGCTCCATGGCTCATTGCTGCCAGTTGCCCGTCCTGGGGAGATGTGTCTGATGGGGCAGCAGGGAACCCAAGCCCAGTGGGCCATTCCCCTGCTCAGAGGTACTCTCCCCAGACCAGGGGTTGGGTGGGAGAATCAGGGTCTCCTGAAACAGGGTCAGGCCACTCTGCTGGTCGTGAATGTTTCCTGTATCATGTCCTCCTCCTCCCTGCCTTTCCTTCCTGTCTCTTTGCTCTCCTAGGCACCATGCGGAGCACCCTGCTGTTGGCAGTCATCCTGGCCCTCAGCCTGGCTCTAGGGGCTGTCTGTGAGGAGTCACAGGAGCAGATGGTGCCCCGTGGGGGCCGCAGGGAGGTAAGGCATCCCTCCAGTGGGGCCCGCCTTGGCAGGGTCCTGGGCAACATCATGAGAGAACAGCTTTGCTGGTTCCAAAAGCTGCAGGGGAAGGTGTGGCCCGTGGGTGGGAGTTACCTGGGTTATCCGTTAGAGGGATGGATTTCCTGGCCTTTCTGGTCAGCTCATGTTCTCACTGTGTTTGGTTAGTTCTGTAAGTATCTCTGTCCCCGTGCATGAATTTGACGCCTTGTATGTAAGAGGTGCCCTCCCAGTATGACCGACTGGTGACCTGGAGAGCAGATGGTACTTACAGGGGCAGGCTGGGGAGGGCCAGGTTGGTCTGAGGTTCCCTATGGTCCAGCTCAGGTTCTGTCCCTTTGCAGGGTGGCTGGAGGGGTGGCAGAGGGAGATTCTGTCTACTGCCTGGATGGCGTGCAGTGTTGTCAGAATTTCTCACCTGAATTGTCATTTGTATGCTCTTTTACCTGGCAGCTATGTGTATTATTTTGTTTTCAGAATTCCACTGCTCCTCTACCCCTCCACCCCTGGGAACCTCAGGTGTTCCTAAGATCCAACCTTTCCTCCCTTCTCTCTCTTGTTCCTCTCTAGCCTCTGCTTAGTCAGGGTAGGAAAATAATAGCGAAAACAAACACCAGCCAGGTTAGGCCCGGATTTCCACAGTTCCTCTAAGGAAAAGAATAGGACTCGTCAGGGTAGAGCTGCAGGAGGAGAACAGGCAGGAAGTCTTTTTAAGGTTTTGAAATGATAGCAGTTACATTGGTACGAATACTTTTAAGATGATCGTAGGTGGAACTTATTACAAATTCAGTGTGTGAAGTCTAACTGCCTTTCTAGCTCAAATCTGTTTAGCATCTCATTGCAGGAGGTGGGCAGAGCATTTGAACAATTTGGGGAAAGTGGCTTCCTGGGAAGCTGCGCGCTGGGCAGAGAGATCGCCAGCCTCCACGCAGCTGGTGAGGTGGAGCAGGGCGCCGTGGGCTGGCTGCCTAGCAGGTGGCGGCAGTGGTACCAGATTCGAAAGACAGGACCCGTTCAAAAAATACACAGGGTGTGCCAAAGACAGGCTGGACACTGTTTGGAGCCCAAAATTCCAACTCGAGATAGTCAGAATATTTGGGTATATTCCTCTGAGACAATCTTGCTTTGAGACCTTTCCCCTCTTGGTTAATGAAAGACAGAGATTGCTGTCTCATCCCTTCTGCCAGCGGGTCTCTGAGAATGAGGGGAAAGTGGGGAGGGAAGCGGGAGGGACATATGAGTGCATAGGGTCGGCCCATGTTGGGGTGCGTCCTGTGTCAGTGTGCTTCTGTGTGTGCTCAGCACCCAGGGACACGGGACTTGGAAGAGAGGCACCTCTGAGATTCGAGGTGAGTCTCCAGATATGACCCTTGTCATTGTCTCTGCAGCTGCAATAGACTGGGTGTGAGGTGTGTGCCCACCAGCCATGCTGCTGTGCTCAAGTGGCTATAAAAAATCACCAGGACAATTCAGAGCCCCCACTTGGCAGCAGGTCCAGAATCGGGTTCATCTGTGGTATGGAGGAGAAGTGGTGTCACTCTGAACACACTGCCTTCCTAAAGGAGAGAGGGGAGAGGGAAAGAAAACCAGAGGCAGGGACCCATAGGGAAGAAAAGGGTGAGAGGCAGTGGGAAACGCAAGGAGAGGAACACCCACAGACACGGCACAGAGAGGGGCACGGTTGCTGGTGTGCCCTGGTTCCTACCCCGACCGGTCCCCAGGATGGAGTCCCGTCTGCAGCTCAGTCACAGAGCACAGAACGGAGGACACTTGCTGTGTCTGAGGGGCCTGTCTTGTGAGTGGGGCAACTCATGGCTCACTCAGTGGGGCCACCATGTCCTTGGGCAAACTAGCTCCCGATGTGCCAGGGAGCAAAGAACCAGAGCCCCTTCCCACTGAGAGGGAGCAGGAGCCAGGAAAGGTCCCCCACGGGGGGCCCTGAGCCTGGAGAGAGCATAACCAACAGCCTGCTTCGCTCGGACCACCTCAGCTTGAGCTCTGAAAGCCCCACATCCCAGGGTGGCCTTTAAGGTCTTGTGCAAATGGGGACAGTTGGTCAGTCTGCAGGGACACCCTATGTGTTCCGTTTACCAGGGCTTCTCAAACCTCTCCAGGCACACGAATCACCTGGGGGCCTGGGTGAAACGCAGATTCTGTCTCAGAGGGCCTGGGGTCGGACCGAGAGTACGCATTTCTAACAAGTGTCCAGGGGTGCTGCTGCTGGCCCACGGACCACGCTCTGAGAACCTTCTTCTCGTCCACTGTAGGTCAGAGGAAATCCTGAAGGAAATAAGATGTCAGGTTCAGCTATGATAAACTCAAGAAAAGGCGGTTCCTTGTGGGAAAACCGTGAGTGGATCGGGTGTGAGCCTCCTGACTCAGCCCTCTCTGCCTCTCTCCCCTAGAAGTTCCCAGATATCAACCAGTTGCTCAAGACACTCTCTGGCAGCGGCTCCATCTCCGTGGATGAACTGCTCAAAACCCTGGGCAAGGCCGGCAAGGGTAGGAAGTGTCCCTAGGGAGAGGGACATGCGGGGCAGGATTCGGAAGATTATGTAGGCCTGGGAGCCCCCTCAGGTGGGAGACGGCTCAGTGAGCAACTGAGAGTTGTGACCCGTACCACCCCCTAATCGTCGCTTTCCAGATTTTGCTCCCCTGTTACACGCTTGCTCTGTTTTCACAGACCCGAAGAAACTGTCACTTCTCCAGAAACGTGAGTAGCTTCTTCTCCCTTGCTATCTCTGCCGACCACTTGCTCCAGGGGCATGGGGCCCAGGGACTGGTTGTTATGTTGGCCCCTTTCCTGCAGGTGACATGCATGACTTCTTTGTGGGACTTATGGGCAAGAGGAACATCCAGCCAGGTAAGAGTGTGTGGAGGGACAGTGACAGGATTTAGCGAATGGGCCAAGACATGCAGATGTCAAAAGCCTCCTATTTGTCCTCAGAGGGAAAGACAAGACTTCTCTTAGCTACAGTGAGGATTCCTCAGCCCTGTCTCCCCAGTCGGCTGGGCTGCTCAGTGCAGCGTTGGGTGCCCTGGGAGACCGTACAAGGCGGTGCTGCTGCAGCCGAGGGGCGGGGCGGTTCGGTCTGGTCAGGAGGACTTCACTTCCTCCCAGTCTCCCAATCTAAGCACCGCTCTTCTCCCCACCTCTGTTTTCCAACGCTGCCCTTCATAGCCAGCCCTTCGTTTTGGGGTCAGGGTGAAGGTTACATTCAGAAAAATTCTAACTACGCGATTTACTTTACCCCAGACACTCCTATTGGTGTGAACCGAGAGAGCGTCCCTGGCTTTGGCAGCCTCAAGTATCCCCGAAATGTGGAATGAGGTAGGGGTGATTGGTCAGGGAGAGGAGACAGACTGTGGGGGGCGGGGGTTGCCAGACAAGCATTTCCTCCGATGCTGTGGGCTTTAATGCGCATAAACTCGCCCTAAAATACACTGCCAGTGCCTAGCACACTGCCAAACACACCGCCACTCAGAGGGACCTGCTCGTCTGCGACCACACATGCACACAGCCCCCTTTTCATCTCATCTCTGCCCGCTGCTGCTTCTCTGAGGGGCAACTTCTGTTGTTTGGGTTCTGTTCTCTTCCTGATTCGTGCCAAAGACGGAGAGGTCATCACCTGATAATTAGTTACCGCATCCATTTCACAGGTGAAGTGTTTTGCCTCCCAGGTAGACTGAACCATTAGATTATTCAGAATCTCCTCTACTGGGTCTACGTGGGAGTGGTTTAGGAAGAAATGCAAGGGACTCTTGAAATCTCATGGGGCGGGGTGGCCGGAACCTGTATCTTAGTTGCTCAGTATAGCGAAATGGGCAAGAGTGTGGCCTGACTTTGAATCCTGGATCTGCCCCTCCCTGTGTTCCCTTAGTCAAGTCACATACATCCCCTGTGCCTCGGTTTCCCCATCTGAAAAATGGGGGTGATAATAGAACCTGTGGACCTGAGGACTGAGTATAGGTCAAGCGTTCGCAAGAGCACCGGGCACACAGTGCTCTGCGTTGGCTCTGGTACGACTTGTGATCTGGGAGGTATGGGGAACGTGCTCGTGTTTCCCTGGCTGGCTCTGGTCTGTCTGCCTAGAGCGGTCTGGGCTGAGCCCTGGCCTGAGTGGGCTGACGGATCTCTCACTTGGTATGCAAGTGTGAGTCCCCCGGGGAAGTGTCTAGTCAAAACACGGAGGCTTCCGCCTGGGCACCATCTTCCCACGCATGGCAATAGCGGCTCGACTGAGTTCCAAAGAAAGGCGGTGGGGGAGAGAAGGAGAGGCATTCAGAAACCTCAGTTATCACAGAGGGACAGTTGCCTCTCTCCCTGGGTCCCTATTACCCACACTCATTGGTCTCAAGGGAGCCCCAAGGAGCAAGAGCTGGTTCTCAATGAAACTGCCTGTGCATGACTCCCTGAGCCCAGAGACGAGGCCTGGCCCCCCATTCAGTGTTAGGTGAGAGGGTGCAAAGAGCCGTAATAATCGTAACTCGCTGATTACATGGTACTTACCGTATCATTTTGCTCTCATTAGATGGTTATTTCAGTCCTGCCGACCGCCAGATAATTATACGGGCAACTATATCTGGATGACATACTCTCCCCCAGCGTTATGCATCAGCCATAAAGATAATTACAGTGCAATTTTGCCATAGTATTTTATACAAATAGCAGAAACAAGTGCATTGTGGAAATCTACTTTTACTGCTTGCTGGTGAATCTAGGTTCTTTCAGAGGGACCAGGCGTATAATTGCAGCTTTCACAATCTCACCACTGATAGAGCATTCTCAACCTGTTAGGTGCCAGGAAGACTAGGACATAAGGTCCTCAGTGGCTGGCATTTAAAGGAGATTAGATTCATCTAATAAAGATCATTTTATCATTTTATTCATGTGAAACTGCTGAAAAAGGAAGTGATCCTTAGGCCTGCCCTTGCTGGGGAGGGGGGAGTGGCAGAGTGGGGGTTCTGGGAAGATGAGGGGCACTGGGGGAGGCTGGAGCACATTGGACAGGGCTGTGTGTATTGTATGCCTGGCTCATGGGGATGTTAAGATAATAGGAACTTTGTTTTTGTTTTTGTTGCTACATTTTTTTTGCATGGGCCCCCCCCCACCGACCACGGACACAGGTGTTTATAAGTAGCATTAGAAACACACAGCTGGGAGGGTGCCGGCACCTGCAGCTAGGAGAGTTCAGTCCTCTAGTTCAAAGGCTGAGGGACAGCTTTGCCTAAGACTTCTGTTCTCTCTCCTTCTCCCGTACAGATGCCCCTCCCCTTCTCTTTCTGCTTCCCCAGCGGGTGGTTGGTGAGAGTTTGACAGGACAGAAGATATGACTGCATTTTTCGGTCCTCAGCACTCCATTCCTGGACTCCTGGGCTGCTTCATGCAGACACCCTGCCCCGCTCTCCAAATCCCCAGGTGCATGCACTCCTATTTCCCTTGCTCTTCCCAGCCTTGTGACGCTCCTGTGCTTAGACCCCTTCCCCACCCCTCTCCCCAGCGCTGATGTAGAAACTGCATAGTGAGCACCCCCTGCCCCACCTGGCACGGACTGTAGTCTGCCCTGGCTTCCTCGACAATAAAGGATTTTTACGTATGACCTGGAGTGATGTATGTTTTTGTTTGGTGGATGGGTGGTGTTTTTCTCTTCCTTAACTCTTCCAACTACATCATATATACATACATGCTTATTTATATATGATATATACACATACAAAAATATATCATATATAAATGGAAGTATTTTGTACACTTAATTTCTTCCAACAGTGTCTTACTCAGTGCTTCATACAATTAGTATCAGAAAAATTATTTAGTGATTAAAAGAATAGATACATGAATTTGGAAGATGGTTTCTAGCACTCCAAGAATTTCAGAGACTAGCTTCAGATAAAGAAAAAACAGGTGTCCTGAAGGTCTTATCTGTACTTCTAGGATGGGCATGGGAGACACCAATCTCTGAGCTTGACGCTGCTCAGAGGATGGAGGTGGGTATCAAGGCTGTGCAAAGATCCAGCCACAGAGGAGGATGCATCTCTCCACCGTGTCATTATTCTGTCCCCAAATGTCAAGCATGGGTCCTGAAACAGGTCATGGAGATGCGATGGTAACCCCTATACAGACTTTAGTCTAGCAAAGCGGTGGACACACAAACCACTCTGATCCTGCTAGGATGGGGAAATTACTGAAGCAGCTGAGAAACAAGGGAGCAGATATTTTGAGAGTTCATTGACCACCTTAGTTATTATAAAGAGAAACATTTATTTGAAATTCTTCTATAATGCTAGAGTTACCAGCCTGTAGCAGGTCAGCAGTATACAAGGCACTTAAATGAGGTGCGTATGGGTGTCTTTTATTAAACTGATGTGCTATCACGGCCCACTGGTCCCAAGGGGACTTCTGTGCCCTAATGGAACAGCCTGGGAAGTCCTCAAGCTTCCTGTTTTAGCCTGGAGCATGGGCCTTGTCCAAGCCTCTGAACTACCCTGCTACAAGCCAACATTCGGCTCTCTCAAGGTAGCTGAAGAGAGGGCCATGGAGCCAGAAGCCACTTCCTGCAGTTCCTTCAGCCCAGTGAAAGTTCTTTCTTCCCAGAACCTGGTTGGGGCAACTTTGGACTCAGAGCTGTGCTGTGGGGCCAGGGAGGAGGAAGAGCTCAGCTCAGCATCTTTGGCGTCACGTTTATTGCTAGAGGTCAAAGGATGTCCTCACCCCAGATCCTCAAGGCTTTCTTTGGTGAGTCATCTTGTATCTTTTCAAAATTATCTATCTAGAGGGTTTACTTTTTGCAGTCTTGGGAATTTATGTGGATCATAAAATCGTCAAGAGTCGGTTCTACTCACACTCCGAGTCTGACGAGGGTGCTGAGAGGACTAGAGCTTTGCCAAGTAGGAGCATAAATGCAGAAAGGCCGCTCTCTGGTGGGACTGACGAAAACTGCAGGACTGGGGACTCCTGGAAAATGGAGAGACATTTTAAATCAGACTCCAGTTTCGTACTTGGGGAATGGCGAAGGAATCCTGGCCCTCCTCGTCTGTATGCAGAGGTTGATGCCTAAGGATAGCTAGTTAACATGACTTCAGCTGAATTCATGGCCCTTCTCCATTTAGCTTTGTGTACATGTGCAATTCCCACAGACAAAATTCCTAAATCCTTTTGCTGCTTAAAATATTTTTAACTCATTGATTTTTAGAGAGAGGAAAACATCAATTTGTCACTCCACTTATTGATGCATTCATTGGTTGACTCTTGTATGTGCCCCGGCTGGAGATTGAACCCCCAGCCTTGGTGTATTGGGACAACACTCTAACCAATAGACCTACCCGGCCAGGGCTTTCCTGGTGATTTACTTTAAAAAGACTTCAGTACTAAAGTTTCTGGACCCAGTTCCACTGTGTGTAGGAGAAGGTTTTCCTATAGCAACAAGCCATTCTATGACCATCTACCCGGAGAGGATATCAGATTCCATATGCTGAGGGCTTATTCTTTTATTTATTTATTTCTAGAGAGGGGGAAGAGAGGGGGAAGAAAGGGAGAAAGAGAGGGAGAGAAACACTGATGTGTGATTGGTTGCTTCTCATACACACCCCCAAGTGGGCACCTGGCCTGCAACCCAGGCATGTGCCCTGACCAGGAATGGAATCCACGACCTTTCAGTTTGCAGGCTGGCGCTCAGCCCACTGAGCCACACCAGCCAGGGTAAGGGCTTATCCTGACAAGATTACCCCCCAACTTCACATGTCAATCTAGGGTCAGGTTATTACCCTGCTTCTAACCAACCTTCTGCAGATTGGAGGTTCCCATGACCAATGGCCTGGGTTCAATAAACTACTCTCAGTTTATTATAAAAGGATATAACTCCGGAAGAGCCAGGCAAAAGAGATGCGTAGGTGAAGGCATGGGGAAAGGGCACAGAGCTTCTACGCTCTCCCTGAGTGCACAACTCTCTTCTCCCTGAATCTCCAAGTGTTCACCAACCCAGGAGCTCTCTGAACTTTGACCTTTGATTTTTTTGTGTGTGTATGTGGAAGCTTCATTACATAGTGTTGATGAAAGAAACATCCAAACCTGTAAGAATTTTAATGAGTTTATTTGAGCCAAACTGACAACAATTGCTGGGAAACAAAATCTCAACAGATTGAGAAAATGCTCCAGACAATGACAGTTTTGCACCTTATTTTGCGCATTAGAATCAAAGGAGGAGGCGCAAGGAGGGTTACCTGAAATTCACTGATGATAGATCAGGGAGGTGGGAGAAAGCAAAACAGGCGAATCTCTGAGATTTGATAAAATACGGGTGGGAGAGGGTATGCAGGGTGGAGGGGGGTGAAGGGGGAAAATGGGACAACTGTAATAGCATAATCAATAAAATATATTTAAACTGATAAGAACAGATACTACACTTGATCTTAGCCAAAAAGCCGAGAAGCAATCAATAAAATATATTTAAAAAAAAAGAAAAAGAAAAAAATTAAAATGAGGAGACTAATTGGTGGGTACAGGATAGTCAACAATGAAGGTTTACAGCACAGAGAGGTGGTGTGCAGGTGAGCGAGGTGACAATGGTCCTGTGGAGAGCATGCCCTAAGGGGTCTGGGAAAGGGGGATTATTCTCACATTCCCCAAAACATTATTGCAGATGCAAAAAGACAATAGACAGGCTCAGACAGGCTCAGTTACGGCAAAGATTGACCTTTGTCAAGAAAGACACCAGCCTGGGACATGCCTACTTGCCATGACTTGCTTTTAGCCAGAAAGTTTTACTTTCAGACCATCCTCTGTGATTGCTTTCCGTCCCTTAGTGGGTCGGGCCCGGGGTGCAGGCCTCCCCCGAGCTTGTCAGGTGCAGTGTGAGGCCCCTTTTTGCCCACAATAGGGGCTGAGGAAAAGTAAAGAAATAAAATGAAGTTGTTATAGTCAAGCTGCTAAATTACTAAAACCAAGCAGTTTGAGAAAAATGATTCTATCTTTGTTCTAACTAGACTGGGAAGTAAAACTTTTGAACTTTTCAGTCCTTCATCAATGCCTGATGTACACCAAACCTTCAAATAACTGTCTAATTACTCCCCAGAAAGACTAAGAATAGATTGTTCACATATCGAGACCACCTGACATCCATTATTCAGACCACTGGTCATCTAGAGGATTAACATCTTGGACCAATCCAGAGGCTAAGAACACCAGACTGATTCTTCTCAAGAATGTACTTCCAAAAAAAATTTTTTAAAGATTTTTAATTAATTTTTTTTTTATTTTTAGAGAGAGAGGAAGGGAGGGAGAAAGAGAGGGAGAGAAACACCGATGTGTGAGAGAAACATTGATTGGTTGCCTCTCGCACTGGTGCACAACCCAGGCATGTGGCCTCATTGGGAATAGAACTGGCGACCTTCTGGTTCGCAGGCCTGTGCTCATGAGAACTCTTGGCTTTTCTTTCTTTTTCAGAATACTCTGGGTGTTGCCTAGTTGTGTATATGGTTTGTAAACCCTATGACCCTTAAATAAATCATTAGCATTTATTTCTAGCTTAAGCCTTCAGACTCTTTTTGAGTTCACTTGACAGCATGGTTGATTTAATCAATGACCATTGGTTATTTATTCAATCTCCAGTCCCTCCTCTCCTCTCTCTGGAAGTCTGGGGTTGGTTCTCCTGGCAACCAGCCCCCATCCTTACATCTGCTCCAAAAGTCACTCATTAACATAATAGAAGACATCTTTCCAGCTCTGAATCTCTTAGGAAACTCCAAGGTTTTTTAGGAACTCTGTCTGGAACAGGTATGAAGACCAAATATATACAGGCATACCTTGGAGATATTACAGGTTTGGTTTTACACCACTGCAATTAAGTGAATATTGCAATGAAACGAGTTATGGAATTTTTTTGGTTTCCCAGTGCATATAAAAGTTATGTTCACACTATACTGTAGTCTATTAAGTGAGCAGTAGCATTATGTTTAAAAAAGTAATGTACATACCTTAATTAAAAAATACTTTATTGCCCCAAACTGCTAATTGTTTTGTGAATCTGTTGGCGAAATGGCGCTGATAGATTTTCTTGATGCAGGGCTACCACTGTTAAAAACCAAAATTCAACCAAGTAAATGCAAAGATCAAATTGGCTTTATTAAAAAAATTATAAATCAGGCAACTAATCCCATGTACCAAATAGAAAGAAGCAAAAAAGAGCTGTAGAAAAGGAAAAGCCTTAAAGGCAAAAAGGAGGTGGGACAAGGAAGTGAGTTAGCAAAGAGTTGAGTACTGTAGCAAGGCCACCTTCCTCTGCACGCCCTGCCCGGGGTGGGGGTGGGGGCAGGAGACTATCAGGCAGATTACCTCACTAGTGCTGACCAGGAAATTCCAGACTCACCGGTTAAGTTTACATTCCTGGGAGAGGCTCAAAACTGCAGTTAGGTTAGGTATTCTGTCTTGGTTGTTAATGTGGACTTAGCACAAGTGACTTCATTTGGGGCCTGTTGTCTGTCTGTCTGTTTCTCTCTCATTAGCAGATGGTTAATGCAGTTGGTTAGAAAGATTGAACAGGTCCAAGACTCTTGCAAGTCTTGCAGCCTAATGCTTCAGAGTCATGCTGGAGGTTTGGAGTTTGTTGGTTGTAAGATATTCCGCTTCAGGAGCACTTGGTGGCCTCAGCTGCAGGGGTCGGGCCTGCCTCGCAACATATATCAGTCTCCAGCTGATCCTTTCACCAGAGAGCTGACTGGACTTCCTGCTCCCAAACTACAAGAACAGGTTGTATGGCAGTTTTTGCATCCCTGTGCTAATAAATATTACATGTTTGGCAGCATTTAGTAGAATGTTTGCTTTCAGTATAATCTACCACCAGTTAGTGAGATTTCGGAAAAGGGGACACACAATCTCCCAAATTCATCAAAATAACTGATGATTGTTAACCAGCCAAACTGGTTTAGATCAGCTGGCATCATTCCGTGTGTCCTCCTCTTTCCATTCATCCATCCAGGAAATACTGAGCCCTACTCTAACCCTGTGTGAGGGTTTAGGCCTTATCAGCCGGCAGTGGTGGATGAGACAGGAGGGAGGCTGTAACAGAAGGGTCCTGGAGCTTGAGAGATTCCAATGTATTGAGGAGGGAGAGCCATAGAACAGCGGAGGCGATAACAGCTTCGAATTGGGATAGGGGTTTTTCTGCTTCTGCAGATACCAGCGGGAGGAAGGACTGGTCCTCTACCTGGTGGATTAGTGCTTTCAAAAAGCCAAAACTTGGGTGGGGGGTGGGGATTGGAAACGCCCCCACAACTGCTCACTCGGGGCAGCCCGGGGCCAGGAGATGAGCGGAGGCAGCTCCGCGGCAGGGATCCCTGATCTCGTTGGGACCAGTTGCCAGCTTGTTGGCTCGGTGGCTTTGCGCCCCGCCCACCTCGCTCTAGGTCCCGCCGTGGGGGGGCGCTGTGGTCAAGCGGCGGGGGGCGCTGCCTCCTCCGGGACGGCGGGGGGCGCTGCGGGCCGGGCAGCGGGGGCGGCCCGGGCCGGCACTGCGAGCAGCGCAGCGGATGGAGAGTCTGGCCGTGGCCGGCGGCGCCGCCTCCTTGTCGGGCCGGGCACGGCGGGCCGGGGCCTTTGTGTGAGGTGCCAGCGGCGATGGTGCTCGGGCCCCGCGGAGCCGGGTAAGAGTGGCCGGCCGAGGGCTGTCCTTGACCGAGGCCCGACCCCTGTCCTGGCCCTTCTCGCTCTTGGTGGGCTCCCTCCTGCCTGCTCCCCTCGGCCGGACCCAACCTCCCCGACCGCGCGCCGACCCTGGCCGACCCCGCTGCCCATCCCTGGCCTCCGGGCGGCCCTGCGCCCTGCGTGCCTCCGAGCCTCCGCCCCTCCCGGAGTTCACCAGTGGAATCGCAGCTCTTTGGGGAGAGACCGAGGTGCTCGGTGCCACCCAGATGGAGTGCCCCAGCCCGATCGAATGCCCTTCCTCTCGGATTCGACCTCCAGAGGGAAGACTACGGTGTCGCGGGATTGTTGGGGTACCTTCTCGGAAGTTCCGAGTCTGTCCCTCTCCTGCCCCCAGTCAGGCTTCCTAGAGCCTCGACCTTGCTGACCGTTGATGTGTGGCCACCAGGGCCTGGGAGCTGCTTGGCTGGCACCTAAACAATGCTCAGAATCTTTCTGGGCCCCGGCAAAAGTTGGGAGTTAGTAGAATGTGGTGAGGTGCAGGGGACTGTGTTGCGAAGGACGAGAAGTGAGACAGAAGAATGTTACCGGTCTTCTCTTCCTTGGGCATTCAAGATTCAAAGGGGGAAAAGTAATATTGAGCAAGCTTTTTAGGAGTCTTACCTATACAATTACCGTAGATGTCTTCTTATGGCAACAAGTATATCTCTTAGTCCTGATCAACATAAGTATAAATCCCGGAACGGGTGGTAAATAGAAATAAAGCATATTTAAGCAATGTTAAGTACCACAGTTGTGTTCTACTTTGCTTTTACTCCGTTGGGTTCCGAAGTATTTTTACTTCATCCACAGCTCGCAGAGAATGTGGTAGAGTAGTATCAGAGTGGCTCCGGGTTGTGGAGACAAGAGACTAGGCAGGTAATAAAGGTAGGAAAAGATAGGAACTCAAAAATGAGCAAGAGATTTGTTTAGGATCTGAAAGGACACAGCGATGGTAGAAAACTGAGAGGTGGTTTTCCTTATCTTTGTATCTTTTTAGATTTAGAAAAAGATACATCTTTATCTTTTTCTCAGCAACAAAAGGAGCTTTGATGATTGTGTTCAAATAAGTATATGACGTGACATTGTAAGGGAAGAGAATGTACAATGAGATAGGAAATTAGGGCATTAACATGAGAAAGATTTGGGCCATTTGCTCCGGAAATGAGGTATCAGATCGCATCTGAGAGGATACCTCTGGCTTGGCTGTAAGGCACTAGCTTCTGTCCAATTAGGCCTACATCCTCTCTTACTGAATCTTAAAGACCAAGCTGTCAGGTTTTTTTCAGTGGTTTTGGCTTTTGTCATGACAACTCTTTTTTTCGGTATGTGCAGGGGGAGAGGTCATTGTTCTGTCATTTTGCTGTCCTTGCTCTCAGCAGAATGGAGCAGCTCTCCATGTCTGTTCACTCCGCTCCCCACCTCGGGCTTTGAAACTCTCAGACTGGTGCTGTTTTCTCCTGCAGAGTGCCTTGCTTGCAGGGATGTGTTTGGCCATCCATCTTTTCCTTTTGCAGTCCACAGATTAACCGTGCTGGTAAGGAGGCAACTTCATAGGAGCTGCTAAGATGGGCATGAGGATCAAACTGCAAAGCACCAACCACCCCAACAACCTGCTGAAGGAACTCAACAAGTGCCGGCTCTCAGAGACCATGTGCGACGTCACCATCGTGGTGGGGAGTCGCTCCTTCCCGGCCCACAAAGCTGTGCTGGCCTGTGCAGCTGGCTACTTTCAGAACCTCTTCCTAAATACTGGGCTCGATGCTGCCAGGACCTATGTGGTGGACTTTATCACCCCTGCCAACTTTGAGAAGATTCTGAGCTTTGTCTACACGTCGGAGCTCTTCACGGACTTGATCAATGTTGGGGTTATCTACGAGGTAGCCGAGCGTCTGGGTATGGAGGACCTCCTCCGGGCCTGTCATTCCACCTTTCCTGACTTGGAGAGCACGGCCGTGGCCAAGCCTCTGACCAGCACCAGTGAGAGCCACTCTGGCACGCTGAGTTGTAGCTCAGCAGAACCTGCCCATCCCCTTGGAGAACTCCGGGGCAGTGGGGAGCACTTTGGTCCTGATAGAAACTATGTCTTACCTAGCGATGCTGGAGGAAACTATAAAGAGGAAGAGAGAAATGTTACCAGTGACGCTAACCATAGCCTGACTCTGCCACAGCAGCCACTGCCATCAAAGACGGAAGACCGTGGTAACCCTGCTCCTTTCACGTCTGTACCTAGTGTGGTGACCCAGCCAGTCCTAGGCACTGTCAGCATGGGCATCCAAACCAGCACGAGCTCCTGCCAGCCATACAAACTTCAGAGCAATGGAGACTTCAGTAAAAACAGCTTCTTCTCCCCTGACAATGCAGTAGACATTACCACTGGGACCAACTCCTGTCTGAGCAACAGTGACCACTCCAAAGATCCAGCCTTTGAGCAGATAGATGAGCTCCAGCTGGACGACCTGGGGGATGATGACTTGCAATTTGAAGACCCCACCGAGGACATAGGGACAGCGGAAGAGGTGATTGAATTGAGTGACGACAGTGAAGATGAGCTGACTTTTGGAGAGAATGACAACCGAGAGAATAAGGCCATGCCCTGCCAGGTATGCAAGAAAGTTCTAGAGCCCAACATTCAGCTGATTCGACAGCATGCTCGAGACCACGTGGACCTGCTGACAGGCAACTGCAAGGTATGTGAGACCCACTTCCAGGACCGAAACTCCCGGGTGACCCATGTTCTGTCTCACATTGGTATTTTCCTCTTCTCCTGCGACATGTGTGAAACTAAATTCTTTACCCAGTGGCAGCTGACCCTCCACCGACGGGATGGAATATTTGAGAACAACATCATCGTCCACCCCAATGACCCCCTGCCTGGGAAGCTGAGTTTGTTTTCAGGGGCTGCCTCCGCAGAATTGAAGTGTGCCGCCTGCGGGAAGGCATTGGCCAAAGATTTTCACATGGTCCGGGGCCACATCCTCGACCACCTAAACTTGAAAGGCCAGGCCTGCAGTGTCTGTGACCAGCGCCACCTCAACCTCTGCAGCCTCATGTGGCACATGCTGTCCCATCTCGGCATTTCAGTCTTCTCCTGCTCTGTCTGTGCAAACAGCTTTGTGGACTGGCATCTCCTAGAGAAGCACATGGCTGTGCACCAGAGCCTGGAAGACACCCTCTTCCGCTGCCACTTGTGTAGCCAGAGCTTCAAGTCAGAGGCTGCCTATCGCTACCACGTCAGCCAGCACAAATGCAACAGTGGCCTTGACCCACGGCCTGGCTTTGGGCTACAGCACTCAGCTCTCCAGAAGCGGAAGCTGCCAGCGGAGGAGTTTCTGAGCGAGGAGCTGGCTCTACAGGGCCAACCTGGGAACAGCAAGTATAGCTGCAAAGTCTGTGGCAAAAGGTTTGCCCACACAAGCGAGTTTAACTACCATCGGCGGATCCACACAGGTGAGAAGCCGTACCAGTGTAAGGTGTGCCACAAGTTCTTCCGAGGTCGCTCAACTATCAAGTGCCACCTGAAGACACATTCAGGGGCCCTCATGTATCGCTGCACAGTCTGTGGCCACTACAGCTCCACCCTCAACCTCATGAGCAAGCACGTCGGCGTGCACAAAGGCAGCCTCCCGCCTGACTTCACCATTGAGCAGACCTTCATGTACATTATCCATTCCAAAGAGGCGGAAAAGAACCCAGACAGCTAGCTGACTGGGTCCCAGCAGAGCCAAGGAGAGCTCCCAGGTGGCAGCCAGGACATTAATTTTCTAATGGCTGTTGCTCCCACCCCAGCTGAAGTTACAACTTGGCCTTGGTAGGAATTCTGTTCTGTCTTGTGTTTAAAGAAGAAAAAAGAAGAAATAGCACATGTTTTTGAGAAGCAATGGCCCTATCATGTTTACCTCCTTACCCATTCTTGCCCACGAAGGGCTGTGTTTTTAGTTCTTTTAAGGCTGGTCTTGGGATCTCATCAGGCAGTTGGTGTCAACTAGATCCCCTCCCCCCAGTCTCTCGAGTTCTATGCTGCTAAGAATCCAACCAACAGCCTCACCGAATAGAGGAGGTGGAGAGAGGTTTTTGCTGTGGGTGTAACTGCCAGATCTCCCACTGAGACAATTGACTGTGAGAGAGATTTTGGCAATATGTCCGTTCAGAAAAGACTAGTCAGAAGGGCAGCCCACCCCAGGTTCTGGTCCCAAGCTTCAGCAGGGAAAAGGCATCAGGGATAGAGGTGCCTCCTTGTTCCACAGCTCTAATCTATCTGCTGGTTGGACAGTAAAATCTTGTGGAAGCTAGATCCAAGCTGGGGACTGAGCTTTCTATTTAGACCAGAGAGCTTTGGGATGATTCCTTGCCAGCCAGAAGAGGTCCTTCAGTGCCACCAGAAGTGGCGGCCTGGATGGACAGGAAGGGAGGTTTCTCTTCTCAATTCCAAAGAAACATGATTTTAGGGAATGATGGCCCAGGATGTCAGGCCTTCCCTGTGGGGCGAAGAGGACAGGGAGCCATTTGACATAGTCAGTCATCTGTTATCTGGCCACCTCCATCAACCTTGAGTTTCCTGGTGGAGAGGTGGGGATGTCTCCGACAGCAGCAGCCTTGCCTTAATTTACACCCTGCCTCCCACCTACATGTGTGTTTGACCTGTAGCGTAGATGAGAAGACCCCGTGAGGTGGAGTGATGGACTGGGAGCCCTTCAGGATTAAAGGGACCGAGTGACTGGTGGTGTGTGGTGGGATGCGTCTCTGGCCCAGTTGGGTAACCTGTTTACTTTGTACAGCTGGGCAGGAGCTTTGGCAGCTGACTTTTGACCTGCTGGAATTTATCCTGATCTGTCTTTGCATTGCCACCAGGGGGCTCTATTTGTTGGCCCCTGTTCAGGCCCTCCCTAGGTGTCTGGGAAACATTTCTGCCCAGCCCAAGCTGTTTTGTTCTTAGTTGACTTTTGAGGGGGTCTTGCCCAAAGAAGGCTAGAGTGAGAGGGCCCTTTGTCTCGAGTACTCACTGGCTCACCTCAGTACCTCATACTACCTCACCGCTCAGGCGCGCTCTGGGAGCCCCTGGCCTGGGCCCTGACGCTGCCCCTCGTGGGACTCAGCAGCACCCCGGGCTGTTTCACAAGCAAGTGGTTTTAATGAACTCACAAAGCCTTTTTTGACATTAATATTTATTTATTTTTATTTTTGTGTGCATATTACCCAGCATCTCTTTTGGATAAGAGACTTCAGGAAAATGAGTTTCTCTCCAGTAAAGAGCCATGTTCCAGGGGACAGTCCTGGCCAGAGATTTGGGAAATAGACCAGAACTGGGAGAGAATGTGTCAGGCCTTTAAATAAGCAAATTCTCTTCTTTCTCTCCAGGTAGGCTCTTCCAGAATAAACCCAGAGAACCTTTCAGGCAATGGCTGTACGCCCTAGGAAGTTGGGGCTTGTGAAATTCCTAGGCCTTTCATCCTCCTTCCATCCTGTGTTGGGGGAGATTGGGGCCTGGGCTGAGGGGATCCAGTCACACGAAGGACCTTTTTGCACATTTTCTCATTGCTCCTAACCTCGGAAAGCTGCGTTAAGATATACAGGCAAACCAAAGCTCTGTCTTTGGTGGACCCGCTGCCTCTCTCCCCAGCCCTAAGCTTATAAAGCCTCTGAGTTGGAGTGCACGGCTCTCTGGTTGGGTGGCCGTTACATGAAGGGACTTGTACGAGTGGCACCCTCACCATCTAAACCCAGCTTGTTAAATTTTCCTCGGACATACTTGTCAGGAAAGCAGTGCTGAGACTTCTCATCCCTGGCTGGCTTTTTTCTTTCCCACACTGACCATTAGAAATTTAAGAAGGAAAATACGTAAAAGATGACTGTCGACTGTCTGCTAAGCTTTTCAAGCCTGAGTGATCCCTCCCAGGCTGCTGTTAAGGACTGATTTTTTTTTTAGTATTTTTAAAAAAGATTTTATTTATTCATTTTTAGACAGAGGGGAAGAGAAGGAGAAAGAGAGGGAGCGAAACATCACTGTTACCTCTTGAGTGCCCTGTACTGGGGACCTGGCCTGCAACCCAGGCATGTGCCCTGACTGGGAGTCGAACTGGCGACCCTTTGGTTCACAGCCTGCGCTCAATCCACTGAGCTGTACCAGTCAGGGCAGCACTGATTTTTTTAATGACCAGATTTGAGAGAGGTGGTACTGGAACCTAGCCAGGGTTAAGATGCTGGAGAAACCCTTTCCCTTAACAGAGTGCATCATGGATGCTGGGTAGTCTGTATATTTAACCTGAAACTGTGAAGTATTCCCTTTTTACCAGTAAACCAAAAAGCAAATCCTTGAAACTTTGCCCTGAAACACTAAACAAAGAAACTGCACCCCCTGATCCTCCTGAGGCCAAGAGGCTGATCGGGTGGTCCGGCTGGTCACACAGTCAGACGTGGAGCAGGGTCAGCGGCTCACGAGGCTCATTGACCAGACCCTGCCCCTCCGTGTGTCCCGTGTTCACACCCGAACTTCCCTTTCTTTGGGATCATGTTTGCTGCCTCTGGCTCACCCTGTTCTGAACTGTTTTACTTGAAACACTATGTTGTGGCAAAGGGCACTCCAGGATACCTAGTGGAAGGTATTGATTTTATTTTGAGTTGTTTCGTTGGTAAGCGTATGTTCATTTGATGTTGCTGCGCCCTCTGCCCCAGAACCCAGTTTAGTGCTGTTTCCTGCTGTACGGTTCCAAGTCCAGTTTGACCCTTGAATGTCTTTTCTTCTTCCTTTTCCTCCTTTCTCTTGTTCTGTACTCCGGCTGGCTACATAATTGGCAGAGCCCTTTGTTTAAAAATCACTAAGCATTTCAAGATGGCAATTGTAGAACACCAAACCAAGCGTGAGGCTATTCTCAACCTGTTTCCTAAGGGAAGAGGGTGGCCCTCGCGTGGCACACTGGGACAAAGAGCAGAGCTGCTTGTGCCCAGAGGAGGGCATCCTGTCCCAGCTCCTCTGTGTCCCCCGATGGCTCACCGGTGCCACAGCACCCGCTGGGAAGCCCTGCTGTACCCTCATATTTGATTCTGAATTTTAAGACTCCATGGAGTCTATAGTTCAAGGTCAGTTGGGAAGAAAGGAGGTGGGGATGGGGCTCTGGCCCAGGTGACCCCTAAGAACCAGGAAATGGGTACCAGTTCGTTTTCACTTCTCTGCTGACCTGTCATCACCCTGTTGTCTCCAGGACAAGCCTTTGGGCTTAAATACCTCCTCCCCAGTCGGGTTTTGCTACTGATGATTTTTCTTCCTCTTCTGGCCTCCTGCTGTGCCCTATTTTCCCAGGCTACACAACTGTGGGAGTGAATTTCAGTCCCTGTATAGGCGGACACTGATTTTACTGGCATGGGAGTGGGCTCTGTGGAGAAGCCTGTGCCCGTCTGGGAGTCGCACACGGCCTTTTTCCTAAACCCTGCGCTGACCGCGTCAGGAAGTGGGGCACATGGCGTTCATTTCACTGTGGTTGCTCGTCGTAAACTTGACATCAGGATGGAAATGAAGCTGTTTGGGTTTCAGTGTTTCTTTGACACCCCTTCCCTCTCCAGTCCACCCGCCCCTCCGACACCACTAGCTAAAGTCTCTCACGAAATGGAGAAGAGCTGTCGCTGTCTGACTCCTTCCATTAAATTAATAAGTACTGACCTCCTAATATTTAAGTGTTTACTATCTATTGCTGTAAAGTTTTGTATATTTTGTAAACTTTTTTCCCAAATAGTAGATGTCTAAAATCGTTGTACATCTGATTCTTTTATATTCCATTGTTCGGCACAAAGTGTGGTTTTTATTTAGAATAAAAAAAGGAAATTGGAAATGGGAGTTCTTTTCCTTTCACCGTGG
The DNA here is from genome assembly GCA_028533065.1 of Trachops cirrhosus. Lineage (NCBI taxonomy): Eukaryota > Metazoa > Chordata > Mammalia > Chiroptera > Phyllostomidae > Trachops > Trachops cirrhosus. The sequence goes on along the minus strand of CM052539.1, from coordinate 48,764,834 downwards.
TCACGCGTGTCCCTGAGTTCAGAGTGTCGGGGGTGCGGCCTGCATGGTAGTGGTCCTTCACTCCGCAGGGTTGTTCAGGTAGCAAGCACACATTCCTGTAGCAGGAATTCCCCAGGGTTAACTCGATGCCCTGTTTTTAGTGGGAAATTAAGTAAATGATTCTACCTTTTGGGGGGGACATGTCTGAGGGGGTCTTCTGTTGGTCCAGAGAACACAGTGGAACTCTACTAATTCCTAGTTGGCCTTGAGATTTGGCCACAGCTTGTCTTACCAGTGCCATGAAACACTGCGACGTGGCACATTGGAGCGGGGAGAGGCGGATCGGACAGAGGCAGAGGTTTGGCATCGTTTCCTGAGGTTGTAACAAATGTGCCTCCACAGAGAAGGAGACAAGCCTCTTGAAGTTAAGGTAGGATGTGGTCCGTTTGGTCTCAGAGTACACTGCCTGGGCCTGGACCCCGGCCCTGCTCAGGAAAGGCTGAGCCAGGCAGCCTGGCTGCCCTCCCAAGGCCCTAAGGAAGTGTGCGAACAGGGTCGTAACTGGTTGCCAGAGTGAAATCCATGAGAAGAGCACAATCTTGGGGAAGTGGACTCTGAGGTAACTTGGGAAGTGACAGAGATATAAAATTGAGTTTCCTTTAGGGAATTCGGGAACATAGGTTGGGAGGCAACGATACGGGCATCGGATTTTGGCTTGGTTTTCACATAGGGGAAGAAAGTGTAATGTACTTTCTATATTGGTGAGTCCTTACTGCAGCCCCATCTTGGACTCCCCTAATTGAAGAGCCTTCAGCTCTATGCCACCGGGCAGTTGTTTGTAGCTTAAGACCCTTTGAGGCTGGGCCCAGTGTATAGGGGAGACTGTGGATAAACCCCCATGCTTCTGACAGATGGGAGCATACACCATTGGAGTGCGTGTTTAATGCAGCTGGTGAACAGTTTCAGCTTTCTAAGAGCAGAGGAGAGAGCGCCCCAGGTCAATGAGTTATTCCAAGTTAAACATTCCAGGCACGGAGCACTGGGCAGGACAGAGGCTCTCAGTGGTTCCGTCTACAAGCCCTTCCGTCTCCACAGGCAGGGTTAAGAGGCCAAGGACTTGAACCTGTTCTGAGGCTTTTACTTCAGTCGGAATTCTTCATGATCATGGTCCTAGTTTCCCAAACTAATCAGTGAGCCTTTCCAGAAGACCAGTAGACTGGAAAAGAAGACCAACAAGAGGACTTCTTTTCCTATCTCTAGGACAAGTGTTTATAGAAATAAGTTGCTGGACAGATAAATTGTGGAAAAGCCTAGGCCAGGGAGAAAGAAGTATGAGGGTGAGAACTGACTGGAGAACACCAGAGTTCTGCCCTGTGGCAGAGGTGGGAGATTCCCACTTCCCCGTCCTGTGCAGGGAGCAAAGGCTGAGGGACAGAGTATCTGTCAGTGCCTGCTGCTGGGTGCTCCCACGGTCTGTGGCCCTTGCTATTGTGCTGTGAAGATCTGGGGAGAAAGGGAGGGACGGGGTGGATTTCTGATAGCATCTCACCTAGATCCGAAATGTCCTTCATCCGAAGCTGGAGGGAGATGGGCTATGAGCAGCAGTGACTGGGGAGGTTTCTCTGCTCTGGGGGGAGGGGAGCTGGACAAGTGATGGGGAGAGTGTCAGCAAGGAAATGGAGAGTTTCCTGGATGGTGGAAGCGGGTGGAGAACCGCCCTGACAACCCAGCTGCTGTGCCTGCACAGACCCTGGCTTCGCCTCGCCCCTGCTTCCCCGCCCCCTCCATTTATCGCGGCACTGAGGATGCGCTGCGTCCTGCTGAGACCTCCTGGTTCCTTGGCCTCTGGCCTCTTGTCCCCACAGCCTGCATGCTGTGCTGGCAGATCAACAAGCACACAAACACAAAAGGAAAGTTTTGTGAGGTCCCTGCGGAGCTCACTCTTTCCGGGCCAGGGCGATTTCTGCAAGGAGTGCCGTTTCTGCGGCCCATCCCTTTCGCCTTGGCTGTTTCCCCAGTCCCAGCTGCAAGAGCAGACTTTTCGGAGATCCAGAGTTGTGGCTGTCTCTATTACTTTATTTCACCTTTTCCCCCCTGTGTGTCTGCCTTAGACACAGGGACTGAGGCAACCAGTACAACACCAAGGACCTGTTCTTTATCTCCTCCATCCCTCTCTCTGCCTCAAGATACAAGATAAATTCAAAACTGACTATGCATGATGCTTTGACCCTTTCCCCTGCTCCCCCAAAATCTCTCACCTACAATTCCAGCTTTCCATTTCACAGAGGGAGGAGACTGAACTCTCCCTCAGCTGGCTGTAAGAGACTGAGGAGTGGAGATAGGTGAAGTACTTGGCGCCTGGAAGTCCAGGCTGGGGTGGTGGTGGGGGCCTGCTGTGGTGGGCTGGGCACCCTCCTTGGTGATGACGATGGAGTGCTGTGTGGAGGAGGAGGAAGAGGAAGCGCGTCTGCCTGCCCCTGCCTGGACCTTGGGAAGGTAATGGACCACAGCGCTCAGCAGCCTGCCCCTGAAGGTCGGGCTGAGAAAGTTGTAAAGGATGGGGTTGATGACGCAGTGGAGCATGGAGAAGCAGTCGATGACGTCATAAAAGAAGTAGAGCAGGTGAGCCAGGTAGCAGTGGAGGGAGATGTGGAACCCGTGCAGTGTGATCAGCAGCAGGGTCACGTGGTAGGGAAGCCAGCAGATGGCAAAGACTGCGATGTAGGCACCCATCAGCAGACAGTGGCGCCGGCCCTCGGGCTGGGCTGCCCGCCTCAGCCGGCAGGCTGTCAGCACATTGAAGACTGTGATGAGAGCAAAAGGCAGCAGGAAGCCCAGGATGGTGGTGGACAGAGTCACCACCAGGGCCCATGTGCTGTAGGTCTCAAAAGGTGCCATGAAGAGGCACATGGGCTCAGAGCTCTCCACAAGCTGGATGTGGGCCACCTCGGGCAGCGGAATGATGGCTGAGAGCACCCAGATGCCTGCACACACCGCCCGCCGCACTCGGTGCTGGTGGCGCTGCCAGGAGGGAGAGGCATTGGTAAGAGTGATGTAGCGGTCAATGCTGAGGCACACCAGGAAGAAGATGCTGCTGTACATGTTGGCAAAGTAGAAATAGTGGGTGAAGCGGCAGGAGAAGCTGCCCCAGAGCCAGGTGTAATCCAGCGTGACCTCCAGCATCCACACTGGCAGAGACAGGACGATGCCCAGGTCCGCTATGGCCATGTTGAGGATGTAGAGGCTCAGCAGCCCTGCCCGGCCAGAGTAGCGCCAGTTGACACAGATCACCAGGAGGTTCTCCACCAGCCCGACCACGAAGATGGCCAGGTAGAGGACAAAGAGGACCACTCGCTTGGTGCTTTCACTGAGCTCAATGTGGCACTCAGAAAAAGTGTGGTTGAAGAAGTAGAGCAGCTCAGTCCAGTTGTGGATCTCTCCGATATCATAGTCAGGCTCCGCAGTGACCCCCTTGGAGAGGCCGGGCTCCATGCTGGCCGTGACTGACATTAGGACCAGCAAACGCCTGGCGGGGAGAAGAGAGGGTTGGAAGAGAAAGGAGACTTGGGTGACAGCTTTGTGTCCCCCGGGTAACAGGTCACTGGGACCAGGAGGCTTTGGAAAAAGATTCTAGGTGTAAAGAGACAAGAAAGGGAAAGATACACATTCAGACTGTGAGCAAACAGTACACAACTCACTTGTCACCTTTGACCCAAGAGCAGAGACACTTTGTTAAGGGGCCTCGGGTGGGAGAGACCAGAAGTGTTTGTGCCCAACCAGACCTCCTCCCAGCCGGGCCAGTCCCACCCTTCTCCAGCCTCAGGTGGGCTGGCTCACGCCTGCACTTCCCTCCTGGAGCTTCACACCTTGGTCCTTTCACAAGGCCTCTCTCAGGAGGCTCTTGCTCTGTTTTACAATTTGGGCTCTGAGTGTGGGACACACACACACAAATGTGTGCAACACACGCACACCCCTCTTATTCATCTCTGGGAACATCTGAGGATCATGTAGGAAAAGCAGTTGCTTTCAAGTCCCATTCCTTCTTCCCTGAGAGGGATTGACACTCACCTGAGTTTCCCTAGGAAGCACCTCCAGTCCGGAGGGTCAGGGAGTCTGGGCTGTTGGGGAGCTGGGAGGAGGCTGGAGGGACTGTAGCCTTGGGACTGGCTTTGCGTTGGGCTTCAGGGCCGCCCTTCTCATCCGGGAAGCAGATCACTGGCTGAGGCTCTGTGGGAGAGGATCCGGATTTTTCCTGCCTTCCCCCAATCCAGTTAGAGGGAAAGTTCAGCAAAAGACCAGTGTACCAGGGTCAGGGAGGAGCCAGGCTGCAAGCATTAAAATCCAGGCTCCTCCCTCACTAGATGTGGGAATTTACTCTTATGGCCTGGGTTCTCTCTCCTGCAAAGTGGGACAGTAGAATCTACTATTGGGGCTGTTGTGTGAGAATTGAATGAGCCCTCCGGTGAAGTGCTAGCACAGGATGGGGCCTGTGTTTAACGATTTACATGTGTTTGTGTTTCCCACTCTCTAAATCAGCTTGGAACACCGCTCTTCCATGTCTGCCTTCATTTCTACTAAAGCAGAACTGGAGAGAGGTTGGAGGGCTAAAAACATCGGAAAATCAGTCAGACTCTTAATCGCTCTGGCCCGTCCCCCTGCCAGTTCTCCCAGGCTTCGTTTGGAGGTCTGAGTTGAGAATCTGGAGAGAGGAAAGACTGGTTACGGTGGGGAAGGGACAGCGTTGAGCTTCACGGAGACTGCATCTAGATGGAGAAGGAAACAGCATTCGTCCCCCCACGGCTCCACTCTTCTAGTGAAGTGTGTGCATGGGAGAGGGGCAGGGGGAGGGGGAGAGAGAGACTGAAAGTCACTCAGCTTCTCCCTCCCTCCAGCCCGTAGGGTAACCCCTGGCGTGGGTCGTGTTGTGGGGGAACAGCTTGTGTCAGCAGAGCGTCCTGCTTCTCAGGGCGCTTTCACCTCAGTTCATCATTTGGTCCTTGAGGTGCCCCTGGGGGGAGAAAGGATGGGCTTCCTCATCTTCTGTGAGGCCCAGAGAGGTTGCCTGTCTCACAAGCCACACAGCGCAGATGGCAGAGCCACCTGAGGCTGGGGCGTGTGGTGTAGGAAGTAGAGCAGAGTCGTGTTGGCTGGAGGGGATTGGGTACAGGTACATTTCATGGAGGTGAAAGTCTCACAACAGTGTCAATCATTTTAAAGTGTACAACTCAGCGGCATCTAGTTCACTCACATCGTTGCGCAGCCACCATCTCTATCTAGTTCCAAACGTTTTCATCGCCCCAAAAGAGAGCCCCGCACCCACTGAGCACTCACTCCCTGTTCGCCCGGTCCCTGGCGGCACCGTCAGCTTTCTGTCTCTCTGGGTTTACCTGTCAGGGATATTTCATGTAAGTGGGATCATACAATGCGCGGCCTTTGTGTCTGGTTTGTCACTCGGGGTAATATCTTTGAGGCTCACCCGCACGTAGCTCGTGTCGTGTTGCGTTCCTGTGTGTGACCGGCTCCTAGGCCACTGCGCCAATAGGGCGCTTTTTGTGTATCCGTTCAGGTAGGGGATGTTTGTGAGTTTGCTCTTTCATTTTGTATTACTTTCATTAAACATCAAATTGCTGTTCGAACTACTTTAAACAGACGGCTCAGCAGCATTGAGCTCACTCGCACTGTTGTGCGCCGCCGCCAGCCATCCCCGTGGGAACGGGTATTTTTAATTTTGCAGTTTTCTTAAAGCCTCCTTTAGAAAAGCTGTTTCTCTGCTCTCAAAACTTCTGGCACTAAGTGTGGAGGGTTTCCCCCGGACACCCACCAATTTTCCAGCTCCCCAGACACCAACTGGGCATCTGATCGTTTAATTCAGTTCTGACACCAAGCACCTGAAGTTAGTGTCAGACCCCACAGGTTGAAGGACTCAGTCCCACAGGATTGTCCTCACTTTAGGTTCCAGTCACAAGCAATTGGTCCTTAGGGTACACACACTTCTGTCCAACGTGGCCACGACGTCAGGGGTTCTCGCAGAGTCCCCCTCAGTTCCAATAATTTGCTGGAATGGCTCACACAGCTCAGGGAGACATCCACTCACATGTAGTGATTTATTGTGAAGGACACAGCTGCACAGCCAGACAAAGAGGTAGATACCCAGGGTGAGGTCGGGAAGGGTCATGAAGTTCCTGTCCCGGTGGAGCCGGGGTGCACCACACTGCTGGCATGTGAGTGTGTTCGCCAACCCTCATAGTTCAGGTATTTTTATGGAGGCTTCATCACATAGGCATGATTGATTATTAAATTAATCTCCAGCCCTCTCTCTCCCTGTAGGATGGGGAATGGGGCTGAAAGTTCCAAGCTTCTAATCAAGGTTTGCTCTTTCTGATGGCCAGCCTCCATCTCGACGCCATCTAGGAGCCCATCGAATCCCCCTCGTTAGAGGAAGAGATGCTCCTATTACCCAGGAACCGGGTGGAGTTCAAGAAATCTGTCATGATGAGCTCTGATGATACAAAATGTGATTTACTTTGATTTTCCAGACAGTTCCATTCTCTCTTCCTCTCTTTGGGATCTCAGTTGCTAGCCTATGGATATCTTTTTTTTTTTTTCAGTGAGGAGCTTTATGAGATTTTCTGTTTGTTTCATCCTCCATGCCTTTGACCCACACAGAAGGAGACTCCACTAGACCGAGTCCCCCTCGTTCTGGACTCTGTTCTCTCCACACAGACCCACAGCCACTTCCATCCCTCTCAAGACTGCATTTTAGTGGCTCTTGTCTCCTGTGTCTCTGAATCTTCCACCCCAGGACCTGTTCTCTCCCATCGGCAACATCACCCCACACAGTCCCACCTCCACCTGCTCCCCAGCCCCTGCCCCTCACATCACCCAGTGTGTGTGCAGCCAGAGGCTCAGCGGGAAATCATCCTCAGGAAGCAGTAAGTGATAGCTCTGCAGTTTTCATGTGAGTGTTTATCTTTGGAGGGAGGAGGGAGGCAGCTGGAAAGAGAGAGATTGGAAGGAAGGGAAAGAGGGAGGGGCAGGAGCTCAGGCGAAAGGATGGAGGCAAACAGCTTTGCAAGCAACAGGAGCTGCAGCAGTGAAACAATTACTGGAAATTTACTCTTTCTTCTTCCTCCTCCCATCCTCCCCCTTTTGTTTTTCAACAAATGTAGACAAGACATTGTAATCAACAATCAGAAAGGAAGGAAGGTACCAGGGAGGAGTTATTGGAAGTCACAGATAAAGACAAGCAGCTTCCCAGGGTCGGTTAGGGGCCAAGGGTTTGTGCCTGGACCCTCGAAGAAGGGGTAGAGCAGGCTGTCCCAGGAATCCCACCCACCCTGCCGCCCTCCACACACACTCTGTGGCCTTTGTGGTCCAGGACCCTACTTTGTGTGGCAAGGGCAGGTGGACTGGGAACAGGTCAAGGCTGAGGTGTTCGGCAACAGTTGCACTCCCATCCCCAGCTTGAGCTTCTAGAAGGCCACTGAGTGCAGAAGCCAAGTCCAGCCATTGAGGTTGCTTTGCCCTCTGACTGTGGCTTCCCCCTGTCAGAGAGGCAGCCGTGTCTGCCCAGCAGCACAGATAAAGGGCTCCCCAAAGAAGGATGTGGCCCAGTGACCCCGTCCTTGGCTTGCCTCAGCAATTTCCTGCTCACTCATGTGTCACCCAAATGCAGTGGAGGTAACACTAGTTTGGGGACTGGACTTGGCTCTGGCACCTTTGTTCCACCACTTAGTGGCTGTGTGAGTTCAGGCAAGTTACTTTACCTTTCTGAGTCTTAGCTTCTTTACATAGAAAGTGAGGATAATGATGTACGGGATACATCAGATAAAACATCAGTATAGAAAGTGCATGGCATTCAGTATGGCCCTTTTCTTCTTCTTGAAGATGAGGAAGAAGAGACCCTTCTTGTGGAAATGCTCTTCAGGTACTGCTCCCAAGTCCCACCACCACCAGCCTTTTTCTCTAAAATGAATCAACACTAGCTTCCTCTTTTATTTAGTTGTCTGGCATTGTATTTCTCACATAGAAGATGAAAAATATTCCCAAATGCCACTCTGAATTACCACAGAAGAGATGTAATGACAGCTAACATTTATTGAATGTTTACCATCTGCCAGGCACAATTGCTTTTCATGTATCGCCTCATTTAATCCTCGTGATAACTTAATGGGGCAGGCACTGGGGTAGGCAAGGAGCTGCGGCCAGACAGGTTAGACAACTTGCCTGATTCACACTGCTAGTAGTTCAGTAAACCCTTATTGCAGTGACACTTGACCTGGATTTGTGGCACGTAATGGCTCTAGTTGGTCTGTAAACTCCCTGAAAAGTATATGAGGGTCTGTCCATAAAGTATCCAGCCACATACTATGAGAACTAGAGACATTTATTGAAGAAGATACAAGATACAAGAAACACTGTACATAGGACAATGACGCCTCAGTTCCCTTCAGTGTAGGTACCTTGGGACCTCACACAGTTCTCCCAGTCGCCATCACCTGCCCCATTGGATTTTCCTGAATCTCATCAACAGTCTGACTGAAATCTCTTCCCTTTCAAAGGAGATTTTAATTTTGGAAAAAGCCAGAAGTTGCAGGGCACCAAATCTGGGCTCTAGGGGGACTGAACCACCTGGGGTGATTTCATATTTTGCTAAAAATATGAAAATCTCTGCATGAGACGCATGTATGAGTGGGCACATTGTTGTGACGAAACTGCCAATCACCAGTTGCTCTTAGATGTAGCCTTCTGAATCATCTGAACAGTTTCCACAGGGAATGTTCAAGTTTAATGCAAAATGTGATGCAGATTCGTTGCTCTACTTGCTCATTTTGATGCAATGGACACACAATACACATGCTGACTCAACAGTGTCTACCATCGCCACTGACTAGTACAGTGATGTTGTCATTGTTCATGCGTGTACATTCTAGTCCACTCTCCTTGGCTGCCAGGCATTGATGTCACGCAAACTGTTTTTGTTATATTAACAATGGTTGGACTTTGTCTGAACAGATGCATTTACAAAATCCCAAGTCATTTTTATGGCGCTTAGAACTTCCCTTAAATTTTCAAAAGAGTTCATGGTGTACAAAAGGTTAAAAATGACTGCCCTAGAAGAGCTTCTCATAGACAGGGGCTAGGGAAAAAAAAAAAGAGCAAGGCATACATTTCTGGGGAGGTGCCTCAGCCCTGGGAATTCTGGGAAATTTCTTTTAAAAAATGTATTTTACTGACAATGCTATTACAGTTGTCCCATTCCCCCCTCCTTATTCCCCTCCACCCTGCACACCCCCTCCCACCTGCATTCCCCCCCTTAGTTCATGTCCATGATCATACATATAAGTTCTTTGGTTTCTACATTTCCCATACTATTCTTGCCCTCCCCCTGTCTATCTTCTACCTATCATTTATGCTATTTATTCTCTGTACCTTCTCCCCCTCTCTCCCTGTCCCACTCCCCCTCTGATAACCCTCCATGTGATCTCCATTTCTGTGATTCTGTTCCTGTTCTAGTTGTTTGCTTAGTTTGTTTTTGTTTTTGTTTTAGGTGTTGTCATTAATAATTGTGAGTTTGTCATTTTACTGTTCATATTTTTATCTTCTTTTTCTTAGATAAATCCCTTTAACATTTCATATAATAAGGGCTTGGTGATGATGAACTCCTTTAACTTGACCTTCTCTGGGAAGTACTTGATCTGTCCTTCCATTCTAAATGATAGCTTTGCTAGATAGAGTAATCTTAGATGTACGTGCCTTTAATGACTTTAAATAGTTCTTTCCAGCCCCTTCTTGCCTGCAAGGTCTTTTTTGAGAAATCATCTGACAGTCTGATGGGAACTCCTTTGTAGGTTACTGTCTCCTTTTCTCTCCTTACCTTTAATCTTGGGTAATATAATTATGATGTCCCTTGGTGTGTTCCTCTTTGGGTCCAACTTATTTGGGACTCTCTGAGCTTCCTGGACTTCCTGAAAGTCTATTTCCTTTGCCGGAATGGGGAAGTTATCCTTTATTATTTGTTCAAATAAATTGTCAATTTGTTGCTCTTCCTCTTCCTTGTTTCTTTCTTCCTTCTGGTTCAAACCATTGATTTGAGTCCCTGTTTCCTTCCCTTCACTGTTGGTGCCCTGTACATTTTCCTTTATTTCACTTTTCATAGCCTTCACTTTTTCCTCTATTTTGTGACAATACTCAACCAATTCTGTGAGCATCCTGATCACCAGTGTTTTGAATTGTGCATCTGATAGGTTGGCTCTCTCTTTGTTGCTTAGTTGTATTTTTTCTGGAGCTTTGATCTGTTCTTTCACTTGGGCCATTTTTTGTTTTGTCTCAGCACACCTGTTATGTAGTAAGGGGAGGAGCCTTATGTATTCACCAGGGCAGGGCAAGGTACATCACTGTGTTATGACACTGTATGTGGAGGAGGTGTCCAAGAGGGAACAGTGCTGCTTACTCTGCTCTCTTCCAGCTTTCAGTCACTTCCCCTGCTAGCCACAATCAAATTGGGCCTTCTGGTGCTGATTCCCAGGTGGGTGGTTTTGTGTATGTTCTAGGACACTGTGGGTCTCTCCAATGAACTCTCCTGTGAACCCTCCTAAGATCCAGAAGCTTCACTGAGTGAGTCCACCCCATTCCCTTCTCCCTTCCTTACCTTTGAGCTCAGACACCGCTGTTTTCTCCTGAACACTTTTCTGCCACTGAGAGTTACTGTATCCGGAGGGGTCTTGAATGTCAAGTTTCGCAGATGCCACCTAAAGGAAAAAGTGGTTCTGGAAAAGGGGGGAAAAGGGGAGCAGCATCTGGGAGTGACAGTTCTGACAAGAAGTCTCAGGGTCCCAGTGGTGGTAGCAATGCAGTAAAGGTCAGGCACATTCTGTGTGAGAAACGGAAAAATCATGGAAGCCTTGGAAAAGTTAAATTCTGGAATGAAATTCAATGAAGTGGCCACACAGTGTAGTGAAGATAAAGCCAGGCAAGGCGGCAACCTGGGCTGGGTGACTGGAGGGTCCATGGTGGGACCATTTCACGAAGCAGCATTTGCTTTGCCTGTAAGTGGCCTGGACAAACCTGTGTTTACAGACCCTCCAGTTAAGACAAAACTTGGATATCATATCATTATGGTTGAAGGGAGAAAATAAAATTGTATGGAATACAAAAAAAAAGAAGGGATCTTTATACTCTTTTCCTTCTCGTTCTAATTCTGGCAACTGACAAAGCTTGTTTTCCTCAGTGAATTCTGTGCTGAGCCATATGAGGGGACCCCAGGCTCAGAGGTTATGCCAGCAGCCAAGGTGACACAGCAGTTGGAGCAGAGCTGGGTTTTGAACCCAAGTGTGTCTTGATTCATAGTGTGTCCTCTTTATAGAATCTTCAGTAGGTCAGGGGACAAGGGTTCCAGACTGGAGCAGGCAGAAGATAGGAAGACAGCTCTGTACCATATGGTCATGATCACAGCGTCTCCGGTGTGTGTGTGTGTGTGTGTGTGTGTGTGTGTGAGTGATAGGGTTGGTGGAGTGGGAGGACCAGGAGAAGGTGGTTGAGAAAAGTATACATAGATCAAGGGGTAGTCTGAGAAATGCAATGTCCTCTAGTAGTAATAGTGTGAGTGTGCCAAAGATCATGTGAGTCAGGGCCAGAATCAACAATACCAGATGTGGTAAACAGGAACAATCTGAGGACTCCATGCCAGAAGCCTGGAGTTTGGTGTGCTAACTCATATCCTGTGTGTCCTTAGGTCCTCCTGACTGAACACGGGCCACCTTCGTATTTCACTCTTGCCTGCCTGCCTGTCCCCTGCAAAACCATGTGGCTGTACCTGGCGGCTCTCATGGGCCTGTACTACTTTCTTCGCTGGTACCGGGAGAGACAGGTGGTGAGCCACCTCCAAGACAAGTATGTCTTCATCACGGGCTGTGACTCAGGCTCCGGGAACCTACTGGCCAGGCAGCTGGACCTGCGAGGCTTGAGGGTACTGGCCGCATGTCTGACAGAGAAGGGGGCTGAGCAGCTGAGGGGCCAGACATCAGACAGGCTGGCGACAGTGATCCTGGATGTCACCAAGACAGAGAGCATTGCTGCGGCCACCCAGTGGGTGAAGGAGCATGTAGGGGACAGAGGTATCTCACATATTTCTCAACTGTTTCTTCTCTCTCAGTGAAGGAAAGACCCCTTGTCTGCTACTTGGGAAAGATTCCCAGCATCTTTTCTGGGACTTGAAGTCATACCAGCTTTCTTCACCTCACCCAGCTTATCAGCCAAGTCTTTTCACTTTCCATGGCCCCCCACACCTCCCGACCTTGGAGCTCTGCAGTTTTGAGGAGAGTTTGAGCTGATGAGAATTTGTCCTGGCAGAATCCTGTGTCTGGAGTCCCCTCCTCTCTCAGCAGAGGTTCTGGATTTCCAGATATTGAGTGCCTTGGAGAAAGCAAGGTCCACTTTCTGGAGGAGGCGTGGAGAAGAGGGCACTAGCCTAAGGCTTAAATGGGTAGCTGGGGGACAGCACTGGAGCCGGGCCCCAGTTCTCAGCACATCAGTATCTTCATGCTGGTGACTCACAATCATCCACCAGGGAGTTCATATCACCCATTTTCAGATGATGACACTGAACTCTCAGGACTCACCTAAGGAAGGTCAGGAAATCAGTGTGGGGTCACTCACTCCTCTCTCTCTCTCTTTCCTAAACTACAGTTGTGCCTGCCCAATTATGGGGAAGAAAAGAACATCATTTTCCTGTATCTAAGTATGAATGTACAACATGATCAATGCAGAAAATACAGAAAAGTACAGGGATTAAAAAAACCTCACCCCAAATCTCACTACCTAAAGATGAGTGTCATTAACATTCTGATATACCGTATTTTTCGGACTATAAGACAGCCCCTCCAAATCTGGGAGGGAAAGGGGTGTGTGTCTTATAGTCCACATGTAGTTTACCTGGCTCACTGTGGGTAGGAGGCAGCAGTGGAGCGGGGTCACAGGAGGAAGCAGCAGGGTCGCTGCTGCATTTTCCTCCCAAATTTGGGGGAGACGCATCTTATAGTCTGAAAAATATGGTACATAGTATTATGAACATAGTTGTCAAATTCTTTGCATTAAAAGAAGATAACAATTTTATAGCATGGTGAAAATTTCTTTAAAAAGAAATTTTCTTTTACTTAATTGTACTTAATTTTTAAATATATTTTATTGATTATGCTATTACAGTTGTCCTATTATCCCCCCTTCATTCCCCTCCACCCTGAACACCCTCTCCCACCCACATTCCCCCCCTTTAGTTCATGTCCATGTGTCATAAGCTTCTACATTTCCCCTACTATTCTTACCCTCCCCCTGTCTATTTTCTATCTACCTTC
>CM052539.1:48731382-48751003 GCA_028533065.1 Trachops cirrhosus | reverse complement strand
GGGGAGGGTGTGCAGGGTGGAGAGGTATGGAGGGGAGTAATGGGACAGCTGTAATAGCATAATCAATAAAATATTTTTTAAAAAGAATAGAATAGGAAATGTAGAAGCCAAAGAACTTATATGTATGACCCATGGACATGAACTAAAGGTGGGGAATGTGGGTGGGAGGGGGTGCGCAGTGCAGGGGGGAACAAAGGGAGAAGTGGGACAACTGTAATAGCATAATCAATAAAACAGATTCAAAAAAATAAAAATAAAAATAAAACCCCAAGAAAATAAACAAAATCTTTAAAAAATGATATTGTTGAATATTACTCTATTGTCTCAAACTCTGTCCATTCACTTAACAAAGATGGGTTTATTGCCTATTGCATGCCAGGCACTGAGGAGCAGAAAAATTACCATCCCTGCCATCCAGTGGCTAAACGTGTTTGTCAGCCCTGACACCCTGCAACCACAGCATTCCTATTTCTTTTCCTGCACACTTTCCCATATCCCATGTATCACGCTGTTGTTTACTCAATAAAACATAATGATAATGTAAATTGGAACCACACAACTGTCCTCACTGTAAGGTCACAGCACAATGTTGCTCTCTTACCCCCACTGTGCCCAGGACTCAGTGGGGCCTGGTGAATAATGCTGGCATCTCCATGCCCACACACCCTGTGATTGGCTCATAAAACAGGACTTCATTAAGATATTCAGTCTGAGCCTGTTGGGGGTGATCGAGGTGACCCTGAGTCTGCTGCCCTTAGTGAGGAAGGCAAGAGGCCATGTGATCAACATCTCCAGCATCTTGGTTTGTGTCTCCTTGTATGGCAGGGGCTACTGTATCTCCAAGTTTGGCATCCAGGCCTTCTCAGACTCCCTCAGGTATTAGGCTGGGACAAAGGCCCTCCACCTCGGTCCTCCTGCTTCTGTGCTTTTGGTGGGGACTTTTCCAAGAAGTTCATTTCACATGGCGTTAGAGGTTCTTCCTTCCAGAATCCTCTCTCTTGCTTTGTGCCAGGCATTCATTAGGAAGCACCTTTTAATCTTTTGGGAGTCAGAATGGGTCTCAGATCTATAAAATTTGACTTAACCCCTTCATGCCCTGGAGGAGGGCCCACAGTGGTAAAGTGGCTGAATTAGAATCCAGATAACTTGGTTGCTGAGCCCGGGTCCTTAACCCTATGTTACTTAATTTCTGGGAGCCCCTGAGCTCAGGGTAGAGTATTTGACTCAATTCTACATATATTTCTGGGTACTTCTGTGAGTGCACAATTAATGTCTGAGGATAACAAGGTTTGTTACTTGAGACACAAACTCTTGAATGCTGTGAAAGGGACAAGAGATACAGAAATGGTATGGCCATCTCTTGTGATGTAGTGGCTATGTTAGCCATGGTGACCGTGGTAGCCAGTGGAATGAGGGGAGAGTTTGGAGAGAGGTCTGAGCTGAGTTTTGAAGAACTGAACTTGTACTTCCAGCCAAGATGTAGGTGTAGATAGACATACTGTTCCACCTTGCACAACAAAAAGGACAACAAATTTAAAAACAAAAAATAACCAAAACTGCCAGAAAATCAAACTGTACAGAAGTCTGACAACCAAGGAGTTAAAGAAGAAACGTTTATCCAGACTGGTGCACTGAGACAAAAAAATATGGCCCAAATAAAAGAACAGGTCAAAACTCCAAAAATAGAACTAATCAACAAAGAGATAGCCATCCTATCAGATGTAGAGTTCAAAACACTGGTAATCAGGATGCTCACAGACATGAATGATTATTGTCACAAAATAGAGGAAGAAGTGAAAGCTATGAAAAGTGAAATAAAGGAAAGTGTACAGGGCACCAACAGTGAAGGAGACCAGGATTCAAATCAACACCTCAGAGGGGAAGGAAGATATAAACATTCAACCAGAATAGAATGAAGAAACAAGAGTTGAAAAAATGAGAAGAGGCTTAGGAACCTCTAGGACAACTTGAAACATTCCAACATCCAAATCATAGTGGGGCCAGAAGAAGCGGATGACCAAGAAATTGAAAACTTATTTCAAAAACTATTGAAGAAGAACTTCCCTGACAAAGGAAATAGACTTCTAGGAAGTCCAGGAACCTCAGAGAGTCCAAAACAAGTTGGACCCAAGGAAGCACACTCCAAGGCACGTCATAATTACATTGGCCAAGATGAAAGATAAGGAGAGAATCTTAAAAGCAGCAAAAGAAAAGGAGACACTTACCTACAAAGGAGTTCCCATTACACTATCATGTGATTTCTCATTAGAAACCTTGCAGGCAAGTAGGGGCTGGAAAGAGGTATTCAAAGTCATGAGCCCTGGCTGGTGTGGCTCAATGGATTGAGCACCAGCCTGTGAACCAAAGGGTTACCGGTTTGATTTCCAGTCAGGGCACATGCCTGGGTTGCGGACCAGGTCAGGTCCCCAGTAGGGGGCACATGAGAGGTAACCACACATTGATGTTTCTCTCCCTCTCTTTCTCTGTCCCTTTCCCCTCTCTTTCTGCCTCCCTTCCCCTCTGTCTAAAATAAATAAGTGAAATCTTTTTTAAAAAGTCATAAAAGGCAAGATCCTACATCCAAGATTACTCTATCCAGCAAAGCTATCATTTAGAATGGAAGGGCAGATCAAGTGCTTCCCAGAGAAGGTCAAGTTCAAGGAGTTCATCATCACCAAGCTTTATTATATGAAAGGTTAAAGAGACTTATCTAAGAAAAAGAAGATAAAAAATGCAAACAGTAAAATAAAAACAAATTCACAACTATCAGCTGAACCTAAAACAAACTAAGCAAACAACTAGAACAGGAACAGAATCATAGAAATAGAGATCACATGGATGGTTATCAGCGGGAAGGGGGAATGGGGGAGAAGGTACAGGGAATAAGAAGCATAAATGGTAGGTACAAAATAGACAGGGGGAGGTCTGAATAGTATGGGAAATGGAGAAGCCAAAGAACTTGTATGTATGACCCACGGACATGAACTAAGTGGCAGGGAGGGAATGCTGGTGAGAGAAGAGGAATAAAGGGGAGAAAAAAAACGGGACAACTGCAATGGCATAATCAATAAAATATATTAAAAATAAATAAATTTTTAAAAAGAAGAACTGAACTTGGCAACCTGGAAACCTAGCAAAATAGAACGGGAAGGCTTCCTGGGTGTGGGAAGGAAGGGTGAGGAATGATTGACTGCTTATGCTGTGGGGTCCTCCAGCGATAAACAACTTGGCCTGGCCTGGCAGGAAGGGTGCTGGGAAGGTGGACATGGTGGGCTCATAAAGGGAGGTGGGTCCCAGACAGGCTGTGAACTTTCGTGTTGTTGGAGGCAGCACAACATCATGGAAAAGATTAAATCAGGGAGTTTTTTTTTTTAATCAAATCATCCTCTAGAGAACCCACTGGCTGGAGGGTGGGGGATGGCTCTGAATGGGGGGAAGCTGAGACACAGGCAGAGAGATGCTCCTTGGAGGACAGATGGTCAGGGAGTTGACTAGAGCAGTAGAGGGGAGGTAGGTGACTGAGGAGTATGGAGGAAGTAAAAAGGAAAAACTGGAGACTGATGGAATGTAAGAGGGACTAGAAGGAAATAAAGTACCATTTACTTGGTGCTTTCCATTAGAATAGGCAGGACTTAGAGCTAATAGCTTTGTGTATGTAAAATATGTAGATAACTACTTTAACTCTACAGAGACTATTTCACCTTCAGAGTTTTCTCGCCCTGGCTGCTGCACTTCACAACTTCCCAAGCTTTTAAACTTATTTTACCCCAGTCTTCTTTGGGATTGTACTGTTTTTGTTTGTCTCCCAAGACCTCCTTGCTTCCCTGCCTGTGTGCCCTACAGGAGGGTGCTCTCCCACTTTGGGGTGAAGGCAGCTATCATCAAGCCCCATTGCTTCAACACCCACAGGAGCAGTCCTGAGATGTTTTCTTAGGGCTTCAAGGAGGCATGGGATTGGACCAGCCCAGAGGTCAAGAAGATCTATGGCGAGAAGTTTCTAGTTTAGTGAGTGAGCTGTGGACCATGGGGAGAGAAGCAAGCCATTTTTCTGGAAGTGTAGGTTCTTCATTAGAGCCTCTTACAGTCACAGGTTCATTCTTCTGGCTGACTCACCTACACAATAGGGACATTTAGCTTCATACCCATGATTCCATATGGTCAACTAGTAACCTCAAGAAAGAGTTTAGGTTGTTAGACAGGGGGACTACTGTGTCATGTAAAGATCTGATTATGTTGAAGAGGAAACCGAAGCCAGAGAGGGAGTTCTTTGAAACTTTCTTTGTAAATTAGAGCCATGAAATGGAAAAGAGGGATGTGGAAGTATGTAAGGATCCTTTCTCATTTTGAACAGAGAAATAAAATCAATCAAAATGAATAAAAATCTTTTGAAAACATGCAAGTTGAATTTATCCATGGTGATGAACTGCATGGAGCGCACCCAGGACTTACCTGGATGGGAGGCCAAGCTCACCTACCTCCCCATGAACTATGTGTCCACCTTCCTGGTGGGTGCTGTGGTCAACTGGAGCTCCCCAAGGCCTGCCAAGGCCCTGTGAAGCCAAAACTGGGGTGCACGGAGGGTGTAGTTGGGATGCTATGTGAAGGTTGATGCTTTATAGGGAGGGAAAAAAGATGGAGGGAGTGAGTTCTCCAGTCTCTAGAGTCATGTTGTTTACTCTCCTCCTTAAATCTGCCCCAGGTTCTCCCAGGATTCTGAGGCTATTAGGAGGGAAGAACCCTGCTTTAAGGCTGAGGAACAGGGACCCAGTAGCACACAATATGTACCCCATTGCCTGAGCAGCTTCTCAAGGCTCTGAGCCTCATGGACCCAAATCCACACTTTCGGGAAGAGTGAACACTGGGAGGGGGCTCAGCCCCATCTTCTCTGCCTCTCTTTATCTCTTCAGAGTGTGCCTTGGCCCTGGCCAGTCTCCCCCTCCCACAAGACGGAAATCGCCTAGAGGAGGTGAAGGCTCCTCTCTACTGAAGATACCTGTGGATAGAGTGAGGTGTGGAGGACAACCACCAGGCTGACCCACCAGCCTCAGGTGCCAACTCACCAGGGAGGCCTGTCATCTGAGAGTGGGTGGCATTCCCAGCCCTAGGAAAAGAGCCTTCTATGTGGTCCCACACCACTCCAAGCCTCCAGTTCATGGCCTATTTTGTGATGTTAGGAGTTTGAGCCCTGGGGAGCACTGCCTTAGCCAGTAGTCAACAGAGAGGCCCATAAGATGATGAGCCAGGCCCAGGCCTGTGCTGGGGCAGTCCCAAGTCATCCTTTTCAAGATCCAGAGGCAGTCTCTGGGTCTTGTTTGTCTTCTCAAGAACTGGGTTACTCCTGGGCCTGCTCAGCCCTCAAGTGAAATTATCTGACATCTCCCAGCCAAGACTTCCCTGTCCACTCACCCAGGAGGCAGAGTTGGGAAATGCCTCCTAGATCCAGTGTAAGAGGTGTTGTACCTTGGAGTGGTTATGAAGTAAGTGAGGTTTGCTTCTATCACTTCCCATAAAGGCTTTGGGTTTGTTCCCCAAAGGTGGGTACACAGTCTGACCTCCCACCACCCTTGGGATAGAGTAGCCAAGTTCTCTGTCCTTTTCCAAGGAGACACCTGCTTTGATTGATTCTGGAACTAACCAGCCTTGGTAAACAGTGGAGCACAGAGATGCATCTTTGTCCCTTTGCTCTAGGGAACTTTGTGTCAGAGTTCCCTGGTCATGAGCTGGTCACCAGGCTCATCCTGAGGAGTGGTGACCCTAGAGGTTTATCCAAAGAACCACTGTAGACTCTAGCATCACCCTAGCTTGCATCTTATACAATCCTGGGTGTGGTCCCTCATGACTCACACCTGTCTCACATCCTTATTTCCTTATGTTGACCAGCTTCCCTCCTACCTTTCTGTGAGTTCTTGTGATCCCCATGGCCTGGAATCTCTCCCTCCCTTCTAAGTCCCGACCCTGAGAACTTTCCAAGCAGCTGTCTGGCCCCAGTCTTCTGATCCTCCCATATGTCCTTTCTTCTCAGAGCCAAGAACTCAGCTCTGGGCCCTTTCTGCAGCTGCCCAGGGAGCACATGACCCATCCTCATGACCTCATCTCATTGATATTCATATCAGAACTCTCTCTTCTCCTGCCTTCTCTCTCTATGCTCAAAGTGTCCCCCCTCCTATTACTCTTGCCACCTGTGGTTCTACCTGTTATCAGCCCCATACATTAGAATCACTTTGACTCCTGGCCTCCCTTCTCTCTGCACATCCAACTAACCACTGTGCCAGTTGACTTCATAATCCCTTCCTCCCACCATCACCACCCCCACCACTAGGCTCCTCAGATCACCAGATCACCTCGTGTGTGTCTGATCCTGGGGGTAGGAAAAAAATGCCCAGAAAATGCTCAACGGGGGCCCTGCCCCAGGGTTGCTTATGTGTCCTCAGTCCTTGACCTCCTCCATTTGCCTGGTCACTGGGAGAGGCTGGTTGCCGGGCCTGCCTGGAGTGCAATGAGGACTCCTCACTGATGATCTGAGTATCGCCTCCCATGGACCCAGGCCCTGAGGCCCTCGATCTTTCTGCTTTGCATGAGTAGGGGCCTCTCATCACCAGCCTCCTTTATAGGAGGACGCTGCTGCCTCTGGCCTCAGGACAATGAAGACATAGCTTCCCAGAGAGAAACTCTTTTTCATCATCTCCCATAATGGACACTCACCTAAGGGCAGAGAATTCCAGAGAGCTAATAACCTGGAACTCATTTCTCTTGGGGTTTGGAAGGCACAAAACCAATTTTGTCTGTTTTACACTAATAAATTTATCTTAAATTTTTCCTCTAAAAATAAAAATTAGTTTATTTACATGCCTGCACTGTTGACAAATGATTTCAATCCCTGGACCAGGGATGGGGGATTCCCAATGGCTTTCTAGGCTGAGTTCTTTCTCATTTACCCTGCTCAGAACACCCAGGTGAGCCCCCTCTCAACACCAACATCACCAGTGGGGTCTGTCCCATCCCTGGCACCTTCACCCATCAGGGCTGGGGAGAGAGAAGGGTAGCTACCAACCTGTCTGAGGTGACAAGGCTTCAGGTTAGACTTGAATTTCTTGCATGTGGGCTAATTGGTGTGTGATGCATCCATCCACCTATAAAAATTATAGAGTGGCTCACTCAGGGCCCTGTGTGTGTTGCCAGCAGTGGAAGGGAAGAGAGCTCTTCTTCTCAGCAGCCTCTAGCACGCTGCCAGCTGAGGTTCAGAGGACTAGCCTCTCCAGCTGTCTCCTGAGCCCCATCCTTCTTGGCCATCACCTCTTTCCTGCCCTATGGCGGCTCTCACGGACCTCTCTTTTATGTACCGCTGGTTCAAGAACTGCAATCTTGTCCGAAACCTCTCAGACAAGTATGTCTTCATCACAGGCTGTGACTCGGGCTTTGGGAACCTACTGGCCAAGCAGCTGGTTGATCGAGGCATGCGGGTGCTGGCTGCTTGTTTCACCCAGGAGGGAGCCCAGAAGCTACAGCAAGATACCTCCTACCGGCTGCAGACCACCGTATTGGATGTCACCAAGAGTGAGAGCATCCAGTTGGCGGCCCAGTGGGTGAGGGACCAAGTGGGCGAGCAAGGTGGGGTGAATTGCATTCTTAAGCTTTCTCATCTTATCCTTCTTTTTCTGTATTTCTCCTACAAGCATCCGACAGTTATCAGGGGCCCTGTTGTTCAGATGGGGTGGGAGAAGTGATGTGGAGACAGGGGCTGAGGCTCTGGCCCAGTGGGACGGGAAGCCATTCCATGGTTTGGTCTGTCCACAGGAAGGGCTGATTTCCCAAGGAAGTTTTCTCTCCCAGATACTCAGAGGGAAGGAAGGAGGTTGCCATAGGAGGTAGGGGAGAGAAGCTGTGCTCTGTATGTCCAAAGCTCTGAAGATGGAGTTGCTTCTCTGGGACTTTGGTGGTCCTGGCCAATATCTCTTGTCAGGACCAAGCTGGGTGAAGGCAAGACAGGAGCATGAGGTTGAAGTCCCTGAGTGGAGGCATTTGCTCTCCTTGACTGCACTGGCTAGAAGGCTGAGGACAGAGAGATCTGTCCTTTCCTCGCATCGTGATTGATATTAGGTTGAACTCAGAGTAAGTGCTAACATCAGAATGGATGTTCCTATTGGGAAAGGAGGCTGTGGGCTGGGGCTGGACCAGGACTGTGTAAGGACCTGCCTGGGGAGCTTCCTGCATGAAGGGCATGGACCCAGGAACAGGAAGAACAGGGTGGCTCTGTTGTAGAAGTGGCAGCCCAGGGGAAGTCCTAACTTCTAATGGAACTAGTCTGGGGTCAGTGCCCACAGGTGGGGACAGGAGAGCCCTGGAGGGACCAGGCAATAACTCCCTGCTTTATTTTCCCCCTTAGCACTTACCACCATTCCCTATTTAATATTATTTATTTATTTTTCTCATTTATTGTCTGTTTTCCCTGCTAAAATAAAGCTTGGTGGGGGCAGGGCTTTTTGTCTCTTTTATTTACTACATATCCTTAGTATTTAGAACAGTGTTCGGCATCTAGCAAGGTGTCAAATATTTGTTGGGTGAATTAAATCATGAATAATTCAGCAAGAGTGAGTCTCTTTTTTTTTTAGCAGGCTGCCTTGCCCAGAACCCTAGATTCAGCCCTGAGCCACTCGTGTTAATGATTCACTGGGTATATTAGTTTCTTATTGCTGCTGTAATAATTTAACACAAATTTAGTGGCTTAAAACAACACAGATTTATTATCTTGTAGTTCTGGAGGTCAGAAGTCCAAAATGGGTCTCATTGGGCTGAAATCAAGGTGTCAGCAGAGCTGTGTTCCTTTGCAGAGGCTCTAAGGGAAAATCTTCACTGCCTTTCCCAGCTTCTAGAGGCTGCCTGCATTCCTTGGCTCATGACCCTCTTCTGTGTTCAAGGCCAGTGAGGTCAGGCCAAGTCCTTTTAACACTGCCATCTCTCTGCCTCCCTCTCCCACTTAGAAGGATATTTCGGATTATACTGGGCTCACCTGGCTAATCCAGGATAATCTCCCCATTTTAAGGACAGTCAATTAGCAATTTGAATTTCATCTGCTACCTTAATTCCTCTTTCCCATGTAATCCACCATATTCACAGGTTCCAGGGATTAGTATGGGCCCATCTTCAGGGGGCTATTTTTCTGGCTACTCCGTTAGGCAACATCCTTGGTCTAAGAAGCATTGGGAAATGGGGGGAGGGGGTTCTGGCATACTTTCTTATTGTGCCTGAGAGTCTTTGGACATGACAGGTTGACTCTAAGCTTTTTGCACTGTTCTGACAGTTCTCTAGTTGCTCTTTGCAGAAAAAAAAAAAATTAAGATTGTCCTGATTCCCCAGCAGGCAAAGTTGTTTACCCAGGACGATCAGAGGTAGTGGTGAGTGTGTTTTTAACCCACAGGCAGAGATCACTTGGGTATTCTAGTCTTTGGGTCTCAGAAGCCTCATTCCCTCCTCTGTAAGACAAGAGAGTCCCCTCTGCCTGAGAAGGTTCTGAGTTCTGCCAGCCAGTTGGTCTCCTGGGGTCTCTCTACTTGGAGGAAAGAGGAAGATAGGTGGGGGCATGGCTTTTGTGTGGACCAGAGCCCCAGGGGAAGGGGTGGCCCCTGGGGTTTGTGTGGTATTTACTTCTAGGCCTGCCCTCAGGGAGGAGTGGACAGGGTGCCTAGAGGACTACCTGAGGCTGCAGAGGCCAAGGTGGGGGTTATTGGGGAGGGGAAGGGAAGGAGCCAGGGCAGTGGGGCTCATGGAATCCCTGAATGAAAGACCGGGAAGGCCTTCTTAGGGATCATTTAGAGGCTTTTCCAGCATGGTTTTTTTTTTTTTTTAGCATCGAACATCCTCCGCCAAGTAGAATTTAACTTGTAAAACAAATGAAAGTTGAGCTTCTCCTGCATTCCCCTCCTTGAGCAGGTTCTGAGGTGCAGCCTGGAAAGCTCAGAATTGCAAACCACAGGCTGGAAACAACTGTTCTAGTCCAGTCAACATAGAATCTGAGGCCCAGAGAGAGAAAGTGACTTGTCCAAGGCTGGGGGTAGAACCAGGACTAGAACTTGAGCTCTTCAAGCCTATTCCCCTGCAGAATTGAATGGCAATACTTAGCATTTTTTCTCTCCATTTATACCAACTCAATTTAATGATCTCAGACACCCCTTTTCACACTTTCCATAATTATTTAAATGCTTCATATATTTATTTATAAATGTTATTTATTTCTTCTCTGGTTTGTGAGCTCCTTGAGTGATAAGACCCTGTCTTGTTCACTTCATGTCTCCAGCACTTTCCTCTGTAACTGACAGAATACTGGTTCGTGAATGGATAAATGAATGTGTGAATGGATGAACAAATGAAGTAATTTTGGTAATGTGTATAATAAAATTGGTCTCTTATACTTAGAGGAATACAGAGGGGGGGAGCATAATGGGAGAAAGAATTCAAACACTTATTTGTTGGTATGAAAATGATGTCTCTTTTCTCTTTTCCCAGAGCTAACATTTCCCAGAGCTAAAGCCTGGGTTTTTAGCTGATACAGGGCCCAGGTAGCTGATAGATTATGTGACTCAGAAAATGGGCCCCTTTAGAGAAAACTAATGGTAAAAGGCACATCTTCCCTCGGGCTGTAATAGCTCCCTGCTCAGGCTCTAGTCCAGCGTCTTATGCTTTGTGCACCTGCTCAATCATCCTCAACAGCCCTGAGCAGTGGGTAGGAGACCTTGGTGATTTCTGTGTGGTTCTCTCTCTCCGTCTCCCCGCAGGTCTCTGGGCCCTGGTGAACAATGCTGGTGTGGGCCTGCCCAGTGGTCCCAATGAATGGCTGACTATAGAGGACTTTGTGAAGGTGATCAATGTGAACTTGGTAGGACTGATCGAAGTGACGCTCCACATGCTACCCATGGTCAAGAAAGCCCGGGGCCGGGTCGTCAACATGTCCAGCTCTGGTGGTCGTGTGGCTGTCATTGGTGGTGGCTACTGTGTCTCCAAGTTTGGTGTCGAGGCCTTCTCTGACAGCATCAGGTGACTGCGCCTTGGTGCCAAACCACTCTGGGTGGGAGTCCTGGGGTGTCACCTCAGGAAGAGAGGGCTGGGGGCGGGGAGAAAAACAGCAGCAGGGCAGGGGAGTTCAGAAGAGAAGAAACTGAAACAGTAGTAGGAAGCAGGCCAGCCCTCAGGGGGCCTTCCCCAAGGACCAAGAGAAGGAAGGACTAGAGAAGAGGTGGGTGGTGCTAGGAGACTGTCTTCCTGCTTTTCCTTGAGCTGCCCCTGAATAAGTGAACCCCTATTTGGGCCTGTGGGCGTAGGGGGGACTGTATCCCAAACAGACAGATAGGCCTGCGGATAGATGTGCTCATGGGAGACCCTCTGAGGAGGACGCACGCCTTGTATTGACCTCTCATCCCCTTTGCCATATGAGTGCTGGGTGTGGGGCTGAGTGGGAGGGACCTGGTGGAAGGTAAGGCTTTAGTCTGGATTCTTTGTTAACTTCCTCCCTCTGGGTTTGCCCAGTGTCAATTGCCCAGAGACCAGGCTTGAGAAAGGGCTGAGGCCCTACAACAGGGTTTACTTGCACAAAAGCCAAGGCTGGCCTGGTGCAAGGGGTAGGGAGAACACCTCCAGTTTCCTGAGGAGATCAGAACCTACACAGGTGTCAGAAGTGACTCTTCCCTGGTGACCCTTTGTCATCTTGGAGTCCCAGACTGAATCCAACTCTCCTTTCCCAGGCGTGAGCTCCACTACTTTGGGGTTAAAGTCAGCATCATTGAGCCCGGGAACTATCGGACGTCCATTCTGGGCAAGGACAGCATGGAGTTGCGCATGCAGAAGCTGTGGGAGCGGCTGCCTCAGGAGACCCGGGATAGCTATGGAGAGGAGTACTTCCGCATCTGTGAGTTTCCTTCACAGGGAGAGGGTTCTCTGAGAGGAACAGGGAGATGTTGGGGGTCACTGACATACTTCCATTTTACAGAAGATGGGGTGGAGGCTCAGAGAGGTTAAAGGGCCCAAGGCCACACAACTATCGACAGAGCTTAGATTTGAGAACAGAGACCAAGTGGACAACTTCTGTCAGTGACAGAACTAGAGCCGCCGGGGAAATGGGGATGCTAGGAGAGACGCTGTCCAGGGATGCTGCCCACTCCTGACACCCACTCCCCCGCTCCACGTCATTATGCTAGGGAATCAGGTGAAAATACACTGATATAAGTACAGAGAAGTTATTAAGAACACAGCTGCTTGAGCCAGACTGCCTGGGTTTGAATCCTGGCTCTACCACTTACCAGCTAGGAGACTTTGGGCACATTACCTAATATGCCTCAGTTTTCTCATCCATAAAATGGAGCTAATGATAGTGTCTACTTCACAGGGCTGCTATGAGGATTAGTATCTGAGATACCTTGCACACACTAAGTGCTTGTTAAATTAATAAAGGAGCACAGGAGTATTTTAAAGGAAGGGTCTCTAGGCAACTCTCTTCCTCTCCAAGCTAAGGGTCTTCAGTGAACCTCAGATGTTTGGGGTGAGGAGAGGAGGGTCATTACAGCTGTTTACTATGCTGCCCCCAAAACTCTGTGCAGTTCTTCCAGTTTGATGGATGAATGGAATCCTGGCCATCAGGGCTTGAGAGGAGGGGGTGTGGCCTGTGGGTACAGTGGAGGAGGAACTGGCCGAAACACCTGTTATAGCATCTCATGGTAGGAGAGAGAAGGCCACTCTGAGAACCAGAAGTGCTCACGTTCACTCAGATCATCTAAAATCTCAAAGCTGAGGTTTGATTCGGGAGCGAATAATCCAGAAGACTTCCTAGTTCTCTCCATTTCTCTGGCTCCCGGCACCTCAGAGCCATCTCTGTAGCTGCCTTTGGGGGTGGACAGCCTCTGACCTGTCACTATAAATTGGTTCTGGCACCATCAGCCTGTTACCTCCTTGGCAGGCAGCTCACTTCTCCAGGTGCTTCTCTCTGAGCTGGCTGCTGGCCAGGAAGGTAGTGCTGGCCCTTTGCTGGTTCGGGAGGCTCTCCTGGGCCAGAGTGAAGCAGCCATGCAGGCTCTCAGCCCCTTCCTGCTTCCTTTGGACCTCAGGGGCCTACTTTCTCATTTCCCTAACCCAGATTTTTCCCCTCTCTTTATTTGGCTTCTGTGAACATCCCTAAAGGACAATTTACTGCTGCAGGTAAGGTCTTAGACTCCGGAACTAGGCTGCCAGAGTGCAAATTTCAGCTCTCCTGCTGGCCTTGGGCAAGTTACTCAGTTTTCCCATCTGAAATGAGTTATGAGAATGAAATGAATTAGTGTATATAAAGTGCTTAGAAGATTACCTGATCCCTGGTTAAAAAAAATTCATTCATTTAAAAGTGGTTTTTATCCTCCCTCAGACTGAGTCTAGCCTCCTTCCTTCCATTACATTGGTACTACAAACTGTAAGTTCTTGCACTGCAAAGAGATTCTTAGATAGTAATGATCCAAAATCCAAAGGGATGAATTTTTGAAACACACCCAGAAACCCTGGATGGGTTATATGTAATCACTCAATTAAATCCACGGCAGGTATCTAACTGCCCAGAGGGTTTGTTTTAGTGGCATACTCTCCTGAACATCATACATCAACAGAGTAAAAAGTCAAGACACCAAAACCATGACAACCATTTATTCACTTAATACACATTTTATTGGGAGCCCACCACCTGTCAGGCACCATGTGGGGCTGGTGAGTGAGAGTGGATCATGCAGCAGCAGGACTCACAGCTCGCTGCCTGCAGCTTGAGGCTCAGTAGGGGAGACAGATCTTAATAAACACACACATTTAATGGCAAATGTGGATAAGTGCCATGGAGAGAAACACAGGGCTGTGGAAGAAGAATGCGGCTGGGAGTTGGATCCCAGTTTAGATTATGGTGTAGAGGAGGGCTTCTCTGAATTGACTTTGGGGAAGAACAAAAAAGGCATTGCTGAAGACTGGAAAGAGGGGATAGGCAGGGGAGTTTTTGCAAGAAGACCCTGAGGCAAGAAAGTCTCTAGAGGAACTTTAAGAATGCCACAGGGTGGGGAGCAGTGTGAGGAAGCTGGGGGGAACAGGAGAACTTAGAGCACCAAAGTCCACTGAGGATACACAGGAGGTGATCTGATTTGTAATTAGGAAGGACTGCTCTGGTTGCTGTAGTGTTCCAGGCTAGACTTCACACTGGCTCGAACGAGACAGAAAGTGGAGAAAATGGAAAGAAGTTGATAGATGCCAGGTGTATATTAGGTCTGCTAGTACTGGGAGGGAGAGGAAGCCATCATGGATGAGCGCTAGGTTTATCATTCAAGGAACCTGGTGGACAGAAGTATCATTCATTCATTGATTTAGGGGAAAATATTCAGAGAAGTATTCCTTGAAGAAAGTAATCTTTTAGTTCTGGACATACTGGAATTCTGTGAGAAGAAAAAAAGCCTGAAGGAGTTTACATCAATTGAGAATTTTTCAGTCAGTGGACAAGTGACAGAAAATCCAACCCAAATTATTTAAGCAGAAAAGGCATTTCTTGACACTCATGACTAAAAAAAATTGAAAGAGATGGCCTTCAGGCATAGCCTGATCAAGTCCACAAATGATGTTTTTAGGACCTAGTTTTACCCTATTTTTTGTCTCTGCTTCTTTTGTGTTGGCTCTAGTCTCATAGGCTCTGTCCCCTGTAGGGGTCACGTGGCTGCAGCATCTTCTCATCTCCTCCCAGGGATAGTTCTTTCAGTAGCTCCTCAAAAGGCCTAAGATTCAGTCTGACTTGGTGGACCTAATATGGCAGGATCAGGGTCAGAGGGACCGCAGGATGTACCCAACCATGAGCTCAATCACTGCACGCAGGAGAATGCAAAGATCTGATTGGTTCAGGCTGGGTCATGTGTTCTGCCAGACCAAAAGACTCAGAGAGACAAGAATCCCCAGAGAAAAATCTGTACCTGTTGCTCTTAGCAAGGGAAATAGATGGGTGGGTGATGGGGGGAATAATATATATCCTCTATGAGGTCATCTTAAAACTCTCCCTTACGAAAGAGTGGCCCAAATTATTTATGGGGCCGCTATGGGGCTAGGGTGAAACACAGATTCGGCCTGTGTCTGGAAAACCTCACAAGGCTGTTTTCTAAGTACGTAAAGTGGCTCAGTGCAGGCAAAACTTGTAATCTTCTGTGGGCCTTAAAAGAACATGGAGAAAGAGGACCTTCCTCTGAAAACCACTTTTGTGAAAACCACTTGTCAAAAACTGCTATCATTTTTCTGAGGAATAGTATGGACCGAGTTTATAAAATACCATGTGCTGAGTGATCTATTGTCCATACCATAATTGCAGGAAAAAAACCTCAGGCAGCATTTGACTACTTTTAGGTAAAAAAATTTCCAGATGATTATACTCTAATTTTCAGTTCAGTTTGACTGGAGTGTATGGGGACACAGAGATGAGATGAAGTGTCCAGGAATCAGTCTAGCAGAGGAGATGTAGAAGCAAATACAACACCACAGGAGAAACATGCAACAATGAACATGCAAACAAAAACAAAGCAACACCCTGGCTGGTGTGGCTCAGTGGATTGAACGCTGGCCTGCAAACCAAAGGGTCACTGGTTCAATTCCCAGTCAGGGCACATGCCTGGGCTGCAGGCCAGGTCCCCAGGAGGGGACATATGAGAGGCAACCACATATTGATGGTTTTCTCCCACTTTTTCCCTCTCTTTCCCTCTCCCTAAAAATAAATAAATAATATTGAAAATAAAAACAACAAAGCAACAGTGCAGAGTCTTAGTTCTGCTGTTGCAGAAACCTTCACAGAGGTGACAACAGATTGCTTAGTGAGCTTTGAAGAGTGAACCAGAAGGGGAAGAGATGGCAGCTACTTCCCGTGTAGGGAGGAGCATGAGCAGTGTTTGGAGACCTGACTACACTGCATGCTTTTGGAGCCAGTGTGGATTCAGAGTTTAGATCACAGCCATCTCTCCGGCTGTTTCACAGCTTGTCTAAACTTCAGTTTCTTCATTATAAAGTGTATTAACTCCTCTCTCATAGATCGTTCAGAGAATTAAACCTCAGCCATCATCGTTAGTACAGTTTGGCCTGAGAGAAGTGTGAAGGGGTCGTGGTGGGGGTGAGGCTGAGAGCGATGAGGAGTCAGATCATAGGAGGCTTTGGCGCTGCACTAAGGAGTGTGGCTCTTATCCTGAAGGCATTGAAGAGCCTAAAACTAAGCAAACAACTAGAACAGGAACAGACACACAGAAATGAAGATCACATGGAGGGTTAGCAACAAGGAAGTGGGAGGAGGAGGGGGGAAAGTATGAAGAATAAGTAGTATAGAGGGTAGATAGAAAATAGACGGGGAGGGCAAGAATAGAAGGGGAAATGTAGAAGCTAAAGAACTTATGACACATGGACATGAACTAAAGGGGGGGAATGTGGGTGGGAGAGGGTGTTCAGGGTGGAGGGGAATGAAGGGGGGATAGTAGGACAAATGTAATAGCATTATCAATAAAATATGTTAAAAAAAAAAAAAAGAGCCTGTTAAATGGCTCTGAAGTGACCTGATTGGATTTGTGTTGCTGTAGAAAGGATAAGGGTGGAGACAAGAGACCAGCTGGGAGGCTGTTGCAGAAATCCACTGAAGGAACAACAAGGGCATGACGTCTTAGTGGTTATGGGAACTGTGTGTGTTGGTGGGGGGTGGGTAGTGTTTAAGAAGGCAGGTGCTGTGGAGACAGACTGAAGAGGTATTTAGGAGTGGTCACACAGCCCTACTGGGCAAAACCTGCAGCAAGTTATGGCCAATCAGACAGTCCCGTGGCCTGTGAACCCTGGACCAGATTAGGTATCTTGGAGTGATATTTACGCTAATTAATAGCCACTTAACACGGGAACATTCCCAGAGAAGTAGCACACAGAATCACCAGGGCAGGCATGTGAACAGGGCACAGTATTCTCGTCCTAATAGGCCTGGAGTTGAGCCACAGACTAAAAGCAACACAGTCACCTGCCAAGTTTCTTTCTTTATCTCAACCCTGCCAGGCAGGCCACCAAAAATTCCCCTTTTGTCCCCCTCCCTTCCTGGGGAGGGACTAGATCAGAAGTAGTTGTCCCTGACAAAGGAGAAGAGGCCAGAAACTCAACTGTTGGGTCCATAAGTGCCAATGCCTGGTCCCTGATGCTGAGTTCTCACAATAACACAAATGTGCCCTGTTGCCCGAATCCAAAGCCCGTGCTCTTCACTATATAGGAGAGTGACGTATTAAATGGGTACTCCTGTCCCCCTTCCCACTCCATATCTAACAGGGTACCCAGCACAAAATAGGAGGTCGATAAATATTTGAAAGAACAATGAAAGAATGTGCTTTATACAACTTCGTGTCTCAGTAGCTTTTCCCATCCCACTGGCTGTGTGGGTCCTTCCAATCTTTCAGAGCCTAGTTCCAAAACCACCTCATCACATCAGCTTCCTCACCTCTTCAGCCCACACAGCCTTCCCTGGCTCTGAGTGAGCGCACTCAGCCCTGAGCATCGTGAATGAGTCTCCTGACACTTGCCTCCTGGCCTGGACTTGCTGCTAGTGGACTATGTGTCAGGCCCAAGGATGGAGGGCAGAGTGTTGGAATCCAAAGACATTATCACTTTATAGACAGTCTGGCTTTAAGTCAGCATGGCTCTTTTGGAGACCCCAAAAGGTCGTTTGTTCTTTTTCACTGCAGTAGTTTTCTCTCTAGGAAACAGAAAGGGAAGTTCCTCAAAGTCAGGGTTAAGGATACTCAAATGATACTGTCCTGCCCTCATCAACTCAGTGTCTGGCTCAGAGGGGCGAATTCCTAGACTTCCTGGACCATCTCCAAAGTCAGGCCCACTTTAGCTCTCTCTTTGTTTTCAAGTTTTAATCCTTTAACTCAAAGTCTGACTCTCAGGCACCACTTCCTTCAGAGTTCTTGGGGATGTCACTGAAGTCCAAGTCCAAGGGCACCCTTGCAGATCAGAGCCCACAAGTGTATCTCGTGCCTTTCTCCTACTTGTGTGGAGAGCTTCAGCAGGTTTGGACCACTTGGGTGCTTTGTACCCACCTCCACACTCATGTGCCTGGTGTTAGCAGAATACCCTCATGTTTGTTAGAGCCTTACCAGGCACCTATCTGTGCCTGAGATCATTTGAACCCCACAATGGCCTGTGACCAAGGCAAGGGCAGTGTTACTATTTTCTAGTGACATTTTTTCCCTGTATGCTTTTGCAGAAAATTTGGGAACTCTAGGGAGTAAGCAGGAGGGAAAAAACCCTCCAGCAACTGGAAATCCCAATAGCAGACAATATTTTACTTCCTTCCAATTTTTCTTTGCAGTTAAATACATTTGTTTTCTATTTCATCCTCCTCCACTTTATAACCTGCTATTATTTATATTTCTTATTCTCTAGGACAGGTACTATTATCCCTACTTCACAGATGATGACAGTTTAAGCCCCAGATCACACAACTAATACGTGGCAGAACAGGGCACAGGTTTTCTTGTTGCTAGTCTAACATAATAGTAGTAATTCAACACATGATTTTTTTTTAATTAGTTTACATTCAATACTATTGTGTATTAGTTTCAGGTGCACAGCATAGTGGTTAGACAATCATATACTTTGCAAAGTGATCCCCCTGATATTTCAAGTACCCACCTGGCACCATATGTAGTCATTACAATATTATTGACTATATTCTCTATGCTGTACTTATGTCCCTGTGACTATTTTGTGACTACCAATTTGTACTTCTTGATTTCTTCACCTTTTTCACCCAACCCCTCAGCTTCTCTCCTCTGACAACCATCAGTCTCATCTCTCTTTTTATGAGTATGTTTCTATTTTCTTTTTTTTTAAGATTTTATTTATTTATCTTTAGAGGAGAAGGGAAGGAGAGAAGGAGAGAAATATCAATGTGTGGTTGCCTCTCATGGGTTCCCTGCTGGGAACTGGCCTGCAACCCAGGCATGTGCCCTGACTGGGAATCGAACCTTGCTCTTTTGGTTCGCAGGCCCGTGCTCAATCCACTGAGCTACATCAGCCAGGGCTCTATTTTCTTTGTTCATTTATTTTGCTCTTTAGATTCCACATGTAAGTAAAATTATGGTATTTTAATCATACAAATACCAAAATATCATATACCATAATAGGTACTTTGCATAATACCCTATAGGTCTATTCATGTGGTCACAGATGGTAAGATTTCAGTTTTTATGGGCAAGTAATATTCTCTTATAGATATGTACCACCACGTTTTTATCCAACTGTCTATGGAGGGGCACTTGGGTTGCTTCCATTTCTTGGCTATTGTAAATAATGCTAAAATGAACAGAGGAATGGATATATTCTTTTGAATTAGTGCAATAAACAATTCTTTTTTTATTTTTTAATCATTATTCAAATACAGTTTCTATCCTTTACTCCCACTCCAGCCAACCCACCCATCCCTCCCCTCCCCCCTCCCACTTCCAACCCCCCTAGTTTTTGTCCATATGTCCTTTATATTTGTTCCTGTAAACCCTTCCCATTCTCCCCTGAAATTCCCTCCCCTCTCCCCTCTAGTCACTGTCAGCCTGTCCTCTATTTCAGTATCTTTGGCTATATTTTG
>CM052539.1:48678946-48730882 GCA_028533065.1 Trachops cirrhosus | reverse complement strand
ATCTAATTTGTGATCAAAATCAACCAATTCTATGAGTATCTTGATCACCAGTGCTTTGAACTGTGCATCTGATAGGTTGGCTATCTCTTGGTCGCTTAAAAGGATGGGTTCTGGGGCTTTCAATTCTTCTTCTGTTTGAGCCATCTTTTTGCTGTTTTTTTTTTTTGTTTTTGTTTTCTTTGTTGTTGTTTTTTTGTCTTGTCCAGCTCCTGTAGTGAGGGGCAGGGCCTTAGGAGTTCACCAGGGCGGGGCACCCCAGTGGCTGGGTTGTGACGCTGTATGTGGGGGCGGGGTCCGATAAGGAACAATGGCACTTGCTCTGCTCTCTGTAGGACCCCAGACCCTTCCGCCGCTTTCTGAAAGCCAACTGGGCCCCTCTGGCATCAATTCCGGTGTGGGTGGGCCTGTGCACCCCACGGGACCTTCCTTTTCAGTCAGTGACCGAAAGCTCTATTTCCCGGTGCTGGGGCCCCTGAGCTGCACACAGTGCCTTGCTTCACAATGGCTGCCTTGCTGGTTCTGCCGGTCGCCACCCGCTGGGTCTGCTGGTCACCACCCCCTGGCTGGGGCCCACCAGCCACCGCCGCTTGTGCGCCCAGGGTCTGCCTGCTGCGGACTTGCGCGCCGCCCTAGTTGCTCTGTGCTCCGCTCTGCGTCCCTCACCCGGCTGACTCCGTCCCTCCTACCGGTCTGGATGAATGTGTCTATTTTTAAATCCTTGGGTGACTGACTTCCATACACTTCAATTCTCTGTCAGTTCTGGTTGTTATTTTGTTTCTATATCGTTGTTGTGCTTATCTTGGTTGTGCGAGGAGGCACAGTGCGTCTACCTATGCCTCCATCTTGGCCAGAAGTCCTGGAGATGCGATTCTGGCTTATTTTCTCCTGACTCCCTCAGAAAAAGACCAGCCTGAAGAACCTCTGGCCCCAGGGAGAGTGAATCAGCATAACTTTTACTGACATCAAATCCTTGAAAACAATCTTCAACAACGTCATGGTTGATTCACCGCTCACTTTATGCTTTGTAAGTTACTACTTATAAGGCCTTTCTCTTTAAAACTCACACACATAAACACACACTAATTCTTCCACAGCAAATTTCTGCTTCATTTTCATGGCCTAGTCATCTCTTACATTCTCTGAGAAACCTTTCCTCAAATTCCTTCCTTTCCTTCCACCCTCCAAGTAATGGCTCCTTTCTCTGAGCCCCACTGTCCCAGAACCAACCATTGTCACACCACATAGGATAGTAGTTGCTTGCTGTAGTCTAAACCATGTGCAAAGCAGAGATCCTGCCTCTTCACCTCTGTGGTCCAGTGCCTGGCTCAGAGGAGCTCAGCTTTGTTAAATGGATGCCAATTTGAAAAAATAAAAGCAAAAGGAATATAAAAGTTTAGAGGACATCAAATTTTCTTGGGTCTAGACTAAAGAGACCTCAGCTCTAGGTAACTTTGTGGCATAATCATATCAGAAGTTTTTCATGGCGTTATTTTCCATCCAGTTGCCTCTGTGGCCTGCATGTTCCACGTAAAACCACCATCTCATTACCACTCCCACCCACGCCAAAAACCTGCAGCACATCTCCCCTAACAACTCCTCCTTTCTGAAGACCTCAAGTGCCTGTCTCTGCTTTCTCATTCAATGAATATTTATTAAGCAACTATTGTGTTCAAGGAACAATCTCCTTTAACACTCCCTGCAGCCCCCTCGAGACCCACTGCAAGAGATAAACAGAAGTGCTATTATAAAATGTACGCCCAGACACTGAGTAATCACAGGCGAGGGTGCATCCAGTTTTGCTTCTGCAACTAGTGCTTTCAAATTCATGACATCCTGTACTTCCTGTGTCCCAGCTTTCCCTGTGCCTTTTAAACTTTTATATCGTGGGCTGTCCACATAATACAAGCCATCTAGAAACAGGTTTTAAAAGTAAGACTATTAAAGTTTAGGAAAACGGTTGAACATAATATATTCTCATTTCAGCTCCTATGGTTAATGAGAATGGACAATACATGAGAAGTAAAGTGTGTCCTCAGACCAGCAGAACTGAAGAACTTTGCTGTAACAAAATGCATCACTCTTCCCCATAAAACTAAATTGCCTAGAAATAAAAGTTCTGTTTCTAACTCTATTAAGAAGTTTACAAATTTGGTTCTATGCACAGAACAGGGCTGGTGTGAGGTAGGGGGAGCCCAGGACACACAGAGAAAGGAGCCCTCCTCAACAGTAACTTAGGAAGGTATGGGGCATTAAGAAGAAGTCTCAAGAAAGATGGACTCCTCAGGAGGCAAACACCATAATGAGGTCAATTGAGATTAAAACTGACTGGCGTCCTCG
The DNA here is from genome assembly GCA_028533065.1 of Trachops cirrhosus. Taxonomy (NCBI): domain Eukaryota; kingdom Metazoa; phylum Chordata; class Mammalia; order Chiroptera; family Phyllostomidae; genus Trachops; species Trachops cirrhosus. Next base: position 48,728,545 of record CM052539.1, on the reverse strand, counting down.
ACTTTTTTAATCTGGAGGTTCCTAGAGCCGTTGTAGGGCTGACAAAGACAAGAACTAAATGGTACTAGGTTGAGGAGGGCACGAGGGTAAAGAAGTGGGGAGTGTAAACTACTCTTTTTGAAGAATTTAAACTCAGAAGAGAAGAGTAAGACAAGACCACATCTAGAAGGAGATACTAGGGTACAAAGGGAGTCTTTTCAAGATGGAAGATGGAAGTGTGTATCTAGACTTGGGGGAAAAGCCAGCGGACGAGAAAGTCTGAGGACACAGGCTAGGGAAGGAATAATTGTTGGAGTATGGACACAGGAAGGGATTGGATTCAGAACACAGAGGGAGGAATTAGCTTTACGGAGGAAGAGGAACACTTCTTCCATAAAACTGCAGGGGAGGAAATTATGTCGGTCAGCAGGGAACACAGGAAATAAAGGGATTTCTCATTTGGCCCCTTGATATTCTCTCAGTATGACAAGCAGACTGTGGGATTAGGGCATTGAGAACAATGGTGAATGTTTAAAATAACTCTTGGGGGGTTGAAAAATAAAATAACTTCTGGGGCAATGGGAGACAGCTGGTTAGGGACACACAAGCTACTGCAGTAGGCTCAGGATTAGACTGCAAGTTCAATATCATAGAGCAAGAGCAAGAGATGGACTGAGATGACGGACCACGTGCCAGTTCTCTCCTGGGAAGAAAGCAAAGGCAGGAACAGGCTGATAGTCCCAGGAAACAGAGGAAAGGGTCAAGGGACCTTCAGCAACATGCAGCCAAAGAACAGGAATTCGGGAGGATGGAAGTGAGAGACCTGGAAAGACAAGACTCTGTGATCAGAAAGTAGGTACTGGAGCTTAAGACTTCAGAGGAAAAAAATAGTTCTGAGTGTTAAAAGTTCAGACTGAGGTTAGGCATGACCTGCAGCTGCCTGAAGAAGAAAGGACCATTAAAGTTGGGGAGCTTGAGTATGAAACTAGGATATTATGTCATCTTCATGAGCACTGATGACAGAACTATGACAGAAAAGACCATAAGTCAGATGAAAGAATATAATATATATGGTAGGCATTTGGTTTTTGACTATCCAACTTCTATTTCTTCCTGTTTTAACACAGCACCTTGATTTCCTTTGGGGGAATCACCGACCTCATGGTCTGTAGGCCAGGTGGATGTATGTATCCCAGCACCCTGCCCTCCCTTAGCCAAGGGGTGGGCACAGTGCCACAGTTACACGAACTGAAATTTTCCTTTCCCTCCCCTCCCCTCCCCTCCCTTCCCCTCCCCTCCTCTCCTCTCCTCTCCCTTCTTCCTCTTTCTTCCCCCTCCTCTCCTCCCCCCTCCTCCTCCTTGTTCTTCTTCTCCTCCCCCTTCTTCTTCCTGTCTCTCTCTCTCACCCCTCACTTTCCCCACTTTGAGCAGTACAGGGCAGTACAAATGCAAAGGATGGTTGGGACACACTTCAGAGTGGTACCCTGACAAACCTGACAAGGAGTTCTTGCTACTGAGTATCTTTCTTCAAGCCTGGCTCTTCAGCCTTCAATTCTATACTCCACCCCTCAAAAAAAAAAAAAAACCTCCTCATAAATTGTCTTTTTGTCTTAGTTAACAAGTTGGTTTCTGTTTGTTGTTTATATCTAGAAAACCCTAATTAATACCATTGTAAGGTGATTATATATCCTGGTTTGTCTGGAACAGTCCTCACTTATGCGTGTTGTTCCCATGCTACATCTGGTTTACTGTTTATCCAGGGTTTTTGCTTTCTTAATGGAGTTTTATGAATAATTATTAAAATAACCAAGATTGGTTTGGAAGACTTTCACTTTGTATTTGTACCTTTTGCCATGCTTGTCTAGCTGCACTGAAGAGAATTCTCCTTTTACCAAATAATTAAGTCTACAAGAAAAACAGCATTAATGCATTTCTCCTTTCCCAACCCTTTACAAGGTGTCCAATGATAAAACAAAATGCAAAGGCCCCGGCCACTGTGGCCCAGTCGGTGGGAGCATTGTCCTATAGACTAAAAGGTTGCAGGTTCGATCTCAGTCAGGGCACATATGAGAAGGCAGCCAATCAATGTTCCTCTCTCACATCAATGTCAGTCTGTCTCTCTCCCCTTTCCTCTCTCTAAAAGCAAAGAAAAAAAAGTCCTTAGGTGAGGATAAAGAAAATGCAAAGTGTTTTGACACTTGGTCAGGGAAAAAGTATTCTGTACTGTTACTCCTAATGGTCAGTTGTGCCACAGTCTATGCCTGTGATTTTCAACCTGTTTCATCTCCTGGCACACACAGGCTAGTTGCTAAAATTCTGCAGCACACCAAAAAACATATTATACTTTTTGCTGACCTGACAAAAAATAGGTATAATTTTGATTTAGTCACACTAAATGGCTATTGTTGTGTTGGCTGTCATCACTTTTTTATTTGACAATCTAACGGAAAGAGGTCAGTACCCCTAACTAAATAGTCTAGTAGTACATGTTTTAAAAATTCTTGTGGCACGCTGACTGAAAATCGCTGGTCTATACTGTAGCCTGTGAGATGCACAAAGTCCTGAGCTAAAAGTCTATGGGGTCCATGAGACATTACAGGTTACAGTAACATGTACATGAAATACGTACAGGAAACAGACTCCAGGAAACAGGCAGAATGTGGTACTGCCGTGTTCTGAATGCTCTTGCTCACAGTGATTTTGTATGGTACAAATTAATGACTATTTATTTATTTTATTGTTTGAGAATGCTTTTTTATTTTGTAATAAACCTTTGGCAGCAAAGAGCTTTAAAGGTACATATTTAATTTAAAATCAAGTAAAGAATTTTCATTTCTTTTGAAAGTTAATGTAACTTGCAAATATTTATTGACACATGGAGACCATACTAATACCACTGACAAACCCTAGGAAGGCTGAAGAAGCATCTACATCTATTTCAAAAGTTGGTCATTATTTTAAGAAGACTGTATCCAAAGACAAAGAATTAATACCAGCAATTGCAGATGATACATTTACCTATCGCTCTGTGAAGAATCACTTTTCATCTTGAATAAATGACCATTTTGAGTCCAAGTCTTCTCGTGCACATATAAACGAAGCCAGGGCTGTTGGTGTGTCCATTTCATTAGCAGACCTTCACAAACAGTTAAATAACGCCATTTAATGTCAGTGTTACTATGTGATTCAAGTAGAAAATGAGTTAATTCCAATAATACTTTGGTGTTTTCATCCAGTTATTTAAAATGAAAGTTGTTGAGGTTAATTCTGGCAAAGACGAAAAACATGTGACATTATAAATGTTAACTGTAAGTTCAGCTTAAAAGTTCAACATTGAAGATAAAGTTATTTAGTTTTGACAGCAATAACTACATGCACAAAAGCGGGTAGATCCCAGTATCATGATGAGAACAGTGTTCTCACTGAATGAAAAATCTATGAGGAGAATGTCCTCAGCCTCGTTTGTGCTGTACATGTCATTAATGATTGCTTCCAAGCCAGATGTGATCTACCAATCCAATTATAAGTTGTATCCATCAAAATTTTAATTTATACATTTTAATTTTTATATAGAGTAAATGAACTACAAAATCATTGTTGCAAAACTGATGTTAAAAACTTTGTATAAAAATTAATTATGTGCCTGGCTGGTGTAGCTCAGTGGATTGAGCGTGGACTGCAAACCAAAGAGCCACTGGTTTGATTCCCAGTCAGGGCACTTGCCTGAGTTGCAGGCCAGGTCCCCAGTGGGGGCCATGTGAGAGGCAACCACACACTGATATTTCTCTCTCTCTCTTTCTCCCTCCCTTCCCCTCTGTAAAAATAAATAAATAAAATCTTTTTAAAAAATTTAATCATGTATTAGGCCATAAAGAAAGTCTCAACAAATATAAAAGTCCTCTGCTAAAGTTTTCTGATGCCAAAGATAATTATCCTACAAATCAATAACTAAATGGTTGCTAGAAAATCTTCATGTGTTGGCATACACAGTAATGAAAATGGATGAACTACTTCAGGATACACCAGTACAGGCAAATCTAGTAAGCAAAAAAACTGATCAAAAGAAGCAAGATACAGAAGAATCTAAATAGGCAGAGCAAGACCATATTTCTTAGGAATACAATCATAGGTAGTTCCACATGATTTTACATACATGTGGAATCTTAAGAAATAAAAACAAAAACAAAAAAACTGAACTCATAGATAAAGAGAACAGATTGGTGGTTGCCAGAGGTAGAGGACAGGGAGTGGGCAAAATGGGTGAAGGTGATCCAAAGGTACACACTTCCAGTTGTAAAATAAGTATAAGTCATGGGGATATAATGCATAGCATGGTGACAATAGTTAACAATACTGTTTTGTATATTTGAAAGTTGGTAAGAGAGATCTTAAAACTTCTAGTTACAATGCCCTGGCTGGTATGGCTTAGTGGACTGAGTGCTGGCCTGTGAACCAAAGGGTCACTGGTTCAATTCCCACTCAGGGCATATGCCTGGGTTGCAGGCCAGGTCCCCCAGTTTTGGGCACATGAGAGGCAACCACACATTGATGTTTCTCTCCTTCTCTCCTTCCCTTCCCCTCTCTCTAAAAATAAATAAATAAAATCTTTTTTAAAAATTACACTATCCAGACTGTTTTGTAGCTTTTTTCACTTTTGAATTGTACCATGAATGTATTTATTAAATTACTATATTAAATATAAAATTTTGTTAATTTAATTTGATAACATCAATGTTTATATGTATATTATATAAATATAAATTTATTAAATATTCTTAAATCTGTGTGAAATATTGTCAAATATGTTGTGAATATATACATTAAATATTCTTCTATGACATAGTTGCTTAGTTTTTCTTATATCATTTTCCCTGTTTTTGGAAATTCAATTTATTTCTCATTTGTTCATTATTGTATTTTTAACACTGCAGATGTAAACATACCTTGTACTGTAGTCAAGTCTTTGCTTCACTCATACCTTATTTCCATAGAATAAAGACTTAATTAAATTGATGGACGTAAGAGTATTCATAACATTATAATTTCTAATGACATGTAAACAAACTGGCCCCTGAAAGGTCGAATCAGTTTACACCCCCACAGGCAGTGGGTGAAAGAGCCCTGAGCCAGGACGTTGGATTTTTTTTAGGGACTTGCTGCCTTCATTTGGAGGGTGGCAGTTTCTGCTTGCCAGGAGGTGAAGAAAAACCCTGAAAACCATTCCAGGACTTGGCTTCCTTCAGCTGGAATCAAAAGTACTGTCAATACTGTCAGGAGCTGCTTACTTGCTCCTCTTGCAATAAGAAGCTACACAGGTGGTAAGAAGGTCAACTCCATTCTTAAATTACTACAGAGGCTTTAGGTGGTGGTCTCCCCAACTCCCATCCCATCGTCTACCCCATGTCTTCCCCTACTCCCTAAGAACAAGAACCCCACCATGCAGATTAACAGACTGGTCTTCTGGCCTGCCAGAAATCAGTTAAATATAACTATCACCCATCAAAAACACAATATAAGTTAAAAAAACTCAAAGATTATTAAAATGTACAGTGCAGAAAGTGTAGGTCCAACCCCCATCCCACTTCTGTGACAAACACCAACACTTGGGATTATTTAACATGCTGTACAACCCACATGCATGCATGTATGTATATGTACATATATAAATTTGTTTTTACAAAGGTTTGATACTATATATGCTACTCACTATTTTTTTACTTAATAATTACCCAGCTTTCCATGTAGATAAGAAGTTGATGACTTAGAGATTTTGTTGAAGTAATTCATTAACAGGATGATCAATGTTTTGTTTATCCTGTCCAGCGGATCTAAATAAATGTTTAGAGGCTTCCGGCGTTGCACAATAGTGCAGTCAGTGGGGAAAACTCCTAACTATTCACTGAGAATTCTCATTCTTTTGAGTTCTAGTTGGCAATTTAAGTCAATTCTTTTTCCTACTATGATAAAAACCTCCCCCTAAAGCATCAGGAAAACAGCCTTTACACTTCACATAATTTTTTTAAGCAAATAATTCTAATCATTAATAGTAAGCAGTAAAAGTGAAATTACATGAAAAGCCCCATATTTTACATGTTTAAATTGTTTTTTATTGTCTTTACTTTTAAGGTGTTGAAGGTGAGACCCACTCCTGAATCTTCTTTCTAGGGGAAGAGTAAGGTACATACTGTTCTGGAGTGTCACACACCTTGAAATCATGGTTCCTCCACATGAATTTACGAGCACTAGGTGGTTTTGTTGTTGGAGGATCACGAGTCACACAGTGAAGCCAACAATGCCACTCAGAGGGCACCAAGCTTCCACCTACAACCCAGCATGTGTTTTTGACATTCATTTCCATAGTATACACAGCCCATCAGTAATGGCCAAAAAACTGCTTATTGTCTTCACAGTTATGTTTCCATATTTATCTTCCCCCACTAATGTGCCAACCCTCACATCATTTGCCCTGAGGAGAGTTCACAGGTAGCCCCCAATCTGCTGCAGCCCACACTTCAGGACCTGCAGGGACTTCTTCAAAAAGAAGTATACTCTCGGGGCTCTGGGGACAATAATGAGGGGTGCTCCCTAGGCTAGAGATTCAAGCAGCCTTGCTCAAGTAGATAAAGCCCAAGTTGATGCCAAGGGGAAACGTTTGAAATAATGGTACGCAGGAAGGTAAATCACAAAGCATCATGACCCACTAACATAGTGACTGGTTCTCAAAGTGTAGGCTCTGAATCAATAGCATCACCAGCATCTGGGAACTAGTTAGAAATGCAAATTATTGGGCCCCAGTCCAGACTTACCAAATCAGAAATTCTGGGGTTGCTACCCAACAATCTGAACAAGCCATCTAGCTGGCTCTGAGGCACACTAAAGGCTAAGAACCACTGTTCTAAAGGAAAACCCTACCTTACCAAAACCAAACCTAAAACTTTCTCAGTTAGAGCTTCAGAAAAAGATCCTCCAATGCCTGTGTCTACTCTGGAAGAGGGGCTGTGCAAGCCAGAGGTGCCTCTGCCCTGCGAACTATACCAATACTTCCCCTTACAGCTTTCTCGCTCTGACTTCCACCACTCCACATCATCTCCATTCCCCTTTATGTATTGATTTTTTTTAGAAAGAGAGAGAAAAATCTGTTGTTCCACTTATTTATGCATTCATTGGTTGAGTGTTGTACATGCCCTGACCGAGGATCAAACCCACAATCTTGGCTTAGCAGGACCAGGCTCCAACCAACTGAGCAACCTGGTCAGGGCTCCATTCCCCTTTAAAACTCCAGCTCAAATGTGGGACAAAACTTCCATTCCCTGTTAATCCTTAGCACAATAAGGCAAACTGGAAGTTTTCTAAAGAAGTTAAATAGTGATTTGAATGTTGAAAGGACATTTGATGTTCAAATCACTATTTTGTGATTTGGTCTGGGGATGAGTCAAGGAGTCTAAGAGACCAGTTGTGAGTGGTGGTAGATTAGCAGGCAGCAGCCCCATGGAGGGAGACGTGACACTGAGTAGGCAGGAAGCCAGGAGAGGCACCTGCTCATGGTAATAACTCAAGTAATCTTCTCAATTATTTCCCTAGAACCCTCCTAGGCAGGTAATGTAACAGGCACACTATAATAGATATATACCAGTCATGGCGTGTGCTAGGCTAAGTAATGTTCACCAAAGATATCAGGTCCTAATTCCTGGAAACTGTAAATGTTATCTTATAAGGCAAAGACTTTGGAGGTGTAATTAAGTTAAGGATCTTGAGGTATCGAGATTGTACTAGATTATCTGGGTATGCTTTAAATGCAATCACAACTATCCTAAGAGAAACGGAGGCAGATGTGAAGATCAACAGAGGAAGAGAAGGCATTATCTCAGAATATCTGAAAGAGCTCCTATCCCATACTTGTAGCTACAGTAGACTCCTCCATAGAAAGCAATTCTTCCCAGCATGCTAGGAATGAATCACTCCATGCCCCACTCTTATCAACAAGGGAAGCATTCTCAAGGTCCCCACTATCAAACCAATGAGGTTCTCTTTGAGGACTTTCACAAAGGCCTCACTCTTTTACCACTCACTGTAGCCAATTGTGGGAAAGTGCCTGCATTGTGGACCAGGTCCCAATGTCCTAAAACAATAAAAGTCAGAGCAGGAGTTGACTTGCAGAGAACAATGACAGGCTGTTTAGCCTGATCGATCTTCCTACTGAAAACAACTAAAAATGCTAGACAAAATATATTTTTAATCTGCGTAACTGTATCTATTCATTAACAAAAGTAAAGAAAGTTCAGATCAAAAAACTAAGAGAAGACACGTACAGAGAGAATAAACAGAACACCAATGTTGGCTTTTGATTTGAGGGAATCTGCTAACCAATGTGCACTTGAATTTCAGTATTTATAGCCTCAAATAATATACGCATGAGGAAGATATAAAGTCCTGGGCCCATGTAATGTAGAGAATCTAATAAAAGACACTTTCTTCATTAAGCTGAGATCCTAAGTAGCTATACTACCAATTTAAGGGTGAGGGAGAAAATCTCTCCTAAGGACTGAAAGTAAAACTGTCTTGAACTTTGGTATTGGAGGGAAGGGGGAAGAATCACCCCTGAGGAATTACAGCCACAAACCATCCGTCATGAGAGTTTGCAGCCAAATTCACTGTTTAGATGGTCCAAAAAATCTCAAGCCAAGAATTAAGTTCAAGGTAGCCATGGATTCTGAGTGCCCCCCAGCACCTGATAAAAGCAAACATACATCCTTTCTGGAGAAATATATTTTTTAATATGAAACTTTACAAATTTGCATGTCATCCTTGCACAGGAACCATGCTAATCTTCTCTGTATCATCCCAATTTTAGTATATGTGCTGCCAAGCACTGGAGAAATCTTTATGTCACCAGGAAGGAATCACCTTAAGGAATCACCAGGCAGAGTTACTACAAAAAGCAGCAATTTGTTGTCCCAAGTCACTAAATACACAAGAAAACAAAGCATCATTTGCAATAACCAGTAGAAACAAAAAAGGCAAAAAAACCTCACAGACTTTAGATATCATAATATAAAATGTGTGCTAAATATAAATTTAAAATAAAAGAGATTGCAAATATAAATAAAGAATATGTCTATTCAGTTTTCTGTCCATTTTGAATTGGTTTGTTTTTCTCATAGTTAAGATATAAGTGTTCTAGCCCTTACCAGGGTGGCTCAGTGTGTTGGGCATTGTCCTCCAAAGCAGAAGGTCACTGGTTCGACTCCCTGTCAGGGCGCATGCCTGGATTTCAGGCCAGTCGGTTGGGGAGCACGCAAGAGGCAACTGATGGATGTTTCTCTGACACATCCATGTTTCTCTCCCTCTCTTTCTCCCTCCCTTCCCCCTCTCTAAAAATAAATAAATAAAACCTTTTTAAAAAGATATAAGCGTTCTTTGTATGTTCTGGATACAGTCTTTTATCAAACATTTTTTAAAAGAAAATATTAATAGCCCTGGCTGGTGTGGATCAGTGGATTGAGTGCCAGCCTGTGAACCAAAGGGTAGATAGTTCGATTCCCAGTCAGGTCACATGCCGGTGTTGCAGGCCCGGTCCCCAGTTGGGGGCGCATGAAAGGCAACCACACGTTGGTGTTTCTCTCCCTCTCTTTCTCCCCACCTTCCCCTCTCTCTAAAAATAAATGAAATAAAATGTTAAAAAAGAGAAAATATTAATAAAGACAAAATACTATAAATTGATCAAGCAGATTTAGAAGAGAGCCAAATAGAACTCCTAGGGGAAAAAAATGGTATAACAACTGAAATTTCCTGTGAAGTCATCCAGTACAGGGCTTTTGCTTGTTAGGAATTTTTTGATTACTGTTTCAATTTCAGTACGTGTAATCTGTCTATTCAGATTCTCTGATTCTTCCTGATTTAGTTTTGGAAGATTGTACGTTTCTAGGAATTTACCCATTTCATCCAAGTTGTCCAGTTTGTTGGCATGTAGTTGTTCATAATATTTTCTTACAATCTTTTGTATATCTTTGTTGTCAGTTGTTATTTTTCCTCTTTCATTTCTGATTTTATTTATTTGGGTCCTCTCTTTTCTTTTTTTTAAAGATTGATTTATTTACTATTAGAGAAAGGGGAAAGAGAGGAAGAGAACGTCAGTGTGTGAAAGATACATTGATTGCTTGCATCTCCCATGCTCCATGCCCCCACCTGGGGACTTGGCCTGCAACCCAGGCATGTTTAGCTTCCTACACCACATTGTCAGTCTCTCCCTTCTCATCCACAGAGTGCTGCCTGGTTTATTTATTTTAATCAGTTTTTAAAAATTTTTATTTATTTAGTTTCAGAGAGAGGAGAAGGGAGGGAGAAAGAGAGAGACACCAGTGTGTGGTTGCCTCTTGTTCGCCCCAAATGGGGAGCTGGCCTGCAACCCAGCCCTGACTGGGAATCAAACTGGTGACCCTTTGGTTCACAGGCTAGCACTCAGTCTGCTGAGCCACACCAACTAGGGCTATATTAATGAGTTTTGAAAAAACCTAGAAAAACACCTCCATAGTGACAATACATTAAGTTATGATCTTCTATTATTTATTTCAGTCCTGACCCCCATCTTGGTCTTCATCGTTGCTTAAAACTGCCCTCCTACAAAGACCTTGAAAGCTGACACTGCCCTCTCTGACCACAACCCCCTCATATCTTTAGGGCCCTTCTTCTCCTTCCCTCACTTCTCCCAGTATCTTTCCTCCCAGTGTGCCCTCCTGTCTCTCAGCATCTGTCTAGTGTTGCAGTCCTCTCAGGGCTTCCTTTACCTCCTTATTCAGCCTGGATCCTACACCTGCCATTTGAGGGGTGCTTTACTGGAACCTCAAAGCCTTTACCATATACATTCTCTAGTTGCCAGCTGCCAAGTGGTTCTAGAGAAAGGCCAAAAACCAAACTAGTTATTTCTACAACAAAGCAATGACATCCTGTCTCAGCTGGATGTTCACTGTTATAAGGCAAACTTGTTTGCTTCTGACTCCTCCCTTATGTTTTGTTAACAAAAACCTGTTCAAAGTCTTTTCCAGCACTCTCAATTTCCCAACGTTATGTTCACCTATCTCTCCTTCCATAAATGAGTTCACATATTGCCTCCCTTCCAAAATCCCCATCAGCTCAACTTCCATCCTCCTCACTTTCAAACCGATGGCTTGGACACTCTAATTCATACCCAACATTTCAAACTATCATTTCAAGGGTGCCACATCCACTAAGGGTATCTCTGCTCTAAACAGTTCTATATTGTCCTCTATGCTGCTGCCGTTGACTTTCCTCCTCCTAAGACCATGCTACCCAGTCACCCCGTACGTGACCATCCTCCCTCTTACCCCATGTGGCCAAAATATTCAAAAAGCATATGCACAGGACCCCATTATCTGGCCACTCATGTGTTCTCCAACCCCTCATTCTCCACTTTCTTTTCCCATAACTCTTTGGAAGCTATCTCAGAGCTCACCACGGATCTAGAAGTCAGTTCTCAAGGTCTTTTATCTCTCCTCCTTCTCAGACCTCACTGCAATAGTTAGCACTTTCTTATTTTAAGTGACTTTATCTGATTATCAGATTCCAACTCTGTCTTGTATACAGGAAAAGGTTGCATTTAGATTGTGCCATGCCTTTATTAGAACCGGTCCATGGCTCCCTGTCACCCACAAGGCAAAGTCAAAACTCCTCAGCTTGCTACATAATAATAGTGAACAGCAACACAGGACTTAGCTTGTGCCAGGCACTGTTCAAAGCAACACACACATACACATGTGATCCTCACACAACAACCTCTTGGCGTATGTACAGTTATTATGTCCATTTTTCAAATGAGGAAACTGAGGCAGAGATTAAGGTAAAAATTAAGTAAATTGTCTAAGGTCAAATAGATAGCAAGTGGTAAAGACAGGATCAACTCTAGGGTGTCTCCCTGAAGAAGCCTGTGCCTAGCCACAACACCACACTACTTCCCTTGGAAGACCTTTTATGCACGGGCCCTGGCCTACTTTCCCCACCTCGGCTCCTGCCTCTCACAGTCAGAAGCCACCATTTGATACTTCTGACTTCCCAGTTTGGGAACATCTTCCTCCCTTGACTTCTGAGATACTCTACTCTCCTGCTTCTGCTTCTGTCACAGCCCCTTCCCTTTCTCCCCCTCCTCTCCCCCTTTCCCTCCTATACCTTATAGGGCACCGTTCTGTCCCAGAATTCTCCCTGCCTGCTCTCTCCTTGCCAATCTCATCCCTCTTAAGGCTTCAACTCTCACCTCCGCACAGCTACCGGAATCTATACCTCTGACCTGACCATTTTCTAAGGCGGTCTCCTATATTTCTAATTTCCTTAAGTATTTTCCAGCCAGATGTTTAGCCAGATACTCAACACATCCAGGACAGAACTCTTCATTTTCTCTCTTAAAACTGCTTCTCCTCTAGTATTCCCAATTTCTATTTGGACTACTTTTTAATATGAAGGCTGTGACATTTGTCTTCCTTGCCCCATTCATTCCCTCAGGAAGCAAGGCTGGAAAGTCTAGCTCTCTAGTATCTGGAGCACCTGTCCCCTCCTCTTCATTTCTATGGCCACATCCATAGTTCAAGCCTTCAACACTTAGTACCTCTTGCCTGACCTGTCACAGACCCCCTCAATACCCCCACAGTGGCAGTCTCTTGTCCTCGACACAGTCTTGTTAATTTTCCCAAAGCACAGCTCTGTTGATGTCACTACTTGAAAAGCATTTAACTTACTAAATAAAATCTAACTCTGAAAACCTAGTTCTTCTTGGGTGTATGTGACCCTCCATGATCAGGCCTCAACATTATGTCCCCTGCTCCGCCCACTCACACAGCTTATGTTCCAGCCAAACCAAAGAGCTTGCTGCTCTCCATTTATTTGTGCTCTGCTCTTCACACGCTCCAGGTCTGTGCTCTCACCATTCCCTTTGACTTAAATGACCTTTTTGCTCATCTCTGCATGTCATATACTACCTGTCCTGCAAGGCTTGGCCAATCACACTTCCTCCATATAAATTCTCTGAATCATCAACTAGCAAGTCTGTTTTCCCACAACAATCTATTCATATCCCTTCCATGTAACTCAGTTCTCCAACTGGACTGGTACCCCTGGGGCAGTTCTGTGATTGATTCATCTTTATAACTGACACAACATGTTCTACAGGGTCTTGGTCCAGTATATAATTGAACTGAATAAACAATTACCACTTCTGGAAGAGCCTGTTTGTTTTTAACACATGCTCAAAAAATGATGTCATTGCATCCAATTGATGACTACAGTTATATGTCACTGTTTTATTCTCTGCGTTATTTTTCTTTTTCTTGAAAGTAGCGACTACAAAACGATATATAGTGTTTTTACAGACTCTTTCCTTCTCTATAGATATTTAAAAAGTGTCTAATTTCACAATGACATATACAAGCAAGTGTAAATCAAGTCTGGGCTTATTCAACCTGACCATCTGTCTGGCAAAGCCTTTGACCTACCTTCGGCTCCTCCATCTCCCTCACTCTTCATATTCAATCACCTTCCAAACCCTACAAATTCTTTAATATTGTCTCTCACATCTCTTCCCTTCTTTAGATTCTACCTTGACTTTTACCTAGGTTCATCTCACCTGACTTAAAGCCTCCTAACTTGTCTCCCACCTTCTAGTTCATTCTACACCCTACAGCTGGATTAATTTTTTTCAAGCCCAGCCACACTCATGAAACTCCCCTTCTGCAGTTCCCAGTGGCCAACCAGATGAAGTATAAACTTCTACCAGATAATTCTAGGCCCTGTAACTATGGTCCAACTCACAGATGTCAGCTTGTAGTCAAGTTGGGAAACTCACTGTTTCTCAAATCTGCTTGCTATTTCCTCTGCTTATTTACTGAAATAAACATTTATTAAATACCACCTCTGTACCAAACCCTGGGTAAGTGCTGAGGATACAAAGATGAGAAGAAACTAGTACCTATCCTTGAGGAGCTCATAGAACTGGTGGGGGATATAAAAATAAAAATGAATTATTAAGAACATGCAGAAAGTGCCTATTTTTGCTTATATAAGGTGTCAGGGACGAGGTAGTATTAGAGGTGAACGGACACTCGACAGAAGGAAGGGAAGCATATCCCAGGCAGTAGAAACAGGACGTGAGAAGGCACAGACGTTTAAACGCTATCAACCACGGAGCAGCGAGAGGCAATGCTCAAAAGCAGGTAGGGGCCTGATCAGGAAAGCCCTTAGATGGCCTGCTAAAGAATGTAAACTAAGTCCTGCAATTTGTTATTCACACACTCACTAAACATTATTGCGTACCCACTATGTGTCAGGCACCGTGTTAGGTGGTGACCCCTTATACACTGTCAGTGGGAATGTAAGAATGGTGTTGATTTGGAACCTCAAAAACATTATGCTTAGTGGGATTATCAACGTGAACTGTAGAGATCATCTGGCCATCCTCCAGCCTGAGATTCTCTTCCTTCTTTCCCCACTTAGTAGTTTTTCTCCAAAGGAAGAAAATTGGACCCTATTTTCACCACTCACAAAAATTAACTCAAAATAGATTAAAGGCCTCAATGTAAGACCTGAAACTAAAACTTCTGGAAGAAAACAAAAATAATCCAATTAAAAAATGGGCAAAGTAACTGAATAGATATTTTTCAAAGGAGACATATAAATGGCCAAAAGGTACATAAAGAGATGCACATCACTAATCATCAGGGAAATGCATATCAAAATGATGAAATATCACCTCACACCTGTTAGAATGGCTATTATCAAAAAGATTAGTGTTGGCCACAACCTTGATGTATTGGGACGACACTCTAACCAACTGAGCTACCCAGCCAGGGCGGGGATGTATCATTTAGAATGCTAATATACTGAGTTTTGTGCAGTGGCAGTATCATAGCCAATGAGGTTTATACAAGGGCAGGGAGCAGGAAATGAACCCACACCAGCAGTGCCCAGGCAGAACAACTAGAACAACCTGAAGGAAGTTGGAAGAAGTAAAGGGAAAGCCTGGGAGAAGCCTCCTGGGAGAAGCCTCCATAGAAATGGCAATACTGAGGGCTGGGCTCTGCTTAGCAGGTGTCTTCACTCAGCCACCTCCTTGGGCTAGAAATACTTAAGTCCAAACATCACTCTGTAACTGCTTCCCTTGAGCCTTGTCTTTACCAACAGTACAGTCATTGGCCCCTTCTGTCCTGGAGCCTTGGTCCTGAGGTTATCAACCCGAACTACAGAGGTCATCTGGCCGTCCTCCTGCTTGAGATTCCCTTCCTTCTCTTTCCACTTAGTAGAGTGAACTCTTTCCTAAGGGAAGGTTATTTATTTTTGTGATGGGGACAATGTAAGTATGGTGGGGGGAAGAAGGATAGGCTAGGAAAAGAGGAAAGAAAGGTATATAAATAATTATATTAGCCATCATATGCAGCATTTTTTCTTCTCTCTTTCATCACTTTGATTTTCTATTTTTTTGTACTTCTATTTTCATTTTAATAACCTTATTGTATAAGTGTCTTTACTTTAGGTTACCTCAAACTCTTTTTGAAGATACTATATTTGTCCAAGAATAAAATTTAACACAATCCAATCTCAGCCTCATTCCAAAAGCTGACTCAAGCCCTCTGCCAAGGGGAGAAACATTAGAAAATACTCCAGCAGCTGATTCCTTGTACCAGCATTGTTTTTAATATCACACTTCATTTCACATCAGTATATAAGATTCCACAAAAAGAAAGAAAAAATATTACCTGAGGAATTCTTCTCTGGAAATATATATCAGATTTCAAACACTTCTTGTTTAACTGCCTTTGCATTTTACTTCCTCTCAGTTCTCAACAGGACTCAAAATGTAACAACTGGAAAGAAATAATGGGACTATTAAACCATTGTTTGCTGGCCACATGTGTAAAAAAAAAACTCCACAGACAGAGCAGTCCCCTCCTAGTGGGATTTACTTTTTTTTTTTTTTTGAGGCTCATTTAACCCAGGAGTAGGGTGTTCAATAACAAGGAGCAATATTCAGGATTTTTCCAGGAAAGTGGTGGAGACTTCTTGGAAGAGTCCCATGGCCATTTTCTGCCCTTATACGTGCTTTCCATTCCCAATCATGGTGGCAGGGATGTGTCGTTTTTTAAAATTTTTATTTATTGATTTAGAAAGAGTAGAAAGGAGAGAGATCAAAACATCAATTTGTTGTTCTGCTTACCTGTGCATTCCTTGGTTGATTCTTGTATGTGTCCTGATTGGAGACTGAACCCACAAACTTGATGTATCAGAATGATGCTTTAACCAACTAAGCTACCTGGCCAGGGTGGGAAGGTGTCATCTAGAATGCTAATGTATTAAGTTTTGTGTAGTGGCAGTATCATAGCCAATAAGGGCTATATGAGGTGTGATTGTTGCTAATAGAATGCTAATGTATTACTGTTACTGAAACACGCCCAGTGGGAAAGGGGTCGTACGACCTGTCGCCTATCAGGCAAGGATCCAAGCAAAGTTTGATGGAAAGAAAAAAGGAATTTTTTATTTTAAGTATGCAATTTGAAATAAAGATAGGCAGTTTCTGCCCCAAAACCCATTCCCTGGCAAATAAGGCACAATCAGAAAAACAAACACCCTACCACCCTCTGCTAGGCCAGGCCAGCCCTAGGCTGCACCCAGAATTCCCTTTCCTCTTTCTTAGAGTACATTCCTGGGGAAAGGTGCAGGTGGCTGGATCATGCTTACAGTCATGGCCATGACGGGTTCAAGGCCTCTGGTGCAGGGGAACGGTGCAGAGTTTTGCTGCCAGGCCATGTGTCATCCAGGGTCCGTGGGCCTGGACCTCCTCTCCCCTTACCTGTTTTGCTGCATTCCATGTAGGCCCTGGAGCACAAGGCAGGGCTCCAGGAACCTCCCTAGGCTATATGACCTCTTGATGGCCTGGGAGCCTGGGCCTGCCATGTCCAACCAGCCAGGGAAGCAGGGTTTCAGAGTGCACGCCATTTAGGAGTGCCATGCTATTTTAAGACTTCCTCCCACAATCCTCTGGCTCAGTAGAAATGGACAGGAGGGAATGTCCCTCCATCTAATCCCCTGCTCAACTCTAGCACACTTCTTCTTTCTTTCTTTCTTTTTTTTTTTTAATAACTCTAGTCCCCCGAGTGGAACTGGTTGCCGGGCAATTTGTGCTTGCACAGTTCAAACCCCGCCCCCCCCACTTTCGAGGGAGAAGCATCCCCATTACAATGAGCATATAATGAGGATAGGGGTAACCATAAAGTGAAATTAGTTGCCACGTTGGGTAAGCTGGTCTCTGCCAGTTCTAAGCCATTAATCTGTGGGAAACTGATCTTACTAACTCCTTGACAGTCCCTGTAGTCTCCTTTATCAATAACTGCCATTTCACCACATATCGTATCTCACCAGCATTAACCCAAGAAAGCTGATTTTCCCCACAGTCAAGAATCCCAATTTACAAAGCATATCCAGGGGGTCCTATTTGTAAGTAAAATCACTCCCAACTTCTAAACAATACGTTCCCAAATTCTGTTAGAGATGGGGAGAGACAGACCTGAGTCAAGAGGCTCTCTCCCCTGCCTCAGTTCTTGCCTCGAATTCAAGCGAGAGACAAACACATACAGTGGAAACGAGACACCAAGTTTATTTATGAAATGAACAGGAGCACAAAGCTGCAAGCAGGCACCTGGCAAGTAAGTCTAAATGCCCCATGTATAGAGGAAAGAAAGTGGTTAGTAAGTTTGTTAGTAAGTTAGTGAGTTTGTTCTATACACTTGAGTGGAGGCTACAAGTGGGTACTTAAAGTGTTAACTAGCAGCTAGGAATGAGCAGCTAGAGGGGAAATAAAGGCAAGGCCCTCACCATTACAATCTAACAAAGAACTTAATACAGGAGGCTAGAAGCAAAAGGAAGACACATCTCACCAATTAACTCAGCAGTCCTGAGTTTCGTTTTGGTAAGATTGCCCGGTGCCCTGAGCATTACAAGCAAAATAGCACAGGAGGAGGGGAGAGTCCTTGAGTCAGTGCTAAGAAAAGAGGTTTCTGTAACAATCTTCCTAAGATGCTGGGTGTTCTGAACGTCACAAGCAGGAATTGCACAAGAGAAATAGGGGGGCCTATGCTGGGAAAGGGGGCCTTTGTAACAATTTCACTAAGACAAAGAACCTTTACTAACTGAGAAAGAAAGCTTTTGTAGCTGTACATTATTCCCAAGGGGAAGAAGGAGGGTGAAACCTAGAAGCCAGCTAAGGTATATAACCCCCAAACCCCAACAGTCCGTGTGCTTAGATTAGCTAAGTACCCACTTGTAGCCTTGGCTCAAGTGTATAAAACAAACTTACTAACAACTTTCTTTCCTCTATACATGGAGCATTCAGACTAGCCAGGGGCCTGCCTGCAGCTTTGTGCTCATATGTGTTTCATAAATTAACTTGATATCTCATTTCCCCTGTTTGTCTCTCACTTGAATTCGTGTCTTGCAAGTGAGACAAGAACCAAAGCAGGGGAGAGAGTCTCTTGACCCGGGTCTCTCTCTTCCCACCCATAACAATTCCACAGCAGTGAATGTCAGAAAAACAAACAAACAAACAAAAAACAGAAAACAGTAGTGGTGTAATTTCTTTCAGGAATCAAAGTTGAAGAATCTTTTAAGAAAATAACCATAATCATGACCTCTTTCCAAACAGACCTTATTTCCTACCCAATCCAATACACACATACAGGATTTGCTCTGGAGATGAAAGGACTTCATGAACTCCTGTTAGTCAGCGCCCCCCTCCTTTGTCCCATGTTGCCCACCCCCTTCCCCCATGACTGCTCCACAGCCCCCCACCCCCACCTTCTGCACTGCTTTCAAAACACCTCCCTCTGTGCAACAGTCTGGGCTGCCCCTCTCCTGGGCCAAGCTGGCAGATCTTGCCAGTGTCATGCTTGCTCGTCCGGATAATCAGATGTTAGAGCCGAAATAAAAAGCAGAAATAAAGAAAAGAGCTGTTTTGGCCAGCCAAAGAGTTTCCTGTGTCCTTCAACACCCATCCCCTGATTTAAGTTGTAATACTAGCATGCAAAGTTCCTGCTGACTGCGGAAGGGGGAAAGGCAGAGTAATTCTAGCAGAACCTACTCCCACTACCAACCTGAGATCAGCTGCCACAAACTGAGCTTCTCAGCCTTAATGCCAGCACACCTTTCCAAAGGAGCTACAGCTGCTTTGTGTCTTGAACCCTGCAGCCAGGCTTAGGGATACACACACACACACACACACACACCTATATATACATATATATATATATATATATATATATATATATATATATATGGAAGATTTATTGAGGCATAATTCACATACCATGCCACACAACTGTTGACCTTAAACAAATAGGCAGGTATTTCTCCAGCAAAATGGGTTTATTTTGGAACAATAAAAAAGTGTTATTTGGAACATGGAGGCTAATGGCAAAACGTGTACAAGTCCAGAAAAACAAAGGAGAGGAATGTTCTTTTATGGACTTCAGAGGGGCTATTGTAAACAAAGAGTCCGTTGGCAGAAAATGAAAATGCAAAGTATAGTGACTTTTCATTGGCTGAATTACGGCAGTTTCCCACTGGCAGAGCTGTTACTGGGAAAGGAGCAACCTCCCTTCTGCTGAGGTATGAATGTAGTATGACTTCCTTTGGAAGATGCAAGGGAAATTTCTTCCTGTTGGCGTCAGTAGTGTGTGTTGGTGACAGGTGTGTGAGAGCTCTCTATTCTAGACTCCTGACTCCATTTCAAATGGGATGTTTATTAATTTCCACACAATTCACCCTTGAAAAGTGTACAACTCAGCGGGTTTTAGTATATAAGCAGACTATTTAGTTTGAGAAACTTTCATTGCCCTGAAAAGAAACCCCGTACTCCTTTGCAATCACTTACCATTCTTCCCTCCCCACTCCTTGCTTCTGGCAACCACTAATCTACTCTCTACGTCTATGGGTTTGCCTATTCTGAACATTTCACATAACTGGAATAACACAATATGTGGCCTTTTGTGGCTGACTTTCTTTCATTTAGCATAATATATTCAAAGTTCATCCATATTGTAGCATATATCAGTATGCAATATTGTGATTTATGAGAAATATGTATTTGGTCATTCAGATGACCAAAATACATTTTTCATATTTATTCAGTCTTAGTCCACATTCCTGTCTCAAAGCCTTTGGGATTTCCTGAGGGGCAAGAGCAATGGGAGTATCTTTTGTTACAATAGTTTTCCCTGTGTCCTCAGTTTCTGAAATCATTTCAGAACCATAAAGGTGAAATGAGTGTCTTGTTATTCATAACAAGCCCTTTTTCACCACAATTGTGTTTGTGTTAATGAGGTAACTTTTGGAAAGCACTTAAGGATGAGGGCTGTTTGCCAAAGGAACCAAGCATTAATAGAGGGTTAAAATTTTCAGTCCTACCCCCAGACCTCCAGTGAAGAGAAATGGGCTAGAGATTGAACTCAATAACCATTGGTCAATGATTTAGTCCATCATGCCTATGTAATGAAGCCTCCATAAAAAACCAAAAGGAGAAAGTTCAGAGAGCTTCTGGGTTTGTGAACACATGTAGATTCGAGAAGAATCTGGAGGGGACATGGAAGTTCCTCACCCCTTTCCACATACCTTGCCCTTTGTATCTCTTCATCTGGCTGTTGATTCATATCCTGTAATATACTTTGTAATCAATTGGTAGTCTAGTGAGTAAATGGGTTTCCTGAGTTCCGTGAGCTAGTCTAGCAAATTAATCAAACACAAGGAGTTGGGGGACATTCTTATGGGACTGAATCCTTAACCTGTGGAATCTGATGGTATCTCTAGGTAGAAAGTGTCAGAATTGAGTTGAATTGTAGGATACCCAGATGCTGTCTGAAGAATTGGTTAGGATGTGTGGGGAAATGCCAGCCCCCCCACACACACACTGGAATTAGTATCAGAATCCTTTAGCACCCTTTCACAACTCTCTCCTCCCTTGGCTCCTATGAAATCATTCTCTCCTTGGCTCTCCCTCTGCTTCTATTCCTATTCATTCTCATTGTCCTTGCTGGCTTCTCTTCTACCCACATTTTTTTCTTCTACCCAGTTTTTAAAGTTAATACATTTAAGAGTTCTAGCCTGACTCTCTGCTGTAGGTACTCCAGTCAAGAGGGACAGAAGACAGCTGCCAGTGGCAAGTAGCCTGCAGCATTTGCTGTTGGTCAAGGTAAATTCTCCCCTCAATCCCAAACCTTCCCTCTGTGAATTAACAAGAAAACCAGTAATGGAAAAACTTAAGTGGGGAACGGAGTACAAAGGCTACCTGGTATCTGTAGATGGCTATACGAACATGCAACTTGCAAACAAAAGAATACATAGATGGAGCATTGTCTAGACATCTGCATGAAGTTTTAATAAGGTGTAATAATATCCTCTATATCAGGGATGTTGAAGAAGAGAAAGAAGATGGGGAAATGAAAGAATAGCATCTTTTGTGGGGAATTTTTAATATATATTTCTAGACAATAAAAATTTGTTTGTTTTTTAAAAAGAGCTCTAGCCTGACCCTTCTTCTTACTGTATACCCCTCCCTATTTAAGACCGGTCACCGCCCTGGCTGGTGTAGCTTAGTGGATTATAAGCGCGGGCCTGTGAACCAAGAGATCACGGTTCGATTCCCAGTCAGGGCACATGCCTGGGTTGCAGGCCAGTTCCCAGCAGGGAATGCACAGGAAGCAAGCATACATTGATATTTCTCTCCCTCTCTCCTTCCCTTCCCCTCTGAAGATAAATAAATAAAATCTTAAAAAAAAAAAAAAAAGACTTCGGTCACCATCAGCTTCAAACCGGATCCCAGTGCTAATGACCTGCAAATCTCTGCCTTCAGTCTAGATCTCGCTGAGATCTAGATCCTCATATTCAACTGCCTACTGGACATCTTCCACATGGGTTCACCTATTCATTCCATAAATATAGAGTCCCTACTGTCAGGGAGGAAAAAATTTTCCTCTACCCATCTAGGTTCTTCTGGCTGGTCTAAGAATTAAATTAGCATGTCACAGGTTAACAGGAAAAAAAACCAATATAATTTTATACACATGAGGGTTCCACAAGAATATGATGGGTTGGGGGATGCCAAGGAAAAATTGGGCAGTTGAGGCTTGTGAGCCATCTTGAGCTAAAGAAAAGAGGGTAGTGGTTTGTGACTTCAAAGAGGAGGAAGGCAATTCAAATAGAGATGATAAAGTAAATGTTTGATAAACAAATGTTTGCTGGACCCTGCAGAGACCATGGGACATAAAGCAGCAGGCTCTGGTCTCTACGGTCCTCGAGTCCCCCCCCACCACACCTAGCCCATATTCTTTGTAGATATTTCTGGTGGTAGCTCTATTCCAGGAATAGGCCCTTTATCTAAATTCTTTTAGGCAGTTAAGAGGAAGATTTTAAAAACTTACTGAGCCTTCTGTTTCTTAAAAATAATCATCCTAAATTTATCCTCATGCCAGAGACATATTTTGGGGTGGTAATTTTTGCTCCCCACACTACTACTTGCTAGGTCCTATACTAACTAGTTACTGTAGATACTAGAGGTGAGTAACGTAGACATGATCTGTGAAATCTTAGAATTTAATATTTTAGTAGGGAAAATTGACATTAAACATATATACTCACAAACAAATAAATAAATAAATAAATACACACTGTGGTGAGGGCTATGGTAGAAAAGCAAAGGGCAGGTAGGGGGTATTACAGCAGTAACTCAAACTCAACTTTTCAAAACTGAAATCATGATGATTCACTGCAATCTGATCCTCCTCATTTCCATGTTATTTCCTATCCCTACATGTATTCAATAGATACTCAACAACTTTAATGAGTATCCCTTACTAGGTACCAGACAAACCCCCTTCCATCCAATTGCCCAAACCTAAAGCCTGGGAAATCATCTTAGACAACTTCCTCATTCCCTAACATCCAATTGATATTAATTCTCCATCAAGCAGTTATGTCCACCTAATCGACCCAGTCCCCTCCATCTCCACTTTACTGGCTTAGTTCAGGCCATGAGTACTTGTCACCTGAATTCCAGCAACAATTTCCTGCGATTACCTTTAGCTGCTCTCTCCACAGGGCTCCAGAGTTTATTTCTAAAACACAACTTTGATTATGTTTCTCCCCTACTTAAAACCCTTCCAAGCTCCTCACTGTCTTCAAACAAATCCAAATTCCTGTGGAGGAACAAGGTTTAATGTTGTGTTCTGATGTGAATCTGCCATCCTTTATTTTAACCAGTTTGCAAGGAGAAAGCTAGACCCAAAGAGTATGTTGTATTATGACTAACAAGAGAACCTACACAATATGTATATTGTATAAAGAATACATACAATATGTATATTGGCAGGTTACTTATCAAAAATCTGGTCAGTTGATAGAGAGCTTAGGTGTAAAAATTCAGTTTCATACATCAAATTCATTATATAGATTAAAGGACAATTGCAATGTACTATAATACGTGTTTTATTAGCTTTGTGGTGATCATTTACTATGTACTTACAAGAAATGTTCCTATATCAAACTAAAACAGGCATTAAACAAATATGATGGTGCTCTTTATTACTTTTTCAGTAGTTTATGATAACAAGAGACAAAACCTAATATAATTTAACTTAAATACGCCATGTGCCCCTCCTAGTCTCCACATTTATTATGCTCTTCTATCAGTAGAACTTACTCTCTAATCTTCTCTCTCTTATTGAGGAGGAAAATAGCTAGCACAGGAGCACTACAAATTTTCAATTTCTTCTTTCAACAACATTATTTATTCCCAAGATTTCTCATCAAATATTAATATGATCAATATTTTATTTTAATTTCAACTAAAGTTGAGTAAAAGTGAAAAATAAATCATTTTTATTTCCACACTCCTTGGAAATGAACTGCTTGACATGAAATGCTCTGGCCGTGGCTTGCCTCTTAGCTCCATCTCTCACCATGCCTTCAGTTGAAGTCTCAGCTCTATACATATGAAACCATTGGCAGTTTCCCGAAAGGGCCATGCCAGTTGCATTTTTGCGACTGTGTTCCCAGTACCAATTTTACCCAAGTCCTAAGGAAAATGCTGATTGTAAGGTTTTCTTAGGCTCCGCTGAGGAAGAAATGCCAATCAGCCACAAAATCAGGCAGTATAGAGCTTTACTGGGGTTTGCGCACCTGGGCGAGGTTCTCCGGTCCGCGGAGTGGGGCTGTGGAAGTCTCGCCCAAACAGGGAGCATGGCGGGGTTTTATACACCAAATCTGGGTGGTTCTCTTCACGGGAGCTGGGGATTGGTCCCTTTGAACCAACTGGCAGTATATCATTGGTGGTTCTCCTCAGGTTCAGGTTGCCATACGGATATGCGTTTTGGCAAAGCCCGCCGTTTTGGTTCTCTGGTTTGACGTCAGCCGTCTTTTCCGGGTTGCAGTTCAGCCACCATTTTGTCCTACCATGCCCACCCTGACACTGATGTGAATAGACCATTGGTTTATAAATGCATCTATAACACTTAATTATACTTTTTTATTTGTGTCTATTGCCCCTACTACACTATAACTTTCTTGGAAGCAGAAATCATGCTATTAATTTTTTCCCCCAGAGCCTAGCTAAGTGCCCAACACAAGTGTTCATTAACTGTGGAATAAATGCTTGAGTTAAAGAATGACTGAATGAACCATCTATTTAAAGAATAGATCATCCTTTTACATGCTAAAAACATCCAGAATAACCACAGGAGTTGAACAGGAAGGGAAGTCCATAAGTTGGATGTCTAAGTCTGCAAAGAACTTGGGGAGAGGGACCTAGAACTTGGGGAGAGGGACCTAGGGCTGATATATTACCAAAAGAGGGTGACAGTACACATAAATAGTAAAAGTAAAGAGGATGGTAGAAAGTGTAAGGCTTAAAGGACAAAAGGGTTTTGTACGGATGTGGAAGCACAAAGAAAACCAACTGAATGACAATACTGCCTCTCAGTGGCACCTTAGGTAAAAGACGCCATATCAGAGTACTTTCATAGAATAAGTTTTCTTAACATGGAGCAGCTCTGGACCATGAACTGTGCCAGGCACCTTTATCTCATTTAACCCTCACAACAACCCCTTGTTGAGAAGACATAGCATGTAGCTTAGGGGTTAAACACACAGACTCTGGAACCAGGCTGTCTGATTCCCACTTACTGGCTGTGTGACCTTGGACAAATTACTCAAGCTCTCTGTGTATTTTCCTCCCATCATACCACATAAGGTTCTTATAAGGAATAAATTATTTTTTTTATTTTTAAGATTTATTTATTGATTTTTAGAAAGGGAAAGGGAGGGAGAAAGAGAGGGAAACATCAATGTGTGGTTGCCTCTCACACATCTCCTACTGGGGACCTGGCCCACAATCCAGGCATGTGCTCTAGACTGGGAATCAAACCGGCGACCCTTCGGTTCGCAGACCAGCACTCAATCCACTGAGCCACACCAGCCAGGGTATGAGGAATAAATTCTTAAAATGGTACTTGACGGCATAGCAAATGCTATATTAATGTTAGCCTTTATTTTTCCTTTTCCTGGTAAGAATGTTGAATAAAGCAAGAATACAGTAGGAATTCAATAAATATAACTTCCTTTTTTTCCTCCCCTTATGTCTTCGCTCCTTAAGCTGCTGCACTCCTTAGTGTTCTTGACATTTAAATAGGGGACTCCCAACTAGCCTGAAGAAATCTGTTCCTAGAGGCAGTAATGAGGAAGCTGAGAAGCCTCCATTTAAAAAGTCCAGGAGAACGTGGTTCTGGAAAAGAGCACTCTACAGCAAGGGCACTCTCGTTACTTTTATTATAGTGAAGACCTTCCCAGCAATGAAATTCACCCTACCCAAAACAGGATGCATAGGGATTGTGAAAATCAACTAAGATTTGTGCACAAATCCAGGTTTCTAGGAACATTCAAATAAGTATGATCTTCCCAGACCTCTTTTTAAAAAGTATTTTATTTTTGATTTTAGAAAGAGGGGAAGGGGGGAGAAAAAGGGTGAGAAACATCGATGTGAGAAAGATTGGCTGCCCCACTGAACCTGCAACCCAGGCATGCACCCTGACTGGAATTGAGCTGGCGACCTTTCAGTTCCAGGGACAATGGTCAACCAACTGAGCCACATCAGCCAGGGCCCAGACCCTATTTTTTTACCACACTGCTGACAGGAGCTGAGGGATCATAATCATTTTTAAGATTAGGCTAATAATAACTTACTACAGACTACTCCCTCCTTACTCTTCTACTATTATTGTAAAAATAAAATTTATGAAAATAACGTTTTTTTAAGATTTTATTTATTTCTACAGAGAGGGGAAGGGAGGGGGAGAGAGGGAGAGAAACATTGAGATCAGCTGCACAACAGATCAGGGACCAAACCTACAACTCAGGCAACCAGTAGCCTTTCACTTTGCAGAACGACGCCCAATCAAGTCAGATTGCCCACTCCAACTCCACATTTGCAATAAGGCGTATCTTTACCAGGTTTAAGACTGACCGATCTGCACATCAATAGCATACAGACTCCTTTCATACTTGTAAAGTTCCCCGTGATTCTGCAAGCTTCCTCTAATTCGGGTTTTAGTATTCCTGGGTGTTCTATTTGAGAGCCTGAATGTACAAACAAATAGCCAGACCATATACAAAAGAACTCTGGCCCACAACCTGCAAAAGCCTACCCAGGAAACCAACGCTCTTATTTATAATAAATACCCAGGAAGCCAGCCTGCTATAAATCAGACCCCCTGTCTCTAGTGATAGTCCAAGAAGCCAAATAATAAACCCTGTAACATTTGGCCCCAAATCGCCAGAACCTGATTAATAACTTGCATCTTCCCTAATTTTTGTCCCCACTTCTGATTTAGAGGGGGCAATTGGCACCCCTAACCAAATCGCATAGGATGCCCCACTCCTAGTTAGTCTACCTACAGCTCCCCGAAGCAAACAGCCTTGAATCAGAGCACACCTGAAACCTTCTCCTTTTTCCGCCCTAAAGCTTTCCCTGCACTTGAGTCTCTGCCAAAATGCAAGTGACGGTGACTGACTCCCTATCTTTATAGCAAACTCTGAATAAATAGCCTTTGCTTTTCGCATTTGATTAAGAAATATTTCCACATGTTGGACCTAGTAATTCTATGACAAACTAATTTCTAAACACTTTTAAAAAGGTATTGGTTTACATTGGTTAAATGTGTTATTTCTACAATATTCATAAATTAGCGAACATCTCTTTTACTTCATCATTATAACCTAAGTCAATATGCTCAAGGGCTCACCTTTCCGCAGCCCATCTTCCTGGAACTGGAGGGTCCTCTTCTGCCTACCTGAGCAGAGGACCCTTTGTCAGAGTGGGTAGGCAGAGAAGAGCGAGAGCGCCTCCCACGCCCAAGCCAAACCCCCAAGTGGCGACTACAATTCCCAGCGACCCCTGCAGATGGCAGGTCGCGGCCACGACGCGCCTGCGCAGTGGTTGAGGCTCCCGTAAGGTTCCCGCCAATTCTTGCTGTAATTCTGCTGGAAACCAAGTACCAGCTCCATGGAGCCGTTTGACCCTGCGGAGCTGCCAGAGCTGCTTAAGCTTTATTACCGGAGGCTTTTCCCCTACGCTCAGTACTATCGCTGGCTCAACTATGGCGGAGGTGATGGCGGCTGGGAGCTGGGTGGGTAGTGGGTCGGGAAGGGAATGTGAAGAGGTTCAGGGAGGGTACTTTGGCGTGACAACATGAAGTCCCCTCTGCTTGCGCGTGTAGAACAAGGCGCCTTCACGCATTATGTTGAGCCCTCCCCACCACCACCTCTGAAATGTATAAATGGGTTGAGAGAGGATATAATGACCAGCCTGCGACCACACAATGAAAAATAGAGCTGCTGGTCCTACCACAGCGTGGTAGGAATTGGGTGCCAAGTTTACCTGCCGCGGTTCTTGAGCTAAAGGGTTACAGGGTCGTAGTATGAAGCTGCAGAGGCTTGATCTGCATCAGGAACAGAGGAACATCTCCCAGAAGAGGAGAGGTGCTCCACTCGTCCCGACTGAGTTGCCCACCGAGGTGACAGAGGTGGCGCTATATATTTAAACTATTTCTGCATATTTTTTCATTTTAACTATTACCTACGAAATGCCGTGTGGTAAGCACCTTCAAATTAGGGACTAGGTCTTGCCTTTTTTTAATTGTTTACATCTAGCACAGTGTTGGGCACAAAGGGCTAATAAAAATATTTTATTATTGGTTAATGTTATAAGGCCCAGAGCTGAATAAAGTACCAAATTAACTTAAAATGTAAATTTACTTTGCAGTGATAAAGAATTACTTTCAACACCGTGAATTTTCATTCACATTGAAAGATGATATTTACATTCGCTATCAATCCTTCAACAACCAGAGTGATCTGGAAAAGGAGATGCAGAAAATGAATCCATACAAGATTGATATAGGCGCGGTATATTCCCACAGAGTAAGATATCGGTTTTTTATGTATTTTGTTGGTTGGTTTTTTACACCAAGAATCTCCAGCTTTTTGAGATAAATTTTTAGAGTTTATTCTGAAAAATAAATAAAGCCGCACTTCATTTAGCTGTTTTTGCAAGTAAATTGGGGTGGGGTTTTTTTGTTGTTTTTGTTTTTGTTCTTTGATACTCTGCATTACTGACTGGAAATTATTTGTAAGTGAATTGGTTGTGTTCTCGCTAAGACAAAAAATTGAGTATCTGGCTAAAAGACTAAATGTGGAAGTTGGCGTGGTTTAAGGAAGGGAATTAAAGGAGAATTACACTCTCTCCCTGCATTGGAGTCATTCTTCACTCCTCTCACACACCTATATCCCTTCTATTAGGAAATCTCTACCATAATAACATCTAAAATCCAACTAGCGCTACCAGTGCTACCACCATCATCATCATCATCATCTTTCATCTGGATGACTAATGTCTTCCTAACAGTTTGCTCCTGTAGATTCTATCGTCTCAATTCAGCACTCAGAGTGATCCTTTTACAAGTTGAATCCTGTGATTCCTCTGCTCAAAACCATTCTCCAGTGGCTACCCATTTCACTTCAGAGTAAAAACCCCTCTCTCCCCCTCGCTCATTCCTCCCCTGCCACACTGCCCTTATTCAAACAGTTTCACTGCCTAGAACCCATTTCCCCAGATATCTTGGTTCGATCCCTCACCTCATTCAAGTC
Organism: Trachops cirrhosus; assembly: GCA_028533065.1. Lineage (NCBI taxonomy): Eukaryota > Metazoa > Chordata > Mammalia > Chiroptera > Phyllostomidae > Trachops > Trachops cirrhosus. Next base: position 48,699,331 of record CM052539.1, on the reverse strand, counting down.
CTTACTCAGTAAGGTCTACTGCAATGTGCCATCTCTTGTATCCCCCTGCCACTGCTATATTTTAAGTGCCTGGCTGAGAGAGTACACTGTATATGCTTGCTAAGTGAATGAACATACCAAAAATTGCCCTTCTTCCTCTCCTTAAAAATGCACACATGGGGGAAAAATACATAGGACAATAGCATTTATATGGAGGTTTTTTTATATGTTGTATAACTTGTTTTTCATATCAGTTCTCACTGTTTTGGGGGGGGTTGTTTTGTTTACAAAGGAGAAAACAGGCCTGGAGAACTTTAATAATTTTTTCTTAAGTTATATAATTCCTAAATGATATCAGGTTTTCTGACTCTAAATCCCAGGGGAAGGAAAGAAGATGGGGTAAGAAAAAACAGGCAGGAAAAATGCTTTGGAGCAGTTTACTCCTCTTTAGAGGTGGAGATTAAAACTGGAGTCTTTCTTGAAGGGCCAGGGTGTCACTGCTCCTCTCTAACACCGAAGACGGGAAATAACTCATTTTTTTATTGGGCCACAAGGGAGCCCTCCTTTTTTAAATACGTTGTTTGTGACCTTTACAGCTATATATGCACATAATTTACAAAATCATGTAAACTGGAGGCCTTTTGCTTTAAAATAAAGAAAAATAAAGTCTCTCACTCCACCTGTTTTATGCTCCCCAGACACAACCACTCTCTGTTAGCTGATTCTTACGGTATTTGCCTCCTTGTCTCTAAATAACGTGCTTATATTTCTTCCATTTTTTTTTCATTTTAAGCATTATCTACTGATTTTTCCACTCTGGCAGATGAGGATCTAGCTTTTTTTTACCTTAACCTGTATCCTCATTACACATACAACATTCCCATTCCCACATTCCTAATATGTTTGTTAAATTAAAAATTAGTAGACACAAATTCAACTTGAAACTCTTTGCCAGTTGTCTAAATCTGATATATTCAGACCCATCGGGTAGTTTGTCTATTGCAGATCTGAAGAAATTTGTTCCTACAGCCTTCTGACCTCCAAATTGGACTGACTGCTCACCAAGCATGATGGATAAGTGTGATCTTATAACCACCTTGGTTTCTTTTCATCTCTCTCACATGTTGGATCCCCTGTTGCCCGGATCCCATGATCTCTTTTTTTTTTGGTTTATTCCCTTGTTTTGATGGAGCACATCCTCCAGGAACTTCCTGAGAAAAATCACATGGAAGACAAAATATTTCACACCCTCTGTATCTGAAAAATGTCTTCGTTCTACCTTTATGTTTAACTAAATCATTTTCCCTCAGAATTTTGAAAACATTGCTTCCTTAAGAATACCTTGCAATAGGGCATTAATGAATTATATGTACTTTTCCTTATTAAAAACCTTTAAAAACTTTGTTATTTCTGTTGATCAACAAATACTTATTATACAATGTTATATGTCAGTTATCTCGGTAGAACTGGAAAAAAAGTTGATGATATTTACCAAGCCCTGTTTTATTTAAGTAGATGAAAGTTACACTGTCATCGATTCTGGATGTATAGGATTTGAATTAATGAGCTGACATCAACTTCACATTATATGGTTTCTTCACTTTTCTTTGGCCACTTTTTCTGTATGGGTAGAAAACAAGCATATTTGGCAGCATGGCAGGTCTTACAGAGACTGATTGATATTTTATACTTGTAGCCCAGTCAACATAATACAGTGAAGCTGGGAGCATTCCAGGCTCAGGAAAAAGAACTGGTGTTCGACATTGACATGACAGACTATGATGATGTGAGGAGCTGTTGTAGGTAAATATCCGGGTGCCTTGTTGGTGGGGTGGGAAATATCACTGACAGTGAGTAATGATGATTCTACTCCAGTTCTGCAGACATATGTTCTAAGTGCTGGACCCTCATGACGATGGCCATCCGCATCATCGACCGGGCATTGAAGGGCAAGTATCTGCTATGTCTGAGTGGGGCCAAGTGCAAGAGTCTGCTTTCCTCTGAATAGTAGTCTATCTATACCATTTTATAATCAAATGCCATAACATTCTAACATGTTTCCTTAAAGCATGTAATAAGAAACTAAAAGATTACAATAAATAGTTATAGTTGAAACTCTAATAGAGCTGTGATCAAACCAGTGCATTTTTTCTCAATTCGATCATCTAATGAGCAACTGTATGTGCTAGGTACTATCCTTGATGAGGGAAATATGAAAGCGAACAATTCTTACCTCAAGTAGGTTACACAGTCTAAGGAGACAAATAAAAAATTAAGGATCAGCTTTGCATTAAGTAATATGCACAGGGTGCTATGGGAATATAAAACAGCAGGCGTACATACAGAATTGGGAAGACACTGGATCAGAAAAGGCTTCCAAAAGAGGTGGTGATAAGGATGATAATCATTGGTCTTATATAGGGGGCTTATTATGTGCCAGGTACTGTTCAAAGCACTTTAAATTTATTAACTCCTTTAATATCTTCTAGATGGAGTCTTTAAGGATAAATGACGTTTGGTTAGGGAGAGAAATAGAAATGCTGGGGCAGGAGGAAATTCTTGGCAGAGGGACCAGGATAGATAAAGTAATGAAGGCAAGAAAGAGCATGTGGGGTGAGCGGGTGCAGCCCAGGAAATTACAACTAACTTAATATACCTCAGGTGAGTACATGTAGATAAAAGGTAAAAAAAAAAAAAAAATGAAGCTAAGGAAGTAAGCGAGAGCCAGGAGTTTATAGATTTGTTTTAAAACTTATGTTTCCCCTCCTCAGAGGACTTTGGATTTAAGCACCGCCTTTGGGTATATTCTGGAAGAAGAGGTGTTCATTGTTGGGTCTGTGATGAATCAGTCAGAAAATTGTCCTCTGCAGTACGGTCTGGGATAGTTGAGTATTTGAGTCTTGTAAAGGTAAGATCTTTTTTTTCTTTAAGGTAAGATCTTAATGATAATTTTTTGCTAAATATATCAAGCCAGGTATGTTCAGTAACAAAATTACACTATCTTTTATAGAATCCACTTTCCAAAGTAGGTGATCTTACCAGTAGCTTGATTTAAAATGATAGTAGCTATATTTTAAAAAGATATTTCATATTTTGTTATAAGTATCCTCCTTTGTAGCAAAAGGTAGATGAGTAGTTTACTTTCCTGGTTCAATTAAGTCAACTAAAGTTAACCCAAAAAGTTACAGGTATTGAGACTATATAAAATAGCATATGACTTTTTATACTTTGACATAATTTAATCAATATCTTTAGAATATATAGAAATTTTTTAAATATTTCTTGTATGTTATATAATATACATGAAGGTCTTTCTTGATGATTTATTTTCCAGGGTGGTCAAGACGTTAAAAAGAAAGTTCACCTTAGTGAAAATATTCACCCTTTTGTCAGGTCTGTTGGAAGAGAATTCGTGCAGTTCGTGTCTGCCAAACCTGCACATGCTTGTGGAATTACTGTGTGTCACGAGCAAGGAAGTGTCCCCAAGAGGACTCACTCACATAACGTCTTTCCACAATGCCAGGTTTATTAGGAGAGACCTCCCGAATAAGCCAACAGTCACATGCAGGTTGTACACAGAGAGGGGGAGGTTATGTGATAAAAGCAGACTGAGTATATGGTGCAAAGCCCCAGTCACTAGTGGCATCTGCAGGTGGAAATGTGGGTGTCAGTGTCAAGCTAGGTGGCTCTGCATCCAGTGGAGTGGAAGTTCAGCAGGGCTCAGAGTGTGACCTGTGGTACAGCCAAGCTTGAGCATTGGGAGGTCGGAGCTCTGAGTTTTAATAGCCCACCAGGGGTAGAGGTCCCACTCATCTGTTTCCAGATGGAGTCCTTATCCAAGTGTCCAGACTCATGGTTTGGGGTGTTTCGGGTCCCTAATAGGGGCATTCCTGTTACACTCCATTACCTCAGTCTTGACATAGCACTTGACATAACTGTCTTGGCTGACAGTGATTCCATATTGGATTGTCAGAGGTGTCCAAAAAGTCCACTCTGGTCTTGCTCTGTACACCTTGTTACCAATCTTCTCTGCTGGGGTAGCATTTTACAGTAATAAGAGCTAGAGTTAATTGAATGTCTCTTGTATGCTACTGCTTTACAAATGTTGTCCTTGGCCTTCCCAACAACCTCATGAGGGATGTGATGTTGGTACTTCCATTTGCAGATGAACAAAATGCGATTTGGAAGAATTGTATAAGTAGCTTGGCATCAGACAAGTAATTGTTAAATTCAGATTCATGTCCTCCTCTGCCTGATACCAAAACCATACTTTTTCCATTGAATTCACTACTTCTCTATATAGTGGAAAGAGTATTACATTAGGAATAAGATCTGTATTCTCCCACTTACTATGACCTTGATAAAATATTAGAGCCTCCATTTCCTTATCTGTATAAAGGAGAGAACAGCATCTGCTCCATCTATCTCACAGTTGCAACAAAGATTAAATGAAGCAGGTGTGAAGTCTATTTGCAAATTGTTAAGCACTATATAATTGTTGAGATATTAAAGCAAGCAGTTCAGAGTAGAATCAATAGGCTGTGTCCCATATTCTACTACTGATGTATTATTACACTGTCCTGAATTGGTTGCTTTCTACCAAAAAGTAGTTTTACAGTTGTTCTTATGGGAAAAAATGTAAGAATAAATAATGATACAAGAATAAGCTCTTTTGTGTACTCATAACTGTAAACCTACTTTTGCCTACCCCTGTATTTATGATGGTAATGTTATTAACATTCTAAGTTGTGGAGTTTAGAAGTAAACATTTCTTGAATATCTATTATAAGTCAGGTACTGTGCTAGGTTCTTTCCCCTTGAAGTTAACTCTCACAACCCTACGAAGGGATATTATTCCCATTTTACCTAGTTAAGTTCTAGAAATTCAATGAAAATAAGCCCTAGCCTCCCAAATGGCAATAGAAACTACCAGTATATGGGGTATATGTTACTAATAGTACTGAAACTTTGTTACTGTTATTCCTACAGAAAATCTATTAACATAATAAATAAATACTTTGAAGAATATGCCTTGGTTGAGCAAGATATTCTTGGAAATAAAGAAAGCTGCGATAAGATTTTAGCTCTTGTTCCTGAGAATATCCTTTCCTAAGACCATTTCTATGTGAGCTGCTAGTATTGTTCTGTGATGCGGTACATGTGTTCTGTCTGCATATTCTCATTTCTACATTTTTGTTTACCTAGTCTGGAATACAATAAGACATGAGGCCATTTCATAAATAAATTTCCTCTTTATGGTAGTTGATCTTCCCAGAATTAATGGCTATTTAAAGAACGCTGAATCATTTTGCCAAAATATATACAGACCAGGGAAAGATTTTACATTAAACTGTATAGTTATTTTGGCATTCTTTGTCATATCATTACTGTATTTCTACAGGGTTATTTTTTAGTGTTTCTTTTATTCATATTTTATAAAACAATAATTACTTTCTATATAAACAGATAAATTGTTTGTTGATGTGCCCTAAACAAGTATGTTCCTTAATGACCCATCACTAATTCGTGATGACCTGCAAAAAATCTTCCAAAAGCATCACAGTTCACTTCAGCGTTGGAAGCATTTGAAGGAATATTTGAAGAAGGTAGCCAAAATCTGGTATATTCCATTGAAATCTGTATTACAAATATAATAATATAATTCTTAATTAAATTCTGATTGTTTTGCTTTTTAGTTAAAGATGGTCAAACTTTATTTTATAATCACTTTGAAAGAAATCCTCAAAAGTTCCTACTGATCCTCATGCTGGACTTGCATCTACTTTTAGAATGACATCAAAAATGACAAATGTGGACCCTGGCTTGAGTGGGAGATCATGCTCCAGTACTGTTTTCCACGGCTGGATATCAATGTTAGCAAAGGAATCAACCATTTGCTGAAGAGCCCTTTTAGTGTTCATCCTAAAACAGGTATGTAAGGAAAACTAAAAGAAAAATGAAAGTTATTTTTTGTTTTAGCAAACATGTCACTGGGTGTGAATACATACGCTATCTGACATTTTAAAGGTTGAAGAATTGTTCTGTCAGCTAATACCTATATTAACTTATTTTTAAATTGTTGATTAGTAGCTACTGGGTGAGTTTCCACTATGTAAATAATTTTCAGTTGGATTTCTGAGGTTCAGTGTTAGAAATTATAGGACAATAGCTCTTATTGTACAGATGAGGAAATAGGGCTTATGAAGTTACAGTGACTTGTCCACAGTGTTAAAACAAACTGCCACTGGGTGTAAGATGTTAGGGAACTTATTCTGTGTTGCTTTGGTTTTGTCATCTGTAACAAAGAGATAATAACACTACCTACATCAGTGGGTTATTGTGGCCATAAAATGTAAAATAAAGTGCTTAGAAAATTGTCACACATTCATTCCTCCCAAATTGCCTATTTCCCTTAATAATCTATAATAATGACTGTAGTCCATACATTTATGTAGCCCTTTTTACAAACCTGTCAACTGTTTTTAGCTTCTTTTGGTAATAAGCTTAACATTTATTTTAAGATTCATTCTAAAGCTTCAGTGGGTATCCCCTTATTCTAACATTCAAGGTTTGGGTAAGTAATTGTGTTCATTCATAAGTATACATTTTGATTATATCCTTTTCCTATTGATTAGCTGCAGTCTTTTTACTCTGTCTTTAACATCATCTCCCAATTTCCTTATTTACTTGTTAATCACCTGGCATTTTTTAGATTCATTACCTCATTTTTGAGATATTATGAATTTTATGTAGTGTCCCAGGTGTGGATATTATAAAAGGGTAGTATTTGTAATGTCTATTTTATTTCCAAAGTGCTTTCTCAAGATGCCCAACATATAAGTGTCTTTTCTTTTTTATTTTTATATTCTTAATCCTCACGAGAGGATATATCTATTGATTTTAGAGAGAGGGAAGGGAGAGAGAGATACATCAATTTAGAGAGAGAGGAACATAACTTGGTTGCTTCCTGTACATACTCTGACCTGAGATCCAGCTGCAACCTAGGTATTGCCCTGACCGGTAATGGAACACACAACCTTTTGGTATATGGTATGATGCTCCAACCAACTGAGCCACCTGACCAGGGCCATATAGGTGTCTGTTTTGATTTCTGCAAATAAACCAAGGTAATGAAATGAACTATTTCCATCTGTTTCATTCCGTTTTCAAGACTCACTCAATTTAGGGGGAAAGTGCAGACAACTGTACTTGAATGACAATAAAAAAATTTTTTAAAGACTCACTCAATTTGACAATGTTCTGTACTTAAATATAAGAGGATATTAGGAAGAGAAAAAATAAAAGTAGAGATTAGAACAACTAGATAATAGCTTAACAGTCTTTCACACCTATGTTTTTGGTGTTTTTTCTTTAAAAGAAATAAAAGGCACAGCTAATGTGAAAGTGCTTTTCATTTTTAGTTCTGTTGCTCTTACCAAATAAGTCTAACCCTTTTTCTAAACCTTAGATTAAAATTTTAGCCAAAAGTAATTTACAGGAGACAGCCTATAATGATTTTTATTCTACAATCATCCATTTATAACTTTTGGTTCTTATAGGTCGAATTTCAGTGCCTATTGATTTACAGAAAGTGGATCGGTTTGATCCGTTTACTGTTCCAACGATAAGGTATGTTCCAGATCATTGATCACTCTTTTTGTTTGTGATTGTTCTGAATTTGAAGTAGATTAGATTAGATCCCTTCCAGAGAATCTGCCACTTTGAGGCTATGTGATGATGCCCTAGTGGAACAACATTTCCTAGTGAGTACCACAGAGCACAAGTGTTTCAGCTGCTGTTATTATGCAAGAAAAAGATTTTTAAGTCCAGGCACGCTTTCCCTCTCAGGAGCACACCTGCACCTTTCCCTTCCCCCTCTTCTTCCACCCCCTGCCTCCCCAACGTGGGTTATCTTTGCCTTTTTCTCTCCTAAGCTCCGAGGGCCCTTCTTCTGCTTCTGTAACTTGTTTCCTGAGCCTACACAGCCCACCTGGCTCCCTTCTACTACCTCTGTAACTTTAAATAATCTTTTTGGGAAAAAAAGATTTTTCAAGTTCATATAAGTTTGGGAAATGCTTACTTGAATGAATTAAAAGTTCTTTACTGCAAGATTTCCCAGTCTTTAATATGCTAATATGCATGGAAAACTCTAAGAAGAGATTATAGTTTTTAGAATGTCCCAAATTTAGTTGGCCATATAATTCACAGAAATCTTAAGGGATTCATGTGCTGTGATACACTGGGTAATGTTGACCAAGAACCAACTTTTAAAACTCCCTTATTCTATTATTTGTAGCTCCATCTGCCATGAATTAGATGCCATTACCACTATTGAAGAGGAAAAAGAGGAGAACAAAGCTGAATCCAATATCAAACATAGAACCAGAGGTAGGTTAATATATTGAAGTTTCATTTTAACATAAGCTTTTTATATAAGCATCTTTCCGTCACCCCAGTGATTAATTCTTCCAGGATTCAGCCCAGAGTGAATCATTGTTTATCCTGAAACCAACTAAATAGCAAATAATGTTATAGCAGTGTTTCTCTCCTTTCTTCAGCAATTGTCTGCCCAAATGGTGCTGTTAAATCCAATTTGTATGGTCAGATACTTTCTAAGCAATATCTAAATGCCAGGATATATATTGTAAGATTGAATTGTCAACTGGTATTGATAATTGTTTGAATCTCAGTCTTAGAATCAATAGTCATTTATTAAACAACTACTGTGTATACAGTACTTTTGCTCTTTACTTTGGTTTTGATATATCCAGATGAGTGTTATGGTAAATATATATCTAAATTGTGACTGAATTGTACATTCAAGAATATGAGCCTTGACCAGTGTGGCTCAGTTGGTTGAGTGTCATCCCACAAATTGAAAGGTCACCAGTTCAAGTCCTGGTCAGGGCACATGCTTGGGTACGCATTTCTCATCATATTTCAATTGAACGTTATTGTTCTAGAATTCTTATAAGAAATGTAAAAGGTATACTTTCATGTTATTCTTGCTGTTAAAATGCTAATATTAATATATGGTATTTATAATTTAGATTATAAGAAGACCAGCCTAGGTCCTTACATAAAAGTTTTTGAACAGTTTCTTGAAAACCTGGATAAATCCCGAAAAGGAGAACTTCTCAAGAAGAGTGGTAAGACTCTATACCTTTCCCTTTTAACTATTTAGATCATAGTATGGTAGTTTAAAGCATCCAGTAAGTGAGCAGTTTTAGAGCTCTGATGTTTATCCTCCCAAAAATGTTACTGATTTATCTTACTGTCTTTAGTGTTTTTCAAAATTAAGGTCTCTTAATTAAGTTCAACACATAGTCATTAAACACCTTACAAGCGAGGGAAATAAAGGTGAATTATAGAAAGATGAATTCCACACCATGCCTCCCTGCCCTTAGGAAGTACTAACTGGTACAAAAAAAAAAAGCACAAAATGCTAAGAAAGAGATCTCATCTGATTGAAATAACCTGAGATTTCATGTTTAAAAATAAAAATAGGTGTTACTGGAACTCTTTTCAGTAAGCTGCTATGTGACGCCCACTGCCAGTATCTTGAAGTATGAGTACAATTTCCACAAGCAGAGAGTTGATGAGATCCGGGTATGGGAGTGGAAAAAGGAGACAGGTTTTCATTCTCGAAGGAGTATCAAGAGCAAAGGCATAGAGGCAAAAAAGCATTGGGTCACTATGAAGATCATCAATTAGTAGAGCTAATCTACTAATTAGCTGTGTCAGGAAGTGATGAGATAGAAATCTGAAGAAGCAGACTAAGGAACGAAGTGTCATTATTTGTAGTTTTATCTAGAAAGATAAATCTAGCAACAGTATATCTGGACCGAGGTAGAGGACAGAAAGAACCCAAGAGGCTACTTGGAATATTACCATTAGGACAATAGCATTGGAGATTTCCGACAGGTGCAATCCTTGATACTCGGTAATGATTTGGAAGTGGAGAGATGAAAGATGGAGGTAAAAGTGCCACAGAAGATGGGAGAAAGGAAAGTTTCAAGATTATCAAGTGTCAAATGCACTTTAGGTAACTGATAAAATATTGTCACATATAGGAACTAGAGGGAGATGCTAAGAGGGTAGCAGTGTCAAAGAAAGAGTTCTTTGGATAGGAGAGATCTGAGCATATGTGTAAGCCAAAAGGAAAAAAGTCAGCAGTGAATGTTATTTAAGAGATCAATGAATACTATAGAAAACTGTGGCAACATTATGGAAATATAAACTGCCTTTCTACTTCATTTTTAAATAAAACGTGTGATGGCTAAAGAGCAGTACCTAAGATAATGCATAATAGATCTTCAAATATGTGCCTATTGAACGAACAATGATGACTCTGAACTTGGAAAACCATGTTGAAGCTGCCATTCCAACTGGCTGTATTAAGTCCTTTGTATTCTTGTTCTATACTAGCCTAGCCTATAAAGTGGGCTTGGGTAAATATGAAAGCAAATCTTTATGCATGATGTGAATTTAATGGATGCATTAAGCATATCAGAATGTGAAAGCAAATGGGCTTTGTTTTGTTTTCCTTTACTATCCTTTGATAAAAATCTATTCTATTACAGATTTACAAAAAGACTTCTGAAGATAACAACTCCCCTCCAACCAATAAGGATAACTTCTACTTTCAACCAAGAAGCAAATACTTCAGGAGCCACTTAATAAATATGGCAGAACCATCTATGCATTTAATGCTCAAAGCATTAAATTTTCTTTTCTTGAGAAATAATTATGTTGAAAAGATTCCTGGGACCACCAAAGGAGAGTGTCCAAGTTCCTGGAAGGAGCAATAATGGGAGGAATAAATGCAAATAACTATAACTTTTAATATTATACAAAGATAATTCTAAGATTTCTGATGTAAATACTCACTTCTATCAGTTTCCATATGTGGAGGTAACTGAGCAGTAGTATGCCCAATACTTTAATCTCAGCTCCATATATGGGTACAGCCTCCATATTTCTGGATTGAATATTCTAGGTGAATGAGAGCTTTGTCATTAAGTCTTAGACACTTAACGTTAATTATACCTGTAGTGTGTATTCAGTCACTTCTTTGCTTACTGATATTTTCATAGGTCAGGCCAACACCCCACTGCCCATCTTTTATAAACCATTTTAAACTGAACATCTAAACCTACCAAAACTTTAATTCAAAAGATGTGAGTTACTAGATTATAATATTATGACCTAGTAGAGTATTGTTTACAACTGCTGCAATTGCAGCTCCTTCTTCCCTTAGAGAACCATTGGAACCATTAGATTAGTCTACATTATAAAGAAGCAGGTTAGAAAAAATAACCAACTTCATCAACATAAAACTGTTATACTTGTCAAAACACGTGGACTTTCTATATATCCAGATACTTAAATTTAATTGTAAAGTTTTTGTTTCTCCTGCCTTTGATTTTGTGATATTAAAGTGCCAGATTTTTTTGTCTGGTTTTACAACCAGTCTAAACAAAACAGCTATTCTGGTTTGCATTCTGTCTTCTGAGAAACACTGGGAAGCAAGCTATCAGTCTGATACTTTCCATGATTTATGAAAATTTTTCCTTCCTTTGTGTTTCCTTTGATACTGTTTTCTCTATAGTCACAGTCTTTTTTTTTTAATCTTTTGGTTTATATAAAACAGTATAATGTAGTCAACATACTGAAATGCCTTGTGTTTCTGTTTTCTAATTTTTTAAGAAAAATATTAAAGACAATTGCACAGAATTCCTCATTTGTTCTTCATTATACTATATATTAGTCAGTCTTCAGTTCGGGAAACACTGGGTCAATTGAAATTCCTGAATACAAAATTACTAAAAGGCTCATTGGTCCACCTTAGGAACTCAGAATAAAAGTGGAAAGACTGGTGTTATGCTTTCAATGAGATCTTTTAAGCTTCCAATATGCCTAACATTGAAGCATTTCAGTGTTTTAATATTAAAGCCCTGGGATAAAAGCTGGTATGCTAGCCCATAAAATTAATTACAGAACCTATTGTGCCCCTGAAAAGAGTAAATGTTTCATTCCTGAAGATAGCAGAAAAATGCTGAAAGACTATTGATTTCCCTATAGTATGATTTGCCAACTCTTCCATATACACACGAATTGTAGAAACAAAGGGCACAACTGGTTTCCATCTCCAAACTTGCCCAATATACAAATATACCCAAAGAAAGAAAATATGACCTTCCTTAGCCAGTCATTAACAACAGTTTGAAAAGTCAATGAGCTTGCTGGGAAAGAAAAGAGAATGGTCAAAATGCAAGTAGTTTTGTCTAAGGAGATGATTGGCAATTGCTGGCCTTTTCTTCTGAAGGTAAATGGACTGCATTGACAAATATTCCAGATCACTTTATTTACTTAGAAATTCCGTCTACCATTTCAATAGTAACAATAAACACTTTTTAAGTAATGTGCATATTTTAATTTAACCTTCCTAAAAGTCCTATTTTAGTAGCTACCATCATCATCATTTCATAGGTGAGGAAACAAGCACAAATTGATTAATTAAATTTGCCTAAGATCACTATTAGGTAATCAGGCTGAGATTCAGACAAAGTAAAGTAGTTTGGCTTCCAAGTCCAAGCTCCTAACCACTGTATTGCCTCTCCTATCTGAAGAGATTTTCAGAAATTCTCATTCCTGGTAAACTCCACTACCTGATTTAATCCTAATTCACTAATTCAAATCCTCACTTCATTATGGTACAGATTTTGAAAATTTTAAAGTAGCTTTCAGAGCATTTTAAATTCTCACTGCTTAAAATGACGCCACAGTTGTCCTAAAACCATAGCTTAAGTGTTAGCTAGTTTAGGTAACATATTTGTGGAGTCCTTTTGCAGGGCTGACAGAGTATGGGTATGGGAGTCAGGGCCTTTTCATAAACAAAACACTCATTTTACATTCTGCTTTTCAATACTACTGTATGGATACTTAACGTGGGATGTTGGACACAAATGGATGAGTTTTAGGATATATAGTAAGTGCCCAAAATATTAGGCAAAAAAAAAAAATTGTATATGTACCTAAGTTCTTTTTTCTGTAAAGGGACTCTATACCTTTATAATTTCAACATCACTCTAAATTGTGTATTCCAAAAATAAAGATTTAACTTATATGTCACTGCTACTTACAATGGCGTGTATTAAATCTCTGTGGCAAAATACAGAGGACACATGGACAAAACTAGGGGGGTTGGAAATGGGAGGGATGGGTGGGTGGGCTGGAATGGGAATAAAGGATAGAAACTACTGAATAATCTAAAATAAAAAAAATTTTTTAAAAACTTAAAAAAATCTCTGTGGCATTCCATATTATTTAAAACCTCATATTTTCCTGCGTGTTTTAAGAAAGGAAAACCAAAAGTCGAAATAATAATGCTGTGGTTATTTTGCTGACCATAGTGCAGTGGTTGGTTTCTTCTCTGATCGCATTCACGGTTCGCGTCTCAACATGCTACGACCTGGGGGACAGGGAGGGGTCGGCTATCTAATGACCGCGTGTCTCGGAGCAGAGAGTTCCTGCCAGGCCAGCGCGTCCAGTACGGAATTCTTATCCTTATTTAGACCTCCACCACCCCCACTTGGGTACAGCGATCCGGACGCGGACGAGTCACTCTTTAAAGGAAGTGACTGCCTGCAGCTCCTGACCCGGATGCGAATTCTAGCCCCTCCTCCTTTGCCAGGCTGCTTTCTACAACAGGCGTGGGTCACGCTCTTGGTTGGTCCCTTTCTGCCGCCATCTTGGTTCCGCGTTCCCTTCACAGTAAGTTGTGTCTTTGCCGCTAATGTTTATCCATAGCCATCCGCCTTTCTTGCGAGCTAAGATACCCCGGGGACTGACAGCTAAGGCGAGATGGAGGCTTTGTGTAGCCACCGGGTTCCTACTCGACCCTGGGAATTGTGACTTTGGTGTCTCCGGACAAAATGGGGTCTGCGATTGGTGTCCTGGCAAAAGGGCTGCGGGCCGGGCTGGGAACCCGGCGCTGGCGTGATGGGAGCTCTTCGGCGTTGGGGGCGGAAGTAGAGTGCTTCTGCTATTGGGAACGGCTTCTCGGGAACCTATAGGAGGTTAAGGGGTCACGGCCTTGCAAACTGCCCTCCTAAAATCGTTCTTACTGTGACAAACGAGTGTTTGGGACCTAAGGCATCGTCTTTCCCATCTTGATTCCCAAAAGTCGGCAAGCGGGCGTCCTGGACGTCCCAGCCCAGGCAGTGTGAACGTAGCGGGGTGGGGGGGGCGGTGGTTCAAGGTAGTGTCTTAAGTCTCCCGTGGTCGGGAGCCAGACCTGGATCCTTTCTCGGGTTGCGAACGCAGTGCTGATTACTGCCCTCGTGGGATTTGAAGTGCGGGATAAAATGAACTACTGGGAACTGGAAAGTCCACTCTGCGGAGTGAAGAGGAGCGGTGAAAGTAGGTGATTCGCTAGATTAGAGATCCGAGGGTCGCGTCACATTTCTCACCTATCGCCGGCTGCTTTGGGGAGGCTTGTCCCCAGATACCCTCATGATTTTTTCTCCCCACAGTCTCCCGCACAGTGTTTAAGAATACCTGACTCTGGGTTGGGCAGCAAAACGGATTCCAGACAATTCAGGCGTCCTTTTTATTCCCTTCAGAAATGCCCGGTGAAGCCACAGAAACCGTCCCTGCTACAGAGCAGGAGTTGCCACAGCCCCAGGCTGAGACAGGTAGGTCCTCCTAGCCCCCTAGCCGGTAATTAAGATTGTGAGAGCAACCCTAGACCATTTGGTGGGTAAAGTGACAAAGGGACACTTGTGTCTTTCAGAGTTAGCTCATTAAATAGAAGGAGGCTGTAGCTCTAGCAGGGAATAATATTAACTGCTGTCCTGGAGGGACTCATTAGGGAGTGGGATTTTTTTTTTTTTTAAGTATATTTAAGATTCAGGACTCCCTGACCTGTTTTGTGGGTTGGGCAACTGCCTGAAAGGGAGCTCTGCTGTGGAACCCACCTCACTCAGGAAAACTGGGCAGAGCAAGGGAGGGGCTCAGTGATTCTTACCTGTTAGAACTGGATGGCACACTGGCTGGCCAAGGAGATCTGAGCTTTTGTGAAGTTCCAGCCAGCAAGTTGCATCAAGGGTTTAGATACCAGGGTTTGGCATTGTGCCGGCATCACATGTCTGAGGTGTGTGCTGTGGTGGATGCGTCCTGCTGGGACCAAGGGCCCTTTTAGGTCGGTTTACTTGTTTCGTGGATTGGTGATGAGATGTAGAGTGTGCTGGAATAGTGCCTGTATCAAGAGTTTGTCTGCAACCCAGGATTGAAGTAACGCTTTCCTTTGACTTCTGTTACGGTTAAAATACATCTCTATAATACTTGAAAGGGAGTAGTGAGAAATATTTTTAATCATGGTCTTGCTGAGTTGTACAAAACTAAATGAAGGGAATCCTTTAGGCTGTAATGTCCTTTTTTTTTTTTTTTTTTTTAATGATAAATTCCTTTTTTTTTAAACTGCAGCTGTCACTTAAGGGCAATTTCCGTCTCCTGGAGTTAAAGTGAAGTTGTTTATAGTTGAAAACGTAAAGGTTCTCCCTCTCCACCTGTCTGATTTCAGCAGCTGAAGGGATTAATACAGCTGCTGGAAAAGAAGGAGGGGGGGTCCCTGAGCTGGGGAATGAGCTATATGAAATTCTTGAACTACAAAGCACTTAAGGGAAAACATAAAAGACTGCTAGCACTAAAGATCCTGTGATTTCAGTACTAAATAAAACCACAGTCTCATTGACGAGACTCTTGATTTTACAAAGACTGAAATTCAGATGAATTTAGAATAGTCTGGTTTCAAGCTTCAAAAGTAATGCCATTGTTTCTGAAGCAATTCTTAAATAGTGCTATTAAACGTATTCCTGAATAGTTTGAGCTTACACAGTAGGTTTAATAATATTAAGGGAGTACCAGTGATAATTATATTTCAAAAGAAATAGGAATTTTTTTGAAATATAACTAAATAATTAGAATACATGAGAAAACTAGCTTAGGAAATTGGTTGTGGTGTCTAAACCAAGTAATTTGGCCCTTATCTTGAGGTCCAGCCAGAAAGAAACATTTTAGGTTTCAAATTCTGGTGATGTTTGAAAGCATTTGCACTTTAATCAAGGCGTTGACCTACCAACTCTTCAGGAAAAACTGGTTGAGCTACCTGCTTTTCTTTGGTACCATACACTTAAGAAAATTATGAATTTGAATGCTACAAGCTTTTTGTTTTGTTTTAAATACTCCCTTCAAGGTGTTGAGCTTTTGTTGCTGTACTCCTGTGTATCTCCTGAATAGTAAGCATGGATTTTTCAATCATTCAGGGAATCTTGACTAGCTTTAGTGCCAGATACTAGTCTATTTTGGCAGGATGACATACCTACCCAGATTAAGGGGTGGGGATTAATGTATCCTCTCCACTGCAATTCTTTTTCCAAAATAGAACCACAGTCTGGTTTAACAAGTTGGGTTACAGTTTCATAATGCTGTCCCTACCCTGTAACTAAGCTCTCTCCCTGGCAGTCTCATTCATCTGAGATTGATGTCTAAAGAGCTAACATTACCTGGGAAGTTCTGTAGAGACTGGAGTGCAACTCATTTGTGATTGTTTTTGTTTGTTTTGAGTAATAAACTGAGGCACAGGAAGACTGAGTGACCTGACTCCCCATCATCACCGCTTACTACCTTCCTGGTTCCAGGTGTCAGTATCTGTTAGTTTGTTTATGGTCCTTTGGTAAATAAGGTGGAACAGCTGTTCTTCTGGTGGTGATTCTGTGGTCTGTGAGAAAGACTTAGGGTTCATTTGAGAAAGGGAGGGAGGGGTATGTTCTTAATAGGTCACCGAAGTATGTTTTGGAATGGTTGCTGTTGCTTGTCACCTTTGTCTAATCCTGTATGGTGACTTTCAGATTAAAAATTCCAGTGTTCCTCATGAAACATGTGCTGAGTTGGGCTGCATAACTCACCTTTTATTTTTTTCCTTCCCTTTCCTTTTTTATTCCCTTTTTTTTTTTTTTTGCTTTTCTCCTCCAGCTGTGCTTCCTGTGTCTTCAGCCTTAAGTGTCACTGCTGCCTTAGGGCAGCCTGGACCTACCCTTCCCCCTCCTTGCCCTCTGCCCCCCGAACAGTGCTCTCTGGCAACCCCTAACCAACCTACCCCATTCCTTTCTCCCTCTACCATTCCCTCATCCCCTTTTGAAGCTCCCTTTCCCCAGTCATCCTCTGGGACAGCCCTGCCTTTGGAAACAACCCCTTTCCCCCATGATACCCCAGCTTTCCTACCAAACTTAATAGGGCCTCCCATCTCCCCAGCTGCCTTAGCTCTGGCCTCGCCCATGATTACTACAACTCTGAAAGGTGCCCATTCCTCCTCAGCTCCCTTGACTCTGGTGGCCTTGGCTCCCCACTCAGTTCAGAAGTGCTCTGCTTATCCATCTAACCCTCTTAGTTCACCTCCTTCAGTTGCTTTGGCTGAGTCAGGGTCATGTACACCTCTATCAGCTCCCATTGCTTCCTCAGAACCAAAGACCTCTCCTATTCAAACGCCTTCTCAAGTAGTCCACGATCCAAAAGTTACCCCCATCCCTCCAAATACAGCCAGTGCTGTTCCTTCCCATCTTGTAACTCCCTTGGCCTCTGTTCAATCTGGAGTAGCCTCATGTGCTCAGATACCACCCAGTACTCCCCTAACCATCACTTCCCCTCAGGTCAAAGGCATCCCTATTTCCTCAGCTCTGACTTCTCCACAGAACTCTGTAAGCCTCAGCCTAAAAGGACCCCTTAGTACACCTGATGCCTTACCTCTTTCAACCCAGTCTGTTCCTGTGGCTCCCAAGGTCCCCCCAGTTTTCCTCCCTTCTCTGGGCTCTCGTCTTGATGTACCTTTACATCAGAGTTGTCTTGGCTCTCCTGTGCAACCTGTATGTCAAACAGGCCCTAATGTCTTTTCAGACCCTATAATGGATACCATTTCTGTAGATCATTCTTCTTCGGGGACTTCTTACCCTTCTCAGCAATCTGTCATTTCTCCCCTTCCTTCCAGAAACGAGGTGGTTCCTGCTACTGTGGCTGCTTTTCCAGTGGGGGCTCTAGCTTCCCCTCTAGCTCTGTCTGTTGACAAAGGACCCTCTACCACCACTAGTGTGTCGTCCTATGGCCCTTCTTGTTCCTCTAATGTAGCTACCTCTTTTTCCTTATCTCCTACAGCCTCTCTCAGTCTCAAAGGCTCTCCTAATGCCACTTATCAGCAGCCTTTGGTGGCCCAGATTCCTCCTGCTTCTCCAGGAAGTCTAGGCTTGAAAGAAGCCCCTGTTTTTTCTCTTGGAACCACCTCACTTGTAATGACTAACCCCTCTACAATGTCTGCAATACCTACCACCTTTGAGGTAGTAAGTGCTACTTGTGTCTCTCCTCCAGTTTCATCAAGTCCCATAAGTAGTAAGAACTCAGCTTCCCATACTGCCTTGGCTATGGCACCTGTGCCTCCCAAAGACCTTCCTTCTCCTCAGGTAACAATCACTCCTCTGTCAGTCCCTGAGGACCCCCAAAGTGTCCCTGCTTCAGTATTGGTAAAGTTCCCAACCCAGAAAGATCTTCAAACTGTACCTGCCTCTCCTATCGAAGCCCCTATTTCACCAGCCCAGGCAGGACTCCCTACCAAGAAAGACCCTACTTTGCTACCATTGACCCTGGCAGCTCCTCAAAATCCCCCCTCTCCGAAAAGTACATCATCTTCTCTGGAGATATCTCTTTGTCCTGAAGCCACCTTAGCAAACAAAAGCCTAGTAGAGCCTCTACAGGTGGTTAAGCCAGCTGCTGCTATTCCCTCTCCTCCGGGTGTTATTTCCCCAGCCTCTATCAAGACAGATCCTTATGCAAGCCCAGGCCACGCTAGTCAGCTTCTTAAAAGTTCTCTTACTATCCCAACTGTAGCTACATTTCCTTTGGAAAGTGCTGCCATTTCTGGGGTAGCTCCTACAGCTGCCAAAGGAATCTCCACTCCTGCAACTGTAGCCAGCTCTTTTCTAGAAGGAACAGTCCCTAAAAGCCACCCAGCCAAGAAGGGTACTTCCACTGTTACTACTTTACCATTGGTTTCTCCCACCTTTGAAAGTTGCTCTGTAGCTCCAGCTATGACTTTATCCCCACAGAATCTTTCTGCTTTTCCAGCTACTGTTGCGCTGACTTCTGAAATTTCCAAATCAGAACCCTTTCCCTCTCTTCCCTTAGCTGGTACTAAAGTTGCAAAGAAAGTTCATGGTATTTCTCAGACCTCAGTATTGGCTTCCTCTCCTGAAGGGTGCCCAGCTGAGGACTCGGGTGCTTCTGTTACTTCATCTTCCAAAGGAACTTACCTAGCTGACTCCCCATCTCCTTTAGGGACTAATGTGTCTCCTCAGACTAAAAGACCTCCAACCAAGAAGGGTTCAGCTATTTCTACTACCTTAACTCTTGCTCCTTCTATTTCTAAAAGTGTACCTGCTATCTCTGATACTCCTGCTGGAAATCTCTCATCTCCTGTTTCTCTGATTGAAGCTTCCTTTCTTCCAGAGGCCAGTCTTTCTTTTCAAGTCCCTGAAGGATTGCTAGCCAAAAAGCATTCCCCCACTTCTTCACCCCCTAAAGGGGCCCCTGCTTCGCCAGCTGTGGCTACTCCCTCCCCTAAAGGGGGGGCAGCAACCCCATCCCATAAAGAGATTCCTACTCTTCCAGCTACGAATCCTTCCTCCCCCAAAGAAGCCCCAACTACCCCACCTCCCAAAGTGGCCTCTACTCCCTCAGCTATGGCTCCTCCATCCCAGAAAGGGGACCCAGCAACCTCATCCCCTAAAGAGACCCCCAAATCCCCAACTATGACTCTATCCTCACCCAAAGGGGCCCCCGCTCCCTCATCTTCAACTCCTCCCTCTCCCAAAGGTTCCCTGGCAGCACCATCCCCCAAAAGAGCCCCAGGAACTCCATCCTCCAAAGGGGTCCTTACTTCCTCAGCTGTGGTTTCTCCTTCCCCCAAAGAATCTTCAGCCCCCAAAGAAGCCTCAGAAACTTCATCTCCCAAAACAGCCCTAACTACACCATCCCCCAAAAAGCCCTCAGCTACCCCAGCCACCAAAGGGACCCCTACTCCCTCAGCTGTGACTCCTCCCTCCCCCAAAAGAGTCCCACCAACTTCATCTCCCAAAGAGCCCTCAGCCACCCCAGCCCCCAAAGGGGCCCCTGCAGTTCCACCCCCCAAAGAGCCCTCAGCCACCCCAGCCCCCAAAGGGGCCCCTGCAGCTCCATCCCCTAAAGAGCCCTCAGCCACCCCAGCCCCTACAGGGGCCCCTGCAGCTCCATCCCCTAAAAGAGCCCCAACTAAAACTTTATCCCCCAAAGGGGCCCCTGCAGCTCCAGCCCCCAAAGAGC
>CM052539.1:48634913-48678446 GCA_028533065.1 Trachops cirrhosus | reverse complement strand
AAAGGGGCCCCTGCAGCTCCAGCCCCCAAAGAGCCCTCAGCCACCCCAGCCCCCAAAGGGGCCCCTGCAGCTCCAGTCCCCAAAGAGCCCTCAGCCACCCCAGCCCCCAAAAGGGCCCCTGCAGCTCCAGCCCCCAAAGAGCCCTCAGCCGCCCCAGCCCCCAAAGGGGCCCCTGCAGCTCCAGCTCCCAAAGAGCCCTCAGCCACACCAGCCCCTAAAGGGGCCCCTGCAGCTCCAGCCCCCAAAGAGCCCTCAGCCACCCCAGCCCCCAAAGGGGCCCCTGCAGCTCCATCCCCCAAAGAGCCCTCAGCCACACCAACCCCCAAAGGGGTTCCTGCATCTCCAGCCCCTAAAAGAACCCCAGCTAAAACTTTATCCTCCAAAGAGACCCCCACTCCCTTATCTGTGCCTTCTCCATCTCCCAAAGAGTCCTCAGCTATCCCAGCCCCCAATAAGGCCTCTGCAACTCCATCCCCCAAAGAGCCCTCAGCTACCCCAGCCCCCAAAGGGGCCCCAGCTGAAACCCCAGCCCCCAAAGAGACCCCAGCTAAAACTGCATCCCTCAAAGAGCCTTCAGCTATTCCAGCCCCCAAAAGGGCCCCAACAACTCCATCCTTAAAAGAGCCTTCAACTACCCCAGGCCCCAAAGGGGCCCCAGCTAAAGCTCCATCCCCCAAAGAGCCCTCAGCTACCCCATCCTCCAAAGGTGGCCCAGCGGTCCCATCTGTCAAAGACTCCCCTACTTCCCCTGTTTCCATCACATATCCCTTGGGATCCATTGCTCCTCAGGCATCTAGAGGGCTCCTGATAAAGGAAGGCTCCACAGCTCTCAAAGCAGTACATGGTGCCCCAGTTTCCGAAAGTGCACCGGTCATCCCAGCTCCCACTCAGAAAGGCCCACCAGCCAAGAAGAGTTCACCTCCTGTGTGCCCTGATCCTTCTACTAAGAATGGTGCTAAAGGACCCTTTTCTACAGTGGCTCCAACCCCTCTACTGACAGTCTCCACTCAGAAAGGCACTTCTCCAAAGACTCCAAAAGCCGTCCTTGTTTCTCCCTTAAAGGGCAAAGATTCTCCTCATTCTCCAAAGGGTCTCTTGGCTCCTCATCCTAAGTCTGAGACATCCACACCTCTAGCAACAGCTGCCTCTGAAAAGGTCCTTCCTAAAGCTGGGGCAGCATCTGTCTGTACAGAACCCACCCCATCAGCCTCTCTGCCTCTTGCTTCTTCCCCAGTTCCCCCTCTGCTTCCTAAACAGCAACCTCTGCCGTCCTCACCTGGGCTGGTGCTGGAATCACCCTGTAAGCCCCCAGCCCCTGCTGATGAGGATGAGCTGCCGCCTCTGATACCCCCGGAACCAATCTCGGGGGGAGTACCTTTCCAGTCGGTCCTCGTCAACATGCCCACCCCCAAACCTGCTGGGATCCCTGCCCCAACCCCCTCTGCCAAGCAGCCTGTTCTGAAGAACAACAAGGGTATTTGCCTTGGTTTGCGGTGTGCATGGTGTGTTGCCCACACCCCTCCTGAGGGCTACCCACCAATACTAACCCTAGGATGCGCCACTTTCTCCAGAATATCTGCTTGTGTTTGGACATAGAACATAGAATGATAGTTTTAAATGCAAAAGCTCTAGGAATGTGAAATGGAATCTTGGTTTTCATCACTTCAGATAGTACATCTTACGTAATGGGGTCTAGACTAACCCTGAGTGTGCCATCATTTTACCTAACTGTTGTGACTTTGAAAACCAAGACCTACTAGATCTTAAATCTGTTCTAATTTCTACCACAGCACTAACCTTGTCCCTGGGCCTGGGATTTGCTAAAATACTGGGAAACTCTTGAATATTGGGACTATTTAAATTCCTTCAGTAATAACCAGTGCCCAGGGACTTCCTTTTCTTAAAAGACCTATTGTTCCTAGTCTGAGAATGGTGCAGGTGTATGCTTTTTCCTCTCAGTAGTTTTTATTGATGCTTGGCCTTTCACTTGAGGAAAACTTAAAATATGTTAATTATGTCTGAAAGAAATGGGAGAGGTCACAGGAAAAATAACTAGTAGAGGTGACTATTGGGACTATAGGTTGGCATCATTGAGAATCTTTGAACTATGTTGATTAGATCAAATTACTCGGGTGAGTGGTTTGAAAATAAGGCTAAATATGTGTACATAACTGCTTCTGGCCTCCCCCAACCCAGTTTAAAGGATGAGGGGAAAGTGCCCTTCCTGGTCTGCTGCCACAATGTGATCTTGTTTTTTACTTCGGTGTACCTATAGACACCTTGTCTGCCAGAACCTTTCTGGGATGGTTGGGCTATTGGGTAAGGGTTTGGAGTTACATAGGTCATTGGTGTTTGCCTATGCCAAGAAGTGAAGACCTTGAGGGAAAGGAAGCAGTTATAGTATATAAACTGTTCAACTGTATCTAGTAATTACCTTTCATTTCTGGGGCTGAGTCTTTAATGAATGTATGCATACTAGTTTGTGAGTAAGTGGGGGGCTATCAAGCTGACGTTATACAAGTCAGCTGATTGTACATTTTACTTTGCAAGGTTTAGCATAAGCCAGTGACCTCTAGTCCAGGCAGGGTGTGGTGAAGTACCTCCTTTTTATAATCTCTGCTATAAAATGGTGAAAATTATTTTTTTATCTTAGGGTCTGGAACAGAATCTGACAGTGATGAATCAGTACCAGAGCTCGAGGAACAAGATTCCACACAGGCAACCACACAGCAAGCCCAGGTGGGTGTTCTCTTACTTACTGGTTATAAGTACTTAGGTCAAGGAAGCATTGGAGAATCAGGGTTGATCAGAAAAGATGAACTTACATATTTGGAGCTGTAAACCTTCATAAAGGCAAAGCCACAGGGATATTGTGGAATCCAAGTCTTACGTTCCAGCATACTGTTTTATTTTAGCTGGCGGCAGCAGCTGAAATTGATGAAGAACCAGTCAGTAAAGCAAAACAGAGTCGGAGTGAAAAGAAGGCACGGAAGGTAAGATTTTAAATTATAAACAAGGATTAAATCTTCTGATGAAGAACTTGAGAGGAGAGGAACTATAGTGGAACTGTTGGTGGTAGTAGAATCATGATTAGTTAAAATAACAGACATTACTATGGCAAAAAACCCAAAAGTCCTGGTAACCAATTGTATATTCTAATAGAAATTTTTCTTAGCTCAGAAAGTGGCTTTGTTTTGCATATGGTATTATTATGGTCCTTACTTTCTGAAGCTGCTTCTAAAAAAGTTGAAACCGCTGTGGCCAGTGTGGCTCAGTTGGGCGTTGTCCCGTAAAACATATTTACCTGGGTTGCAGGTTCAGTCCCTGGTATGAGCATGTACAAGAGGCAACCCAATCATTGTTTCTCCCTGTCTCTTTCTGCTTCCAATCCTCTTTCTCTAGAAATAAATAAATAAAGTCTTTAAAAAATAATAAAGTTGTAAAGCTGGTGTTCTTTTCTGTTCCTTAGGCTATGTCCAAACTGGGTCTTCGACAGGTTACAGGAGTTACTAGGGTCACTATCCGAAAATCTAAGAATATCCTCTTTGTCATCACAAAACCAGATGTCTATAAGAGCCCAGCTTCAGATACCTACATAGTGTTTGGGGAAGCCAAGGTAAGGAAAGTTTTCATGGAAGTTGCTCTAGAACAGGGTTTTTCGATCTCAGCACAGTTGACATTTGGGGCCAGTAATTCTTTGCTATGGAAGGGCTGCCCTGTGCATTAAAGGTATTTCGCAGTATCACATCCAGTTGTGATAACCCAAGAAAAAGCTCCAGTTATTTGATTGATGTCTCCTGGGAGACAAAGTCCTCCCCCCACCAAGTTGAGAATCACTGCTTTAAACCTAATCTACTTCTACAGTGATACATAATCTGAGCGAGGGCAAGCAATTTAAAACTATATAGCATGTTAATCTGAAATGGGTTTAGAGTGGAAGTTTGGGAAAGATGTAAATGATTTCTTTCGTTTACTACAGACCGTTCCACTTACATGAATGTCTGTTTTCCACTCTACAGATTGAGGATTTATCTCAGCAGGCACAGCTAGCAGCTGCTGAGAAATTCAAAGTTCAAGGTGAAGCTGTATCAAACATTCAAGAAAACACACAGACTCCAACTGTACAAGAGGAAAGTGAAGAGGAAGAGGTATATAAGGAAATTCTTTGTACTTTTCATCTTCTCCAGATAGTCATGTGTTTATATTGATGGGTAGATTCTGTATTGTTTTAGTCTCATGAATTTCATTGAATGAAACAGTTTGTGAGTTAAATTAAGAACTAGACTCAAAATTTTGACTCCTGACTCGCAACAAACTATACTGAAGTTGTTCTTGTCTAGTTTATTGTATGTACAATATTTTTCTTCTCTCTTAGGTTGATGAAACAGGTGTGGAAGTTAAGGACATAGAATTGGTCATGTCACAAGCAAATGTGTCGAGAGCAAAGGCAGTCCGAGCCCTGAAGAACAACAGTAATGATATTGTAAATGCTATTATGGTAAGTGTCTAGTCCTTTATTCCTTGGTTTCCTGTGAGCTGACCAATTTTGGGTGGGTTTATTTTCTGTGCTTATCAGTCAATTAGGAAGCCTCATTCCAAAAGCCCATCCTGAGTTGACTTAGATTTTAGTGACCTGAATTCTCTCAGTTTGCCTGTACCTCTGATGATCTCTTTTCTCTTGCAGGAATTAACAATGTAACCATCTAAAAAGGAAGACTTTTTTTTTCCTTGGTGTTTCAAGAGTTACTGCAGCTTGGTTTGAAATTTGTACTGTTTCTATCATTAATAAAGTTATGGCTTCTTGTGGGATGAATTCAGTGGGTGCTTGATCTCTTCCCCTAACCCCCACCTCCAGAAAGCATGAACACTCTAGAAATGAGATTACATTTATTACTCTTAATACCTTCGTTTCAATTGAAAAGATTCAATACCACGGATTGATTACCCCTTAAAATCTCAGCTTTTCCACTTCTTGCAAGACAGTAGGTATTGTGCTAGGTTATCTATTAGGACCTTCTTGTCTTCAGAAAATACAACTTAATTGTAAAGTTTCTCATTTCCAGTTTCTTTCACAGATGTTAACCATTCGCAAGTGCTGATTATTTATTGAATAATCAGCCTCTTCTCTAACCTATAATCTTTATGAACACATTGGGCCTCATCTTTCCTCTGTGAGAGGGAGTTCACACTGGTTACGTTTTGACTGTAAGAGCTTGGTAGAGAGTTGGAGAGTGTGCATGGTGGGTGTAGATGAAGAGAGAGCACTTTGAGCCCTGGCTGGTGTGGCTCAGTGGATTTGAGCACCAGCCTGTGAACCAAAAGGTCGCCAGTTCAATTCCCATTCAGGGCACATGCCTGGGTTGTTGGCCAGGTCCATGGTTAGGGGCATGTGAGAATCATCTGATTCATGTATGTCTCACACTTCAATACATCAGTGTTACCCTCTTTCTCCATACCTTCCCTACCCTCTAAAAATAAGTAAAATCTTTTTTAAAAAAGAAGAAAAGATAGCACTTTGTATAACATCAAAACATGCCTCATGAAGGAGAGAATTTTGACTATTAACACACAGTGCAGAAGCTTATGATAAATACACATAGTGCTATAGGAAGTCCTAAGGAGTAAAGTTTTAAGTTTGGGTTGTTAGAATGTAGTCTGGGAGGAAGCAGAGGACTAAGTTTTGGTAATAGGAAGACTACAAATAACAAGCAAGAATTTTAAAATGAGTGAGTGATACTATCTAGAAGGAATGTTAGAATGGAAAATAAGTTAGATTAATGTCATTTAAATCTTTTCGAAATAAAGTTTATAGATGTTTATATTATTCAGTCCTCAATTCCTATGAGAGAGTAGGTATTCAGCAATGTGCGTGAAAGCTGAGAACCAGAGATTAAATGACCTCCCCAAAGACAGTTACTGAAGAGCAGGGCCTCTTTTGGGTAGGCTATCCTGGATATGCACAAAAATAAATTCAGGGGTATTAAGTCATAATTTCTTCAATTTTATGTACAGTTAACTGCCAGTTACATTGGTTTTCTAGGGAAAAAGGGAAAGAAACATGAGAGAACCATCAATCAGCTGCTTGTACATGCCCGAAGTGAGGATCAAACCCACAACCTTTTGGTGTTCGGGGATGATTCTCCAATCAACTGAGCCACCCAGCCAGGCCATACTTCTTTTCTACCTTTCCCTCAACCATTTTTTCCACCATCCTTGAAATGAACAACTAACTTATTCTACCACACAATAATTAGGGAGTGTATAGTTTAAACAGGAATTCATGCCTACATTCAAATACTCAGTGGACCACTTAACAGTATCTTAACCTCTGGCTTCGTCTGTGGAAATAGACGTACTGCAAAACATAGGATTGCTAAAAGCATTTTCTAAGAATCTGAAACTGGCACAGGTTATTAACTAAATGACCATTATTTCTAAAGGAAAAAATCTAGTGGACCAGTTAACTATACTCTCACATGCTTCTACCATTCACTTAAAAATGGATTTTTTAAAATTGTAAAATACTTAAAGCATATAGATAAAAGGTTGTATGCCCAATTTTTAAGAAAGTAAACATTACAGATACAGCTGGGGACCCCTGTATACCATTCCTCAAGGGTAACCAATATCGTGAACTGGTGGTTTTATAATTTCTGTACCCAAAGAAATTAGTGTTCTGCACCTTAGCTGGTATGGCTCAGTGTACTGAGCACCAGACTGCAAAGCAAAGGGTCATTGGTTCAATTCCCAGTCAGGGCACATGCCTGGGTTGCAGGCCCAGTCCCCAGTAGGGAGTGACGAGAGGCAACCACACACTGATGTTCCTCCCTCCCTCCCTTCCCTTGTCTATAAATAAATGAAATGTACATCTTTTAAAAAGTTAGTTTGGAAACTTGAAATAAAAGTGTATATTGTACATTACATTATCTTCCTACAAATTGCTTTTTCAACTTTATTTCCAAGATTTGTTATTGGTAATAGATGTAACAATCTTCATTCCCTATGCAGTCCACTGGCTTTTACCTCTACCTCTCCACCAAATAACTCAAGGTCACCTAGTTGCTAATACTAAGGGGCACTCTATGTGTAGCTATATTTCTCTTTCCTTCCTCAAATTAGTTTCCTTACCATTCGTGATATCTCTCAAATGTGATTCATCTTCAGTTTTGAGATTTCCGTATTAGTTCCATTATCCACACCATCCAAATTTGGTCATACAAAAAATAAACCTGGCCTTTGTGACTGACGATGTTGGGAAAACATCCACATGCAAAAGAATGAGGTTGGATCCTTACCTTACACCATATACAAAAATTAACTACAAATGGATCAAAGACCTAAAGCCATAAAACTCGAAAATGGGAGAAGATTCATACAAATGGATTTCACCCCAATATTTCTCTGCATTAAAGGAAACGAGTCAAAAAGGCAGCCCTCAGATTGGGAGAAAGTATTTGCAAATGACATCTAGTAATGGGTTAATATCTAGAATATGCAAAGAACAAGAAATAAGCAAAATATTTTTCCAAATATGTTTTAACATGGCCAATAAGCACATGAAAAGATGCTCAACATCACTAATCAGGAAAATGAAAATCCAAATTACAACAGAGTACTATTCACATGCATTAGAATGGCTACTACCAAAAAATGAGTGTTGGCTGAAAGACAAATACCACGTGGCCTCACCTATAAATGGAACCTAATCAACAAAACAAGTGAGCAAAATAGAGCCAGAGACATGGAATTAAAACTGACAGTGACCTGTGGGGAGGAAGATAATGGGGGAAAGGGAAGGGTTAAGTCAAGGAACATGTATAAAGGACCCATGGACAAATACCACAGAGAGTGGGATGGAAGATTAACAGTGGAAGGTGGGGGGTGGGTAGGGCAGGGGAGAGTAATGGGGACAACTGTAACTGAGCAACTAAAAAATGAGTGTTGGCAAGGATGTGAAGAAATTAGAACCTCTGCACTGTTGGGAATGTAAAGTAGTGCAGCTGTTACGGAAAACAGGTAATTCTCAAAATAACCATATGATCTAGCAATTCCATTTCTGGGTATTTAATCAAAAGCCTCAGAGACATATGTAGACCCAATCAGCAGTATCCACAAGAGTCAAAAGGTAGAAGCAACCTAAGTGTTCCTCACAAATGAATGAATTAACGATGTATTATTCAGCCTTAAAAGGAAGGGATATTCAGCCTTAAAAGAAAGTGAATTCCGGCACATGCTATAACATGGATGAACCTTGAGGATATTAAGCTAAGTGAAATAAGCCAATCACAAAAAGACAAATACAAGATTCCACTTAGATTAGTCAAATTCAGAGATGAAGTAGAATGGTGGTTGTGGGGGGAAGCAGGCTGGGGAAAAAGGGAAGAGAAAATTATTGTTTAATGGTGTCAAATTTCATTGGGGAAGATAAAGCTCTGGAGATGGATAGTGGTGATGGTTGCATAACTATGAACATATTTAAGTAATCCCACTGAATTGTACATTTTAAGTGTATACTTTTTAAAATTTTGTTTTATTTATTTTTAGAGAGAGGAGAAGGGAGGGAGAAAGTGAGGGAGAGAAACATTGATGTGTGTGAGAGGAACACTGATTGATTGCCTCTCCCACAACATCAACTGGGGACCTGGCCCACAACCCAAGCATGTGCCCTGACTGGGAACTGAACTGCCACAGCAACCTTTCGGTTCATAGGCCAGCACTCAATCCACTGAGCCACACCAGCCAGGGCAAGTGTATATGTTTAAAGAAAAGAAATTGCAGTGTTATCCTAAGCCTGTCACAGTCTCCCTTTTTCATAAACATTTCCCATTAGACTTTCAAAATATGTATTTCAGTTTATCCCCCTCTGTTTATTCCTAATGCCATTGCCTTAACGGAGAACTGCATGAGTAGGCTGTTGCTATAGTCTCCTGTTCTACTCTCCACTCAGAATCCCTCTACAAACTTACCTCCATAAAGTGTGTTGGTTATAAAATCCTTTCCCACTAAAAGCCCTACTGGATAAAGCAGCAACTTTCAAACTTTAGTCATGAAATCCTTTGTTCAAATTAAGTCAGTGGGACCTGGACAAGCAGAAATGGCACCTCGAAAGGGGAAGGAAAAGAAGGAAAAACAGGTCATCAGCCTCAGACCTCAGGTGACTGAAGGAAAAAATAGTGTCTGCCACATCTTTGCATCCTTCAGTGACACTTTTGTCCATGTCACTGATCTTTCTAGCAAGGAAACTATCTGCCATGTGACTGGTGTGATGAAGGTAAAAGCTGACAGAGATGAGTCATCTCCGTACACTGCCATGTTGGCTGCCCAGGACGTGGCCCAGAGGTGCAAGGAACTAGCTATCACTGCTCTCCACATCAAGCTCTGGGCCACAGGGGGCAATTGAACCAAGACGCCTGGACCAGGAAGGAGACCAGTCAGCTCTCAGAGCACTTGCCCGCTCAAGAATGAAGATTGGACGGATTGAAGATGACACCCCCATCCCCTCCGACAGCATCTGCAGGAAGGGAGGTCGCTGTGGATGCTGTCTGTGAACAGGAGTCCTCAAATTAATGTGTTTTGTTAATAAATTGCCTATGTGTCAACTAAAAAAATAAATAAGTCAATTAAAATTTTAACAATAGACTGGTCTAGGAGAACTGGCCTAGAAGAACTGGCCTAGAAGAACTAGGTCTGCAGCCTTGACTATTCAGTCAGCCTTGCATACTTCTCTCATTGGAATAAAGGATGAAAACAAGTGAGAGTATTAATTCATTTCATAAATTCCTCAGTTCCTACTAGGGTTTGCTAAGCACTAGGCCTCCAATAGAGAATACAACGCAATATCTGCCTTCGTGGAAACTACAGTCTAACGAGAAAGGCAAATATGACAATTGCATAGCTTGGCCTCCATGTATATGGCTCTACACATTTCTAAACCATTCCTTCAAGGAGCATTTACTTAGCCTGTGTTCCAGGCATTGGAACAGGTTCCAAGACCCCTTCTTTGCCATCATAATAGTGACAGGACTAAGCAAATATACAAACAGTTAAAAATTTCAATGTATGTTATAAAGGAACAATTATTGACCTCTCAAAGTTTATGCTCCAACCTTCATAAACACATAAAACTACTTGATTAAAGCAAGTTGTTTTATTTTGCAATCCTTTGCCTATGTTCTTACCTAATATACCAGCATACCTTGTGAAGGTATGCTTTTTGCCCCTATCTACAATGGCAGTGACAGGAGCCAAAAATAGTGTTTGGACTTTATTGCTTTCACACTTGGTATTTCTAGTGTGCCTCAGTGTCTGTATTTTCTTGCCTGGTAGCTACAGATACACATATGCATGCCTGGCTCCTGAAGATTGGGTTTGGTGCTCCTGGATGAGATCTCCTTGTGGAAATGGAATTCATTGGTCTTTGCATCCTGATATATGTCCCATAACAAATCTCAGATATTTTAAGGAATAGGTAAAGTGTTGGCATTGCATCAATACT
The DNA here is from genome assembly GCA_028533065.1 of Trachops cirrhosus. NCBI lineage: Eukaryota > Metazoa > Chordata > Mammalia > Chiroptera > Phyllostomidae > Trachops > Trachops cirrhosus. Next base: position 48,667,951 of record CM052539.1, on the reverse strand, counting down.
GAAGGCTTAGTCAGGCAATGTTAGTTAGACAAGTTTCACAAAAACTGAAACTAAGTGGAAATTTAATCCTTGCATGTATAGTTCAGTATTCAATCAAAGATTCAAGAGCTCTGTATATTTCTGGACTTTATTTTTTTAAAGAGAGAATCTTTAAAATCTTTAAAAGATTTTATTTATTCATTTTTAGAGAGAGGGGAAGGAAGGAGAAAAAGAGAGATTACATCAACTGGTTGCCTCTTGCACACCCCAGATGGGGACCCAGCTCACAACCCAGGCGTGTGCCCTGGTCAGGAATCAAACCTGCGACCCTTCAGTTAACAGGCCATTCTCAATCCACTGAGCCACACCAGACAGACCAGACCCTATTTTTAATTTAATTTTAAACAGTTTATTGAGGTATAATTAACATAAAGTAAATTGGCCATATTTAAATTGTATAATTTGATAAGCTTTGGTATTTATATACCCATTAACATCACCAAAATCAAAATAATATTTATCACCTCGAAAAGTTTCCTTTATGATCCCTTTCTTTTCCCCACCTAAACCTTGGCACCAGGCAATCACTGATCTATTTTGCCACTAGAGATAAGTTAGTGTTTTCCAGAATTTTTAGAAATCTAAACTAGGATCATAAAGATATAGTTTTTTTATCTGGCTTCTTTCACTCAGAATAACTGCGGTTTATTCATGTTGCCATGTGAATCAATAGTTTGTTCCTGTTAAATGCTGAGTAGGTAGTAAGTTTGATACTAACGTCCCTAAAAGTACTACTTTACTGAATTCCACAAATGTTTATATTTTCATTCAATTCAAACATTTTAAATTTTTCTTTCTGATCTCTTTTAATCATCAGTTATTTAGAATTGTTTTATTTAGTTTAAAATATTTGAGGATTTTCTAGACCTTTTTGCTATTGGTTTCTAATTTAATTCCATTGTGGCCCTTGAACATAGTTTGTATGACTAAAATCTTCATAAATTTATTGAGACTTGTGTTATGGCTCAGAATATAATCTATCTTGGTAAAAGTTCTGTGTGCACCTGAAAAGAGTATGTATTCCGGTGAAGTTAGATGGGGTGTTCTAAAATGTGAATTAGGTTAAGCAGGTTGGTAATGTATTCAAGTCTTCCTTATCCATACTAGTTTTTTTATCTACTTATTCTATCAGTTACCTTAATTGTGGGTTTTCTATTTCTCATTGCAACTATAAATTTATGTATTTTGAAGTTCTAATATTTATATAAACATTTAGAATTATTATGTCTTCTTACGGAATTGACCCCTTTACCATTATTAAATGACTCTTTATACCTGGCAATAATTTTTGCTTTGAAAGCTACTTATACTAATATAACCACTTAAACTTTGTTTTAATTCATTTTATCATTGTATAACTTTTCCCCATCTATTTATTTTTTTACTAATTATAGACTCAGAAAATTGCAAAAACAGTACAGAGAAATCACATGTATACTTCATCTAGCTTCTCCCAATGATTACATTCTACTTTACTATAGTATAATAAAACCAAAACCAAGGAAATTCACATTGGTAGTCAATAGACATTATTCAGACTTAACCAGTTTTTACAACTACTTATTTGTAACATGTGTCTAGTATCTTATGCAATTTTATCACATGTATAGACTCGTGTAACCATCCTGTTTACTTTTTTTTTTTTAAGATTTTTTTTTATTTATTTATCTTCAGAGGGGAAGGGAAGGAGAGAGGGAGAGAAATATCAATGTATGGTTGCTTCCTGTGCATTCCCTGCTGGGAACTGGCCTGCAACCCAGGCATGTGCCCTGACTGGGAATCTAACCGTGATCTCTTGGTTCACAGGCCCGCGCTTAATCCACTAAGCTACACCAGCCAGGGTAATCCTGTTTACTTTTTTAAGCTTTATTGAGATATAATTAATTTACTCATTTATAAATACAATTCAATGGTTTTAGTAAGAGCTGAACAACCATCACCACAATCAATTTTAGAACTTTTAATCAGCCCCAAAAAAACCCAATTAACAATTGGGTTGTTAATGGGTTACCCATTAACAATAACTCCCCATATTTACCCAAGCTTCCCCACTCCCACCACAGGTGTCCACAAATCTACTTTCTGTCTCCACAAATTTGCCTATCCTGGACGTTTAATGTAAATAGAATCACACAGTATGTGGTCATTTGTGTCTGGCTGTTTTCATTTAACAGAATGTTTTAAAGTTTTATTTACATATGTTGTAGTATATATTAGTATGTGATTTCTGTTTATGGCCAAATAATATTCAACTATATGAATGTACCATTTTTTAAAATCCATTGATCAGTTGATGAACATTTGGGTTTTTTCCACCTTTTTGGCTATTATGAATAATGCTGCTATGGTATTCATGTATGGATTTTTGTGTGAATATGTGTTTTCATTTCTCTTCAGTATTGTATATACCTAGGAATGGAATTGTAGAGTCATGTATTAACTCTGTTTAACATGAACTCAGCATTTACGGAACAAACTGTTGATTTACATGGCACCATGAAAAAACCTGTTATTCTGAGTGAAAGAAGCCAAATGACATGAAAATGTTTCCCAAAGTGGCTCCCCTGTTTTACGTGCCTACAGGCAATGTATGAGGGTTCTGATTTCTCCACATCCTCACCACAATCTGTTGTCTCTATTTTAGCCATCCTAATGGGTGTGAATTTGTATCTAATTGTAGTTTTGATTTGTATTTCCCTAATGACTGATGTTGAGTATATTTTCATGTGCTTATTGACCATTTTTCTATCTTCTGTGGACAAATGTCTCTTTAAACCCTGTCCCCATTTTTAAATTAGGTTGTTTGTGTTTTTAATGTTGACTTGCAATAATCCTTTATATATTCTGGATGGTAGACCCTTACCAGATGTGTGGTTTGCAAGTATGTTTTCCCATTCTGTGAGTTATCTTTTCACTTTCTGGATAGTATCCTTTGAAGCACAAGATTTTTAAATTTTACTGAGGTCCAGTTTATGTATTTTTTCTTTGGTTGTTTGTGCATGTGGTGTCAGATATAAGAAGCTATTGTAGCATAAGAACCTTGCAACAATGTATTTTCTATCGCTCCCTTCTTGGTCTTTGAAGTTTTTTTATCATATGTTTCACTTCTATATGTGATTTACTCCTATAGTTCATTGTTATTGCTTTGATTAAACAGCCAATTATCTTTTTTCAAATTTTTTTATTGTGGTAAAATATATGTAACATAAAATTTACCATCCTAACCATTTTTAAGTGTATAGTTCAGTGTTGTTAAATACATTCATAATGATGCGCAACTGTTGCCATTATTCATCTTTAAAACTTTTTTCATTTTGCAAAACTAAAACTCTATACCTGTTAAAGAAAAACTCACTCACCCCTTACCCAGCCCCTGGAAGCTACCATTCTACTTTTCTGTCTCTATGATTTGACTCCTCTGAGTGTGGAGTCATACAGTGTTTGTCTTTTTGTGACTGACACATTTCACTTAGCATAATGTCTTCAAGATTCATCCATTTTGTAACATATGTCAGAATTTCCTTTCTTTTAAGGCTGAATAATATTCTGTTATAATATATAACACATTTTGCTTATCTAGTGAGCTGCTGATGTATGCTTGTGTTGTTTCCATATTTTAGCTATTGTGAATAATGTTGCTGTGAACGTACTATACAAATATCTCTTCAAGATACTACTTTTAATTCCTTTCACTATATACCCAGAAGTGGAATTTCTAGATCATATGGTAATTCTATTTTTAATTTTTTAAGGAACCATTATGCAGTTTTTCACAGCATGTGTACCATTTTACAGTCCCACCGATAGTGCACAAAGCTTCTAATTTCTCCACATCCTCACTAACACTTGCTATTTTCAATTTTGGGGGGAGGGGTTGCTTCATTTGTTGATAGTTGCCTTCTAATGGGTGTAGGTAGTCTCCCTTACTTTTTTTTTAATTTAATCTTTATTGTATTTTCTTTTCATTACTGTTTATTTAGTCTCCGTATACCACCCCCCATCCTGAAATCACCACACTGTTGCCCATGTCCATGAATCCTTTTTCCTTTTTGCTCAGTCCCTCCACCCGCTAACTTCCCCACCCCAGCTGTCATCCTGCTCTCCATCTAGGAGTCTGGCTCTATTTTCCTTGTTAGTTCAATTTGTTCATTAGATTCCACATATGAGTGAAATCATGGTATTTGTCTTTCTCTGACTGGCTTACTTCACATAGCATAGTGTTCTCCAGGACTATTCATACTGTTGCAAAAGGTAAAATTTTCTTCTTTTTATGGCCAAGTAGTATTCCATTGTGTAAATATCCCATAGTTGTTTATCCACTCATATACTAATAGACATTTGGGCTGCTACCATATCTTGGCGATTGTAAATAATGCTGCAACAAACATAGGGGTGATTATAGTCTCCCTTACTTTTGAAAGACAGTTTACTGGATATAGGAGTCTTGGTTGACAGGGGTTTTTTTCTTTTAGTATTTTTAATATCTCAGCCCACTGCTTTCTTACCTACAAAGTTTCCGATGAGAAATTTGCTGACAGTCTTATTGAGGATCCCTTGTATGTGACAAGTTGCTTCTTTCTGCCCTCAAAAGTCTTTTTCTTTGTTTTTTGATAGTTTGATTGTAGTGTACCTCTGTGTGGATCTCTTTGAATTCATTCTACTTAGAGTTTGTTGAGTTTCTTCCATGTTTGTATTCATACTTTTCATCAAAATTGGGAAGTTTTCATCTTTATTTTTTCAAATATCTTAGCCCTTTCCACCTCTCTTCTTCTGAAACTCCTACAATGCATATGTTAGTTTGCTTGATGATGCCCCATAGGTCCTTTTGGCTCTGTTTACTTTTCTTCAATCCTTTTTACTTTCTTTTTCTCAGATTCAATATTTTCTATTATCCTATCTTCAGGATCACTGTTTCTTTTTCCTGCCTGCTAAATTCTGCTTTGAATCCCTCTAGGGAATTTTTTAATTTCAGGTATTATACTTTCAGCCCCAGAATTTCTTTTTTATTTCTTTTTAGGTTTTCTATCTCTTTGTTGATGTTTCCATTTTATTCCACCATAGTTTTCTTGGCTTTCTCCACAGCTTCCTTTATTTCTATGAGCATCTTTAAGATGTTTTAAAGTACTTTTCTAGGATATCTGCCATTAGGTCTTTTTTCAGAAATAGTTTCTGTTGATTTTTTTTTGAGTGGGCCACACTTTCCTGTTTCTTTATATATCTTGTGATGTTGTTGTTGTTGTTGATGATAACCAGACATTTAAATCTAATAAACTGGTAACTCTGGAAATCAGAATTCCCTTCCCCGAATTTGCTCTATTTTTTAAAAAGTTATTTATTTTTAGAGAGACAGGAAGGTGGGGAAAGAGAGGGAGAAAAACATCGATGTGTGAGAAAAATATAGATCGGTTACCCCTTGCACATGCCCCAGCTGGGGACCAGGCCTGCAACCAGGCATGCACCCTGACCAGCAATCAAACTGACAACTTTCCACTCTGCCAGACAACACCCAACCAACTGAGCCATGCTGCTTGGCCTAAATTTGCTGTATTTTTCTATTATTTTGGGGTTTTTTATTGCTGCAGTCTATCTCTGTGCCAAGGATCAGCCTAGATGTAAACTTAGTGTTTTCTCATGTCTTTTCTAAGCCTGTACCTTTCTTTGGATATATGGTGGTCACTTTCTAGTTTTCCCTATATATGCAATTGCTTTAGAATGTCCTTGTCTTTATTGCCTAGTTCTGAAAAGGGGAAAAGATCACAGTTCAATTACCAGTAAAAAGGAGTTGCCAGCCAGAGTGAGAGGGGCATGCAACAAAGGGGGAAGTTGCTTAGAGCAAAACTTTAATTTGCTGCTTTGGGTGTTTTTTGATGATTGATTTTAGAAAGAGAGAAAGAGAGACATTGATTTGTTGTTCCACTTATTTATGCACTCATTAACCAATAACCAACTTGCTTCTTGTAAGCGCCCTGATGGGATTGAAACCACAACCTTCGTGTATCTGGATGATGTTCTAATTAACTGAGCTACCCGATTAGGGCTTGGATTTGTTGTATGATTTCACTTTGTATTGTTATTTCATTTTGTATTATTTAATTTATTGTGTTATTTCATTCTTTGTACTTTATAGTGAACAGGTTAAAACCAAGTCAGGAATAATGAAGTCCTGGCAGTAACTTCTAAGGAAAAAATGTACATTTTCTAATAGCACTTCCAGGGCCACTTAGTTTTGCTACAGCTTCTCTTCATGGTTCGTTGTCTCATCCTAGGGATAAGAAGCTGCCACATTAGTGAATTTCTCAAAATCATTATATAGAAAGATGAGCAGATATTAGAACTTGAATAAATTAACAAGAAGTCTGTTACTTTTTTAAAAAAACATTGTTCTCTTATGATGAAAAACTAGTAACAGAAAGCAATGAACTTAGCCAAGCCTTTTTTATCCTGACCATGTTAAAATTGTTTATTTTCTATTTTATTTCCCATGTATATTTTATGTACATGCAAAAATATTATTTTAAAAATTGTTATTGGCCCTGGCTGGTGTAGCTTAGTGGATTAAGTGCGGGCCTGTGAACCAAGAGATCACAGTTCAATTCCCAGTCAGGGCACATGCCTGGGCTGTAGGCCAGTTCCCAGCAGGGAATGCACAGGAAGCAAGCATACATTGATATTTCTCTCCCTCTCTCCTTCCCTTCCCCTCTAAAGATAAATAAATTTTTAAAAATCTAAAAAAAAAAATGCCTTCTAAAAAGTAAAATAAAATAAAATAAAAATTGTTATTGTTTTTCAGTGTGCAGAGATCTTTTGAATAACTGCTTTATAAAAACAGTCTTAAACATTTTTCTGCATATTTTATTATTCAACATTACTTCATAGAAATCTATTCAAAGCAACTGATCTAACTTTTTGTTAGGTACATAATGATAGTCGGGATGTGGCTAAATTTAGTCAAGCATTACTGGTGATGACATTTGCATTGTTTCCAGGTTTTTGCCACCATGAGCAATGCCATCTGTAAGAAGCATACTTATTTGGTTTCTATAACCTTTCTTGTTAACTTCTAAGTATTTTATATGTTTGGCACTACTGGGGATGGAATATTTTTGTTTGGTCCTTTAGCTGCCTGTTGCTAAAATAGACAAATCAATAGACAAGCTATTGATTTCTATGTTTTCCCTTATAAGAGGTTGTCTCTGAGAAAGAGGAAATGAGCAGTAAGGAGCCTGGGAAGTGTTGGTTTTTTATAACCTGTATTATAGAATTAAATTACTCTTTAAACCATGTGCATGCATAATTTTGATAAAAATTAAAAATTTAAAAACAGAGTAATAAATGGTATTGAGGCATCCCTATTAATTTCTGATTTTGACTGAAATGCTGTAGTGTTTTACCATTTAGGATTATGTTTGTTATTTGTTTGGATATATAACCTTTATTATATTTAAGTTGTTTACTCGAATTCTTACTTAGACTTATTTTCATTATTCATATTGTTAACATAAATGCTGACTTTTATCAAAAAGTTTTTCAGCGTTTACTAATAATATAATCCCAATATAATCATAATGAATTATAGTGACTTTCTTAATATTAAACCACCCTGCATTCCAAAAATAATCTCTACTTAGTTGTAGAGTATTATTCTTTTGTACATTGATGTATTCACTTTGTTAATGTTTATTTTTTAGAATAAGTGCCCCATCAAGTAGAAATTCTTCTACTTTTTTTTAGTGGTTAAATAATTAATAATTATAAACAGGGTGTTATTGTTACAAATAACAAGAGAGGTTCTAGAGGAGGTGAATTTTCCAAAGAGGGAACCAGTATCTGCAGCAGCTGAATCCAGGGGTCCTGCCACCAGGGTGGGGCAGTTCTGTAATAAATAATTGGGGACAAAGGAGCAGGTATGCTTCTGCTTCTTCTTGACAGAAACCCACTTCTTCCTTGCCACCAACATCCCAAAGAAGGAGCCCCAAGCTCACTCACAGCTGCCTGGATGGACATAATCTACTCATCCTTCTCCTCCTGCTTAGAGGCAGATATCCAGCACACCACACGGTTCTCCTCAACCACCTGGCCATCTGCCTCTGTTTTGCGAGCTTTGCTGAGCTGTTCCTTGTCATTGGAGGTGTAAAGCTCAAAGTAGTTCAGTTTCTAGCCGTCCTCCACTTCTCAGATGCTCAAATTCTACAGGGAGATGATTCCTCCAGGCTCCTTGTTTGTTTGTATTATGTCATGTAATCAAAGTTGTCCGTGAAAAGCCAGCCCCTCCCAGTCCAGGTTGAAGAAAGTATGGATCAGATCATTCCCATGATCCTCAGAAATCCTGAAAGGCTCATATTCCTGAGCAGCTCCTCAGCAGATCCCCACTGATACCCGGGTTCAAGGCCACAGAGTCTCTAGGCTTGGCTAGTCCTGGACGTTGGAATTGTAAAGGCTGGTATTCAACAAAATCACCAGGAAGGACTGGCTGGAGAACTCTAGAATTGCACAGGCAGTGCTTCCATCATCCAGTCAATCTTATGAGCCTCTCTGGGGATGCCAGAAGCTCCATAGAAATTGCCTGAGGTCCTGCACCAGGTTGAGGTCAGTGAGTCCTTGCAAGATCCACAGAGGTGTGGAGCACTGCCAGACTCAAATCTTCCCTCTTCCCCGGGTATTCCCTATAGCTGTTTTGTTCAGGTTTCTGCCCTTGTACCTCTCTCTCCTAAGCTCCAAAGGCCCGTTTTTGTTTTTTTTTTTTTGCCTCTATAACTCATTCTTCTGTGGCTCGCTTCTACTTCTGTGACTTTCTAAATAAGCTTTCTCATTTAAAAAAGATGCAATAATGCTACAAAAATCAGGGTTTTATTATCCTTAGAGTTGGCATCAGGCAACCACAAATCCTCCCAGGTAATGTCAAGACATTGAGCCTCTAAGGCGATAAGCTATAGGCCTTGCTAAATTTTAACTGAAATACTTATATCATTTCATATACCATTACCAATTCATGTAAATTGGAGAGCATTTTAATTATTTTAGCCAATCCACAATTCCACTATTTTCAACCATGAGAGCCCATTTCTAACAACCATTAACAATTAATAATCCATTAATGTCTTCATTATAAATTAATTTCTGACATTCATTAGTTTAATAAGCAAAATATCTAATTTTAATCAGAGTTAAGACACCCGATAATCCCTTTAGAGTGTGAATTCCTATTTAGAATGCTAGTTGCACATAGAGTATAATTTGAATTTAACATACTTGTAATATTTTACTCTCTTTACTGAAATTTTTAAAATGAAATTATAGATATTGTAACATTGGATTCAAATACCAATTCTGCTACTTAATAGCTATGTGATATTAGATATGAATGTAATTTGATCCCCTTGAGATTCAGTTTCCTCAAGTGTAAAATGAGGACAATACCTCATAGAAAGGTGAGAATTAACTAATGGATATGAAAAAGCATTATAAACTCTATAATAGTCTACAAATGTTAGGTATTATTATTATTGGATAATAATATTTCAAATAGAGGTTAGGTTCTTTTGAGAATCTTTGAGGATTTGTCCTTTACATGGAAGGTTAGGTGACCTCTAATGTTCATCTATTGTGAATATTACATTTGATATTCTCTTTGCTTGTCTTCAAACACAGGGAAAAAAAGCAAAGTAAGTTATGGGGTTCTTAACCCAGAAGGTCAGAATAATTACCTTAGGACTGGCACTGGGGTCGTAACCCTCACCTATGTTATTCCAGTGGAAGATTATCAAATGAGAACAGACTTAATAGATTTAATAATAATAATGAGCATTTATACAGTGTTCACTATCTTCTAGGCAGTATGCTAAATATATTATTTTATTTAATCCCCACAATAACCCAATAAAGTTGGTATTGCTTTTAAGCCCATTTTAAAATGAGGAAACTCAGGCTTAGAGAAATTGGGTAACCGCCCAAGTGGTGGTAAAGAATTTACACTCAAGCAGTTCTTTTTTTCTTCAGGTTTTAAAACTTTATTTGCATATTAAAAAATTGTGCATTCCAATCATTAACATCATTTGGACAGAAAAAATGCCACTGTGCTTAAACTGCATTTTACATCCTGCAGGATGCCTTGGCCCAACCTTGGTTTTTACTTAAATTTCACTGTTGTACCACTCAGCTTCTTCCTTCACCAACATGCAAATTCTTTTCCTTCCCTGCCAGTCAGGACGGCAGAAGGGATAGGCAGGTGTGGCCTTCATTGTCAGTAACTCAGCAGCTGTTCTTTAAAAAAATTTTTTTTATTTATTGATTGTAGACAGAGAGGAAGAGAGAAATAAACATTGATTTGTTGTTCCATTTATTTATGCATTCATTGGTTGTTTGTTTGGTTTTAATTCACAACCAAGGATAAGTTTTATTGATGTTAGAGAGAGAGGAAGGGAGAAAAAAACGTCAGTGTGAGAGAGAAACATCGATGGGTTGCCTCCCATATGTGTCCCAGCTGAGGATCAAAACCACAAGCTAGGCATGTGCCCTGAATGAGAATCGAACCTGCAACATTTTGGTGGACAGGATGATACTCCAACCAGTTGAGCCACCTGGCTAGGGCTCATTGATTTTTTCTTGTTTGTGCCCTGACCAGGGATTAAACCTGCAACCTTGGCATATCAGGACAATGCTCTAACCAACTGAGCTACCCAGCCAGGGCTAGTAATTATTCTTGAGAACCTATATGCTAAACACAACAGTCAAAATAAATATATAAGCTATATGAATTATGTATGTGACATATATAACATATGTAATAAATGTCAATTTTCTATAATATATAATATATATTTATACATGATGTTGCTTTTCCTTATTAAAACAAACATAATACATACACCTGAAACTAATTCAAAATAATATTGAATGTAAATTGTAATTGAAAAATAAATTTAAATTAAAAAAATTTTTTTAACGCCCTGGCTGGTGTGGCTCAGTGGATTGAGTGCCGGCCTATAAACCAAAAGTTCACTGGTTCAATTCTCAGTCAGGGCAAATGCCTGGGTTGTAGGCCAGGTCCCTGGTTGGGGTCATGGGAGAGGCAACCAATCAATATTATTTATCACACATTGATGTTTCTTTCCCTCTCTTTCTCCTACCCTTCCCTTCTCTCTAAAAGTAAATAAATAAAATCTTAAAAAATATATATACATAAACCTTCAGCTATTATTCCTGAATTTCAAAAGTTAACTCATGAAAGCATTATATAAGTATACTTACATTTCCCTCTCATTTTATGTTTCTCCTCATTTCCCTCTTTTTAGTTATCTCTTTACTCATGTGTAGTAGATTGACTGCAAAGAGCTACCAATTGTTCCTGCCATTCCTAATATGCATGCTAGTCTTCTCATCAAGAGGTGGCATCTGGGATTTCCAGCCAAGATGGAGGCATACCTTCATCTCCTCTTATAACCATAAGAAGGATAAGAACCAATCTAAAAACAAATAACAGTCAGAACTGCCAGAAAATCAAACTGTATGGAGTCAGACAATCAAGAATTTAAAGAAGAAACATTCATGTAGATGGTAGGAGGGCAAAGCTGGGGAGCTAGAGCAGGGAGGATACAGTGTGGTGCAAGGAGGTGGCAGCAGCCAGTGGAACAGGAGGTCCCACGTTCACATGTGGCAGATAAAAACCAGGAGGGACAACTGGGGAGTGAGGGATACCAGCCCCAGGCCAGACTGTGCAGCCCAGGGTTCCAGTGCTGGGAAATAAAGCCTTATACCTCTGGCTATAAAAATCAGTGGAGGTTAGGGAAGTGGAAGAAACTGCCAGTCTCAAGAGAGTCCATTTAAAGGACCCACAGTGTCCTAGAATATACACAAACCCACTCACTCCAGGAATCAGCACCAGGCAGCAGCTAGAAGGGTTCCAGTCTCTAACTGGAATAGGGGGAAGTGACTGGAAATGGGGTAAGAGCCCAGCAAGTGTCATTGTTCCCTCTCTGCATACAGTGCCACAAAGTGGGGGGAAGTGGTTTTCCTGCCCTGGTGAACACCTAAGGCTCTGCCCCTTACAATGTAACATGTGCACCAACATGGGGAGTCAAAGCAGCTCTACCTAATACACAGAAACACAGGGACACTGCGAAATTGAGAAGACAAAGAAATATGGCCCAAATTAAAGAACAGATCAAAAGTCCAGAAAAAGAACTAAGCAACACTGAGATAGCCTCCCTATCAGATGCAGAATTCAAAACACTGGTGATCAGGATTCTCAGAGAAATGATTGTGTACAAAATAAATGATTGGCCACAAAATAAAGGAAGAAGTGAAGGCTTTACAAAGTGAAATAAAGAAAAATAGACAGGGAACCAACAGTGAAGGGAAAGAAACTGGGACTCAAATCAATGATTGGAAACAAAAGGAAGAAATAAGCATTCACCCAAAACAGAAAGAAGAAACAAGAATTTTTTTACACTTAAATTTGTTTTTATTAATTGTTGTTCATGTACAGTTTTCTGCCTTTTCCCCCCACCCCAGCCCAACACCCCAGCCCTCCCCACCTCCCTCCCATTTCCACGTGCCCCCCTGTTTTTGTCCATGTGTCCTTTATAATTGTTCCTGCCAACCCTTCACCCTTTTTCCCTGAAATTCCCTCCCCTCTCCTCTCTGGTCACTACCAGCCTCTTCTCAATTTCAGTGTCTTTGGTTGTATTTTCCTTGTTTATTTGTTTTATTGATTAGGTTCCTATTAAAGGTGAGATCATATAGTATTTGTCTTTCACTGCCTGGCTTAATTTGCTTAGCATAATGCTTTCCAGTTCCATTCATGCTGTCACAAAGGGTAGGAGCTCCTTCTTTCTTTCTGCTGCATAGAATTCCATTGTGTAAATGTACCATAGTTTTTTGATCCATTAATTTACTGATGAGCACTTAGGTTGCTTCCAGCACTTGGCTATTGTAAATTGTGCTGCTATGAACATTGTGGTGCATAGGTTCTTTTGGACTGGTGCTTCAGAGCTCTTAGGATATAGTCCCAGCAGTGGAATTGCTGGGTCAAAAGGCAGTTCTATTTTTAGTTTTCTGAGAAAATTCCATACTGTTTTCCATAGTGGTTGCACCAGTCTACAATCCCAAGAAACAGGAGTTTTTAAAAATGAGAAGAGGCTTAAGGAAGAGGCTTAAATGTTCCAACATCCAAATCATAGAGGTGCCAGAAGGAGAAGAGGAAGAACAAGAAGTTGAAAACTTATTTGAAAAAAACAATGAAAGAAAACTTCCCTAATTCAACAAAAGAAATAGATATACAAGCCTAGGAAGTACAGAGATTCCCAACAACTTGGAACTAAAGAGGACCACACCAAAACATATCATAATTAAAATGCCAAAGGTTAAAGATCAAGAGAGAATCTTAAAAGCAGCAAGAGAAAAGAAAAGAGTTACCTACAAAGGAGTTCCCATAAGATATCATTTGATTTCTCAAAAGAAACTTTGCAGACAAGAAAGGACTGACAAGAAGTATTCAAAGTCACAAAAAGTAAGGACCTACACCCAAGATTGCTCTATCCAGCAAAGCTTTCATTTAGAATCAAAGGGCAGATGAAGTGCTTCCCAGACAAAGTAGAGGAGTTCATCATCACCAAGCCCTTATTATATGAAATGTTAAAGGGACTTATCTAAGAAAAAGAAGATCAAAACTATGAACAGTAAAATGACAACAAACTCACAACTATCAACTACAGAATGAATCTAAGAGAACAAAAACAAACTAAGCAAACAACTAAGCATAAACAGAATCCTAGAAATGGAGATCATATGGAGGGGTATCAGCAGGGAGGGGGAGGGGGAGAATGGGGGAAAAGGTATAGGGACTAAGAAACATAATCAGTAGGTAGAAAATAGACAGGGGGATATTAAGAATAGTATAGGAAATGGAGAAGCCAAAGAACTTACATGTATGACCCATGGACATGAACTAAGGGTGAGATTGCTGGAAGGAATGGGGGTATTGGGCAGAGGGGTGCAAAGGAGTAAAAAGTGAGACAATTGTAATAGCATAATCAATAAAATATACTTAATAAAAAAGAGGTGGCATCTATTCCCCCACCTCTTGAATCCGAACTGGCCTCTCTACTTGCTTTAACATGAGAATGTAATGGAAATAAAAGTCGGAGTTTGGGAATTAGGATTCAGGACTCAAGTGACTTAGCAGCTTCCACTCTCTTGGAACCCTGCAGGAAAGCCCAGCTATCCTGCCAGAGAGCTCATGTGGAAAGTGAAGCTCCAGCCAACAGTGGGCACCACTGATCAATGTGTGGGGCCATCTTGGATCGCTTAGAGTCAGTCGAACCTCCAGAGGATTGTCACATGAGTCACCCCAGCTGATAGCACATGGAGCAGGAAAACCATACAACATAGCCAGCCAACTCACAGAACAGTAAGAAATAAAAAAAAAAATGTTGTTTTAAGCCCCTAGGTGTCATGGTGGATTGTTATGTAGCAAAGGTTAATTGAAATATAATGAACCAGAAACATTTAGATAAAATGGCCACATCCTTGGGAGATGTCTTTAGGAAAAGAGATGAGTGTTGTTGAGATGGCTACAAAGAGCTTGAAGCAGTAAAGCAAAATATGTGGTTGATTTGGGTTTGACTTATCCAACTATAGATTTTCCACCAAGAACTAGCATAAAGAGAAGAAAAGCAGGTATAAAAGATGTTTCTTTTTTTTTCTGACCACATTTAAGAAAATGTGAATGTGTCTTATTTGTCCAATACTCCATCTGTTAGACCTGAGCCAAACAGGAGAATAGGTTCTCACACACAAACATCTTATTTTTTGAATTTGGCTTTAAGGTTTAAAGGGACTGCTTCCCTCCCATGAGAGTTAGAAACCTTACTGAATAGAGAATATATCAAAATACCAAGCTTCTCAGGAACTGCATTTGAAACTGCAGTCAATTCCCAACTGTCCATGTAATGGAACTTAAAGCTGTCAAATATATCTTAAAATTTATCTGAGGAAAACTTTTTTGTATTTTTTAATTTTTCAATTAGTTCACTTTCAGTATTAGTTTGTATTGGTTTCAGGTGCACAGCATTGTGATTAGACAATCATATACTTTACAAAGTGTTACCCCTCATATTTCCAGTACCCACCTGGCACCATACAGTTACTGCAATAATATTGACTATATTTCCTATGCTGTACTTTACATCCTGTGACTATTGTGTAATTACCAGTTTGTAGTTCTTAATCCTTTCACCTTTTTTTACCCAGACCCTTGACCCTGTTACCCTTTGGCAATCACCAGTCCTGTTTCTGTGTCTATAAGTCTGTTTCAATTTTTTTTGTCTGTTTACTTTCTTCTTTAGATTACACATATAGTAAGACCATGTGGTATTTGTCTATCTGTGACTGATTTACTTCACTGAGCATAATACTCTCTAGGTCTATCTTTGCTGTGGCAAATGGTATGATTCATTCCTTTTTTGGCTGAGTAATATTCCATTTTATATATGTACCATAGCTTTCTATCCACCCATCTATGATGAGCACTTGGGCTGCCTTCATATCTTGGCTATTGTAAATAATGCTGCAATTAATATAAGAATGCATATATTCTTTTGAACTAGTGTTTTGGGTTTCTTCGGATAAATGACCAGAAGTGGAATTGCTGAGTCATAAGGAAAACATTTATATTTTTGTTTTTTGTATATATTTTTGGAATATATCAAGGTTCACTTTTCCCATTTTTTACCCACGGCATTATTAAAATGATATCTCACACATACTCATGGACATGAACAATAGTGTGGGTACTGACTGTAGGAAAGGGAGACTGGGGGAAGGGAGCAAAGGGGGTAAAATTGGGACAACTGTAACAGCATAAACAATAAAAAAAATGACATCTCTCCCTGATTGGCATGGCTCAGTTGGTTGAGCATCAAAGTGAAAAGTTGCCAGTTGGGTTCCCCATCAGGGCACATGCCTGACTTGCAGGTTGGTGCCTGTTGGAGCACATGTGAGAGGCAACCAATTGATGTTTCTCTCACACATCAATGTTTCTCTCCATCTGTTTATTTCTCCCTCCCTTCCTCTCTCTCTCTACGAAAATAAAATAAAATCTTAGAGAATAAAAATCATGACATGGACAACAGTGTGGTGATTGCAGGGGCCAGTGTGGTGAGGGGGGCCAGTAGAAGTGGAAGATGGTATGGGGGATAAATGGTAATGAAAAATTCAATTAAAAATAATTATTGATAAAGAAAACATAAAAAAAATTAAGGCCTTTTTATGTGGCAATGAGTGACCTTCAGTGTATCTATTTTTATAGCTTGGGGAGAAAAAAAACCAGAGAACTGATAGTGAGAAAAGTGTCTTTGGTGAGAATAATGAGTGTGGACTATTCTTAGAAATCTGGATAGAGTTTAGCAGACCACAGCATGAAAGGGACACCTAAGGGAAGATTTGTTGTCATTTGTCTTGCTTTGTAAGATGGAAGACCTAAGCTGGACCTATATTTGTAGGCAGAATGTAAAGAGTAAAGGAACAAGCTGAAAATGCATAGTCCTAGAAAAGACAAAAGACAATGAGGTCAAGAACACAGGCAGTGCCATGGCCTGTCTGCTCAGTAGGTCAGAACATCGTCCTCATCCGCCAAGGTTGTAGGTTGGATTCCCTGGTCATGGCACATACAAGAATCAACCAATGAATGCATAAATAAGTGAAACAACAAATTGATTGTTTCTCTCTCTCTCTCCCCTTTCCTCTCTCAAAAAAAGTCAAGAACACAGGCAGCATCACGAATCATCATAGAAATACAAATTAAAACCACAATGAGATATCACCCAAGCCTGTCAGAATAGCTATCATCAATAAATCAACAAACAACAAGTGTTGGAAAGGATGTGGAGAAAAGGGAACCCTCACACACTTGTTGGTGAGAATGCAGATTGCTGCAGCCATTATGGAAAACAGTATGGAGTTTTCCCAAAAAATAAAAAATGGAACTGCATTAGGACCCAATGATTCCACTTCTGGGAATACAATCCAATGAAATCCAAAACATTAATTTGAAAGACTATATGCACACTTATGTTCATTGCAGCGTTATTTGCAAAGCCAATATTTGGAAACAACCCAAGTGCCCATCAGTACATGAATGAATAAAAAAGCTGTGGTACATTTACACAATGGAATACTACTAGGCTGTAAAAAATAAAGAAGGAAATCTTACCTTTTGTGACAGCATAGATAGACCTAGAGAATATTATGCTAAGTGAAATGAGCCAGTCAGAGAAAGACAAATACCATATGATTTCTCCTATATGTCCAATCTAATAAACAAAATAAACTAACAAACAAAATAGAAACAGACTCATAGATACAGAGAACAGATTGACAGCTGTCAGAGGAGAGGGGGTAGCGGGGCTGGGCAAAAACGATGAAAGGATTAAGAAAAAAATTGACACAGACAATAGTGATTGCCAAATGGAAAGGGGGCTAGGGGAGGTAGAAAAGGGCAAAGGGGCAAAGAGGGGATAAATGGTGGTGGAAAGCGATTTGACTTTGGGTTGTGAGCACATGATGCAGTATGCATATGATGTATTATAGAGTTGTACACTTGAAAACCTGTATGGTGTTTAAAATTTTTTTCCAGCTGTAAGAGAAAGTTTATTTAGAAAGTAACAGAGCCCTGGCTCTTGTGTCTCAGTGGATTGAGCATCAGCCTGTGATAGAAAGGTTGCCGGTTCAATTCCCAGTCAGGGCACATGCCTGCTAGCCAAGGTCCCAGTAGGGGGTGTCCAGGAGACAACAGGTCTATGTATCTCTTACACTTTACTCTTTCTCTCCCTCTCTATCTTCCTCCCTTCCCTTTCTCTAAAAGTAAATAAATAAAAAATAGAAAGTCACAAAGGTAGAAGAAGTGAGCAGTAGAAGAAATGGGCTCAGGAAACAAGTTACAGAAACAAAAGAAGGGCCGTTGGAGCTTAGAAGAGACAGGCAAGGAAAATGCACCTGGGAGAAGGCAGTGGGGAAAGACACAGTAGTGCTTCAGAGAAAGAGCAGCTTAATTTTTTTAGTTGATTTTAGAGACAGAGAGAGAGGAAGGGAAAGAGAGAGGAGAGAGAAAGTGGAGACATCAATTTGTAGTTCTACTTATTTATGCATTAATTGGTTCACTCTTACATATGCCCTAACTGGGGACCAAACCCACAACCGTGGCATATCCAGATGATGTTCTAACCAAGTGAGCTACATGGCCAGGGCTGAAACCTTTATGGTTTTTATTAAGTACTGTCACCCCAATAAATTCAATTTAAAAAGTGCAAAAAAATTAAAAGAACATAGGCAGAATGGTCATCCTGGGCTTGAAGGAGGACACTTCCTTAGAGATGAAAGTCAAAGTAGACTTCACAAGTTTTGTTTTTCTTTTTAAACGATATTTTTACTTATTCTGTTCTAGTATACATGTATACTATTTCTGTTTGTGAAAATATGTTTACTAACTATGTTACAGCATTTATATATTGGGTTGGCCAAAACATTCATTCAGTTTTAAAGTAAAAGCAAAACACACATTTTTCATTTTCACCAATAATGTCATTGAACATCATATTCACTGTTTTTTTCCACTACCTTCCGGCAACTTCATAATTCCGTCTTCCCAAAACTTTTTATCTTTTCGAGCAAAGACTGTTCCAGGGGCCTTTTGCAGTCTTCCAGGGAATTGAAAACTTTTCCATCAAGAGAATTTTGTAAAGACCAAAACAAATGGAAATCCAAAAGTGCAATGTCTGGGGAATATGGCAGATGAATCAGAACTTCCCAGCCTAGCTGTAATAGTTTTTGCCTGGTCATCAAAGAAACATGCAGTCTTGTGTTATCCTGATGGAAGTTCGAGTGTTTTCTGTTGACTGCCAGTAACTCCAGATGACTTTTGCTACTTTCAGTTAGTGTATTTGGGAGCCACACTTGTTGGAATTAATAGTTTGTTTTTCCAGAAGGAGGCCTTAATAGAGGACTCCTTTCCAGTCTCACCATAGACACTACATCACCTTCCTTGGATGAAGACCAGCCTTTGGTGTGGTTAGTGGTGGTTCATTTTGCTTGCCCCACAATCTCTTCTGTTCCACATTATTGCAAAGTATCCATTTTTCATTACCCACCACATTTGTTTATAAAAACAGAACATTTTTGTTACATTAAGTAGAGAATCACATGCAGAAACACAGTCAAGGTTTTTTTCACTTAACTTATGTGGAACAGAAACAAAAGCAATTAACATAACCAAGCTGGTGCAAATGATTTTCAATGCTTGATTTGGATATTTTGAGTATGTCAGCTATCTCTCACATGGTATAACATTGACTGTTCTCAATTAGTGTCTCGATGTGATCACTATCAACTTCAACTGGTCTACCCTACTATGGAGGAGCATTGTCCAGTAAGAAATCTCCAACACAAAATTTTGCAAACCACTTTCAACATGTTCAATCCTTCTCCATACACTGCACAAATATTTTTTGTCTGTTTCAGTTGCATTTTTACATTTTTTGAAATAATAAAGCATAATATGCCAAAACATTGCTTATTTTCTCCATCTTCAATATTAAGATGGCTGCACAAAATTCACCAATTTTGATAAAATTTTTTAAATGCACAGTGGTCTGACAGCTATCAAAGTACAATCTAACAAAATTATTTTGAATGAAGTTAAAGACAACTAAACACTACTAGAGCCAGCATATGGAAAAAAACAAATGAACTTTTTGGCCAAACCAATAGTTATTTTTGTCTTTCACCTTGCAGTATCCAGACAAGACACTATTTTTTTAGAGCTACTTAGGGTAGTTTTCATCACTTTTTGAGCGTGATTTTTAAAAAATCCTTTTTAAATTTTTCAGTTACAGTTGACATACATTATTAGTTTCAGGTATAAACCCCAGTGATTAGACATTACATTACTTACTAAATGATCATCCTGATAAATCTCTCACCAATCTGACACCATACATAGTTATTAGAATATTATTAACTATGTTCCCTATGCTGTACTTTACATCCTTGTGACTATTCTGTAACAACCAATTTGTACTTCTCAATCCCTCCACCTATGTCACCCATCTCCCCAAGCTCCCTGCCATCTGGTAACTGTAAAAATGTTCTCTGTATCTGTAAGTCTGGTTCTGTTCTGCTTGTTCATTTATTTTGTGTTTTAAATTCAGTTGTTGATATATATGTATTTATTGCCATTTTACTGTTCATATATTTATCTTTTATTCTTCTTATTAAAAAAGACCTTTTAACATTTCATATAAAACTGGTTTGGTGGTGGTGAACTCCTCTAGTTTTTTTTTTTTTAGTCTGTCTTTTTATTCTAAATGATAGCTT
The DNA here is from genome assembly GCA_028533065.1 of Trachops cirrhosus. Taxonomy (NCBI): domain Eukaryota; kingdom Metazoa; phylum Chordata; class Mammalia; order Chiroptera; family Phyllostomidae; genus Trachops; species Trachops cirrhosus. The sequence continues at coordinate 48,647,545 of CM052539.1, read as the reverse complement.
TGCTGAGTAGTGTAATCTTTCTTGGTTGTATGTCCCTTGTTTTCATCACTTTGGATATTTCTTGCCAATCTTTATGGCCTACAAAGCTTCTGTTAAGAAATCAGCTGACAGTCTTATGGGAGCTCCCTTGTAGGTAACTAACTGCTTTTTAAGATTCTTGCTGCTTTTAAGATTCTCTCTTTGTCTTTAACTTTTGGCACTTTAACTGTGATGTGTCTTGGGGTGGGCCTCTTTGGGTTCATCTCGTCTGGGACTCTCTGTGCTTTCTGGGACTTGTATGTCATGTCTATTTCCTTCACCAAGTTAGGGAAATTTTCTGTCATCATTTTTTCAAATAGGCTTTCAATTTCTTGTTCTCTCTCTCTTCTTCTTCCAGCACCCCCATGATGTGAAGGTTGGTATGCTTGAAGTTGCCCAGATGCTCCTTACACGATCCTCACTTTTTAAAATTTTTTTTATTTTTTGCTTTTCTGATTGGGTGTTTTTCTTTTGCTTCTTTATACAGTGGTGCCTTGGTACTCATTAATTCATTCCAGGACTCATGATGAGTGCTAAAACAGACAAGTACCAAACTGTTCACAAGCTACCATGAGACTGACATGCCAACCTCTGTTTCATCGTGAGAGAGAGGAGCCAAGTGGTGAGAAAGTGCAGTGCTGAAACATTTTTTTTCTCATCAAAATGTGACAAGTACAGGGTTTGACAAGTTCTGAAGCTGATGAGTACTGAGATATGACTGTATTCCAAATCACTGATTTGGTTCTCAGTTTCATCTTCTCTACTGTTGATTGCCTGCACATTATTCATTTCAGTTAGTGTATCCTTCATTTCTGACTGGTACTTTTTTATGCTGTTGAAGTTCTCACTAAATTCATTGAGCATCCTTATAACCAGTGTTTTGAATCCTGCACCTAATAGATTGCTTTTCTTCATTTTGTTTAGTTCCTTTTCTGGAATTTTGTTCTGTTTTCCTTTTGGACATTTCTTTCTCTCCTTATTTTGACAGCCTTCCTGTGTTTGTTTCTATGAATTAGGTAGAGCTGCTTTGTCTCCTGGACTTGGTAGAGAGGCCTTAGTAGGTGTTCTGTAAGGTCCAGTGGCACAGACTCCCTGATCACCCAAGCTGAGCACTCAAGGTGCGCCCCCAGCCCATGTGGGCTGTGTACATCCTCTTCTTGTAGTTGAGCCTTGATTGCTGTTGGCACTCAATGGCCAATCAGCTGCAAGGACTGGCTGCAACCACCAACCTCCGACCACTATGGAGGATCAGCTGTGCAGAGGCCTACCACACAGAGCAGGACTTACTTAAGCAGGGTTCTAGTGCCCCCTGGGTCTATCTCTTGAGTATGTTGTGCATGGAAGTTTTTGGGTGGTGGTGCTTCAACGTGGTATGAAGCCCTCCACTGTACATGCTGGCTGTGAGTCATCTTGGGAGGTACAGGCCAAGGTTAGCCACCACCTGTGTTCTGCCTGCAGCCCCCTAGAATGAGCTACAAAGCGATCTACAAATGGCTGCTACTTGTGCTGGGCTTGGAGGTGCCCAGGTGAGGTCAAGCTGTGAACCAAGGCTGGCTGCTGCTAGAGTTGGGCCTGGGGCCACTTAGCAAAGGTACAGGGCATGTGGAGGCCAGATGCTGCTTGAGATAGTTTAGGAAAATCTGAAGCATGAGCCAAGACAAGCCATTTGTATGGAAAAGCCACTGGAAACAGCTTGGGTGGGCCCAAAAGTTAGGTGGAGCAAAGCCTCAGGGAACCACCAGGTCAGGGCAAACAGTATGAGTCAGGTTAATGGAATCTCAGATATGGCACCTGCCTATCAGCTCTGTGGGTTAGGGCCTCAACCCACTGAGCCATACCAGCCGTGGACAGGGTGTCCTTTTTAAATTACATGTTACCTGATTACACCACACACTAGCTCTTGTAATTTATTGTCTCTTCTTGTAGGTTAATTCTATTCATTCCTTTAAATTTTAGGTCCTGGCTCTCTATCACTCTCTTCAGGCACAACTATCAGAATTCTTGGTGATTTCAAGATTCTTTCATTATCTTGGCATTTTAAGTCTGAGATCAGATACCAGCATGGTTGGGTTCTGCTGAAAGCCCTCATCTAGGTTGCAGTCTGCTAACTTTTCACTGTATCCCCCCCCATAGTGGAAAGAGGGGGAGAGAGTCTTCTCTGGAGTCCCTTCTACAAGGGAACTAATCCCATTTATGAAGGATCCACCCTCATGACCTAATTACTTCCCAAAGGCCCTACCTATTAATACCATCACAATGGGGGTTAGGATTTCAACACATGAATTTTGGGGGAACACAAATATTCAGTCCACTGCACAAATCCAAAACTGTAACATTTCAGGATTAGAATACACTACACAAGAGACCTTCCTTAAAGTCAAGCCTTGCCCTGGCTGGTTACCTCAGTTGGTTAAGGCATCATCCTGATATGCCAAGGTTGCTGGTTTGATCTCCAGTCAGGGCACATACAAGAAACAAACAATGAATGCAAAAATAAGTGGAACAATAAATCAATGTTTCTCTCTCCCTTCCTCTCTCTAAAAAAATCAATAAATAAAAAAAAAGAAAAAAAAGGGAAGCCTTGAGGTTTTCTGTATGTAAAGGAATTTAAAACCTATTTATATACTAGTTTAAAAGCTCTCAGACTTACTTTCATCCCCTTCCCACTTTCTAAGCTTCCTTCCTTCCTTCCTTCTGCCTTTTGTCCTCTCCTGCCTCATGCCAAAGCTTGTTCTCTCAGTTATCCCATATCCTCATTCCTAAGCAAGCCATAAAAATGAAACCCTATCCCCAACTACTTTTAAATATATACAATATTAAATTATCTCTTTCCTCCTCCATTTGTCCCTTTCAGTCTCAGCTAATGACATCACATTTCATCCAATCTCTCAACCACAAACCTACTTATGTCATCTCCCTTTTCTACCTGGTCTTCAAGTTCAAAAATTTATCAAAATTTTGGTTAGCTTTTCTCTTCACTCCCACAGCTACTGCTTTAGTTCTGGGTCTACTGTCTTGCCTAAACTACCACAGTTGGTGTATCTGCAGTCTTTCTCCACTCCAGATGGAAAATTCCATAAACATTTTCTGAGCAACTACTATGTATGTGCCTGGCCCTGAAAACACAAAGACAAATATGACACCAGTCCCTATACTCAAAAAACTTATCCAATCACATATAGCATCAATCTCATTAAAAACTTCTCTTGTTGCCAGTAAAATTACAGTAAGTTCAGTCTCCTTAAGCAGGTATATAAGGCCTTTCACCATCTGGCCTGCACTCACCTCTCCAGCCTTCTCTCCCACTACTCTCCTTTACTTAGTCTCTCCTAAGCTCCAGTAACACTGTACTTTGCACAGATCCATGAAAATTCCATTGCCTCTTCTCTATATATTCTATATTTTCTGCCTGGAACACCTTTTGCCTTTCACCATTGGCCTGGGAAAAATTTATTCAGCCTTAGAAACTCAGCTCTTAAGCATTACCCCTCTTTGAGGCTTTCTCAGAGTCCTCGTAGTTCTTCAGGTTGCTGTTCCCACAGTACTGTTTATTGCTCTAACACTCACTGCAATGCATTATAATTTATCTATTTACTTCTTTCCTTTTTCTATAAGACAATTCCTGGAGGGCACGAACCATGTTGTTCTGCAGTATCATGGTAGGCTCTAAATTCTAAATGTTTTTTTAATGAATCTCTTAGCACTTGGCCTTCCCTTATTTCCCTCTAATAACATTACATAGCCCTTATTTCCTAAAAAAGGGAGTATTAAAATAGTCTGGTGAACAACTTAAAAAAATCAAAAGAAAGAAGTCCCCTTAACTTGAAACTAATCTTATGTCTCTCCATTATCCCATTCTATACTCAGATACCCTACAAGGTGGTGAATAAAATGGTGTTAATGTTCTCTCTAAGTCTAATCTCTGAATGTGTATGCAACCTTCTTTTGGTCACTTCCTATAACATACAATGGAAAGAGCACAATGAAAAATACTTATGGCAGAGTTAGCCAAGAACTGTAATACATTCTCTTTCATGAAGACAATAAAATTAAAAAACTTACTAATTTCTTCTGATCTCAGAGACTATTGCTACTTTACATAGAAGCAAGCATATGTCACTCTTTTTATAGTTTTATTTTTTTATAATACGAACTCCATATGTGTATATATATACTATAAGTTGATGTTTGGGGTAGAAGACCATTTTTAGAAGATTTCAATATATTTCTTTTTAAAAGGTAAATTAACTTTTTTTAAAAGCCTCTTCATTCACTTAGAGCTGTTCATGCTTTTGTCAGTGAACAGAGACTAGAAGCAAAATTCAGAATATGAAAAAGCTCAACACAAGACAGTCATTTTAACCCTTTCCATTACTGTCAAACCAGACTAAGGGGGTATGCTGTATGCTTCAAAATTGTGGGAAGATAATGGCATCACAAAACAATTTAACTTGCTATATGTGATGTTTATATTTAGCCAGGTCATGTTCCCCTTAAACTTTATGATAAATTTCTTATTCCCTATACCTGGAATAGATCACTACTTTGCCCTCTCTTTCCCTTTATTTGCCTTACAAATACAAAATTAATGACCTCTAAGTTCTTAACCTCTCATAAAACTAGACTATTCTTACCTGTTATAATTTTAAAACTTTATGAAATTGCTCATGTCAATCAATAAAGTTCTTTTTTGCTGTCAGTGATTGTGGACACATTTGAATTGCCCTCAGAAAAATATCAGGGAGAAAGTGGATGCTGCAATAAGAATTGAAAAACTGTTTCTGCAATCCTTTAACTAATTTTAAAGATTGGTAGGGGAAAAGGGTGAGGAGAAAATATGGACAACTGTAATTGAACAACAATAAAATAATTTAAATGAAAAAAAAAGAAATTACAAAATGCTAAAAAAATAAAAAGAATGGGCCTGGGAATTTTTTCATCTTCGGGGACTGTCAGGATTAAACTTGTGAAATTGTATCTAATACTTGCCAAGTATTTGCTGATTTATGCCAATTCAGGTTGCTGATTTCTCTTCCAAAAATCCTGACACTAACTCTATATGTTTGAATGCAGATTTGGCCCCCTACTTGAAACATACTTGTTAGTGAATGTGAAGAAAAAAACCAAACCTGGTACAACTTGGGTTCCCACCTAATGGTTGAGATAACATACAAAGGCATGAATAAACCTATTACCAATTACAGTATTTGTGAAACTTCTGGGTGAGAAGCCATTTCCAGAATTACACTAACATGAAATCCCTTGAAATGTGTCCAACACGGGTAGTGAACTATGAATTAGGATGCAATGGGTCTGAATTTTCAAAAATTTCTTGCGTGAAAGGCAGTTTTTTCCACAGCACTTCTGATAAGGGAAATTACCTGTTACTATTTAGAGTTGAAGTCTTCTAAATTCTATCTTCAATTTAGTTCCTTCATTTTCAATTGACCTTATATATTGTTACCAAATTAATCTTTCTAGAACACAAGTTTTACTCCCCTTCAAAAAAACTTTAGTAGCTTCCCATTGTCAGAGCAATAAGTTGAGAACAATTAGCCTGATATTCAGTGTCATCAATATTTGGTTGTGACCAACCTTCAAAACCTTACTTAAAATATTTTCCTGCATTCTGAACTACCTAGGCCAGGAGTTGGTAAATCACAACCTGTAGCCCAAATCCAGAAGGCTGCCAGCTTTTGTATGGCTTTACTGGTAAGAATGATTTTTATATTTTTAAAGGATTGGAAAAAATTATTTTGTGACGTGAACATAAATTTAAATTTCAGCATTCTTAATTTTTTTTAACACAGCTACTTTTATTTATTGGGATATCTTCTATGATTGATTTCATGCTAAAATACTGCTCCTTTACAGCAAGTTTGCCAACCCCTAACCTAGATATACTTGTTTCTCTTCATCTACCAAGATTCCTGCCTGTAATGTACTACTCAGGCTCATTTCTGCTGTCACCTCTATGAGGTGTCGAAGTATAATTTTCAAAAAAATTTAAAACATGAGACCTGGCTGGTGTGGCTCAGTGGCTTGTTTGCCTGCCTGCGAACCAAGGGGTCCCCCGTTGAATCCTAGGTTAGGGCATGTGCCTGGGTTGCCAGCCAGGTCCCCAGTGGGGGGCGCGCGAGGCAACCAAGCATTGCTGTTTCTCTCCCTCCTTTCCCCCTCTCTAAAAATAGAAACATTTTTTTAATTTAAAACATGATTCTCCCACAAATATCAAGTTGTGAGCCAAACATTTAATTCATTGACAAAACCAGTAAGATGGGAAAGCTGGTTCCAGGAGCACTTAAGGACGTAGGTTTTTACAGGCATAAAAATAAAAATAATTAAAGTTATAGGTTAAACGAAAATGTCATACAAAGCAATAAAAGTAACTGATGTTAGCCTTTTTTTAAAGAAAGATTTTATTTCTTTTTAGAGAGAGAGGGAAGGAGAGAGAAACATGGATATGCGAAATACACATCAATTTCCTCTTGCAAGCTCCACCTGGGAACCTGGCCCACAACCCAGGCACCTGCCCCAACCTGGAACCAAACTATCGACCCTTCGGTTTGGGGGCTGGCACTCAATCTACCCAGCCACACCAGCCATGGCGAGGTTTGTTCTTCTGTCATAAATCTATAGTTTAACAAGTAAATTCACAATGTCTGAACTCCACTCATAATAGAGTCACAGATAACTTCTGCTAGAGAATAATCCTTAAGCAGGCAGGTTAAACTTGTCCCAATATGGACATAAAGGTCATCTCTCCACTCTTTCCCTTACTTCCGCGTTTTGGGTAATTTTCCTTAATAAGGCCTTTTCTAATCCTTCCAGTCAATATTGACTTCTCCTTTTATGCTCCCATTACTTTTTGTACTTCCATTATCCTGATTTGTGTATTTTATTTTCCCCAACAGGTGGAAGGCTCCTTAAAATCAGTATTTAAGAGCTGAGATTTAACCTTCCTTTTTTTAAACAGGATTTGAGCATAGAATTCAATGTTCATAGTTCCTAATACCTGCCTCAGACAGGGCAGACACTAAGTCCTTAAAGCTGAATATGAAGCCCCCCGCTTTCCAAAACGACTTATGGTATTTTCTATAAATCTACCTTGTGTTCTAACTAGCAGTGCATTGGTGTATTTCACCTATATTCCGCTGTTACATTGCCTTCCAGAATAAGCAGGTACCGTTTTAGTTATCTTGGTTACTATACCTCATTGTAGCCTAATCCACTGCCTTGCACAAAGCTTTAGCTCCAGAGAGCCGTCGACCACTGATGGGAACCCCCTCCCCCCGAACTGACGTGCCTGGAGTCACGAGTGTCCTAGCCGCTAAATCCATTCCCAAAAACTTCGACTCCCCACTCACATAACCCTCCTGTCTCGCCTACAGCACTAAGCTCTCAAAGCAGGGGCAAACGCCAGCCCCCAATGGCAAATGTTCTTCTTCAGCCAAAGACCTCAAATTTCTGCTGCCCCTGGACCTGTTCCCAACCCTCAGAAAAATGACAGAGTGCACCAGGGCCTCGATTCTGAAGTTAACAGTTTTCTGCAAATATCACCAGCACAATCTTTTCCCATCTTTTCTGCGGTGGAATGTTTCCTCTGTGGGCTGGCTTGCTCCCTGAAGACTAACCAAATCCCCATTTCACTTTCGAGCCTCCCGGCTCCGCGCGTCCCTCCACCCCAGCCTTCCTCCCCCTGTCAACGAAGCAGTCTCCCAGGAAGATGGCCCACAGCGCGTGGAGGGGCGGTTAGACTGCCAACGGTTTCCAACACGAGAGGAGAGGGCGGGAGGAGAGGCGGGAACTAGTCAGTTCCGACGGAGCCGACGAAAGGAGGAGCCGGAGCCAGGAAGGATCGCGAAGAGTTGGGAGGCCCCGCCCTTTCCGTAGATATCTCTAGAAAGCCGCGCAGCAGCCCGAAAACAAAGAGTGCGCAGGCGCGGCGGCTGGGCCCGGGCATTTTGCTGCGTCACCAGCCGCCGCCCGGCCTCAGCAGCCCTCGCTTGCACGCACGCACGTTCACTTTCCGTCCTCGCGCCCCTTTTCCTACACTTTCCTCTTCTCCTCGACCGGAGGAGCCGCTCTGTCCGCGCGGTGCATTCTGGGGAGCTAGGTCGAGCCAGCCGCTGCCGCCGTTCGCTGAGGAAAGCGAGAATAGGCCGCACCAGGGAGAAAACGCCGGAGCCGCCACCGGAGTTTAGTCCACTGCCCAGCAGCTGCCGCCGGAGAGGCCCGCCCACTCATTCACCCGTCCCCCTGCCCCGTTCACGATGTGAGTGCGACACCCCGCCAAGGGAAGGTCGCTGCGGCGGGAGGCCGAGGCCGCGCTGGGGGCTGCCGGGAAGCCGCCCCCTCCCCTCCCCCGCTTTCGGTCCTTCGGCTTTCTCCCCTCAATGGTGGCAGTCCCTCTGGCCTGGGGGTGGGAGGGCCATTATCTTTATTGCGGTTACCGTTGGCTGGTGGAGGATATATTTCGTCCAGATGTCCGATTTCCCCCACCTGTAAACCGTCCCTTGGCTTCCTCCTGTTGGAAATCCCACTTTCCCTCCTTGGCTGACCGGGTTACTCGTAACTCTCCGAACTTAGCCTTAGGCTTTAATATCCTGTGAGCTTTTTACTTTGCGGCGCCCTGAAGGCGTGGACCCTCCTGAATTGCCACTTCGTTTCTTGGGCAATCTGGCTCTGCCGCCCTGTTACGCCTGCACCAGGCCCTGGGCCAAGTGCACCTGTGGTGGGTGCTACCAGAGGCTGGTGGTGCTGCTCGTAGAGCACCACGCGGGCCTCTGAGCGACAGGGACTGCTAGGCAACTGGAGGTCCGCCATACCGGCAACCACAACTTATTTCCTTCTTGGGTGTCGTGATTTCTCGAGTGTGGGTCTTTCCAAGCCCTCTCCTAACTTCGATCTCTCGAAGAGAGTAAAGGTTGCCAAAACTCAGCCTTGTCTCTGGCGGCGAGGAGTTACGGTAGAGAAGGTAGTTCCCCACGTGTCGAGTCGAAAGATACTTGTGTATGTGTTCTGTATTAAACTTTAGGGTAAGTTGCATTATCCTATGTCAGTTTAGAGATGAAATAGGTTTGTTATTTCCTTGTTTTCTTAAAGAACTTAAATTGGTTTATACAGATTTTTTAGCCATCTTTGTTTTATTATGATAAAGGAAAATCTTAGTGATTGTAACCAAATAAGAATTCCTGGCATTGCTACTTCCAGACCTTAAACATTATTTTCGGTAAAAGCTTTACCTTTTCAGATGTGAGAACTGCCTGTTTTATAGTTTCATAGTTTTTTTGTTTTTTTGTTTTTTGTTTTTAACTAACTGCTCCCTGAAAGTTACGTGTGTACAGCAGTTGAAGGGGAACAATTTTTATTCCTATAAAAAGTAATGCACTTTCAAGGGTTTACTTAATAAATAGTAACACTGACGGTGAGTATATTGGGCTAGAATTCAAAACGGAAAGGATACACCCAGCCAGGTGATGTCGGAGAACAAGCTTCAAGAAGTATGTATGTATTACTGTAGTCTTTACATATTATATTAGAATTTTGAAAGGAATTTTCCCCAAAAAAGTGATATTTAATGGAAGATTTTAATTTACGTAAAGTAGCTTTTGTTTTTCCCTTCAAAATCTGTATTCCAAATACAGCAGGATTGTCCATCTTAAAATACCAATGAGTAGAAAGGGAATCCTCAGGTGAAGCGTTACCAGCTTTTAATAGACTAATACAGCCAAACAAAATATCTTTTCACGAAGAAATACCCTTATTTAATATAGTTTGGAATAGAAACCCTTTTGGGAGGTCATTTAAAATAAGAAACGGTAAGCTTGGGAATAGATTTAAAAGTTAGATGAAAAGTTTAACAATCCCTACTCCAAAAAGCAGTCTATATAGTTTCAAGAATGCTGCTTTCAAAAAGAGTTTTGAAGAGAACAGATAAATCTCATTTTTAAAAATACTTAATATATGCCACCTTGCAAATTATTTAGAGGCTATTATTCTAATGACTTGAATTAATTTACAAGATGAATATTATGAATCAATTATTTGAGTTGGAAAAAACCTTTAATGGGTCATCCAGTCCTAGGAAGAATCTGGCTGGTAAGGATTCATTTTGTTGCTGTCTGCTATAAACATTTTTTTTTTAAACACAGAGAGACATGCTAGATAGGGTTTTAAGGTCTATTTTTTCTTACTTGAATGCTTTTTAGTAGTGCTTTCCTAAGTAAATTTCTTCTAATCAAGTTTTTAAAGTTTTGACTAGTATACATAAAAGTTCTTAATCTCTGACCTGTCTTGGAGAAGTTTGGGATTTTAGGACATTCCTCCAGCTTTTAAGACCTGCACAACCAACTGTGGGGGTTGGTGAGGGTGGAGGATGGTGCTTTTTAAAAACTTTATTTAATTTTTAAAAATTAAGTGTATTTTATTGATTATGCTGTTACAGTTGTCCCATTTTTCTTCTCTTTGCCCCACTCCTCTCAGTACCCCAATTCCCTCCAGCAGTCCCCCCTTAAGTTCTGCTTTTTTAAAAAAACTGTTGTAGTGTTTCTAAGTTGGACCCATTAATAATATATACAAAGTAAAATGTTTTATAAGTTTTTGAGCTATTTGAAATGTTTTTGGTGTCTTGTGCTTAAATTATTAAGTTGTCTAGAAACATCCTGTGACTGTCCCTAAATTGGTTAAAATCTTTGTCATCACTCAGCTTTATGTGACTGAGTCCCCAAAATAAAATGATCAGTCTTTAGCCTCCAAAACAATTTGTAATAGTGAGTATATGGTTAATTTCTATAAATTAAGGAAGAGTTACAGATGATGGCATTTGTTAAGTGTTGATTTCCTAACCAGTGTAACTTGGCAAATGGATTCACCCCCCCCCACCTCCGCCCCCATACTTAGTTAGACTTTAACTAGAAGGCAGTAGAAACTGGAATTGACTAATCACTATAGTGCAGATCAGTATGTACTCTATTAATTAAGATTTTTATGTGTAATTGTACTTTCTAGTTTTAAAACTTAGAAGCCTTATCATTTCGGAGTCTTAGAAGGTTAGTGAGTGTCACTTTTTAGAAAAGTAGTACCTTTTTAGTATCAACTGTTTAGAATCAACCTGGCTGTTAAATGCTTAAGAATCGTATTTTTTCTGAGCTCTTCCATTGAAAATTGTATTTAGTGTATTTTGCCACAGAAATAATGAAGTTTGTTGTAGTAAACTTTTCATTTACTATATAGATTGGCAGTGACAGATTTTAAATTGAGGCAGACTTCCCCCCTTCCCAAGAAGCTTACCTTGAGCAATGTCTTTCTCCGTGTTGTATTCCAAAGCCAAATAAAATGTGCTGTCATGGATTTTCTGTGCAATAGTAATCTTGACATGTAGTCATACTTTATTGCTAAAAATTATTTATGTCAGGGCTCTTTCCAACTCAGTATGTTTAATTATTTTGTTTGCTGAAACCATCTAGTCACAGATGTGATTTTTTTTAACATTAAATTTCAGGATTCAGTTCTTCAAATATCAGTTCATGCAACGCTAATTAGTATAAGGGGCTGTACCAAGTTGGAAAGGAACCTTATTCAGAAATTGAGCATTCCAGAAAGAGGGCTTATTTTTTTCCGGGAAGAATAATTTTTCAGGTGGTCCTTTTCCAAATAAATACCTCTCTGTGGTTCAGTTTCTTACCTAATCTAAACTACTACTGTTAAAACCTGCACCACTTCGGTAGTGGAGCTCTGAGGGTCTAAAATTTGTAATGGAGGCAGTAAGAGATTGATCTTGTTTTGAGTCTTATTTGTGTGAGGAAAAATAATTTTGTCTGTTTTGGGAATGTATACACAAAGTGAGGAAGTGTTCGAGTTGCCTGTAAGAAAGGCACTGAGTTTTTGTGGGGGGGGGGTTGTTATCTTTAAGAACTCAGCTTTCACCCTTATATTTTAAGAGTGAGAATTACCAAATAAAGGAACTAGCACAAAGGTTCACAAACATTCTTTGGTTGCCCCTTGTTGTCTTTATAGGTTGGTTGGTTTTGCTGTTTTTTTATAGTGTTGATAGGCCAAAAGGAATAACCTAGCAGTTCTGTTTAGTAGGTAGTTAGGTCCAAACCACTCAAGTATTTTGTCTTAACATCTGTAACTCTTTGAAAAACAAACATGAGTTGATAGAAAAATGGAGTTTCTTGTTGAACCATGGTTACTAATGGAATGTGTGTGCCTTTTGGGCACTGTATAATTACTTATAGCTTAAAGTCAGATTGGACACTACGTCTCAGTTCCTGTTCCCATTGATATTCTTTCTTTTGCCATAGCAACCATTAAAAATCCAGCTTTGCAAAGATATAATTTAATTGGGGGGGAATGTAGTACAATTTATTGTTGAAATTGAACTATTTAGTGTTCGTTTAAAAAACTTTCTCTTTCAGCCCTGGCTGGTGTAGCTTAGTGGATTAAGCGCGGGCCTGTGAACCAAGAGATCACGGTTCGATTCCCAGTCAGGGCACATGCCTGGGTTGCAGGCCAGTTCCCAGCAGGGAATGCACAGGAAGCAACCATACATTGATATTTCTCTCCCTCTCTCCTTCCCTTCCCCTCTGAAGATAAATAAATAAAATCTT
>CM052539.1:48609296-48634813 GCA_028533065.1 Trachops cirrhosus | reverse complement strand
CTCTTTCAGTTACAATTTATATTAAATACTGTTTTATGTTGATTTCAGGAGTATAGCACAGCAGTTAGATAATCGTATATTTTACAAAGTGTTTTATATATTTCCAGTACCCACCTGGCACCATACATAATTATTGCAATGTTTTTTACTATATTTCATATTCCTATGCTGTACTTTACATCCCCATAATGCTCATTTGTAGCTGATCTCTTTATCTTTTTCACTCAATCCCCCAAACCCCTTCCTCCTTCTGGCAACTCTGTGTCTGTGAGTATTTCAGTTGTATTTGTTCATTTATTTTATTTTAGATTCCACATACAAGTGAAATTATATGGTATTTGTTTTTCTCTGACTTATTTCACTTAACATAATACCCTCTAGGTTCATCCATGCTGTGGCAAATGGTCAAGTTAAATATTTTCTTTGGCCAAGTATATTTCTCTGTGTGTGTGTGTAATGTACCATAGCTTTTTTATCCACTTGTCTGTTGCTGGGCATTTGGTTTGCTTCCATGTTTGGCTATTATAAATAATTTTGCAGTGAACAAAAGGATATACATATATTCTTGTGAATTCGTGTTTTGGGTTTCTTCACATATATACCCAGAATCACTGGGTTATAAGATAGTTCCATTTTTACTTTTTGAGGACCCTCTATACTGGCAACACCAATCTGCGTTCCAACCAACAGTGCACAAGGGTGAACCCCTTAATGCCTTGATCAAAGTTGAATTCCTCTCAAATATAAAATACTCTGTGGCAGCCCTGTGAGCTCCTCCATAGTGTCCTGATGCACCTTGGCACATAATTTGGGACCACTGGACTAACAGGTATAATTCAGTTCACCTTTCCAGAAAGTTTTTACATAGTAGTAAAACTTACATACCGAAGACCTGAAAGTACAAGAAGCTTGTCTTGGGGTTTCTCTGAGTAAAAAATATGTGTGTGAGAGTTTGGTTTTAGACATTTTAGGAAGAGCTTTTGATAATACTTCAAAAGCTGCTGTCTGTGAACCTAGAACTTTTTCCCTTTCTGCAGCAGAATTTTTATCTTTCCATATCATTCCTCACTTAGTACAAACCAAAATAAAATTACCAGTTTTTTTAAATGAGCTTTATTTTTCTATAACTCTTGATATGTAAAGATATTCTGGGATATATTAAAATATTAGTGAATCTCTTCTTTAAGAAGCTTTTCTTAAAAGAGCTTACTAGAAATACGTTTAGCTTATTTATAAACCTAGAAGATATTTACTGCATTATTGAGCTATAGCGAAAAGCTAGTCTTCTGATTCCTATTGTTTTATCTTAGAATTCAGAGTGCTCTTTTGATTTAGACAAACATCATGCTCTATTAAGAATAAACTCCAAAAAGGACTATAATTCTGAATAAAGTACTGTGTTGGCCAAAAAGCTCGTTTGATTTTTTCCCCCTCCCCGTAAGATGACTCTAGTAGCACTTAGTTGTATTTAACTTCATTTGAAACAATTGTGTTACTGTGACAGCTGTCAGATCAGGGTGCATTTAAAAAAAAAAACTTAACCAAAATTGGTGAATTTTTTTGTAGTCATCTTACTGAAGATGAAAGAAAGTATGCAACATTTTTGGCATGTTATGCTTTATTATTTCAGAAAGGTAAAAATGCAACTGAAACACAAAGATTTGTGCAGTATAGGGAGAAGGTGCTGTGACTGATCAAACATGGCAAAAGTGGTTTGCAAAGTTTCATGCTGGAGATTTCTTGCTGGATGATGCTCCATAGTTGGGTAGACCAGTTGAGGTTGATAACAGTCAAAAAATCAAGGCATTGAGAACAGTCAACATTATGTGGGAGATAACTGATATATTCAAAATATCCAAATCAATAAAGTTATTGGTTAAAATGAAAAATGTGTCTTTATTTTACGGGAAAAACCATATGGACTTTTTGGCCAACCCAATATATGAGGTTGTGTACTTATTGGAGAATATCTAGATGTTACCACCTTTCAAAGTACTAACAACTAAAGAATGTTCTTATGATGTTCCACCTATTTATATATTAAGAAAGATAAACCATAGCAAATAATGGACCTGACCCCATATTTCTTAGGAAATTATTTTTGTACTAAATTTCGTCGTCTAACTTGAATGCAAAGGGATTAGTAAGGGCAGGGATTTTTGTCTATTTAGTTGACTGCTGTATGTCCAGAACAATTCCTGGCACCATGTTTAATGAATATGTGCTTTTTGAATAATATTCAAACTCTAAATGTATTTTAGCTATAAGGCTTGGATACATGAGGTACTTGACATGGTGAGCGTTGGGACTAGCTCTGGGGTCTTCTTTTGGCCCTATGTTCTGCTACATTGCATCATCAGTTAAATTTAACTATATCTCACATAGATTGGTGGGCAGTAGTTGAAAGTTGGTGAGACCCATCTGTAAATTGAAACTCTGATTTCATATTCTATTAATTGAGGCTTTGCTGTATTTTGGGAGATCTGGAAAAGAACCACTAAATCAGTATATACCCTCAAAGTACATTTGACTTGTTTGTGAGCCATTTATTTTGGGGATATTTATTGGAATAGTTTATTGGTCAGACTGATCTTTCTCTTACCTGTGGATAATTACTGTTGGTCCCCTTTAATTCTACCTTTGTTTCCCCTGCCCCCTATTTTTTTTTAAATCTAAAGAAGTTGACTTGTCAGTCTAAATTAATCCTTTTTTCCACATTTTTCTTCTTTTAAAGATTTTTTTTATTTATTTTTAGAGAAAGGGGAAGGGAGGGAGAAAGAGAGGGAAAGAAACATCAGTGTGTGGTTGACTCTTGCATGACCCCAACCAGGGACCTTGCCTGCAACCCAGTCATGTACCACGACTGGGAATTGAACTAGTGACCCTTTGGTTCACAGGCCCGTGCTCAATCCACTGAGTCACACCATCCAGGGCCCACATTTTTCTGTTTAATTTCTGTCCAAGGCCATTGATTGAAGATAAATCTTAATAGGTTTTAAAATATCTTCCTGTTTCATCATAAAGATTATTAATTAGCACATCCTTGTATACGTTTTGCAGTCCCTTAAATACTTCTACAGAAGTAGAGCATTTTTGTTAAAGGGTCATTATTGCTATTTCCTCCAGTACATTTATCTGTATGTGTTGAAGAGCCTAATGTTTTGTGACCAAATGATAGTATTCTATTTTTTCCCACTGATTTAGAGGAGGAATTCAAATAGTAATGGTTTATCACATAGCTATTTAATAGCATTTATTTTAGAGAGAGGGAGGCAGAGAAACATCGATGCCTCTTGCACACTCCCCAGCTGGGGACCTGGTATAACTCAGGCATGTGCCCTGACTGGAAATTGAACTGGTGACTTTTTGGTTTGTGGGACAACACCCAACCACTGAGCAACACCAGCCAGGGCTAGAAATTTTTAAATAAACAAGTCTGACTGGATACTACTGTAACAAGGTATTAAAGATTTCTGGGAAGATATATACTAAAATAATGTAGAATTCTGTGGAATGAGTAGATAATATATTCCATGAGATTGATCAATATCATATATTTCAGGGAGCCAAATTTGAATTATTACGGTATTAACTAAAAATTGGAGGAGAGACAAGTCACATACTGTGGAATTCTCTTATATATGAAAAATTTTCCCCCTTAAGATTTCCAGAGTTCTAAAGGGATGATAGCTGCAATTAATGTTGTTGTTTTTTTTAACTACCCAGTTATGGAATAAAATAATATCTTTCTGTTATATCCAGGGACATCTTCACTCTAGCCCTAACTGGTTTTTCAACCTTAAGTTTTATGAATTTTCCCCAAATTAAGTATAATGTCCTTGTCCTGCCAGTTCATAAAAGGCTTGAGGTGTTTTATCTATATTTCAGTATGCCTTGCACACGGTAAACTGTCAAAAAGAATTTCAGCAACTGAGAAATTCCTTAGCAAATTTTTTGTTTGCTTTGCTGATTGTCTTCATTTTGGGGGGCTGCTGTAAGAAACCACAGACTGGCTGGTTATAAATAAATTTATTGCTCATTGTTCTAG
This sequence comes from Trachops cirrhosus, assembly GCA_028533065.1. Lineage (NCBI taxonomy): Eukaryota > Metazoa > Chordata > Mammalia > Chiroptera > Phyllostomidae > Trachops > Trachops cirrhosus. The sequence goes on along the minus strand of CM052539.1, from coordinate 48,630,765 downwards.
AGGCTGGAAGTCCAAGATCTAGGTACCAGCATGGTTACCTTCTGATTTAAGGGCCCTCTTCCTGATTTGTAGCTTCTTGCTATGTCCTTACATCAGTGAAAGGGGCCTAGGGGTCTCTTCTGGGGTCTCCCCCCTCCCCAGAGAAAATAACGAGGTTTAATACATACATACAGATGGATGGGAACTCTCCATACATGAGAAAATTAGAGACCTCACATGTAGGAGAGGTTAGAGATAGAAAGGGAACATGACTATTTAAGACATTCTGAGCTAAGGAGGAGGTAAGTTGTCTTGGGGGCTTCAAAAAGTCATTCCAGGATGTAGAATTCTATGGAATGAGTAGATAATATATTCCATGAGGTTGATCAAAATCATATATTTCAGGGAGCCAAATTTGAATTATTATGGTATTAACTAAAAATTGGAGGAGAGACAAGTCACATACTATGGAATTCTCTTTAGTAAACTGAAGTATGCCCTTTCCTATAGATAAATCAAAAGAAGTTATTTGTGATAATCTATTGTGGGTACATATCTTCTAATTCACAATCATCCAGGCAGTCCAGAGTGGGGCAGGTTTCTCCTAGGTCTGCTGCTAAAGTTGCCTTTAGCCATGGCTGGTGTGGCTCAGTGGATTGAGCACTGGCCTGTGAACTGGAAGGTTGCCCATTTGATTCCCAGTCAGGGCACGTGTTTGGGTTGCTTGTTGTGTTTCTTCAAATCACATTGATGTTTCTCTCCCTCCCTTCACCTCTCTAAAATTAAAAATCTTTTTAAAAAAAGTTGCCTTTAGCTCAAAACAAGTTGCATACCCCTGAAGTCTTTATGAGGCACTAATCCCATTCATTCATAAGGACTCTACCCTCATGACCTAAGTACCTCCTTTAAAAAAAAAAAAAGACTTTATTCGTTTTTAGAGAGAGGGAAAGAGAGGGAGCGAAACATCAGTATCTGGTTGCCTCCCACCCTCCCGCAACTGGGGACCTGGCCCGCAACCGGGGCATGTGCCCTGACTGGGAATCGAACTGGCGACCCCTGGTGCACAGGCCCACACTCAATCCACTGAGCCACACCAACCAGGGCAACCTAAGCACCTCCTTTTAAGACAAGCTAAGAAATTTTAGTTAAAATTATAGAGGAGAATTTTAAGTTATGCCAAATTTAATTAATTGGAATTGACATAGCCCTAATGTGGAGCTTTAAAGTTCTTGTCAGAAGAGCTTAGAAAGTCCCATAGGGGTGGGGATGGTGCTTTTTGTTTGTTTTAACACTGTCATGGCTTTATTCAAAACAGTTGCACAGAAGTGTTAACGTCAAAGATTTTTAAGGAGAATTTTGAGGAATTGATCACCATATAACATACTGTCGGACAAAGAGCATTAAAATAGGACCAAGAACTCCTACAAAATATAAAATCTATGCTTACTTGCATGAAACTATCACCCACAAAGCCAAACAAGTCTCAAAAAGTTATTTTGAAGCTCTTTAAGTATTGTTTTCTAACCAGAAAACTCTAATTTTGATTGTGCAATAAGATTGATAAGTCAATATATAAATTCAACTTTATTTTTTTAAGGATTTTATTTATTTTTAGAGAGAGGGGAAGGGAGGGAGACAGAGAGGGAGAGAAACATCAGTGTGTGGTTGCCTCTCATGCGCCTCCAACTGAGGACCTGGCCTGCAACCCAGGCATGTGCCCCAACTGAGAATAGAACCGGCTACCCTTTGGTTCACAGCCTGGCGCTCAATCCACTGAGCTACACTAGCCAGGGCTAAATATAACTTTAAAAATAGGTATTTTAGAGCTCTAGCTAGTGTGGCTCAGTAGATTGAGCACCAGTTCAAGGTGAACCAAAGTGTCGTAGGTTTGATTGCCAGTCAGGGCACATGCCAGCGTTGCGGGTCAGGTCCCCGGTTGGAGGCGCATGAGAGGCAACCACACATTGATATTTCTCTCCCTCTCTTTCTCCCTCCCTTCCCCTCTCTCTAAAAATGAATAAATAAAATCTTTTTTAAAAAATAGGTATTTCATAATCTGGCCTTACTATGATGATAATTTTTTTTTTAAATTTTGACCGTGATTTTTTTTTAAAAATTTTATTTCACTTGATTTTAAAGAGAGGGAGAGAAATATCAATGTGTGATTGTCTCTTGACACGCACCCTGCTGGGGACGTGGCCTACAACCCAGGCATGTGCCCTGAGTGTGAATTGAACCGGTGACTCTTGGTTCGCAGGCTGGCCCTCAATCCACTGAGCCACACCAGCCAGGTGTGATGAGAATTCTTAGGCACTGAAACAGGGTATTTCAGTAGTCAAAAAGGAGTGAAATGTTACCTGTTTGGAAATTTTACTTCTCCCACTAAACTTATCCCAAGAGTTTTACTTCATTCAGTTGTGCAACTTTTTAAATTTATCCACAAATAATTTTCTGATTTTTTAAAACCCCAAGTCATACATTTTTAAACTAAAAAGGAAGCAGTGCTATACTCAGTAATTTAAATGTATCCCAGTATAGAAGTGTAACTCAGTTAATTTTCTGGCACTAACTTAAAAATATTCAACACAAAGAGGGGGCAATCTAGCAAGCCAATCCTGGGCAGGTGGCTCAGTTGGTTAGAGCATCATCCCAACATGCCAAGGGTTACAGGTCAGGTCACATAAGAATCAACCAATGAGCCTTGGCCAGTATGGTTCAGTGGACTGAGTACTGGCCTGAGAACCAGGGGGTCACCAGTTTGATTCCCAGTCAGGGCACATGCCTGGGTTGCTGGCCAGGTCCCCAGTGTGGAGCACATGGGAGGCGACCACACATGGATGTTTCTCTCTCTCCCTCTCTTTCTCCCTTCCTCCCCCTCTCTAAAAATAAATAAATAAAATCTTCCAAAAAAAAAAAAAAGTCAACCAGTGAATGCATGGATGGGTGAAACAACAGTTTCTCTTCTCTCTCTCTTCCTCTCTCTGAAATAAGTTTTTTAAAAAAAATTTAGAGAGCCAAGATTAAAAAAGCAATTGCCTCGAACATGAGCCTCCACAAGAAAAAGGGAGGTATACTTTTCTACTCATAATTAGTAGCCATATAAGGAAACACACACACACTTTCCCCCAATACTTTTCTACTTTAAAAAAATATTATTGATTGATTTTTAGAGAGAGAAGCATCAATTTGTTGTTACACTTATTTATGTATTCATTGTCTGCTTCTTGTATGTTCCCTGATGGAGGATGGAACGCACAACCTTGACATACTGGGACAAGACTCCTACCAAGTGAGCTGCCCAGCCAGGGCATATTTTCTACTTTGAGTGGACTTCCACCTGGAACAAATCTTAATTTTAATATGGATTTAGTTTCAAATGTTTGTCCCATTGCTTAATATATTTTAAGCAAATGCTATATCTGGTAATGCTTTAAAACTACAGAAATAATAAAGTTCTCTTTAGAAAAATCAGAAATACTTGCAGAGTGTTTTATAAGTCATTTGGGAAGCTAACTTAAAATTTTGACTTGAATGTCTCTTTAGTTACCAACAGGCAATTATTCTGACTTCTGAGGCACACTGTCAACTATTAGCATGTCATGATCTTGTTAAGCTTGAAGAACAAAGGGCTGTTCTGTATGTCTCTGAACTTAATGTAAGCAATTTTTCCTTCAAAAACAAAATCTTACTAGCTACCTAGTGTAAAAAGGTTTCAGAAGCCTCCCCCAAAACTATGAACTGTATTGTTGAATAGAACTTTAACCATTTTGCTCCTACTTTCCAAGTTACTCATGTGACAAATAAGCCCCCCAAAAAAACTTAGCCAAAAAGAAAGGCATTGCCTTCAAACTAAATATTGCTGGGCCACCTCTAAAAAAATAACCTTACTTATTCAAAAGACTTGTTATTTCATGTTCCAGTTGACTGATTTCAGTTAATCCATAAATAACTTTAAAACCTTATGAATGAAATACACCGTACTATGCCTGTGTAAAAGCCATCATGTTTTGATTATGGGCCAAAATGACTAATACAGTGAACTTGTATTAGGAAAATTAAGATTCTAAATAAACTGCTAGGGAATTTCACAATGGTGTCAAAGAAAATTTTTCTCTACATTGTGATTATTAACAGACTAGTAAATCTTATTTGGAATGATAAGGCAAAAACAGTAAAACCCACACTTTCTCCTGTAAAGGTTATACATTCTGTAGGGATAGCTATTTATACATGAAGGAACAAGGAAGATGTGATCACTATTGCACACCAGGAATTTAGGGAATCTGGTCTTAAAATGATCTACTCATCTTCCTCTCCATCATTTTCAGCATCTCATTTCCACTTTTCCCCTCAAAGACCAACTTCTCAAATATAGCCATCATCATCATCATCATCCTGAATTTCCTCTCATTAAGCATGAGAGGCCCACATCCTCTTCTCCCTCTCCCAATTCTGACTTTGTGTCATCTTCATACTCATCCTCACCTTCTTCCTTGTTTTCCTCCTCTTCCTCATATCCTTCAGGTGAACCAGATGCATCTTTCTCTTCATCATCTTCATCTCCATCTCCATTGTCATCCTCTGCTCCCACATGATTCCATCTAAGTATGTGATTTGCTGCAGCAGTTGAGAAATTCTCTATAATCTTCCAGGGTTGCGATCTCACAGTTAAACAAGACAAGACTTTTAAAATCTTTATTTTGCAGAGCTTCTATTGAGTGGAGGTCTTTGATTTTGTTTCCACTCATATTGAGGTAGGTCAGATTAGGGTATTTCTCTGACAGGATTTTCAGGCCTCCAGAAATTTTATTGTTACTAATTACAGCTTCTGAAGTTTAAAAAGTATCATTCAGGCCCTCGAGTTCTTTATTGACACAGTGACAGTTAAGGACTGATGAGTCACCTCCTCCAGGGCTTTGTTCCTTAACTACAGGTTCATCCTCTTCTTCATCTCCATATCCTACTGCTCTTCTGCTATTACTCTTCTTCATTATTCTGTCCTTCCTTTCCCACTACCCCAACCCTCAAATTGTAAAAGATTTAGAAATGAATAACAAGAAACACAAATATAAATGTCCCCTACCACCAGATAGGTGTGGGGGAGAAAGATGAGAATAGCAAATGGAGTCCGAGGAGTTAGGTTTCTTAACTCAGCTGCCAACAGGTCCTAGTCTGCACACCTGCCCAGACTCATGCACATACCTTGAAGTTTCTTGCCCTTCAGAAGCTGCTGAGAGACTCCTAATATATTGTTTTAAGTAGTGAATTATTTACATAAGTATACTGAGGTGAAAAAGGTTTTTACATCTCTAGGTATGTTACTATTAAAGTGAATTAATAGACTTGCAAAGTAGTTACAATTTTGCCAGTGTTACTATAAAACTGAAGATAAATCCACTATCGTTTAGGAGCTAGAGTTAAAGCTAAATCAGTCCCTCTCTGGGTTAGTAGGGAAAAAAGGTGTGATCCTTATCAAATGCAAAAAAGGATTTCATAAATACTAGATTTCCCTTTCAAATGAGCAAATATATGTTTATTACTGGTTTTGGTTGTGCAGGGGTCCCTCATATTTTTGATGGTTTAGATCAGGGTCACTTAGTAAATATTAGACTTTATAGGCAACAGATATCTCTGTCCCATTCTTGTTTTTACAGCTCCAAAAATATAAAATCATTTTTGGCTCCTGGGCCAACCCTGGTTTATTTTAGATCATTTAATTTTGTTTTTATTTTTTGGAAAATTAAGGCTGTCACAACAAAGTACCAGAGATGTGGTAACTTAAACAATAGTTTATTCTTTCAAGTTTTGGAGGGTTTTAGTCCAAGATCAAGGTGTCAGCAGGATTGGTTTCTTCTGATCCCTTGTTCATTGGTTTTCCTTAGCTGGCAGATTACCATCTTTTCCTGTATTTTCACAGTGTCTTCCCTCTGTAATGGTGTTGTAATGTCCTGTAAGGGCAGCATTCATTTTGGATTATGGCCCACCTTTACACCTCATTTAATCCTAATTACTTTTTTAAAGCTCTGTCTCTACAAAAAAAAGTCACATTCTGAGGTACTGTGGGTTTAGGACTTGAACATATGAATTTGGTGTGGGACACAACAGCCCGTGACAATGATATAATTCCAGATTACTTAATGTGAATTTGAGGGAAGAAATATTCTTTATTAGAAAGATTCTGTATTCTTTGTTAGAATATTTATTTCTTCCCTGGTTCCCACATCCTTAATGTGAACAGAAACCGAAGAGCTTACATACTTGATTTTTGATAACAGCCATTGTAATAACCAGATCACCATTAGTATACCCCTCCATTACTATAGACTCTTTATGTACAACTTGACATTTACAGGGTAAACAATGCTTTTTAGTAACAAAACAGTAATTTCCGTATCACCTGTCTGTATACAGATCTCCATAGTTTTGGTAATTTTTTTTAAGATTTATTTACTCTTTACAGAGAGGAGAAGGGGGGTAGAAAGACGGGGAGAGAGACATCTCTGAGAGAGAGAAACATCAGTCAGTTGCTTCTCACACACCCCCATCCAGGGACCTGACCCCAAACCCAGGCATGTTTCCTGACAGGGAATTGAACTAGCACTCAGCCCACTGAGCCACACCAGTTAGGGCTTCAGTAATCTCTATTTTGTTTAGTTTGTTTGAATCAAGATGCTGCCAACGTCACAAATGGCACTTGTTTGGTAACTCTTAGGTCTTTTAATCTAAAGCAGTTCTCTCCTCTTACTTATGCCATTGATCTAAGAAACATCCTGGATTTGTTGCTTCCTTGCAACATTTAAATTTTTTAAGTATATTTTATTGATTATGCTATTAAGTTGTCCCATTTTTCCCCTTTTGCCCTCCGTCTAGTTACCCCCATTCCCTCCAGCAGTCCTGCCCTCTTAGTTCATGTTCATAGGTCATGCATGTTTTTTGCCTTTTCCATTTTCTATAACTTTTAACAGGCCCCTGTCTATTTTGTACTTACCAATTATGTTTCTTAATCCGTAAACCTTTGCCCCCACTCTCCCCTCCCCCTGATAATCCTCCATGTGATCTCCATTTCTACAATTCTGTTCCTGTTACAGATGTTTGCTTAGTTTGGGGCTTTTTTTTTTTTAGATTCAGTTGTTGGTAGTTGTGAGTTTTGTTGTCATTTTAATAAATGTTCATGGTTTTGATTTTTTTCTTAAGTAAGTCCCTTTAACATTTCATATAGTAAGGGCTTGGTGATGATGAACTCCTTGAGTTTTGACTTGTTATCTGCCCTTCAATTCTAAATGATAGCTTTGCTGGATAGAGTAATCTAGGTTGTAGGTCCTTGCTTTTCATCACATTGAATACTTCTTGCCAGTCCCTTCTTGACAGCAAAGTTTCTTTTGAGAAATCATATGATATCTTATGGGAACTCCTTTGTAGGTAACCGTCTCCTTTTCTCTTGCTGCTTTTAAGATTCTCTATCTTTAACCTTTGGCATTTTAACTGATGTGTCTTGATGTGTGTTTCCTTGGTTGCAATTTCTTTGGGACTCTGAGCTTCTTGGACTTCTGGAAGCCTATTTCCTTTGCCAGATTAGGGAAGTTGCTCCTTCACTATTTTTCAAATAAGTTTTCAGTCATGCTTTCTCTTCTCCTTCTGTCTGGCACCCCTATGATTTGGATGTTGGAACATTTAAAGTTGTCCCAGAGGTTCCTAAGCCTCTCCTCATTTTTTTGAATTCTTGTTTTTTTCATTCTGTTCTGGTTGAATGTTTATTTCTTCTTTCTGCTCCAAATCATTGGTTTGAGTCCTGGTTTCCTTCCCTTCACTGTTGGTTCCCTGTATATTTTTATTTCACTTTGAATAGCCTGCACTTTTTCCTCTATTTTGAGACCATACTCAACGATTTCTGTGAGCATCCTGATTACCCAGTGTTTTGAACTCTTCATTTCCTCATTGGCTTTCTCCTCGTTGGCTATCTCATCACTTAGCTCTTTTTCTGGAGTTTGGATCTGTTCTTTCATTTGGGCCATACTTCTTTGTCTCGGGCACACCTGTTATGCCGTAAGGGACAGTACCTTAGGTATTTGCCAGGGCAGGGCAAACCACTTCCCTGTGATATGGTAGCTATATGTGGGGGAGGGGTCATAGAGGGAACAATGCTGCTTGCTTGGTTCTTCCCCCACGTTCATTCACTTCCCACAAATGGAATATGCCCTTCCAGGTGCTGATTCCCTGGTGGGTGGGATTGTGTACATTCTAGAACCCTGTGGGTTTCTCCAACAGACTCTCCTGTGAGACTAGGAATTTCTCTTGCCAGGGCAACCTCTACACATTTTAAAGCCAGAGGTTTTGAGGCTTTAGTTTCCCGTGCTGGAACCCTGGGTTGCGTGGTCTGTCTTGTTCTCCAGTTGTTCTCCTGGCTTATCCGCACACAAATGTGGGACCGCACAGTCCACCAGCTGCCGCCTCACCCACCCTGGTCTGCTAGCTGCCACCTTGCTGCTTGTCCTCACCGCTCCGCTTCCTGTCACTGCCTCTCCTACTAGTCTGGATGAATGTTTCTTTTAACTTGCTTGGTTGTCGGACTTAAATAACAGTTCGATTTTCTGGTAGTTCTGGTTTTTAAATTGCTTGTTCTTTTGGTTGTGCAAGGAAACAAAACATTTCTCCCCATGCCTCTATCTTGGCCAGAAGTGGTTGTTTTTTGTTTTGAAGTTAGTCATGATCCTTCTTATGGTAGTCTGAGGAGGCAAAGGGTGTCTTCTGTGCTTCCATCTTGGCCAGAAGTTAGTATCATTTAATTTATTCCTCTTCCTCATATTTCTTGTAGACTGAAAGTAAAGTTTACTGTGAAATGTATCATGTTGCATCAAATTAGGAGGTATATGTTTGGTTGTCTCACTTTCTGTGATGCTGAGATCAGTTGTTCATCTATTCATTGTTAATTGTTTCATCCATTGTTGATCACTGCCAAATCAATTTAAGGGCTGGAAAATAGTGATTCTCCCCCCATCCCATGTTTTATTCCACACTGAAGCTGGAATTCTGTAACATTTCCTTTTTGAACTGGTCCTATTTAGTGATGAATAAAAGTCCATAAAGGAAAAGCATGAACAATGCCTAATTCTTTCTCTTTAATGGCCAATTTATAAAATACCAGAACTTAGTATCTTCTGGTGATATAGATTATGGGTAGTTTGTCTTTTTTAAGTCAATAATAACTCAGATTTTTTATATTCAGTGTATTTTAATCTGTTTGCAGTCTTTTTTTTTTTTAATTACTTTATTGTTCAGTTACTACAGTCTTTTTCTGATGCTGAAATTGTCATTGGCCAAGGTGAGAGACCTTAATCATTGCCTCCTGGTTTGACCTCATGTATCCTAGCCTCATTTGCACAAGATGTCCCCAAGGTCATCAATATTTCCTACCTAAGGCCTGAGGTCAGCCATTTTGTAGGAATCCTGGTTTTTTAAAATATATTTATTTAAGAGTTTATTTGTTTTTTAAGATTTTATTTCCTTTTAGAGAAAGGGTAAGGGAAGAAGAGAGGGAGAGAAACACCAATGTGTGGCTTCTTCTCATGCGCCCCCTACTGGGGATGTGGCCTGCAGTTCAGCCATGTGTCCTGACTGGCAATTGAACAGGCAACCTTTTTGTTCACTGGTCCGCACTCAATCCACTGAGCTACATCAGTCAGGGCATTTTATTTATTTTTAGAGAGGGGAAGGAGGGAGAAAGAGAGATATATAAACATCAATGTGTGAGATACACATACATAGATCCGTTGATTCTTGCACACCCCTAACTGGGGACCTAGCCAGCAACCAAGGCACGTGCCCTCACTGGGAATCGAACCAACAACCTTTCACTTCACAGGCTGGCACTCAGTCCACTGAGCTACACCAGCCAGGGCTGGTTTCTTTTAGTTGGATATAGTCTTTGGAACTAGGCTGTTCATTGCTTCAGATTGTTATCATCAGTGCTTTTTTAAAATGTAGCTTATCTGGTTACTTCAATAAGAAAGTATAAACCTAGTCATTTAAGTTTAATTATTAAGTTAGCAGATATTTTCAGTTACAGAAAGAACATGTGCCCTGGCTTGTGTGGCTCAGTGAAATTAGCACTGGTCTGCGAACTGAAAGGTTGCAGGCTAAGTCCCCAGTTGGGGGCATGTGAGAGGCAATGGATCAATCTGTGCATCTCCCACATTCAATGTTTTTCTCCCTCCCTTCCCCTCTCCCTGAAAGTAAATAAATAAAATCTTTTAAAAAAAACATGTTACCCAACATTGAGAATACTGTTTGGACAATAAGATGAGTACAAATAATGTGTGATCTTTTATAAAACTAAATTGTTTGTTACTTATTTTAACATACTAACATTAAAAGTTTTGGTTCCTTAGTCCACAGAAGTTGAGTTAGACGTCTTTTTTAGAAGCATTTTAAAATCTCATATTTTTGTTTTGTTTTTTAATATGTCAATAGATAACCTTAAAAAATAGATTTACCCTTGCTGATTTGCTGGTATTTATACTTGGGAACCTGCCATCTGTAATGTTTAACTTCAGATCTGATACCAATGTTCCAGAGTAGAGTGACTAGGCAAGTTTTAACATTTGTGTAAAAATGTTGATGAACAGTTGTTTGCAACTTTTGCTTATAAAAGGAACTTTAAACTGCTACTTCTTAGGGTTGAGAATTTCAGAGCTTAGAAACAGAACAATTCCTTTTAGTTGAGTTGATTTATGAATAGTGTTTGAACATATAATAACTAAAATTTTTAACTTATTTTGAAGTAGTGTTAGGTTTACAAAAAAAGTTGATTTATCACATGTAATCTTTGACTCTCAGTCAACTATATTTGACTCTATTTGCTTCCAGAAGTTTTTTAGCCATATTCTTTTGGATGGATAGAGCTCTAGGCAGCTGTCACTATGAAGACAGGGTAATACTGTATTGTAAGGAACCAAGAGCACTTGAATAATATGGAAAAAGCAAATACTCCGGGTTGCTTCTAGTATAATATATTTTGGATACATGTATAGATAATATAAAGGTGAGGCTGTAAAGAAGTTTAATTCTTTATCTAATGTCATTAGAATCATAAAAGTTTGTCAGAAAGAAGCTGTGAAATTTTTGAGAACAAAAACTGTCATTTCTTATTTAAATTTCCTCCACAGTTCCTAGCATTTGTTGCAAGTAAAAATGTTGAGTATTATATATATCTCAGTTGACAGTGGATTAGTTCTGTCTGATTTTTTAATTCTATGAGGTTGAATTTTAGAAGCAACACTAAAGGAGTGGCTTATAAATTTTGACAGGGATACCTGGATGGTTAGCTCTCTACTGAACATTGTTTTAAATTTTTCTTTAATATATTTTTTAAAACTATTTGCAGTGAGGGGAAGGGAGGGAGAAAGAGAGGGAGGGAAACATTAATGTGCAAGAAAAACATCAGTTGGTTGCCTCTTGCACTCCCCCAGCTGGGGACCTGGCCCACACACCAAGCATATGCCCTGACTGGGAATTGAACCGGCAACCCTTCAGTTTGTGGGCCAGCACTCAATCCACTGAACCACACAGCCATGGCTTAAAACTTTTTTATTACAAAATCAATGTCATTGTGTTTTAACTTGGGTTATGGTTGTTAGAGTGAAAATGTACGTTTTGTTAGAAATTGTAATAAATTGCCTGAAAATAATCAATGCTCTAATGGAGTAGAGAAATATGTTATTTATATGCTAAATTTTGAAGGTCATGTAAATTATTCAGTTAATGAATTCCAGCTTAACTTTGTCTAATTTTATCTCTCTGTAGGCAGCCTGCTTCTGCAAAGTGGTACGATCGCAGGGACTATGTCTTCATTGAATTTTGTGTTGAAGACAGTAAAGATGTTAATGTAAATTTTGAAAAATCCAAACTTACATTCAGGTAAATTTCCATTTTACATAATTGAGTAAAGCTTTATTTCTGACAATTGAATAACTTCGGCTTGCTTAAGCATTTTTGTATTTACTGACGTTACTATACTAATCTTTACCTCTTTGAAGAGGCTCATCTTTTTTTCTTTGTTTCTTTTTTTCACAGTTGTCTTGGAGGAAATGATAATTTTAAACATTTAAATGAAATTGATCTTTTTCACTGTATTGATCCAAATGTAAGTAGTCTTGATTCTTTAACACCTATTTAAATCATGAAGCGGACATGGCTTCAGTTTCAAGTATTGTCTTTAGCAGTAAGCATTAGTTCTATTTTTCTTAATTCAGAGGGCTAGGTAGAGATGTTTATGTTTTCCCCCTTCTAACCACTTTTCTGCATTCTTTGTTCTTGTTTTCACTGTTTAGACTCAGGGCCATACTCCTGAGTCTTGTCATAAATAAATATAGAATCTTTAAACTGTTCTATGATTGTACCATATTTAATTTTGAAAGGTTTTATTCTGGACACCTTGTGCAGGAAAGAAAAAAAAGGTCCTTTTCTGCAGTTGGGTAGGTTATGAAATTTTTAGTAGTTAAGGGATGTTTCTTTGAGAGTTTAGGGAAAATGAAGGAAAAGAAATTAGGAGAGGTGAGGAATGACAAGCTGCTTTCTAGAATCTTATAGTGATACTGGAGAGATAAATGGTATAACAGTGCTTTTGTTTTTGTTTTTGTTTTTAGGATTCCAAGCATAAAAGAACGGACAGATCAATTTTATGTTGTTTACGAAAAGGAGAATCTGGCCAGTCATGGCCAAGATTAACTAAAGAAAGGGCAAAGGTTGGTATATTTTTCTTATCTTTTTCTTTTCTCTCTCTTTTTTTTTTGAAAGTATGATATTTTTACTTCAAAAGATACAGGGATATGGGAAACATGTATTTGTTTCATAGCTAAGTACTATTATAGTCTGTATTCTGTGTTTTTCTCTACTTTGAAATTTATTAGTTTTAACTTAAAGCCAAGTGTAGTCAGAATAAGATTAGTCACTAACTGATACAGAATGTTTTGCATTCAAGAGGCAGATTTTGTTTAGAAGTCTTTGTAAATTAACTCACACAGGAATATATTTTGGTGCCACTAAACAAAATAAGTTAACCAGATATCTTAGCATAGTTCTTTATCTATGCTAAGAAAAAATTCTCAATGCTTTTTTACCTGTACCAATGAACTTTTGTTGTTGGTTTAAAATATAGGTCTGTTTAACAACTGAAAGAAGCATCATGAAACTGTATTCACCATTACTACATTTGACTTCACTGTGATTTGTCTACTCTATTCCTTCTTTGTGCTAATTCTATGGCTTACTAGTGGGTATAAACCCACAGTTCAAAAAAATGTAGTCTTACATTCTGGCTTTCCTTCAGATCATATAAATCTTTCGCCTTTTACCAAAAAATGTAATCTTAAGGTATATGCCAGTGAATACAAGGTAACCTAATCATAGGATAATGTTTTTATTGGTCTATAGCTTAATTGGCTTAGCGTGGATTTCAATAATTGGAAAGACTGGGAAGACGATTCAGATGAAGACATGTCTAATTTCGATCGTTTCTCTGAGGTAAGTTCTTTTAAATGCATTCTTCTGCCTTCCCTCTCAGTATATTTCTATGTAGTCAATTTAATTTGTTTTTAAAACACCAAGTAGTATTTAAGACATTCATTACTTTTTGAGGCTAGTCTGCAGTAAAAGTAAAGAAGATCTTTTTAAAAATATTTTATTTATTTATTTTTAGAAAGAAGGGAAGGGAGGGAAAAAGAAGGAAACATGAATGTGCGTGATTAATATTGATTGGTTGCCTTTGGCACACCCCCAGCCAAGGGACCTGGCCTAGAGTCCAGGCATGTGCCCTGACTGGGAATCGAGCTAGTGACCTTTTAGGTTTTCAGGATGATGCCTAACCCCCTGAGCCATACCAGTCAGAGCAATAAAACCTTGACAGTAGTCATTTAATCATAAAATTTAACTTTTTAAATTTTTTTTAAATTAGTGTTAAATTACAAAGTTGATGTATAAAGACAAAAAATAAGCCATATAGTCGATCAGTGCAGTATAGCCTGTGTTTTTTTGTTTGTTTGTTTTGTATTTTTAAGATCTTTATTCATTTTTAGAGAGGGGGGAAGGGAGGAAGAAAGAGGAGAGAAACATGAGTGTGTCGCTGCCTCTTGCACACACCCCCTTTAGAGACCTAGCCCACAGCTCAGGCATGTGCCCTGCCTGGGAATCGAATCATCACACTTTTGGCTTGCAGGCCAGCATTCAGTCCACTGAGCCACACCAGCCAGGGCGTGTATAGCTAGTTTTTATTCCAACCCTGGAACAGATGTTTTTAGGAGCACTAATACAGCAATTGGCTTAAATTATGGAGCCAGGTAATATGTATATAAACCTTTAAACACAAGAATCATTGTGTGCAAGTTTGATTCCCAGTCAAGGCACATACGAGAGTCAGCCAATAAATGCATAAATAAGTGGAACAATAAATCGATTTCTCTCTCCCTCCCCCTCTCTCCCTCCCTCCACAATGAGTGGTATGTAGGGATATTTTAATTTCTCAAATCAAGGAAAGGGTTTGAGTAAGCCTATTTTTCCCCAAGATGTCACCCAAAGAAATCATTGATCTGCTTTTAGGTAGAATAGATCTTATCAAATGAACTGCTATAAAGCTAATCAGAAAAGAGAAAACATAAGGCTCTAAGCTGAAAATATGCCAATGGAATCCATTTCTCATTGCAATTTGAAAATTTAGTTGACTAGTTTGTTTATATTTCTTTTTTGAGTACATTTTCAGCATTGCATATGCAACTGCTTATTTAACATTTCTCCTCACATGGCTTTAGCATCTTAATTTAAAAAGACAAAAGGGAAACACTGGCCGGGTAGATTAAAAACAAACAAAGGATGGTAGGCAGAATACTATGTGACTTTCCTCAACTATACTATTTCTTACCTGTAGTAATTGGTGCCACCTTTTTTACCCACCTGTGCAAATCACAGCTTAACATTGTTCTGTTTCACTGCCTGTCTGTCCAGTGTAACATTAACTGCATTTTTGTTGTTCTTTTGTTTTACCTCCTAAATAGCTCGAATATGTTCACTTATCTCTTTCTGTTGCCATCCTATCCTGAGCACCTCACATGCTTGGCACATTTTGAGCATTTTTTTCTGGTAAAAGAAACTTAACCCATGGTGTTCAACATTACCTTCAGATATAGGGGAACCTTTACTAGTTACTCATATTATTCAAGATGAGGTTGCCTAGAATTTTTATACTGAGAGATTTGATTAGATATTTAAAACTCTGAAGTCCAGGTAAGCCTATGTTTTTGAAGTTTTTGATTTTTGTTTAGAAAGTTATACATGGTTGTGTAAATATTTTAAACTTTTAGAGGTTGAAACATTATAGAGAAGTTGTTACTTGGAGGAGATAAGTCCCTCCCCATCTGATAATAGTTTCATCTTTGGCTACTTGTACGCTACTTGCATTATGATCAGAAACAATAAAGATGGGAAATTAGTACTTCATGTAAGTATGTTCTGTTGTTAGTCCCATTTTATTATAAGTATACAAGGGTATTTCATATACACAAGGTTATTTTCCACTGTGTGTACCTTTTCCCTCAAGAATTATGTTCATTTTCTGGTTTTAATATAGTTGCTGCTATTCGACCTTTAATTGAATTTTCAGGCCTTTTTATATAAACTAATTGTCCCAAAGGACTTTATTTTAAATAAATCATTTATTGGTTCTTCTAAATCTATAATGAGAATACCATAATACATATGTCAGTTAGCTTAGGATATAAGACTTGACAACTACAAATGAATCCCATTCTTTTCCTTAACCATCAGTGGTAATTGTTCTTCAGGTTTTGGGTGTTTAGTTTCTGTTATCATACATAGATACCTTGCTGATGAATTTTAATAACTTCACTGTCCTTTGATGAGAACTAAGTTTTAACTTCCCTACAAGTTGTCAGGATTTTATATAATTACCTGTAATCTACCTTTTCCAGAAAGGAAGGTAGTTAATGTTTATTTTGCTTTCTTTACTGGTGCAAGTCTATGGTAGAGTTAAGATTTATTCTGGAGTGTGCTACCTAATAATTAGGGCTTAATTTAACATCAGTTTTTAAAACTAATTTTTACACTTCAAATAGATGATGAACAACATGGGTGGTGATGAGGATGTAGATTTACCAGAAGTAGATGGAGCAGATGATGTAAGTCTATAAATTTTTTTTCTCTGTGTACTTAAATAGTAAGAAACAGTGTATTTACAGGTTGTTTGCTATAGATTCAAGATTTTTTTTTGCCACTTCTTGATGCTTTATTTTTTTAATATAGGGAAAAGCAGTTTTTAAATGGTTCATTTAAAATAAATAATAAAAAAAAATTAAAGTGTGCCAATTTTTTGAGGGATGGGTACCTGGTATCTCATCAGCCATTCTAAAAGGGACCAGATTTCAAATAAATCTTTGCATGGAGACATCACATGCCGTATTCAATTAAAGAGTAAGTTTAGGGTTTATTTTTACAAAGTTAAATGGGTTTTATAAAAGCAGGATTGGTCAGAGATTATAGTAAACATGGACTTTGTGAAGCTGTAAGAGGATATAATGGGTTACTCTTCTCAACATTCTCTTTGGCATTCTATTAACATCCTTAAGAAATTTGTTCAATACAGTTAGTTCACCAGCTATCATTAGAGTTCACTGTTCTATCAGTCCATTGGTCTTTGTATTGAGCCATTTTTTTTCCTTCACTGAACGTCAAAAGAGAAGAGAAACCATTTCATGCCAAGATTCAGTCTGGTTAGCAGGGAGGGATTTAAAGAGTGGGCTTAATGCCTACCAAAAGGCACACAACTTCTTCATCTCTACATGTGTTTGTCTTCAATAAATCTATTCTAAAGTCTAAATTCATAAGCTTGATATAACCATGTATCTTTGTTACTCTCGTGAAAAGTACAGTGCTTCAACTTTTTAAGGCAAACTGTTCACAGAGAATGTTTGATCAACTTGGTAACTTTTTTGTATTTCCCCTTTTGCAGGATTCACAAGACAGTGATGATGAAAGTAAGTGTCTTTGTGAAAAGTATGTTTTATACAGTGATATTTCATATCAAAAACCAAACTCTCAAAATGAAGAGGTTAATTTCTTTATAATTTTTAGGGAAAAAATATATTGTTTTTTTCATGGCCTCTAATAAATAGCCAAAGCAGAAATTCGAATGAGATTCAAATTCAAAAAAAGAGGAAACTGTTTTACTCTGGTGCTGGCTGCCTTTCCTATAAGACATTGAAGTTGGTGGATTATTTCCTTGTACTTTCATACTAATAATATTTTTTAAATCCTTTCAGAAATGCCAGATCTGGAGTAAGGAATGTTGTCGTCACCGGATTTTGAGAAAGAAAAATAACTTCTCCGCAAGATTTCATAATTGAATTTCTGAGTTGATTGCTCTAAAGGCAGATGCTGCATTTGCCTCCTTTAACCCATTTTCCAATCTGTTTGTTTTCTTAAAGGCTTCACTAAGGGTTGATATGTACCATTGTATGGGGCAATTTTAAGTCAGCTAAGGCAATAACCTTATGCATGAACATTTCCCAGACTTCCATGATGCTGTTGAGGTCCTAAGCAATTGATACAGCAGTTGTGATAAAAACATTTTATCTAAGTCTCCTTTACTTCATAACATAGATACTGACACGATAGGAAGCTCTTGGATTATGGAAAGATAGTTATAGGTTTTAGTATATGGACTCCAACTGGCTGAAACAAATTGGTTGATACCCTAAACTGGTAATCTGTTCCTCTGGTATATTCTTCAGGATTGTTCCACTAAAGTTATATTTTTCAAAAAATGTACTTCACATTATTGTACATAAGTGACCACATGTCAGTGTTCCAAATGTATCTTAGCTAAAACTAGTAAATGCCCTAACTTAGATGGTTTTTGAAGCCTATACATTTGGTATTGTTTGGCCCTTGAACTTTTACATCTCTTAGCATGGAGGACGAAGAAAGGCTGTACATTGTTGCTTGAGAGTCTGTACATTTAGACCAAATTTGTATTTGCACTGTCAGTATGGCAAATGAGTGAAAAAATGTTAATACACTATTGGATTTTTTCCTTTCTTTTCCGTTTTTTCTTTTTCTTTCTTTTTTTTTTTTTGATCCAGCTTGTACCAGGGCTGAAAACCTCAATTTATGTTCACGACAGTGGGGATTTTTTTTTAATGTCTATATTCTTTCTAATAAACTGTTGGAAGACTTATTGGCTGTCCTTTTAAGTGTCTGGTTTACTGTAATTTCATGTATTGCCATTTATTGGAATGGAGTTATTTTTACTTGAGGAAGAGTTTGGGAATATTTCTCTGTTTGAAAAAAGGGGCTCACTGTAATATCACAGGAAACCTTTTAAAAGTGGATCTGTAATAGCAAATTGTAGATGCACTTTCCATCAGTTGGAAAAGAAAGTGTTGTGATTTGATTGAAATAAAACTAAATGTGTTGTCCTCCTCTAAATCTTTTGAGCTTCTGCATTTTGGCAGTTTTTTATTCCCTCCAGTTTCTATATGTATTTGTCATAGCATAGAAATGCTTTATATTTCAGCACTTCTTTGTGTAGGACCTGTGTTACAGGCAGTGTTAAGTGCTGGGGATACAAAGGTGAATCTTTCAAGTAATTGCATTCAGAGCTCACAGGCTAGGCCTTGGGGGAACATTGGACAAAAACTTAGTAGATCAGAAGTGCACTAACAGATAATGAATAGGGCATAAAAACCTTTTTTCCTTCCCCTGTTATGACTTTATAATGACATTCAACACCATATTCTTGAAATGCTACAACTAGAAAATCTTCCCACTTTTCAGTATCCCTAGTCATAACAACACTTGACAGTCAACTCTATTATGTTACAGAAGTACCTTGGGTTCTGGTCCTGTTAAGGGATTGCAGTTACCTCAAAGACCTAGTGAGAGATACCTTTTCTCTCAATGGGAGATATGTTTTAGAAACATCTATCTGTTGCTGATGTGGGACCAAAACTGCAACCTAAGCATGTGCCCTGACCAGAGTAAAACCCTAACCTTTCAGTTGTAGCTTGATTCTCTTCAAAAACTATTTTTTAGAGTGGGACATCAAACCATTTTATTATGGGGCTTCAGGGGAGAAGTGAAGAGCTTAAGATGGCAATGAGATCTGACTTCCTCAGCCAGCTGGGATCTCCCCAGTTTTATAGTCACCAAAAATTGAAAAACGTTTTGCACGTCAGATCCTCAAGTTAAAACTGTTAAGGATTCATCATCTTA
This sequence comes from Trachops cirrhosus, assembly GCA_028533065.1. Lineage (NCBI taxonomy): Eukaryota > Metazoa > Chordata > Mammalia > Chiroptera > Phyllostomidae > Trachops > Trachops cirrhosus. The sequence continues at coordinate 48,611,511 of CM052539.1, read as the reverse complement.
TGACCAGCCATTAGGCTACAGAGCATTGAAGTACAGCTTGATGGGTTTCTGATTCCATCAGCTTTTAAGATTTTTTTAATTTTAAAAATCTGTTCACATTTGAATGGTTTAAATTTGAATGTGGGATAACATCTATTCTCATAGTTTGTACATTTGGTGAAGATTCAGTAATCATTTAAGGAATATTATAATGTGGGAAATGTTTTGTGACTGGGTCTGGAGGAAAGGAAACTAGTGCAGGAATTCAAATGGCAAAAAAAGTATACATCCCTGGCTGGTGTGGCTCAGTGAATTGAGCACCAACCTGCAAACCAAAGGGTCACTGGTTCTATTCCCAGTAGAGACAAATTCCTGGATTGCAGGCCATGTCCCTAGTAGGGGGTGTGTGAAACGCAGCCACACATTAATGTTTTTTTTAAGATTTCATTTTTTAGAGAAAGGGAGAGAAGCATCAATGTCTTGTTGCATCTTGTGTGCCCCCTGCTGGGGACATGGCCTGCAACGCAGGCCTGTGTCCTGGGCTGAGAATCAAAGTGGCCACCCTTTGATTCACAGGCTGGCGCTCAATGCACTGGGCCACAGCAGTCAGGGCATATTTATTTTTAGAAAGAGGGAGAGATATCAATGTGTGGTTGCCTCTCGCACACCTCCTGGGGACCTGGCCTGCAACCCAGGCATGTGCCCGGACTGGGAATCAGCCAGTGACCCTTTGGTTTGCAGGCCAACACTCAATCCACTGAGTCACACCAGCCAGGTCTAATTAAAATATTTTTTTAAAAAGAGAGTAGGGAGACCTGGAAAGGCAGATTCCAGACAGATGTAAGTGGTCAAATAGGGTTTGTGATAACATTTAAGATGCTGCCAATCTTGGCTTTGTTCTTAAGTTTTCTTCAAAGTGGAAACCAAATCGTGTCACTTGCTTATAAGTTATATTGTTGGCCTGGATAATTTATGTGAAGAACCTATCTAGAACTGTAGCCTAAATTTCTTAGCCTCAAAACAGTGACCTTCACCTGCATACTCTATTTAGTAACCCATTTCCTTGGCTGAATCATAATGATCCTAAGCTTAAGAGGAAGAAAACTGGGCTTCGGCCAAGATGGAGGCATAGGTAGATGCACTGTGCCTCCTTGCACAACCAAGATAGGGACAACAACAATATAGAAACAAAATAACAACCAGAACTGACAGAAAATTGAAGTGTATGGAAGTCAGACACCCGAGGATATAAAAATAGACACGTTCATCCAGACCAGTAGGAGGGGCGGAGTCGGGCCGGGCAAGGGACTCGAGCAGAGAGCTGAGCAGCCCAGGCGGCACGCAAGCCCGCAACAGGCAGACCCTGGGAGCACAAGCAACAGTGGCTGATGGGCCCCGGCCAGGGGGTGGTGACTGGCAGACCCAGCAAGGTGGCCAGTGTGAGGCAAGGCACTGCACACAACTCAGAATCTCAGCCCCAGGAAATAGAACTTTGGGTCACTAACTGAAAAGGAAGGTCCCGCGGGGTGCACCGGCTCACCCACACCGGAATTGATGCCAGAGGGGCCCAGTTAGCTTGTAGAAAGCGGTGGAGGGGTCTGGGGTCCTACAAAGAGCCGAGCAGGCGCCATTGTTCCTTCTCGGTCCCCGCCCCCACATACAGCTTCACAACCCAGAAACTGGGCTGACCCACCCTGGTGAACCCCTAAGGCCCCGCCTCTCACTACAGGAGCTCGACAAGACCAAAAAACAACAACAATAAAAAAGAAAAAAGATGGCTCAAACAGAAAAAGAATTGAAAGCCCCAGAACCTATCCTTTTAAGTGACCAAGAGATAGCCAACCTATCAGATGCACAGTTCAAAGCACTGGTGATCAGGATACTCACAGAATTGGTTGATTTTGGTCACAAATTAGATGAAGAAATGCAGGCTACAATAAGTTTAATGAAGAAAAATGCACAGGGAACCAATAGTGATGGAATGAAAGATGGGTCTCACATCAATGGAGTGGACCAGAAGGAAGAAACAAACAACCAGAAAAGAATGAAGAAATAAGAATTCAAAACAATGAGGAGAGGCTTAGGAACCTCTGGGACATCTTTAAACATTCCAACATCCGAATTATAGGGGTACCAGAAGGCGAAGAGGAAGAGCAACGAGTGGAACACTTATTTGAACAAATAATAAAGGAGAACTTCCCCAATCTGGCAAAGGAAATAGACTTTCAGGAAGTCC